>JARHVA010001095.1:57500-672500 GCA_037957365.1 Torreya grandis | reverse complement strand
TTACTTCATATGGTCTCGATAGATTCTCATGGTGTAATCTATTTTTGGTATATGTGTTTAACTATTAAAAAAATTCACGTATTTCTATGTCTAATCTAGAAGGGTTGTTACAAATATGTACATTTACTTAGGTTTATTGAGATAATGATCTAAAAGGATGTTTTTAGAAAAAATCATAAAGTTAGAAATTGTATACAGTAGATCATTAGTGAAACAGGCAGTTTATTTATTTTCATACAAAAGCAAAATTTGGTATTTCTCACTTTAGTAAAATAATAGAAGACATGTATCTAAACTAATTTTTATGAATCATGCTAGATTTGGAAAGAAAATCTTAGCATGTACAACTTGAATTAATTAGTGAACAAGGTTAGGTTAGATCATTGTCAGTCACCATGTACTATTGGATTTACAGATGCTTCTCTAGCTTCATCATTCCCCATATACTTCATTCTCTTGCTTATATTTCCTAGTTGCATTATCATGACACTCACATCACCTAGAGATATTTTGGCTACTGATAGCTCTATAATATTTTTGCAAGGAGCAAGAAGGTCTCCTAAAGGTAACTTGGTATTCTTCATTAATACCTTTCCTATTTCCAAAAACTTAGGAGGTCTCAAACTTGACTTATGTACCATACAAAAAGGCTTGTGATTACATCGCTCTGAGTCTCTAGCAATAACAACTTGCTAAGAAAAAAAAATTGTGAGATTTAAATGAGACCAAAATATCATTAACATAAAAATGCAATAAAATGTTAAATTTGAGAATGAGTAAGAGTATTGATAACTTCTTTGAATTCACTTGGTGCATGAAAGAGAGGCTTGAGTTCATAACGATGAAAATTACTAATTACTGAGACCTGAAAATGGTTACAATTCAAAGGTTACTTTCAACTCTCAAATGTATACAAACATTGCATTTTAATGAGAATATTGCTAAGATAGAAACCACCAAAGTAAATGTAGTAAGTATACATAAAAAAGGGTAAGCCACACTACCTTCATATCTCAATCATTATTATCCAAAACCTTATAAACACTAAAATATGTTAAAAAGGGCCCTGTTGACCAATTTTTTCCCACAGGCAAAATTGTGGTCAACTTCTTCCCCTTCATTTTAAAACCAGTCATATTCAGGTTGCAAAGTCCATCTTCAGTTCATGCTCAGTTCAGCCTGGTTCATCTCAGTTCAACATGGTTGAACCCAACCGTTGAACCAACGTACTTGGTTCAAGCCAAGAGGTTCAACTTCAACGGTTTAATGAAGTTCATCGACCTTCTTTGGAATTGGCACACATTGGTTGAACCTTGAACTGTTGAACCAATCTTTGGTTCAACGGATTTGGTTCAAGGGTGGGTCCTTTACCGAAAGGGAGTCTTCAAAAGTCAAAGTGCCCGAGCGGAGGGCAGGAGCGACAAAGGAAAGGGCTCGGGCCACTTCAAAGGACTAAGGCGGAGTGAGTGGACAAATTTTTGCAGACTTTTATCTGTAGGAAAATGCCCGCGGACAAAGTCCGTGGAATTTCAAAGCAAGGCCACAGTCAAGCGGACCCGTGCTTTTCACCCGGGAAAATTTTTCGTGGGACCCGACAGTTAAAATCCAAAGGAAGATGCTCATAAAGAATGGACAAAGGATCCGATAGTGATGCCATGTGGACCCGATGACCTCTCGATGGTCGTCAAATTTAGCATAACGGTTTAGTCATTAAATTTCAAACAATGACGCTCAAAAAGCTGTCAATTTCAAAAAGATAGAATGTTCGTTGGTTTTCAAATCATGACGGATGAGGGGGCATCAAATTTGGAAAAATAGAATAACTGATTGTTTTCAAAAGGGAAAATGCTAACTGGGAAACGAGCTTAGGATCAAGCGACCCACCAGTATATTCACCCAAGGAGCCAAGCGGTCGAAAGAGACAAATTCCAAGTGGCAAGCAAAGATGATAGGGCAGGGGGTAGTTGAGCGATCCCAATGGCATATACAGAATGAATTGGACAAAGTAGCAAGCAAAGGATGAATGAACAATTAAGTCCAACTGGCATGAAATGGGGAAGCGTCTTTGGTAGGTGAGATGGAACCCACAAAATTGATCATTTAGAATGATAACGGCCAGCAGTGCAACCATTTCCTCTATCTCACATTAAATTGAAAGGCAAACCATGTAAGTTACCTAAGAAAGAAATGCAGGTCTCGAGCAGGCAAATGGATAGCTCATTAATTTTTGAGCGACTTGTTTTCTTTTCAAAGGGACACGTATGCCACTTGTAAAAGCAGGAGCACCACATGGGCCTCTTCGCTTCCCATATATATTCATAACTTGGTCATTTTGTAGATATCTTTTCATGAATTTTGTAAAGCGAAGCTCTGCTGAAATTTCCACCTGAATCTACAAATACAGTTTTTTACCTCTTTCTTGAATAGATATCTTGTGTATGCCTTGAGCGTTAATCTATTTTTAGTCATTATCTTTGATGCTGTCACAAGTCTAACATCAACACACCAGCTATCTATAAGGTGCCATCTACAGCTGATAGGAGAAGAGTTCTACTTTGGAGTTTAGAACAGAGGGGATCATCTATAGAGTGCTTCTCACAACACCTTTAGTGAACCTTCCCTTTTTTTTTGTATCTTTTATTTTTTAGCTCCATGTCAAGTTTGCAGATTGTTTCTTCTGTCAAGAGTGAAGCGTATAAGTTTGTTATCTGATTTTGAGAGTGGATGTGTGAAGGTCAACCTTTATTTTGGTGCATCATTTCTTTTAGAGTAGGTAGTTTGTTTTCTATGCATTTCTTCTCCCTTTTCATCCCCCTATATTATATATGTACCTGTTAACTTTTGCTGGAAACAACACGATGCATCAAAGGGAGCTAGCCCTTATCTAGAGATTCTCTCCTCTAGCTTCGCCGGTCCCACAGGTGAGAGGAGATTTTCCATGTTGCAAGGAGAAGATAGGAACTTGTTTTCCTACCACTGGGTGCACTTTCCTGTGTCAACAGTTCTGGCATGCCCAATGGGACCACAAGTTTTTTAAACGCAGTAGAGTTTTAGGATTGATGCTGGTCCTGTTATAATAAATCAATTTCTTCAACATCTGGTGACTCTGAGTTAAATCAACTGGTTAAGTAGTTATGGTGCCATACTATCAAGAAACAACATTCTGGTATGTATAATCCCATCATTCAGAGCCATGGCCCTTGTTTTCCTTGGCTAACATGGCTATAATCCTTACCAACCTTACGTTGATCCTTATCAAATTCAATATGGCCAATCTCAGTCCATTCATGAGCTATATCGGCCTTATGCCCAGTCTTCTCATTATGTCACTGCTCCCACTCAACCCAGTCCCTTCGCCAAGCAACTTGTTTCTACCTTCAAGCAAGAACTGCTAGGATACGACAAATATGTAATTGATCTTAACACTAGAAGGGGATGTGGCCAAGAAATTCCTGATCATATCATCCATCAAGTGAAGAATGTGCTGGATCAAGTTAAGAAAGAATGGGCTCTTATTGAAAGAGCTAATTGGCATAGGCTTTGAAATGAGATGCTAGATGTGAGTGTTTAATTGCATCCGTGGAGGAGAAGTTGAGTGTGCATGAGAGGCAGCCTTACCAAGTTTATCAACTTGCATACTCACTACCCAAAGCATCATATCAGTCATATACAGCAACTGCTCTTGAGCTAAGTCGAGCCTGTCAAAGTCCATTCCCCAATCATGTTGAGGAGAATTTCGAAACAGTGAATCTTGTGTTTAAGGCTAATCTGGATAGATAGATCGAATTGGCAAACCTTCAGATGTAGCAGTCCATTTTGGTAGGAAGGGAAGTAGAATCAAAATCTTTGTTGTCCTCTCACATTGAGGCCCCATCAGCCCCAAAGGAAATGCCTAGTCCAAATTTTTTGAGCTGGAATCAAGTGGTTGAATCTCAGAATAACAAAGAGGAGAAAGATGTCATACAAAATGAAGAAGTGCAAAATGAGGATGACCTAGCCAAGCAGATTGAGGAACTAGAAGAAAAGATGAGACTGCAGAGAGAGTGAGAGAGAGAGAGAGATGGAGCTTTCAGACGCTGCAGACCAGCCAACACCAAAAGGTATCCCTTTCACCAATCCACAAGCTAAATTTAATATTGATGAAGTGTTGGTGAAGTGGAGGGATGAAAATCAAGAGGTTTTGGCGCAAGGTCTGCCCCCTCTGATTCTAGAGAAGACTCCCTCTTGTATGCCGAATCCTTTCTACCATATGGCGCTTGGTCATTCTGGCTCATCCAATGCATCAATCAGTCTTGCCCTCAATCTCGTGCACCTAGCTTTCTAGCATGCCTCTCTTCAGGTAGATTTACCTATGCATGAGAAGACCCTCCCAATTACTCCCCAGCCTCAAGAATTTCAACATGATCTCAAAATTCTAAGCTGGAAGGAGGAACATCATGAACTAGCCCAGGAACTTGAAAATGACAAAGCTACTGCTTGTTCACAAAAGCAAGAGTCCAATCCTAGTATCATGAGCTGGAAGAACATAGTTGAATCTTGGACCAGCAAGGAGGAGGAGGAGGAGGAGGAGGAGGAAGATTTTAGTCTAATTCTTGAAGAAGAAGAGGCTGCTCTCGCCCCTGATAATGATTATGACTTCCGAGAAAGGCTTTTCCAAGAAGATTTGGATAGGTGAATTGTAGAATTGGAGTCTAGATTAGGTCTCCTTAGAAAACATGTGATGGATGTTTTAGATCAAATTGCAGATTCTATGTCTGAATGCATTCCATCCATACACCTCCAAGAAAGCTATCAGTCCTTGCCTGATATGGATTTTGCTCAGTTTAGGACTGATCAGGGAGACTTCATGAGTGTAATTGAGTAGGAAATCAAGGAAAGTGACATGGAGGAGTATGGGCAATCTCTTGTTCATATTTCGAATAATTCATTTGAAGGCGTTAAGGTAGGTTGTGCTACTCTCCAGGCAGGTTGTGAGCTGGTTAAAAATGAAGAAGGCAACATTGGGGTTCTAACAAGTATGCAAAGAGGATATAGTTTTTCAAATTTACCCCTTCAGGAGGTTGGTGAATCTAAATATTTCTTCTTTGAAATCATCAAGGAAGATGGCCATACCATGGAACCTAAGCATGAGGTAGAGGAGAGCAAGCCAATCAAGGGTGTGTATCAAGGGGCTTATGGTGATGAGCCAGCAGCAATTGACTTCTTGATGGGATGCACCAACCTGAAGGACTAGCAAGAGGCAAGCTTCCAAGAAAAAATAGAGTATATATATGTTGGGAGCATGTTCGAATCTGATCCACTCAGTTTCTAGCCAACTCAGGTGACAGGCAAGAGGAACAGGTCACCAACTCTCTTTTCCATTCAGCTATTTGCCTGGCACCATAATTCTTACCAAGAAGGGGACTTGAGAAGTTTTCCTTTCGATCCAGGAGGGAGGCGAGCATCCCTCATTAGCTGTACATAATAGTTTGTTTCAATTTCTTCTTCTACTTTCCCTAAGTGTAGTTTGCACAAGTAGTGTTTTTAGCCTTGTGTGTTTTCCCTTTGCGTGTGGGGTAAAAGCTTCATGTTTGATTCTCAAATCTTTTGAGCTATTGTTGATTCTTTCATGGCTGCATCTGACTCTACGCCCAATGGATTTTAAGGTGATTGGGCTTCTAAGCATCGCAGGCATGCTTCCCTTGTGAGTCACCATATGTTGACCAATTTTTGCCAACGGGCAAAATTGTGGTCGACTTCTTCCCCTTCATTTTAAAACCAGTCATATTCAGGTTGCAAAGTCCATCTTCAGTTCATGCTTAGTTCAGCCTGGTTCATCTCAGTTCAGCATCTCAGTTCAACATGGTTGAACCCAACTGTTGAACCAACGTACTTAGTTCAATGGGCTTGGTTCAAGCCAAGAGGTTCAACTTCAATGGTTCAATGAAGTTCATCGGCCTTCTTTGGAATTGGTGCACATTGGTTGAAACTTGAACTGTTGAACCAATCTTTGGTTCAATGGATTTGGTTCAAGGGTGGGTCCTTTACTGAAATGGAGTCTTCAAAAGTCAAAGTGCCCGAGTGGAGGGTAGGAGCGACAAAGGAAAGGGCCTGGGCCACTTCAAAGAACTAAGGTGGAGTGAGCGGACAAATTTCATTCACGGGAAAATGCCAGCGGACAAAGTCCGTGGAATTTCAAAGCAAGGCCACAGTCAAGCGGACCCGAGCTTTTCACCCGAGGAAATTGTCTGTGGCACCCGACAATTAAAATCCAAAGGAAGATGCTCGCAAAGAACTAACAAAGGATCCGATAGTGATGCCACGTGGACCTGATGACGTCCCGATGGCCGTCAAATTTAGCATAACAGTTTAGTCGTTAAATTTCAAATAATGACGCTAAAAAAGCCATCAATTTCAAAAAGATAAAATGTCCGTTGGTTTTCAAATCATGATGGCCGAGGGGGCATCAAATTTGGTGAAATAAAATAACCGTTTGTTTTCAAAAGGGAAAACGCCAACTGGGAAACGAGCTTAGGATCAAGCGACCCGCCAGTTTATTTGCCCAAGGAGCCAAGCGACTGAAAGAGACAAATTCCAAGTGGCAAGCAAAGATGATAGGGCAGGGGGCAGTTGAGCGATCCCAGTGGCATAGACAGAAGGCATTTACTACTTGATGGCATAAAGAATGAATTGGACAAAGTAACAAGCAAAGGATGAATGAACAATTAAGTCTAACTGGCATGAAATGGGGAAGCGTCTTTGGCAGGTGAGATGGTGCCCACAAAATTGATCATTTAGAATGATAGCGGCCAGCAGTGAAACTGTTTCCTCTATGTCACATTAAATTGAAAGGCAAACCATGTAAGTTACCTAAGCAGGAAATGCAGGGCTCGAGCAGGTAAATGGACAGCTCATTAATTTTTGAGTGACTTGTTTTCTTTTCAAAGGGACACATATGCCACTTGTAAAAGTAGGAGCGCCACATGGGCCTCTTCGCTTCCCATATATATTCATAACTTGGTCATTTTGTAGATATCTTTTCATGAATTTTGCAAAGCGAAGCTCTGCTGAAATTTCCACCTGAATCTACAAATACAATTTTTTACCTCTTTCTTGAATAGATATCTTGTGTATGCCTTGAGTGTTAATCTATGTTTAGTCATTATCTTTGATGCTATCACAGGTCCAACATCAACACACCAACTATCTGCAAGGCGCCATCTGCAGCTAATAGGAGAATAGTTCTACTTTGGAGTGCAGAACAAAGGGGATCATCTACAGAGTGCTTCTCACAACACCTTTAGTGAACCTTCCCTTTTTTTTGTATCTTTCATTTTTTACCTCCCTGTCAAGTTTGCAGATTGTTTCTTCTGTCAAGAGTGAAGCGCATAAGTGTGTTGTCTGATTTTGAGAGTGGATGTGTGAAGGTCAACCTTTATTTTGGTGCATCACCTCTTTTAGAGTAGGTAGTTTGTTTTCTATGCATTTCTTCTCCCTTTTCATCCCCCCTATATTATATATATACCTGTTAACTTTTGTTGGAAACAACACAATGCATCAAAGGGAGCTAGCCCTTATCTAGAGACTCTCTCATCCAGCTTTTCCAGTCCCACAGGCGAGAGGAGAGTTTCCATGTTGCGAGGAGAAGGCAGGAACTTGTTTTCCTGCCACTAGGTGCACTTTCTTGCATGAATAGGACCCACTAAGGAAGAATCAAGAGAACTAATGATTTAACATCTACGTTTGAAACCCTAGTGTCTCAAAAATTAACTTACATTTGGATTCTAAAGAACATGAGCAATAGAAAAGAACATTCTCAAAATGAGTGAAGGTGTCTCACTTCCTTGCTTACAAAATGTATTTCTCATAAATTTAAAAATGTTCTCAATTTAGTTTAGAATTATAGAGAATGAAATGTGAGGCTAGTTAGGGAACCTTAATTTAGGGATTCTTATACATGAAATATTATACGTAAGGATCACTTTTAAATTATACCCTAGCCAAATGCCAATTTGGGCATATGAAATGCCTTCTTATGTAATCCCACAAGAAAATTTATTCTTCAATTTATCGTGGTTAGTGTTAAATATTAGTTCAAAAATAAAACATAACTTGGTAGTCCACCCATACCTAAAATAGAAAAACTGAAATAAATTTAAATTCATAAACAAAAACACAAACCATACAATTTAGTGTACCCAGGATGTCTTTAATGCCCTAAATCCTCTTCAAAAGAGCAATGTTTATCACTGTTGAAAGAAAATGAAAGTGGCCAACTACATAAAAATACTAATCAATGTCTAAACACTAATCCTCACAATTGGCAGTACCTTAGGAGAGCATGTTGCACTATTATTACCATGTCAAAATAAAAACAAAAATAAAGACACCAAAATTGTAGGTTTAGAGCACAAAATGGGTACTTGTAAGTTTTGGGTGAATATAAATATGGATGAGGTAATAGGTATATGAAAGAGGTCATGTGAATGTGGTACATAGTTTCCAACAGTAAAATCAATTATTATCTCAAATGGAACTTGCATTTAGAAATAACAATGGATTCTAATATGAAGCATTTGGTGATAGCTGATTTGGATCTAAAAGTGGCAAAATTCTATGAAACAAATCAAAATTCATAGAAACATAAATAAGATTTCCTTTATGTACTCGAGTCTCTAATTTTTGGTCAGTTAGGATGGATTATAGTAGGAAAATTCAAAATTTTACTGATGAAGCTTTAGAAGGGTATGCTAGAATTGGCAATATCATAAACATAAAGCATAATTCTATGTGATGGGATGAAAGAGATGAGAGATTCCATTATGTTAATGTTGTGCTTGTAATGGACTACAAGTTTGTCAATGGATTTATGGAAGGAGGAGCTCGATGGTTTGGAAATTCTACTTGCAGAATGAATGCTTTCATCATTAATTTGTTACTAATTAATATAAAAGTTGAGGGAGTGTTTCCAGGAGGCCACAAAAAGGATATTTTATAAGGGAAATTACTAAATGCATAATCTTTTTGCCTATAGGCAAGCCCTGATACAACACACACCAAGTGAAGTGAGATAACTTAAGCTCTAAGCAAGCCTCCCAGAGAATATAAAAATGCAAGCACTAAGTGCAAACTAAAGAATTAAGACCCCAATAAGAATTAAGCTTGTCCACCATAGGAATGTGGGGAGTAAGCCACCTATAGCGAAGTCGAGGAGTGTAATTATGAAATGGGGTTTCAACATATCATTTCCAGTCCTTCCACCAAGGGCGAGTAGAAATAACAAAGATTATGTGAAGCATTGAAGGTAGATAAACATTAAGGATTTATTTGTAATACTCTATATCAGATTTGGCTAACTAGAATTTGGTTTTCACCTCCTCCTAGGATAACCAAGAGTGAGACTAATGAACGATACTTTTAAATATTGTGATTCACTGTTTTTGTCCATTATTAAAAATTTAGAGTCTATTATTATTTTCATAGTAATAAACTATGTTAGACACTTACAAATAGGCTCTAAACTATCCATTTTTGGGCATTTGAGGACTGGTTGGGTGAGGTTGGCTGTCAAATCGTATACACAATCAACATAAACACTGTCCATACTATCACAAACCTTAAATTATATCAAAATAATTCACAATAGATAAGGATGTGCCATGATGCCATTGTTACTCCATTAATTTTTTAAGAGTACAACAACATCATCTTTGGACCCCAGCCACATAAAAATGACAAAAAAATCATAACTTCTACTATCTCCTTGATTTATTAGTTTTAGTTCTAATCAAGTGAAGGTTATGGAACCAAAATTAATCTTGAGGGATGGAACAAGAATAAATATTCCTCATGTTTAAGAGAAAATATCCTCCAAATTCCACAGTGTATAATTATTAAAAGCATCCACTAAATTCATTCTTAAACATTATGCCTCCATCTTTCGTACTGTAGAAAAACAACAATGTGGTTTGGGTAAGTATTATCATTATGAAGTAAATTAGAACTAATTGGGGTCTACTAAAGGAAACTACCATTATTAGTACCAAATATTTCAATATGTGCCTTGTCAGCTTGAGCCCCTTGCTAAAGTTCATTTCCACTGAGAGGAAGGGGAGAATGAGATACTATCTGCGAAGCAATAAATGGTCCAACACTTAGATGATAAAATTATGTTATTGTTATATTTTTTTCTTAGAGAAATTTCTTGTACCCTATCTTAATTGATTTATATGGATAAATAAAATAATATAATCATTAAAACATAATGTGTTTTGTTGTGGGTTTTTTTTATATTAAATTAAACAAGTCCCTATATTCAATGTCATATACATTTCTTTATTTTGTAGTGTATTGGAAGGCTTTTAGGCTCTATGAATATTTCACTTCATTGGTCTAATAACTTGTCAAGCTAATGTTGTTGCAATTTTGTGTGAGTGGTGTACGCTGCTAGGTGTGTCAAGGCAAACCATGAGCAAAACAAACTTTTGTGCATGCGAGAGACATTATCTACATTACTTGGTATATATGAAGGTGACTTTGGTCTTGGGTGCTGAATCAAATAGATTATAGAAGTGGTATTGTACATGAATAGTCTAATGTTGTGGCTTGGTTTGATATGTAACTTCTCAATCATACAAATATGGTTTCCTCAGTAAGATGTCATAGACCTCCAAAGGTGCAATGTCATAAGTGACGTTATCTTTCATAGGCTTGACTTTATACTTAAAAGTGCATTATCATCATATCTATATATCTTTCTCTTGCTACAACCATCATAGATAATATTACTTGGGATGTGCAATAGTGGCAAGACCAAGGATTTAATTTGTGGATTGTGTAATGATGCTCTCCTAACTACCATTGTCTATGATGACATGAAGAAATTGACCCTTAGCCCAAAACTTGGTTTGAAAGAGATGTTTGCACTCCTCAAAATTTTTGATTGTAGTGGTGTTGGTACTTAGATAAGAGGCATCTAAATTAGTGTTATTCATCAATTTGTGTCCTTTTGTAGACTATGAAAGTATAAATTACTATGCACGACATTTAGAATCATCATGAGTAGATGAGCGATGACAATTACACCACATATCATTAGACTTCTTCTTTCCTTTATCTAAAGCAAAAGGTGCAGGAGCCTTTGAGTATTGGGTAGTATTATGAGGTTACTCACTTTTTTAAGAAGTGTTTTTATTTTATACAGAAGACTACAATGTGGATTTATGTGAGGGATGGCCCTTCAGCACTATGTTGGAT
Source organism: Torreya grandis (assembly GCA_037957365.1). Taxonomy (NCBI): domain Eukaryota; kingdom Viridiplantae; phylum Streptophyta; class Pinopsida; order Cupressales; family Taxaceae; genus Torreya; species Torreya grandis. The sequence continues at coordinate 661,265 of JARHVA010001095.1, read as the reverse complement.
GAAGAGGTAAAACATTAGTTAATATTTACTTTGGCTTCAAACTTGGCCTCAGTACTGTATGCTTGCCCATAAGTGTCACAAGTCAATAACTCCATCTTTGCCTTGATATAAGGAAAGAGTTTGCTAATGTACTAAAACACCTTATGTTGTTTGCTCAAGTTCCCCTGTAGGCATGTAGATTAGTCATAGAATGTGTTGGTGTAGTCCTCTAATTAATGATCCTTCCACTGACGTAGTTGTATGAAATTAAGGTATTCATGAAGAGCTTAGTATTCCTCATTTAGTGTATCGATAAGTCTTCCATGATTCGATTGGAACATACCCTTATGCACGTTGCACACTAAAGGTCTCCCATTAGTGAATAATTTAAATAGACATATTGAATAAGTTGCAAAGGTGACCTTCTCAGCATTAGTGAAGCAATCAAATGATAAGTACACATTGAGTTGTTGAATCTAAGAATCCAATGCTTTAGCATTGATCATGCCTTCAAACAAAGGGATGATAAGATTGACTTATACTTTGTATGGCATTTATTGCTTGAACTGCTATTGAGTGTATTGTGGAGATGGATGGGAAGGTGTCAGGTTGGGCTGCATCATAAAATCATATAAGTAACCAAAAATTTTGGTTTATTTTTGCCTCCAGTACATCAATGATGAGCCTTCAAAATTTTGAGAATACTTAAGGTCACTTTTGGGCGTCAGCCATCTTGCTTTTGTTACGACATTCTTATATAATTTATAAGATAAAATCAACTGTTATACCTTCTCTCTCTCTCATCATACTCACATGGTTACATGCATAGAAAATAAAATAAAAAGTAACTTTGATACCAATGATCCACACCACAGGGCCCAAGACCAAGTGTACAAGGAACAACCAAGTTTTGTTATGTAAAGTGAATGCATAGAGATGTATTTAGACAGAACAATCAAAACACATTCAATGGAGTGAAATTCTTAATTACATGAAATGCAACTTCTATTCAATAGTAAAGAATAGGTAAAAATTGGTACAATGTGTTACAATGCATGTAATCTAATATACATATACGAAGCATGTTATATGTGTTATGACTGTGTATGGCATGGCCCCATTGGATAGATGTGTATGTTACATATTTAACATGCATGATTCTAAGGGTAGTCACATAAACTATTATAAAGTAAAATGAAGGCAAAGTTGACACGTCTCACCCTCCTTGCATGGCATCGATGGAGCTTATAGCTAGGCAATGACCACTGATTTAATTACATAATTATAGGTTAATCACTAGCAATTGTGATCTTGAGAATCCTAATTGATAGATAATGGTAATCAATCTTGAGATTCTCAACCAATTTGGGGCCAGTAGTCGAGACATGTGGTTAAGATAGGTTGACACATGGTTATGCTTAAGTGGGGCCCAATGGAGCATTCTAATCTATGAGTAGATGCTAGTAAGGCATGCAGGACTGTGACATGAGTAGTGCATAATGAGATGCACAGGATATGATTTGAGGTGATCATTGCATGAAATTCTATGAGCAAATGCAGGACTTGTGTGTGGAAGTATGAGCAAGCTTCATGTAGTGGAGTGTGTAGGATTGTATGAGAGGTACAACCTATGTGCAAAAGAACCAATGAGGAGTGTGTTTGACTCCGTAGATGCTGTACACAGATCAAATGTTGACCTTACTTATGATGAATTTTTTTGAATTTTTTTTTTGATGAAGGTAAATGTTTTTAATTAAAGCTATGAACCAAAATTGGGTTAGTTGATCCAATATCATATTTTATTGTGTTTGGCTATTAGTATTAGTTATTTTATATCAAAGTTAATTATGTTATTAAAAATAAATAAGTTTAGGTTGGTTGGACCCATTGGGTAATTTGGTCATTAACACTACTACCTTTCGTAAGCTTATAAAATCTTACTTTCTAATATAAAAACTAAGTATTTTATTGAATATATGTTATGATGCATGAAGAGACTAAGCCACTTACCGTGTGCATGAAAATGAATGCTTTTTCATAATAATTATTATGTACTTAGGTATATTAGGAGCATTATAATTAGGGATAACATGAACAAGTTATATTACATAACCCCATTAAAGTTAATATGGCTAAACCTAAACGTACAATTGTTAAAAACAATTTTTATGTAAGGATGAGGAGGTTTAGATGATGAATTTTATGAAATGTCAAAAAAAAAAATGTTGGTAAACATGAAAAAAAAGAGAGAAGTACAATCCTTATAATTATATAATATTTTTAGTTACAAATATTATATAAATGTTAAAGAGTATATAATGATTGGAGAGTTACAACATAATTATGATAAAATGGAGAATATTTTTAAAATTTTAAATAATTGACAATTTAAGGTATTCGTAAAATTTACGCTGATACATATCATGGAGTGTGAAACTTAGTAAGAAGTAGAAAGAGGTTGGCATTTTGTCTCCTTCAAAGATTTAATTTTGGATATACTAGGTTTCAATATGGATCTTTGAATTGGCAACCTTTTATAGTTAATAATGATTCCAACATAATGTATATTAGCTATATTATATTATATAAATGTGAGAGTAAATATTTTTAATAAAATGTACATGTTAATTTATATTAAATTGTTTCAAATAATTATATAATTTTAATAAATCAAAAAATTACATATTAATAGATTTAAAGGAGAGTAAATGTTTTAGTTATATATATATATATATATATATATATATATATATATATATATATAATAGATTGTTTCGAATAGTTATACAATCTTTATATATATATAATGTTCAAATAGTTATACAATCTTTATATATATAGTTATACAATCAATATATATATATATAAAGATTGTATAACTGTTTGAAACAATCTAATATATATATATATATATATATATATATAAAAAAAATTAAATTTTAAAGAAATTATTTTAGAAAAATATTATTTTTTCCATATTTTTATGTGCTCATAATATAGAATACATTAATTTTTTGAAAAAATTAATATCAATTTTTTTACTCATCATTTTAAAATTTAAATATAAATTTCCCTACCAACAATAACTTAAACAATGTTACAAATATTAAAGTTGCCTTTAAACCTTTATAAAAAATTAAATTGAAATATATATATATATATAATCTTTAACAAAACATGTAAATTTAGAGAAAACTACTTTTAAAAAATAAATAAATAAAGCCAATCTTCTTGTTGGTTTTTTTTGTTGTTTTTCTATTATTTTATAGAAGTGAAGAAATCAAAGAGATATTCCCATAAACGAGGCCGAACTTTAGAAATTTCAAATTAATTATACTTATCAATTCAATGATGGCTAGCTCCCTTAACAGAACTTGGAAAAAAATATTAAATAAACCATTAAAACCAAACACTAAACAATATTTTGTCTCGTGTATATATCAAATGAACGGGCACTTCTTAAAATTGTGATTTACTATTTTTTTTTCCATTGTTAACGGTTTACGGTCTGTTGTATATTTTCACAGTAATAAACTGTGTCAGGCGCTTACAAATAGGCTACAGATCGTCCATTTTCGGGCCTTCGAGAACTGTCAGTGTGAGGATGGTTGTCAAATCGCATACCTGAAGACTGATGCGCAGTCAACATAAACACTGTCAACACTGCTCCGAGACACTGTTACTCATTGATTTTTTCAGAGTACAGCAGCATCCCAGTACCTAGAAAGACCTTCGTTCTTTGCCGAACATAACTTGGCAGGGGATAATCAGATATTATCGACTTGCAAAAAGAGCTAGATGGAAAAAAATAATAGCGGGAATCCTTATCTTTTTCTCTCGTTCATTTGCTGTAAATCTAGGCATTAATATGATATGTATGCAGGATTCCATTTTCTGGGTTGGAAAACTGGCCGTTAACAACGGTGCCCAACTCCGCAACGGCGCCGGATTTCATTTTCAGACGCATGACGAATAAACATTGGTCGAAGGTGCTTTTTCTGTAATTTAAAATAACTTCTTCCTTCTCTTGCATTATAATTATTTATTTTTCTGTTATTGAATCGGAAAAATAAATAATCAGTTATAATTATTACAGAAAAAGCAATTTATGGGCATGTTCGGTATGCCATAACATAAATAGTTTGACATATACATGTAAATGTAATTTGCGTTAAGTGGACAGTTAATAAGAATATGTCACTTGATTCTTGATGCGAGATACAAATAAAAGTTATATGTTATAATTGAAACCCAAAAAAATTAATTGAATCTATTTTGAATTGTTAAATGACATATGTTAATTTTGGACGTTTAACATAAATATTTTGAATAATGTTTATTATTTATAGTCAATAAATTTATAATGTTGTGTAAGAGAATTAGATGTGATGAGGTGGTATTTTATAATTGATTTATTTGTATATTTTAATAATTTATATATTGATAATTGTTTTAAAAGTGTAAATTATGTTGGGATTGTTTTTTTAGTATTTATGTAACAGAAATGTAATTGAACATTGTTATTTTTGGGCCCTTTAATCATGTCATTTGGTAGCATATTGTTTTTTCATTCTCATAGTCATGAGTGGGCTTCCCCATTCTCAGGTTCATGAGATGATGTCACCTAACATCATCTTAGGGACCTAGAGCCCAGGGTCTTTTTGATCTCCTTCAAGCTATTATGCGCCCTTTGGGTTTGCTACAAACTCGTTTCCCCCAAGTTCTTGCTTAAGAGATCAATGTTTCAAAGGAGAAAGGAGCATCCTCAAGTTTCCCCGTCCCCATAAGTTTATTGGGTCGCACACACTCATTATATATAGACAAAACAAAATTGCAATATCCAATACCCACTAACATGAAAGCATGATTTAGATTGAGTGTTTGAAAATACAAATAGTCGATCACTACCTTTCATTGTCACCACTCAGTTTATCTTAAACTCTTTTACCATTTTTATTTTTTCATGGACTTATCTTTTTTCATTATTTTGTCATTGTCCAAATTCATTCTGAAATGAAATGTTTCTTCCTTATATAATTCCTTGTCATATCGTATGAAGGATAGGGGTATAACCTAACTATTTATAACTTTTTCAACTCTATCAATACAAGTACTCCTTATCTAACCAATTATATAAATATAAGAATAATAAGGTATAGTCTAGCTACTTAAAACCTTTTCAAATCTATCAAGACAAATACCCCTTATTTAACTGACTATATCAATATAAGAATAATCGATCCTCTAAAAATATTAAATAAACTATATAAATGTAAAAATAATCCATCCTCTAAAACTTAAAAATATTAAACTTAAAAAATACACCTAAATTTTCTTTCCGGTGTTGTTAGGAATTTTTTTTTCTAATCCATGGTAAAGGAGGATGTTTGAAAGAGCTTAAATCTTTTTACAAAAATAATAATAATTTAAATAATAAGAATAATTATTAAAATTATATTAAAATTAGGGTTAATAGTAATTTAAATCTAAATAATGTTATAGATCTACAACAAAATATTAAACTGTAGACAATAAATAATAAAGATACATTAGACAAAATGATAGAATAAAATATTAATTTGTACTACCACCTCAATTTATCCATATTTTTTTTAATCAAGTGAAAGTTATGAAATAAAAAGAAATCTAGAAGGGTGGATTTATACATGAACATGAATCAATATTCCCCTTATTTAAGACAAAATATCTTCCAAAGTCCACTGTGTACTATTATCAAAAGCATCCATTATATTCATTCTCTGATGTTATGTTTTCGTCTTTCAAATTCTAGCACAACAACAACTTTGGATACATATTATCATTATGAAGTAAATTAGACCAATTGCACTTTGTTGAAGGAAACCATCATTATTAATACAAAACCATTTGATATGCTCATTGTTAACTTGAGCTCCTTGTTAAGACTCATTTCCATTAAGAGGAAGGGGCGAATGAGATCCCATTTAAGAAGCGATAAACGATCCAAATTTGAGGTGCTATAAATTATGTTATGATTAAAAATTTTCTCAAAATTTTAAAAAAATTTCCAAAAAATACTAAAATGCATTTTTAGACCCTCAAATGGTCATATATGGCTTCTGAAAACTTTTGAAAACATTTCTAATATGATAGAATTGGTAATGGTTGAATTGAAATTTTTGAGATGATCATTTTGATGTAAAATAGAGATCAAATGAAGTTACAAATTAAAATTTATTACTTGAGCTGAAAGTTTAGACTCCACATCATTTGTGCCCTGTTTTACTAAAACACAATATGTTTTGTTGTGAGTGTTTTTTCATTAAATTAAACAAGCCCACAATTTAATATAATATTACAATTTGAACCAATGAAATTTTTTGTTGTGATTATAGGATTTTATTTAGGTACATATGAACATTATATGTAAGACAATGCATCCGATAAAATAGTTTTGTTGTGATTATAGGATTTTGTTTAGATGAATATTATACAATACCAAAAAAATGTTGGTAAACATGAAAAAAAATAAAAAGAAGTAAAATATTTATAATTGTACAATATTTTTGGTGATAAATTTTATAAAGTTTTAAGAAGGACATGATGATTGGAGAGTTAATAACATAATTATGATAAAATGGGAAATATTTTTAAAATTTTGAATAATTAAAAAAGGTAAGGTATTTGTAAAATTTCCAGTTATTATTTGTTGATAAATATTATGAAGTGTGAGACTTAGTAATAGGTAGAAAGAAATTGACATTTTGACTCCTTCAAATGTTTAATTTTAGATATACTAGATTTTAACATGGGTCTTTGAATTAGCAATCCTTTATCTCTAATAGTGAATTCAACACAACACACATTCATTATGTTATCTTGTTATATTATATAAACAAGGGTGCCATGCGTCAAGTCCTTGTGGGGCTAGCATATGATTTTGGTATTGAGTTCAAAACTAAGTATTTTGGTATTAGATATGATAAATACTTTTATTTGAAGCCCTATGCAGGCTTCTAAGATGTTAACCAAGTTTTTCTATGGCAAGGGAGACAACAATCCGAGTATGACTGATGAACGATTAAAAGGGAAACATTGTCATGGGTAATTATATATAAATTACTTGCATGTAACAAGACATGTGACCATAGTAATGCAGAGAACAACTCCTTTATACCTTGTCTATTTTCATCATAATATTATTTAAAATTAGAACTTGAGAGATAGGTAGAATTCTCAACTGAAAAATTGCTCAGAAAAAATGTTATGTTTAATTCACTCTTGTCAAAGAAGAACACAATCAAAGTAAAATAATGTGGATCATTCATCCTTAGGGAAAAATATATGGTTGGATCAACGTTTTTAAGATCCAAGCATGTGACAAAGAAGGTCACGAGTTCAACTCCTCACACAAATTAACCTATATAAAAATAGTTAAAATTTTGAAATTAATTATAAACATATAAAAAGCTACTTTGTAAAAGTTGAAGTTTCTTTCTTATGACTGAAATTATCTTTTATCATAGGTCTAAATAGAATTATAGTCTCGCATAATGTATCTGTACAATGATAGACACAGACAAGATACAACTTTTCCATGCTATGATGATGTTGGCATCGTTAGCTAAGAGGATACAATTGTTGTAGTTGGAGATGAACGATGCATGGATGCACCCACCCACTAGTCTTTATGTGGATGGAGATTAAGGGTATGAAGGTTTGTTAGGCACTTAACTAACATTGTTGTCTTCTTATATAAGTATTTCTAAACTAAGAAGGTTTTAGGCTCTCATGAAGGTTGTGTTATTTTTTCATATCCTTTATATTAATACTAGAATTTTTTCCAAAAAAATATTAAAGGTCAATTCAAAGAATTGATGTTAAGGTATTATTTAGTACAAATTGATAGTGATATTAATTCCTCTATATTATGAATGTAATACATATTATTTTACCCTTTAAATAAGAATATTGTCTTCTTATTATAGATTATTGATATTTAAAAATATATATATCAAAAGTTAATTTACAAAGTTAAGTTATTATTAAGATCATATTGATAGTGATGTCAACTACTCTCTATTAAAATTGTGACATATATTATTTTATGATTAAAAAAAATGTTGATGCATCTTTAAAATGAAAATGGTTTACTCTTTTACAATATATCTTTAAAATTAGAAAGTTGTAAGATTTCATGTTGCATCCCTGAAAAGGAGGTTGAAGATCTTCATAGTGCATCTTTAAAAGAGAAGGTTATAGGTTTTCATAATGTATCCTTAAGATGGAAATAGTTCTAATATTATTATCCTCCATTTGCTATATATAACAAATAAAAGAAAGCATAGTTTTAGATATAACAATTTAGGATGATTAAGTTCTTCTATTTGACACTCAAAAATCAAAGTATATGTAAAACATGATGTCAGAGGGTTCATATGAAGGTGCTTATGGACCAAAAAAATCATTAATTTAGGATGCTTAAGTTCTTGTATTTGACACTCAACAATCAAAGTATATGTAAAACATGATGTAAGAGGGTTTGTATGAAGGTGCTTATGCACCAAAAAAATCATTAACTTTAAAAATACTCTTAAGGTAAAATATGCCCACTCAATCTCAAAATACAAAAGAGTTCAATACAATAGAATATACTTTATTTTTAGCCTTTAGTTTAATAATATTGAATTACAAAAAATGTATGATCTACATTAATTTCATCTATTTATAATAAGGCATCAAAAGGAAATAAGTATGAATAGATAACATTTGTTATGAACCTTCAAGCAATCCTATACAATATATGTGAAATTTTTTTAACAAATCTTATCATGATTTTTTCTTTAAAGAATGGTTTAAATAGCTCAAAGCCACCAATCTCAAAGCAATGATTACAGTTTTGCTGGTCAGTTGTGTCCACTAAGATATATCTTGCATTATAATGAGTATCAACATTTGAGTATCATTGTCCTTATTTTAATTCTAAATGGGGAAAACCAAAACACTCTAGTGAATTGAAAATAATTAAGACAATAATATCTGGATTGAAGTTTCCTATTTATCATTGAAATAAGTAGGAACAAAAAATGTCAACGACATAGATGATGCTAAAATATTTCTTTGTAGAAAACATTCAACCTCTTTCCTTCTCAAGATGAGTTTTACAAAATGTAAGTGGAGTCTTGAAAGTTTTCTAAGATTAATGAGTGCAAAAACAAGCCTTATAATGTCATCAAATATTAAATGTTTAGAGAGTTAATAAACCTATTGCAAAGAAAAAAATACAATATAAAGCACCTATAAAAATAAAAATATAACAATATGAAGCCACAAGCAATTTTTTTTAATCTATAATATTTTCTTGCTCAATGCTTTCTTGAGACACCAACAGTTTTTGCCCTTGTGCCCTGTGGTCATTGTATGTTGTCCGTGCACTCGCAGACCCCAATAATGATGAAGACCACGATGATTCCTGAACAAGTGATGGTAAAAATTAAAATTAATAGTCTAAAATAAGAGAGGAAGAGAGTGACTTGAAGAAATAACTGTTAAGTAGCTAATAATGAGAATAGAAACAAGGGACAAAGTTAACAAGTACCTTTATGTTAGCGTTAGATGTCATGTCATGTTTATTAAAGGAAAATTGGTAATAATAATAAGTATAATTCCAATACATTAAGAAACAATCTGAAAAAAATTATACAAAACTTGTTTAAAACTTTTTGTTACTTTTTAAAGTAAATGCAAATACACTGATAATGTATTCATTTGAAATCAAAGCAATAAGGAAATTTGTCATTTTGTATCCCAACTCCCAAGTGACTTAATAGGTCCACACAAATTTGTTATGAGTCTCAAGTGACATCAAAAATATTCAAAATAAGTTGACTTAGCAAGACTCAACTACACTTGAATAGACTCCACTACCATCAAGATAAAACAAAAAATAGCTTACGACTCGATCAAAATTCTTTTGAGCTAATTCATTGTGACAGGGCAATGCTGTAGTAGGGGATTGCTTTATCTATAACATAGATATTTAAATTTAAACTTAAATTCTTGTACAACCAAAAAAATATATTTCACACTGTTTCTTCTATTTCAATAAGTTTCAATTTTTTGAGCCTTGGTGCAAAGTTTGATCCAATTTTGAACTCTGTTGTGGGATATTGGTCTTATCAAGTCTAAGATAAGATCCAAAGCTAAAATGTTTTGAACTTTGAACCCTTTTCCTCACCAAATCAATTGAAAAGAATTTTCATTCATATCAGAGTTTGTATTGTTCTCCATCTCATCACAATTGCACTATTGACAAATCGACAAATACCAACACCGAACCAATATAATATAAAACTTAAAGCACACACTACTAGTTATTGTCTTGTATTTAAAAATTGGTGGTCATCATATTATTTTTGCAAAGAGCAATTTTAAGCAAATAAACCTTCTCCATTTTGGTTTTAGTATCAAATTCCTACATATCGGTAGAAGCCTAGATGCACAAATTTGACAATGAGCTTCATTTTTAATGCCAACCTTGCACAAAAATAATAAAAGTGTAATATCAATAAGCTGATTTAAATCATAAAAACAAACATTTTGAAAATTTTCAAAGAGTTGTGGTGTTACGATACTGAAGACACTTTATACAGCATGGCCCAGGTTAAAATACCCCCATTGCTATAACAATTATACGGTAAAATGAATAACTTCAAGGCATGTAGACCTTATCCATTTTAGTTAAAATGGTATCAAATTAATACATATGAGTAGAAGCGTATATGCAAAATTTTGACAAAAATTTATGAAATTTATACTTATAGGGACCATGAAAATAATACAAACTATGTAGTGCTGATAGGAGGGTTCCATGTAGTTCTGAAGGTGGTTGTAAATATGCTATAATGACAACCCACATGCCACCACTGTGCATGGACATGCCATTGTCATGAACAACAACAAAACCATTTAATAAGGGGGCTTGAACTACATCAATTTCCAAGATGGGTATCCTGAAAACCTTATGAAATTATGACTATAGAATGGACATCTCCAACATATATCAAATACAACACTGAGATGTCCAAGGCTATTTTCTAGAACCATCATAAATCCATATATTTGGCTACAGGTGAATCTACAGGTTTTTCCTATATTTAGTAATCAAGGAGTCAATATTTTTGCATTTATTTATGTTGATGCTCCATTCAAATTTCTATAACTTGAGTTTTACTCCATAAAGAACATGAGTTCTACAATAACCTTCATCCTGCAGATGATTTATAGTTGACAGAAGCTTATCCCAGTGAATTAATGATAAATAAATTCTTCTTCGATAAATATTTAATGCATTTATACAACTATAAAAAAGTGAAAAATGCATGTCTACGCCATTGCATGTTAGCCCCGAATGCCAAAAAGTTATGATATAGAACAATCATCTCCAACATATATCAAATACAGGAAGACTGAGGTGCTAAGGCTATTTTCCACAACCATCATAAACTTGAGATCTTGGCTACAAGTAGATCTACAAAGTTCACCTAAAATTATCAATCAAGTTGTAAATATCTCTGAAATTATTCATGTTGATTCTCCATTCAAGTTTTAAAAATATTGACTACCTATATTTTATTCCAAAAAGAACATGAGCTCCTTTACAACCTTTACCCTGTTGAACATTTATGGCTGCCACAAGCTTAAGCAAATGAAATGATGATAAATGAATTTCTCTTCAATAACTACTTAATGCATGAAACAAGTATAAAGAAACGACATGTGACTCCGTAACTACATGTCTAAACCTGAATGCCAAAACCTAATATAAAGAGCCCAAAAAATGAAAAGCACATTGTTCATGGTATCCAATTCTAATAAAACTCAATTCAAAGTCAAACAACTTAAAAGCCAGCGTACCACATGAGAAAAATAAACTAATAACTTTATCCAATAGTCAGTAGTTTTAGATAAAGTAACCAATGATAATATTTCCTTGGAAGGGTAAGATCATATTCCACCTAGTATGCAATAATTGATTTGATCTTTGTATTGGAAAACTGATATTCTATTTTTATATTAAATTGCTTCTCATAACAAGGTTCAACAATAATAAAATGCTTGTGTTTAGGAAAGTTTCAGCGAACAATCAGTTTCGATAAGAAACTAAAGAGTGAGAATTTTTAATCATCTAATGTAAGAAAATCCTCATGACCGGCCTGAGTTAGATGGACAAATGGTCTGGCAAATAACTGAAACATAAAACAGAAAATGGTCTATGTATAAATCATCGCAGCCTTTGAAGTCTAAATGGCAGAATTCCCATTAGGCCTCCTTCCCTCGCACTGGTAGGAGCATTGGCCATATTTAGTATTTTTGTAAAATTTTCTGGAATAAGCTGCGTATACATACAGGAGTTTCTTAACTGATTTTATTTTCATTTATTTCAGGTTTGCACCGAGCTTTTCGAAGGGTTGGACATTCTGCTGCTGCTCAGTGTGGCGAAAGGATTGCAGGCAGCGGGATACGTTTTGGAGGCATGTGGGGTTTAAAAAAAAGGAAAAAAAAAAGATTGTTGTTCAAGTAAATATCGTAAAGTATACAAGGTTTCTTTTATACAAAACTCTCAATTTAGGGTCCTATTAAAACAATGTGAACCGAAAAAATTCGGGAAAAACATGAACCAGCCGTTAAAAACGATGAAAATTTTGTTTTACAAAAACATGAGCAAAATCTAGTAGAAGGCGTGAAGAATTCTTTACGAGTAAATATCTAAAGTAAATCACGTCGAAATTTTTTTATATAGAATTTTCAATTTTTGAAGCGGTCTCATGGAAAGGTCAAGGTAGTCAACAGGTACTGTTTAGAAATTTTAGTAGCAGTTTGCATGAATATGGTCTCATGACAATTGAAAATCAAGATTAGGCTTCCAAATTTTCAGGGGAATGAGAATATCAATACTGTTTATAGCTTTAAGAGAAATTAAGAAAAGAATAATACTACTAAATAGCTGCCATTTTGCAAATGCATATCTTAAAATTTCTTTGCAGGTATGAGAGCCTCCAAGCCCCTTCTGCAGTACCTGTATAATACGTAGACAATATGAAAGTTAAAATTCTAACGGTTTTGTTTATTTGAAGAAGCTATAGTATATCAAACAGCAATGTATTTTAATCAAGATTTATAGTAGATTTAATACCAAAAAGGAAATAAATATTTCCCAAATTTAATAGGACAGACTTTGTCTCACTTCTCTGTTTTCAGAGAGTACCTGTGATGTAGGTTTTAGTCCCATAGAAAATTATAACAGTATTAATAGGAGCCCAAACCCTATTTTTCAGCTGAAGATTCTCAATTTTCTTCTTTGCCCTTCCGGGACCAGAAAAATAGGAGGCCCAAGCTCTCTCCATGGAACTCCAGCGGTCTATTGAGTTCTACACATTAAAATAAAAAAGCAAAAATGACAAAATTACATATCGTAGATATATTACAAGTACGTTGACAGTTTCTATTACCCTCAACTTTCAATTTAGGGTCTATTGGGCACCACCGGATAAAAATAAAACATATAGAATTATTTTAGGAGAATGGTTTATGGGGGACTGGAGGAGTACTTTTGAAGTTTTCTGGGCAAATGCTGTTGACTTAAACTTGGAGTGATTTAGGTTAAAGTAGTCTGGAGGAATAAGTATATTTTTTTAGGCATTTCTTTTTGAATGATTATGCCTTCAAAATTTTAAGCAGAAAATCAATTTTAGTGTCATTTGATAAAAAATATCTCACTACAAGATGTGAGTGGGAGTTGCAAAGTTTTAAGGCGTGTTGTCTGCTGCTCTTATTTTTAGGGCACAGGTGACCTTATGAAAGCCGTTTAGTAGAGGTTGCAGGAAGAAAGGAAATCTTCCCATAAAAGTTTGGAGTGGGCATGTTTTTAGGAGGAAAATTTGATGAAATAGCGTGGGCTATGGTTTTGTACCACCCACTTCAGCAATTTGTTGTCAAATGGCAATTGTATGGCATTAATATTTTAAAATTCAGAGTGACAGTAGCATAAAATATTACTATTAATCCACAAGATTCTTAGAGTTTTTCTTAGAGCAAAGGAATATAAAAATATTTGCATGTGCAAATTTTAGAACATTTTTGTAAAATATTTAAATATCTAAGCGGTTATATTTAGACAACTTTTTTTATCTACTGTTTGCAATGGGGGCAAGGACATTGTAGAAGCCAAAGAGGATTTTAAGAGAAGCTTTTTGGCAAATGGCAGTCTTAATGTGATGTGATCTTTCATTTCAAATTCTAAGTCAAGGGAACCTAATTTCATATCATACTAGTTGTCGATGCTTGCAAATTCACTACTCGTCCTTGTTGATAGGAACCTATTTTCTACATTTGACTGGGTGGAGTAAGTGGACTACCTAACTGATAATTCCCTGATCTTGCATAGGAAGGAGCATAGATGTTCACCATTTTCATCATTATTAGATGTTAATTTGGGAAAAGGTTTGCCATATTTTTTAACCTTCTCTGTCTCTCCATCTTTTCATAGCTTTATCATATTCCTTCATCCTTTTTTGATGTACCTTCTTCTGCTCCTTCTCAAGTTTTTTCCTTTGCTTTTGTTCTTCCCTTTATTTCCTCTTTATCTCGTTTTCAAATTTTTCTACTCCTTGAGATATTTGTTAATCTCTCTCAATGCTTTCTTCTTCTCTAGTTGTTGTTTCCTCTTAGCCTTAATTTAATCTACCTCATTCTTTTTTGTTTCTTGGTCATGAAACATTTCTAAAAAGTCATTTTAGTTAAGATTTGAGATTGCCTACTCAATCTCACTACATCATTTGATAATTGACCAGAACTCTGCACAACCATTTCTACAAATAGTTTAAGGAAACTATCTAAACTTGAGCTTACCAAAATTTATCTATGTTGACTGCATTTAAGGTCGTTGTTTATTGCAATATCATCTCTTTCCAGAAGATTCATTGCATTGTCACAATCATGGGATTCGTCAGTTATAACACAACATTGTACCAACTCATAATCATGTACAACTTCATGAGGGGATAGCATTGAAAGGCCCACATCTATATTGGAAAGATCTAAGTTAATACCTAGTTCAGCTGCCCCATCCTTGATCCAAGTTGGTTGGCTTATTTGTGAAGGGAGGTTCAACCCCTCTCCAAGAACATGTTCTTCAACCTCAGATGCATGGTTGGCACGACCTATTTCTACACCTTCTCCACTACAGTCTTGTGTTTGTATTACACATGGGTTATTTGGCTGAGATTAGGTACAATAGGATTTGCATTCCCTTTTTCAATTGTTCAATATCATTTTTGAATTCGAACACATGCATCTATCTTATGCTCTTTAACTATTCCATCTCCTTTTTGAAATTGAACAAATGCATCTATCTCATCCTCTTTGTATCCAACCAACCACATGATGTCTTGAATTGCAGTCTCATCATCTTCATCTACAACTTCATAGGCTTCACTTGATGTCATGTCTTTCTCAAGTGACTATCTATTAAGTGGCCATATACCTGTCATCATAAAATCTAACTTTAGATTTTCTATAGACAATGTGCTTTTAAAATCTATGTTGCCCAGCTTAGTGAATTCATACTTGTTGATTTCAACCTTCTGATTTCTAGCCATCCACTTTGACCTTTCACTTTTGAAATATATTTTGAAAGGGTAGAACACACTTATACGTCCAATGGTTGTAGCTTATGGGAAGTATTGGCTCACAAAGTTAGACGATTAATTCCCAAACTCCTCGCCTTCATTACAATCATCATTGCTACGTGACTGCCATGACCATCACAAATTAATAAGTGCTTATTGGAAGGGGAAAATCCACCCGATATTGATCTCTTGAAATGGTGTATCCCATTTAGAAAAAAATCTTTTATTATCCAAGCATTTTATTGGGTTGTTGTACATGCTCTTGATTCATAGTGTGCTATGTAGTTTTTAAGCTATATTTTTCCCTTGAAAAGATAGAATCTAGGAATGCTTTGGCCTGCTGCATTAACACAAGCAAGAATGGTGATTTATTCCCTGCTCTTTGGAATGATATGATAAATATTTCAACAACCTCTCTTTGCTACCACATGCATGCCACTATTCTTGCTAGCCTATAGCCTAGCTTCATTACAATTTCAAATTCTGAAAGGTCCATACTGGTTGGCTTAATACACCTCCAAATTATTATAAAATTCATCTACAATGGAAGGCCATAGATAGAATGCTCAATCTGTATCCAATCCTTTTGCAGATCAAATGGACAAGTCTAGGTGCCTCTTCTTAAAGTCAACCCACCAAGAGTTACTTGGCATTCCATCCATGAAAGGGTTGGGTCTATTTTGACAAATGTGGGCTACATAGAACCTGAGTTGTATGATTCCTAGTCCATGGTCAAGGTCTACTATATCTTTACACCATTGAACAACCTAAAATTATTCCTCCTTTGATAAAATGGTTAGTGGGTCCATCTTTTTGGTATTTGTAATACCCAACAACCAATAGGAGAGTGTAACGGGAAGGATTCCCTAGTTTATTCAGTAACTCGAATGAAGTAGCCATTATCTTTGACATCCTTTATGACATGCTCCATTTCAGTAGCAGTCCATTATCTGTGGATGCATACCTTTTTACTTGATGAAGGACCAACCTTCACATGTTTACTAATGTGAGTTTGTATCTGTGAATATGTAACATCTTCGCCTTCAGAGTTTACTGAGACCACTCGTCTCACTTTTTTGTATTCAACCTTATCTTGCGGGTTGTTCTCTCTCTTTGCAATTGTCATTTTGTTAATAACATAAGATATGGAAAAAGTTAAAAACATGCACTATAAATTGTTTAAACTGTCGACATATTTTTTGTGACTAAACTATACTGTGTGTGTGTGTCTGTGTGTGTGTGTGTGTGTGTGTGTGTGTGTGTGTGTGTGTGTGTGTGTAGCTTATTATGTATATTTGTATGTATTTTTTTAAACAATCAAAATTGGGCATTTAATCAATCATGCACTATATACTTAGTAAATAAATTCAATTTGATCAAAACAAAGAATTTAATATGTGTTGTTGATGAGACTATAAAATAAATTTAATTTGATCAAAACATAAAATTTAGTAAATTATGCGTATTTTTTCTTACCCCCAACAACCGGAATGCTTTAGCATGGTAAACAATACGATTATTGAGATATTTTGCTCTTTTAGTTTCCTGAATTCTAATTTTAGTGGGCTTTGAAACGCTTTTATTTTTGTGAAGTTGATTGCAGCTTTACAGTTTACTCCAGGAAGTCGCAAATTTACAGTAACCATGAGGAATTGGGAAATGTGTCAGGTTTATGACATTCCACGAGGAAGCAAAGTATGTATCGAAGGTTATATATATATATATATATATATATATATATATATATATATTACAGGTTATTTTGAATTTGGACTGTTGATGGTGTAAACATCGTATCTAGTTTGCAATTTTATGATTTTTTAATTAATATATATATACTGCATATAAGAGACAAGAACATAATTACACATAAATTATTATTGAGTTATGTTTGATGGAGAGTTGTAAACAAGATGGAAAATTATTATATAGATGTAATATAATTATATTATATTACTTAATATATATATTTATAAAGTTTATTTTTGTATTTTTTAATGATCATATTATGTAATATGGTATTAAAGATATATAAATAAATATTTATCACATTTTTTTTTGAGAAATATTTTTTTTAAAGAGTTGTGCATTTATTTATTTGCGTTTATGATTTTCTTATAATTAAATTTTGAAAAAAAATGAATTAAATAAAAAATTAAAACTTATAAATATCTAAATCAACAGTCCACGTACCATTTAAACTAAAATCACAAAAAGTATATATGTAATAACCTTATACAATACAAATAACTAACAATATATTAAACGAATCTTTGATGAATGTTTCACCATGAAACCTCCTTCAACGTAAACAATATTCAAACAAATGAACATGAAACTATCAAATATAATTTGTTAGCTTTAGACCTAATAATAATATCAATTATCTTTTATAAGGAATAAATATGGTTAAAAACAAGCTTTTATCATGACAACTAATTTAGAGAGTATATAAAGTTATACTAACAAAAACACAAATGTATATTATTGTCACATTATATATTTTTTTAAATATCTTTCCATGTAAGAATTCAATAATTGACTACAATATTATCCCAAAAATTGTATTAAGGAGACAATCAAAAATTTTGATTGAGACAAAGAAAATGAATTATTAGAATAATGTTGGAATGTATAATATATATTTAATTATTATAAAAAAATGAACTATTTAGATTGTATAATATATGGAATGATACATGAATCTGAATGTTAAAACGAAATATGATTTGATAATTGCACTTGTTATTTATGGAAAAGTGCTAAGGCAAATTAGATACTTAGCTTATTATTGTTTTATGTAGGATCGAGACTACATGTAAGTGACACAAAGGGACGAAATTAGATTGTGAGTCTCTTAGATCGAGAAATGGGTGTTTGGAACTGCATGGACAAATTTGATAGTTTGTAGATTAATGTACTAGATGATAGCATATGTTCTCTACCAAATTCATATATGTGAATTTTGCCTCTTTATTTCAACATAGGTCATTGGGCTTATTTGTAATCCATCTCACTATGTGATACTATGCACTCATTATATGCATGGTATCTAAAACCCTATCTCCTTGTCTCTGAAACCCTAAGTCCACTTTAAACATTAGGTTTGGGCCTATAAAAGTCAAAGAAGGTGGGTTGATCTAACCTCAACCACTCCCTAATGAATGGTTGAGCTTTGTTTACGTATCCAATACTTCAAGAGGGAATTCAAACCACATGTAGTTCTCCCCTTCAGGTGTATGTGTGCAATAGTGCTCCTTTTATGAATGTAACATGTAGTCTAGCTTTGGATACTTGAAACATGGAAAACTTGGCATGGCTTAGGTGGTTTAAACGTTGGCTAGGTCTTCTCCTTGTGATTGATTACAAATTTGGAAAGTTTATGTCAGTTCCTGTTAATGTTTGGAAGTGTATAGATGTTAATTTGATGAGTGTTAGATGGATCAAATAGGATTAACCATATTGTGTATTTATATGAGACTCTTTAGGTTATTTCTCACACCACTAACATGCAAAATGTACATGTTGACACATGAAGATGATTTTAATTTAGAAAATGACCATTTATTAACATGAGGGTAATTTCAGCATGGTTGGATGAGTCTAAAATTTCATAGGTTTCAGAGTCTAATGGGTTTTTATGACATGTAGAAATATTACTATGATGATCTAGAGATAGTCTAAGAATTATTTTGAACAGATCAGGGATAGACTAGGGAATCTAGTAGTTGACTAATAGTAAATTGGCAAGGTCAGACACATATAAAACATGTGGATATAGGAGAAGGGTGTGCAAGAGCCATATGTGTATGCACACATCATGTATAGTAAGGATAGGTCAAAATGGAATTTTCCAAGTGTCTAATCTTGCCTTTATTCTAGTAGTGAAATTAAATACAATGCTATAGTAAAAGGAAAAAGAGATGTACCTAATTGTGTAAACACACTTGTATTTAGGAGAAGGATCTACAAACTACCAAATTTATCCATGTGGTTCCAAACACCCATTTCCCAATCTGAGAGACTCACAATTTAATTTTAGTCCTTCGTGTCACTCACATTTTGTCTCAATCCTATACAACAATATTAAGCTAAGTATCTAATCTGCCTTAGTATTTTTCCATAAATAACAAGTGCAATTATCAAATCATATTTTGTTTTAACATTCAGATTCGTGTATCATTACATATATTATACAATCTAAATAGTTCAATTTTTTAATAATAATTAGATCACTTAAGTAAAATCTAAGGTAAAACACTAATCAATGAAATCTATTTCATAGGGTCAAAATTGTTTGCATGTATTGACCAACATCTACATGAGGCTTTCTCGCAATAGAATTCAAAACATTTAACAAGATATTTATCATTCTCATTAATGACTTGGGGCAACTACCTCAAGTACAAGTCGCTCCAATGTATTCTAGAACATCACATGGTTAGGTTGTTTATAAAATATTTGACATTGTTATCACATTGTATACATTTTTTTCAATAAGGCTTTGATCCATGCTAAGTGAATTTTCAAAATCTTTTATTAAATATTTGAAATATTGCACAAAAAATTGAAAATTGGAATCTTATAATGTCTCAAAAAAATGTGTCTTTGCCTTTAGAAGACTTTTTTATTTTATTTCAGTCTTCAACACATTTACTTGCAACAAATAGTTTGGGTTCAATACATAATAAAGAGAAGTTGAAATAATTAAATATGTCGATTGTACATAATAATGCAAAGCATAGTAGAAAAAAACTTTTGTATATAATGATGATGAACAGATAGAGGCTAAAACAATTGTATAAGGGATAACAAGTTATGTTTATTTCCAATTTATGGCTGGAGGTTAGCTTAGTCAATGGTACTTTTAGACAAATTCATATTATTGTATCTAAAACTAGGATAAATCCCCCTGATTTGTCAATGTTTGTGGTTGTATAATTAAAAAAATATACGAGTCTAGCATGGAATGTGGATAATTTATAACACATTGTGATCCCACATGTTACTCGTAGCAATTAAAAATACCTTTCATTAAAAAATGGTTTGGACTCTAACTATAGACATCAAAATTACATCACACATGTGCGTACATCCCTATGTCAAAACCCCCCTTGCACCCCTTTTAATAATTAGCCTTCTTGACCCATACTTTTACCCCTCTCACATTTAATTAATTTAAAATATTTAATTAAGTTAATTAAAAACTACTTATGCCACCGTACCTGGCCACCTCGTCCTAAGACTAATTCTTACCCTCTAAGTTACCTCAAGACTTAGTCCCCTAACCCTAACTACCCGTGACTTGTTCTCACCCCAAACATAAATTCTTAACTAATTGCATCCTTTTTAATCGGATACCACACTTGGCATAAGAAAGAACAAAAAATAGGCTAAAAATAACCCTTTTACCTATTCTTATGCCATCAACATTGGTCAATCCATGGTTGACATCAGTGGAATCATCAACATTGGTTACTTAAGCCAAATTATAACCTAATATTCAAGTCAGCAAAAATCAATAAAACTCAGTTATTCCCATACAGGATTTAGCATTCAACTTTATACATCTAGGCTTAACATTACTCTACATAAATCAATCTAGATTAGGAATTGATATACTGCACAGAGCTTGGATTCTTCTAAACCGACAACACACACTTGTATTTTTCTTCAACTATTGATTCAACATGCCTCATCAGAGCCATCTATCTGAAACCCATGGTTTATCCATTTCATCAGCTAAGTATATCTCTTTGTCTTTGTAATTCTTTTAAGCAGTCATTTTATAATTACTTTACATTATACTATTTATCATTTTACGAAATTCCTAACTCTCCCTATGAAGGAGGTGTAAAAATATTTCACCTATTTACCTCTACTCCAAACATCTGTCTAGACCCCTCTGAGTCTTATAGACTCCCTTATGACTCTTACCAACCTCATAAACCTGACCAAAATCCACCTCCCCGCTCAAAAAAGTCTCATGTAACCCCCTGATAACCTACTACCCCTACCAACATCAATCACATAACTAACGTCAGTCATATAACTGACATCAGCCATATATCCTTTTCGACATCGACATCAACAACTTAACCGATGTTGATGAATGTGTATTTCCACTAATATCCCTGAGCCTGCCCAAATAACCTCCAAAAATATTAACTCACATTACCTGCACTGTGTCTCTCTCTGCTACACTCAGACTGCAAGAACAATACAAATATCTCTCTCTTACTCTCTCTTTCATTTTGTTATTCATTACCAATTTTGTTACACAAAGTGGACTATCATCTCTAAAAAAGTTTGACACTTTTAGGAACAAGCACGTAGCTTGGCAACCCACTCATATATTTGGTAGTAAATAGTTTTGGTGGTAGTACTTTCATATTCACATGTAGTCCTCCCTAGCCAAATATGATGCTCAACATCATCTGGATATGACACACAACCAATCCAGGTTCTCTCTAATCTATAATCCTTGCCCTTCATCTCTGTTTCTCCTTAAACATCAAATAGATTCAAAATTTAGTGAAACATTTCTCTCATGCTCGGTGGGACCTTAGAGTTTTTTTGGGTTCATTGCTTGTTTTAAGCGTTCATATAGGTGAATTATAGTGAAAATTTAATTCCTTTCACTTTCTCCTTCTCTTCTCTCTCAAAATGAAATATTCAACATTTTATTTTCTATTTAAATGCAATAAACTGAAATTTTTTCTTCCTTGCCACTCTTCTCTTCCTTTTGACTCTAAAAGAAACTTATCATTTTTATTCAAGTTCAAAGAATCTCTTATTTATCTCTTTATTTCATACACATTAGGATAGTGAAATTCATTCTCTTCTCCTATTTCATCATTGTTTTCATTCAAATTGAAACACTTCAGATTTGGTTTTAAAACATACTACACTTCATTGTTTGCTTATTGCATATTAGCTCACCTATTTAATTACGAGCATTACGAATGAATCTTATTACACATATGTTACACAACCAAATCACACTTACAAAAACAAACATCTAAATTCACCTGAGACAAGGCCCATTGGGATTTCATCACCTAGTGGATCACCTTACCCTACCTGACTACCCTACTTGGATTTCATCACCAAGGGGAGAACCCACTTCATTCTCTAGCGGAATATAAACTCTAGGCAGAAGGTATATTTTGGCTAAGCGGCCTGGTTTGGCTTTAGGTCTATGAAGTGTGGGGATCAAGATCCTATAACAAGCCACGTACCTGGTCTAACACAAATTTCCTCTTGAGCACCAAAACTAACCTGAAACCAACTCTAGATTACTTTCTAGTATGTTCGATAACCAAATTTTCTTTTCACTATCTGATTAAGGCATAAGCCAACACGAGACTAAAATTAATCTTTAGTAGTTAATAATTATTGGTTGTATGTTCTTTTTCTGCTTTTATATTGCCTTCTATATTTTGGAGTTGGTAAGGACATTTTTGATTGATTTACAAAATCAACACCATTTATAATACTCAAGTTGTATAACCTATTATATTAGGTTTTTTAAGTGTTCATTCTCCTTATATAGACCTCTTGCATTCTCTATTTTACCTAGATTTTGCCTTTGGGTTTCTAAAATGTTGGATTTTTCATCTCCCAAGATATTATAGTGATCGACATCAATTAATCCCACTGATGTCAGTAGACTTTAGCCTATCATCATCAGTTAATCCCACCAATGTTGGCATACTTTAACCTACTGACATCAGTCAAGTGATCGACATCGATGATTGTGTAATTTTAGTTTGCTCAAAACAACAAGCTAAAATAACCTACTTACCTGCACCTCAACCTAGTTTTTTCTTATTATGTCACTAATATTGAGTATTAAGGCTATTTATACTTCTTCTTACATGGTAATAACATGAAACCAGGCCAAAATTCTTGCCGATTATGCAAGTCAGCAACCACTTCCACCTTTCCCTCTTGTTATTGATTTTGTCATGGAACATACTTTAGATACAGAGCATATTCCTAGCCCCAACTAAATTCCTATTGTTCCTAAAGGAGATCAAGATTTTGCTAAATTTATTGATCGTAATGTGGCAACCCTTTAGCATTACCATGCCATGAGCCAAACCCACACTTCTTTGAGCGACCCACTATATGGTATGCCAACTTCTTTGATAGAGACAACTTCAGTTTCAGTTGTCTCCACTATGTTCCCTATGGTTACTCAAGCTACCACTTAGACAAGTAACCCAACCATAAATAATGTCCAAATTTTAGCATCACCAACTGCCCAATCCCACCTAAACCATGGCATGACTTCCCTACCTTCACAACCAAAAATAGTTCAGTCAAGTCTAACCCTATTTCATAATTTGGTGGTACCCATCCTATCTACTCTCACAGTTATAATTACCTAAGTTATGACTCACCCTTCACCCAATATAACCATGATAATAACCTAGCCTACAATAACAACACTCAACCAAATCATTATCTCTAACCTAGCAGTATAAGCCCTTTTCATTTCTACCCTCCAGCCTATGACTCACTACCCCTATGTTGCGTCAACACAACCACAACAAGCTATGTCATATGCTCCCTCTACTTCCTATCAGGTTCCCTATAACTTGGGGGTTATCTCCCAAACCAATCCTCCTCTAGACCTCATTAAGATATTGATAGAGAAGATGTCTAATCTAGAGACATTTGTGTCAGGTTCAAAAAATGTGTTATCTTATGATCAAATATGAAATGAGCCCATCCATGCTTCTGTACCTATTTTCCCTTATCGAATCCAATGGGAACTCCTCAAATTTACTTGTTTTCAGAGTAAAGAGGACCCACGATAGCATTTGTGAGCATTTAGACATGCTTGTTATTTAATAGGGCACGATGATGTGTTACTACTTCGTACTTTCCTTATGTCTCTTTCGGGTGCTGCCCTAGATTGATATATATCTATAATTCAACACTCCCTTTTCTCATTTACCCAACTCACACAAATATTCCTAGACCATTTCTTTATTAACATTTATAAAAAGTTCTCTATTACAGACCTTCATTCTATTAGACAATTTGATGACGAGTCTATCATAGATTTTATCACTCACTGGAGAGGTTTAATCAATCAACTCTCCTTCTCTTTACCCCAACCTAAGCTTGTTGAGATCTTATCGAGGGCATGTGCTAAGCACATTTCATCTACACTCTAAGTACAATTTTTTTTTACATTTGATGAAGCCTTTACAATGGTGTAGAAAATCGAGATTTAGGATATAGATGAAGATAGAGTCAAGTTGCATAGTAAGAACGTCAATTCCAAATCAAATGACTCCTCTTCTTCTAAAAATTCTCCTTCTAAAAAAAATCTAAGGGCTCTGCCAATGCAGTGGTTGTTAAATTTTCTTCTTCCACAACCACAAACCAAACTAATTCCTTGACTTCCCAAAATCTGACCAGACAATTATAACAATGGTATGAACAAAGACAATACACTCCCATTGGGGAGTCATATATTTCCATTTTGGAAAACTTATTGCAACAAGGAGCCATAACCCTTCCTCAAATCAAGCCTCCTATACAGTTTGACCCCTCCCATCTTTTTCCAACTTGGTACAAGGAGGATGAGTTTTATGTCTACCATCGAGTCAAAGGCCATAATTTTAATAACTCTAAAATATTTAAGAACATTGTTCAAGACATGCTTGATAGGGGTGATCTCATCTTGGATAACCCTAATGTGCCTGCTAATCAAAATATAGATGTGTTCAAATAGCCTTTTCCTAACCATTCATCCAATCAAAATATCATTCAGACCATGACTAATAACTCATGTGATCATAATATCCATATGATTAATATGGTCTTTCCTTTACCTCTAGTCCAACCTCTCCCACAATAAGAGGCACCCATTGTACCTACCCCTCCCCGACAATTATTGGAATTTGTTTTGCCCATTCTTTTTCCTTAGGTAGAAGAGCCTACTTCACCCATTCCACTCCCATGTGAGGAAGAGCCTCCTTTACCACTCTTTTTACCACAAGAGGAGCCTGTATTGCTAGTTCCTTTTACACCAATGTTACCTATCCTCTTACCGCTTGAGGACCATGCCTTACCCATTTCATAACTACATGTCAAGCGGAACATCATTCCTATGTTATACCCTCTTGAGGAACCCTCTTCGCCTATCTCTCCTCCACTGATAGAAAGTAGTACCCCATCCACTCCTCCTTTGCACCTAGAAGAGCCAGTGTTATCTATTCCTACATTAGATGAGAGACCTATTATGCCTACTTTGATTCAACCAATTTTACCACTTCCTTTACCTATGGAGGATCATATTTTACTTGTTCCTCACCCACATGTTGAGGTAAAAATTATACCTTTGCTCAACCCCCTTGACGAGCCTTCTTCACCTACCTCTCCTCTATTTGTGGAAGACCATGCCTCTTCTCCTATCTCTGTCAAAGAAGACCCTTTTGTGGCTCTTTCTCATCTTTGGCATGAGGTATCAGAGACCAAAAATTTCCCTCTTTCTTAATCACCTTAGCCTTCTAAAGAAGAAACCGTAAGGCCTACGTCAACTTCATCTAAACCCTTCTCATAGTTAGTGAAAAGTCTAGAATTTCTTGAGTCCATGAAACTAGATCATGCAACATTTTGGGACTAACTTAAAACTCCTTATCCTATACAATGAGTGTTGACCTGTACCACCAACCCTCTCACTATGCTTTACCCCAAGGTATTTGACAAAGTCAGAGCCTCTTCACCAAAATCACTAAAAACTCATCCTTCTATGTCAGAGCCCTCACCCTCATAGGCGTCTACCACATTAAATAAAAATAGGTCTTTAGGTGTACATCGAGTCTCTAATATAATTGATCCACAAGTGAAATTAGATCTAATTATCCAACCATAAGTTGGATTTTCATGGCCTGAACTACAAAAAAAATTAAGCATCCTAGATCTCATCGATCCTTCCCTCTTCCACCCTCAATTTTGCCATCAATTTTAGGACACACCCGTCTACTTTAGTTGGAGTATTGTTGATCGAAGAAAAACAAAAGGCTAAGTTACCTCCACTACTACCTCTACCACTTAGTAGGCCTTTCACATCTGACACCATGATACCTAACACAAATAAAGTGTCAGCAAAACATGTGACTCCACTGCCACCTAAAAAGGTGCCATACAAAATCACCCCCATGACTCCTAAACTAAAGAAGGTGTCTACTCCTATTACAACAATAAGTGTTAGCCCACTCGTAAGCTCTTATATCTTTTTCCCCTACAAGTTATTAAAATATTCCAAAATAACTCTTCCTCCCATTAAGTCTTATATCCCTCTTAAACTAAAGCCATCTTGGTTCGATGATACACAAGTATGTCTATATCATCATTCACCTAGACATGATACTAAGAGTTGTAAAGCTCTCATGATAGTCATTCGACAAACTTTTGATGTCAACACTCTCTTTGTTGATACTCCCATTAACCTTCCTACTATTCCACCTCTGGTATCCATGATGCCTCATACTATTCCATTTGAATTCAAACCCAAAGATGTTATCGTACCCCCTTTGCCACCTCCTTCACCTATGTTTTAGATCAACACTGTTAATATGGCCATGCGGTCACAAAATCAAAAGGATAAAGGTAATGAAAAGGTTGCTACCTCTTGGGCTCATCCATTTTCCAAAGACACTCCTCCTCCAAATCCTAAGATTTCCATCTTGGGTGTCTCAAAAACCAACATCTTCAAAAGTTACTTCAAGCTTGATGGTGAAATAACTTCACCAAACCCCTATGAAAATGTCCTTGTATGAGTTAATCTAAAACTCAGCCTAACACCATCAAGCTTTGATTAGTGAATTTTAAGTGGTTGAGTTATAACCTAATCATCCCCAACCTCTTGTAGCTCTGGTTAGCTCTCTTAACTCCATCTCCCTGATTTCCTTTAGTGATTCAAAAATTCCACTTCAACACCCTAAAGATCAGGATTTTGTCCTTTTTATCCTCACATATATCAATCAAACTCATGTTAAAAGAGTCATGATCGATGGGGGAGATATTATTAATATTATCTCCACCCATGCCTACAAATATCTAGCTCTTCCTGATAATTTCATGTCTCAAACCGACGCAATGCTCCATTCTTTTAATGATACCATAGCTACTATGGTGGGCACTATTGTATTACATATCTATGTGGGTCTCTGCACTATTATTGAGCTTTTATATGTTGTAAAAGGAGAGTTAAAATACAACATACTGCTTAGATGACCTTGGATATGTGCTATGGCATGTGTACCCTTAACTTTGCACTGTTGTGTCAAGTTTGAGCACAATGGGCAAGTGTATGTTATTCCTGCTGACCCACCTCCTTTCAAAACATGCAACATGACTTATAGCCCCAATGATGTTCTCATTCTATTAAATACATCATCTTCTCTGCATAATACTTTTGAAGTTTCCACAAGCTCCACTACCCTGATTACATAGATACTAACAATATAAATTCCTGACAAAGACCCCATGGAGGAAACTTTTAAATGTCTATCACTCAGAGAATATCATTTGTTGACACTCAACATTTCCATGCACCTCAAGAGTATAGAAAGCTTCATTTGTACCCTAATTATGATCCTCGTATTGGGATGGTCATCCCTTACGGACCCCCTAACCTTCAAACTAATTTCACATATGGGGGAATTGATCAAGCTCCCACTGTCAGCAATCCATCGTCTTCACCACAACCATTTACCTGTGAATTCTCTTTCCTGAGCAAGCCTAGTTTCACTCACACCTATCTTTATAGGTGTGCCTATAAAGGATTTGGTTTGAGTCTTTACAAGCAGGGTGTTCATACATCCATTGAATATCCCACCAGTAAAACCATTAAAAATGCCAAAAAGTAGCATGGAGTGGGTTTTGATGAACCAACTAAACTCACTAAAGCTTCTCATGTACCAATTATCGAAGAGCTAATCTCTCCTTCTCCATCCTCTCTCCCACTATCACCTACTGAATCAGAGGTATCTATACCTCCTAAAAAAAAAATCAATAAATGCCATCCATTTGGGGCCCCTCACCTATCACTGGGCTAAGGAAATAAGGTCCCTTCCTCTCATTCATCTTAAAATGATTGATGAAGACTCTCCCATTATCAATATTATCTAATGTCAAGATGATGATGATATTATCACATACATGGATGCAAATGATTGCTATATCCAATGTTCACTCCCATCCAAAATGCAAGCTATGTTAAATGAATCAACCATTGACATTAATTTCCCCTCTCATGATAAGCCCCTTATTCTTCATATTGGCCAGTCTTTTGACTCCTCTAAGCAAAAACATTATGCCAAATTTCTTAATAACCATACAAAATCCTTCGCTTGATCTTAAAATGACATGCTTGGTATCGACCCTTCTATCATCACCCACAACATTGTCACCAACTAAGATGTTAAACATATTAAGCAGAAGCTTCAAAAAATGCATCATCATATTACTCTCCTTATCAAAGAAGAGCTCCAATGCTTCCTTTCTGTTAACTTTATTCAACCCATTGACTACCTATAATGGGTTTCTAATATTGTTCTTGTCACAAAAGCGATAGGGGGAATCCACATCTACACTGACTACCATGACCTAAACCTTGCTTATCCAAAGGATGACTTCCCTTTGCCAAGTATTGACCAACTTGTTGATCTAACAGCTGGACATGAGATGTTATCACTTATGGATGGGTTCTCAAGTTACAATCAAATCCTGATTGCTCCTGAGGATCAACACAAGACAAATTTCATTACCCCATGGGGGACTTTCTATTATCAGGTCATACCCTTTGGTCTAAAGAAAGTTGGTGCCACCTACCAATGCATTATGACTTACATCTTCCATGATATCCTACATAAAATTATGGAAGACTATGAGGATGACTTACTTGAAAAGTCTAAACTTTGCCAAGATCACTTAATGATTCTCAAAATCATATTCACTCATCTCCTCCAATTTAACGTTCAACTAAACCCAAAGAAATGTGTTTTTGGTGTCCTTTTCAATAAGCTCTTAGGTTTTATCATTTCTCTCAGTGGTATTGGATTCGACCCTGCTAAGGTTAGAGCAATACTAGAGATGCCTCCACTTACTAATATTAAACAACTTCGTAGCTTGCAAGGCAAGATTTAGTCAATCCACCACTTCATTTCCCAGTTGTCAGATTATTGCCAACTCTTTCACCATCTCCTAAAAAAATATGTCTCTTTCCATTGGAATATAAATTACCAAGAAGCCTTTGACACACTCAAATGATATCTTCTTTCCCCATCGATTCTTATTCTATCTAATAAAAATCAGCCTTTCTACCTTTACATGTCAACAACTAACATCTTTTTTATGGGAAATATAACACACAACCCACATGACTTATGGTACATGCAACTCATGGATTACCTATAATTTTTTATTACCCCTTCTAATCTCTTCAATAATGGGAGATGTGCCTTCATGAAATGTGCCGCTCGTTACACTATGCTAGGGGGACTTCTCTACAAGCAAGGTTTTGATGGTCTCCTTCTTAGATGCCTCACTAGTACTGAGATACCCTTCACCATTAAGGAAGTCCATGATGACATTTGTGGTGGACAATTCAATGGTAATGTAGTTTCCAAGTGTATTCTTTGACTCAACTATTATTGGCCAACACTCTATCAAGACTATTGTGATTACATTCAACATTACATCAAATGTCAACAACATGCTAACCTCCTTCATGTTCCAAGCCATGCCTTACAAGTGGCCAAAGACTTATGTCCCTTCTCCCAATGGGGTTTGGATCTAATCGATGAGATTAACCCTCATTCATCTCTCCATCACCATTCTATCATTACTGCTACTAAATACTTCACTAAGTGGGTCGAGGCCATTCCTCTCATCTCCACTAAGGCTGACAAAATTGTTGACTTTATCAACCATCACATCATCTGTCATTTTGTTATCCCCCATAAAATTATAATAGATAATGGTAAATCTTTCAAAATAAGACTATCCAAAATCTTTTTGACACCTTTAGAATCAAATTAAGCTTCTCATCACCGTACTATCCACAAGCAAATAGATAGGTAGAAGCTTCTAACAAAACATTGACCAAAATTCTCATGAAAGTAGTCAATGATACTAGCAAGGATTGACACACACACATTTCCTTTGCTCTATGGGCTTATCGCACTAGCATTCAAACCCCTACAAGTGCTATGCCTTTTTATTTGGTCTATGGGATGGAAGCTATTTTGCCTCTTGAGGTTCAGATTCCTTCTCTTTGCATCTCTCTACAACACATACTTATTAATGATGACTTTCACCAAAAATGTTTGGCTCAACTTGATTTTTTTGATGAACACCATCTCATAGTCCTCAACCACCTCCAAATCTATTAAGAACGTATCAAACATGCTTACAACAAAAATCTCAAGGAGCAAGATTTCAATATCAAAGATCCCATCTTAAAGGAAAATCAACATGTGACGAACATGGAGAAAATAAAATGGGGTAAGTTTGTTACTAATTGGCTTGGGCCCTATATCATAACTCATAAGTATGGCTCAAGAACTTATCACTTGTCTTCTCTCAAAGGAAAGTCAGATCCTGAGACTTTAAATACTTTATACCTATGGCCATTCTTTTGTTAATCAAGTGATGCTTCACCTCATGTTTAACTTGAGCTCATCCCTTGAGCAACCCCATTACATTCATGTCCTTTCCTTTTAACCCTTACTCATGCACACTTAATTAACTTTCAAAGTGTTATGGTTTTGCCCTCAAAGTGGAAAACCCCTAAGCCTCTATAGGCTTGTCCATAACTAAATTTTAAAAAAAAAAAAAATAGAGATATATAGACAAGTTATAATCTCTCAGGTCATGATTCTCAACGTAGACTGCTCCCTTAAAGGACAACTACATAACTTCTCTTTGATACTATAAATAGACTGCTCCCTTGAAGGACAGCTATTAAAACTCAAAAGCAAAAGACTAGACCACTCCCTTGAAGGATGGTTAGGCCAAGCTTTGTTATCAAGAGAAAATAATGACTTAGAAGCTTCTCGTATTGATTAGCTTTATATGATGTCAACATAAAAAAAATCCCATTGTAGGCTTCTCACATTGATCAACTTACACCAAAAAAAGAAACTTGAAGTCATGGACTTGCCTATAGTATCTCTCAAGTCACCCATAGAAGAGGCATACCATCCCCACTAAGAAGGTTACGCTACCCAAACACTCTCAATCATTTTACCCTTTTCCCATCATACTCTTCCAAGGGACTTTGAACTCACTTAATACAAGGTGAGTACAATGATTCTCTAACAAACAAAATGGTCAAATGATGTAAAGCATGAAAGAGGCTCATATTCCTGAGCCTATTTATATTATGATTATGGTATTTGATAATACATGAGCATCATGCCTCTTTATTTCCCATCCCAATCACATGTTGATTTCTCTTCTGAGATCAAATCTCACAAAAAGATTCAATCACAGTCTCGTCTTTCTACTAATCATTCTTGATTCTTAGAGTTATGTTTTTAACACATATCCATCTCAATCAAATATACTCTAAACCATACTAAAACTAACCAATCATTGCTCATGATAAATCTACCCAACACACAACCATAGTTTCTCTAAACAACAATAAATAGAAAAACTATCAAGCCTACTCCATTTATTTTAAGCACACACCATCACAAATATTAAAAAATGACGAAATAAAATAACATACCCAACCTATTCATTTTAATCATACACCATCACAAATATGGAAAAATGCTAAGATGAAGCTAACAAATCAACTATGCATATACCATCACACATATGGGAAATGCTAGTCTAACTCAACTAACATGCTCAACATTAACATAACATAAACATCCACATAATTATGATAAGATCAACATCATCACCATCACAATAACGCATCTCAAAATAACACATCTCACATATATATCCACTAAATATGAATATACATCAATAGATCATATCAGTATCATCTCTCCCTTAAAATATACATCTCTCATCTTCTACTCATAGGCCGGTGTGTATACAACATATATAATAATATCAATAACAAAATCTAGCACTCAAAGCTCTTTTTATCTCTAATCAAATGTTTTAAATGAGTTTTGGTGGGCCACCAAACCCCTTTTTGTTAGGTTTGGTCACTCACTGATGTTGATAGCCTTGACCTAAGCCACTGATGTCAATAATACTTCCTATCAACGTTGGTGACATAACTAACATCGACACCCTTAAATTAGAGCTTATAAACCCCAACCATAACCCTTTAGACTATACCATTAATCTAGGGAAACTTGGAGATCACGTATATCTCCTTGACCATGACAACCTACTTGAAGATCACATATATCTCCCCAACTATGACAACCAACCTTGGAGATCACTTAAATATCCACCCATGATGACTTTGATTGGAGATCACAAATATCTCCTCGACCATTAAACCCTTTAAGCCAACCTTGCATTTTTTGTCTTGGCCACTTATTATACCTCACTATAGTTGGCTACTATACACACACATGTATATTAGGTGTTTTAGATCATGACCAATCTAGTCCTGTCACCTATAACCTTTTGTGTTTCTTAGGATCACTTCCTACCTTGGATACCTAGAACAATAGATTATTGGAGCTACAACTTTGATTTTTTTAACCTTCTCAGCTATCACTTACAAGCTATGATTTTGTTATTTCTATCCAAGTCCTCCTAACATTTACGTATTATTAATTATGTCAACTATAACTCATTGTAGTATACTTTCAAGCAATGATACCATGCTCTCACTCAACATCCACCCACCCAATTAACTCTTTATCAAACTGATACTCGATTCTAGATTCTCCTCCGTTAGTTCCCATTTTGAGTGGGGATACATCATCCAATACTTGGAGCATCTAACTTCTATTTTTGTCTTGTAACTTGTCAGTAAAAATTACAAGACAAAATGGGGAAAATGTAGACACCAAAATTACATCACACACGTGCATAACTCCCTGTGTCAAAACCCCCTTGCATCCCTTTTGAGAATTAGCCTTCATAACCTGTACTTTTACCCCTCACACATTTAATTAATTTAAAATATTTAATTAAATTAATCAAAAACTACGTATGCCACCTTACCTGACCACCTTATCCTAAGACTAATTCTTACCCTCTAAGTCACCTCAAGATTTAGTCCCCTAACCCTAACTACCCATGACTTGTTCTCACCCCAAACATAAATTCTTAACCAACTACATCCTTCTTAACCTCACATTTCTACCATTTCCTAATGGATACCACACTTGACATGAGAAAGAACATAAAATAGGCTAAAATAGCCCTTTTACCTATTCTCATGCCATCGACATTGATCAATGCACAAATGACATCAATAGAATCATTGATGTCGATTACTTAAGCCAAATTTCAACCTGATATTTAGGTCAACAAAAATTATAAAAAATCAATTATTTGCATATAGGCTTTAGCATTCAACTTTCTACATCTAGGCTTATTGTTACTCTACACAAATCAATCCAAATTAGGAATTGATATACTGCATAGAGCTTGGATTCTTTTAAACTGGTAACACACACTTATATTTATGTTCATTTATTACTTCAACATGCCTCATTAGAGCCATCTATTTGGTAGCCATGGTTCATCCATTTCATTAGATAAGTATATCTTTGTGTCTTGGTAATTCCTTTAAATAGTCATTTTACAATTACTTTACATTATACTATTTATCCTTTTATGAACGTCCTGACTCTCACTGAGAGGAGTTGTAAAACTCATTCACCTATTTTCCTTTGCTCCAAACATACCAACCTTCTATCTAGACCCCCCTGAGTCTTACACACGCCCTTATAACTCTTCCCAACCTCATAAAACTGACCAACATCCACCTCCCAGCTCAAAAAAGTCTCTTACAACCCCTTGATAACCTACTTCCCCTACCGACATCGTACACATAACCAACGTCAATCATATAACTAACATCAGCCATATCTCCTTACCAACATCAATATCCTAATTGACATCAGTGACTATGTGTTTCCACTAACCTCTTTGAGCCTGCCTAAATAACCTCTAAAAATATCAATAATTCACATTACCTACACTCTGTCACTCTCTGCTACACTCAAACTGCAAGAACGGTATGAATATCTCTCTCTTACTCTCTCTTTCATTTTGTTATTTATTACCAATTTTGTTTTAAAAAGTGGATTGTCATCTCTAAGGAAGTTTGAAACTTCCAGGAATAAACATGTAGATTGGCAACCCACTCATATATCTGCTAATAAATATTTTTAATGGTAGTGTTTTCTTATTCATAGGTAGTCCTCCCTAGCCAAAGAAGAGTGCTCAACATCATCTAGATACAATGGGCAACCAATCTGAGTTCTCTTTAATCTCTAATCCCTACCCTTCATCTTTGTTTCTTTTTAAACATCAAATAGATTCAAATTTTAGTGAAACACTAACAATACATTGTGTGTGTGTGTGTGTGTACCTACCTAATGATGTTTTTAAATTTGGATTATTGACAATGCAAATAATAATAATCATGTTTAGTTCAAAATTTTATGATTTCTTAATTAATGTATACATACTGCATCCGAGAAACAACATAATTACACATAAATTATTATATAGCCATATTGATGGAGAGTTGTAAAGAAGATGGAAAATTATTATATACTATTGAATTGGCCATGATCTTGGATCCTTGCATAGAATATCGAGTAAATATATGTATGCAGCAATAAAAACATAGATAAATTACAAAGGAGAAAGAAGCTTGTCTTCAAATGACAATATTGTAAAATAGACCTGCTTGCATAAAATCACATTAACCTATCTAACCTTTCAAAAAGAAAAAGTGGGATACATATAGTGAAAATTAGGGAAACATGAGGAAGCCTCTAATTTTCTTAATTAGAAAATTACATTAAAATATAATTAGCCTATGTGACCCTTTTATAGCTAACCTAACGAAGTTTAATTGACATAGAATGGTCATAAGGTTATGTAGGCAAAACCCAATGGGAAAAAACACTACACCAACACCCCCCCTTAAGTGTAGCTTAGGTGAGATGAGAATTAGGTTCTTGCATTGAAATCCTGATGAGGTACCCAAGTACATAGTGAAGAAACTCCATGGGAGGAAGAAGGTGGAGCAACCCTAACCCTAATGAGAGCTCACAGATGAACAAATTTACTCTTTATGAAAGGTTTGATTAGAATATCTACAATCTACTCTAATATTGGATAGTATTGAAGATCAATGAATTGATCATTGATAAGCTCTCTGATGAAATGTATGCAAATCTCTATGTGCTCTATCCTTTGATGGAGAACAATATTCCTACAAATCTAGATAGTGTTTTGGTTGTCATAGTAGATGATTGTTGGCTTATGAAAATGGATGCCAAACTCAGTGAAAATATCCTGAAGCCAGATTGCCTTAGTGGTGGCATTGATAACCCCTTTATATTCTACTTCTATAGATGATAAATAAATTTCATGTTGCTTTTTGATTGACCAACTTATTAGACCTGGACCAAGTGAGAAACTATAGCTTGAAGAGGAATTTTGACTCTCAATATCTTCAGCCCAATCTAAATCTATGTATTTGATCAAATCAACCTCTATTCCTGCTCCATAGTGTATCCCATAGTTGTGTGAAACCTAAATGTAGTGTATAATTTGCTTAGCTGCTTTCAAATGTAATTCATGTGGCTCCTGTATAAACCAAGAGACCATGCCAACTACATAGGATATATTAGGTCTAGTGTGTGTGAGATAGATAAGACTACCCACAAGTTTCCAATATAGAGTTGCTTTAACCAATGGTGTAAGACAATCAGCCTCAAGATTTACACCAGATAAGAAGGCAGTAGGAGCAGACATACAACCAACCATGTTAAACCTCACAAGCAAATCAAGAGAATACTTGGATTGTGATAAAGTTATCTCAAAATCTGACTAAATGATTTCAATCTTGAGAAAGTAATGCAACAATCCCATGACTGTCATTAAAATTTTATTTGAAAGTGAAAATTTCACTGCTGATATGGATGATTATGAGCTCCCTGTAATCAGTAATTTATTCACAAAGAGAACTAGGATCAATAGAGAATCATCCTACCACAAGATGTGACATTAGGATTTGAGTGGCATTTAGTGAACTTGATTTTGAGGAGAAAGGAGTCCATCTTGGCATACCATGCCCAAAGGACCTATTTGAGTTTGTAGATAGATTTTCTGAGTCTGCAGACCAAGGAAAAATATTCCATAAAGTCTTGTGGTTTCTCCTTGTAGATCTCTTCTTTGAAGTCACCATGTAGAAAAACACTCTTGATGTCCATTTGGTGAACATCACATCAATGTGTGACTATGATGGCTAGAGTGAGTCTGATAGATGTAATCTTGGCTACAGGAGCAAATGTCTTAGTGTAGCATATATCAGGCACTTGAGAAAACTCATTTATAATCAGATGAGCTTTGTATTTATCAATAGACCCATCTATACCATATTTAGTCTGATAAACCCATTTACAATAGACCAATTTTCTTCCTTTAGGAAGAGGGACCAAGTCGCATGCTTTGTTCTTAATTAGGGAACTATACTCCTGTATAGTAGAATCCCATTCTAGAATGCTAAATACCTCATGAAAGGTTTGTGGATCTGAGGCAATGGCCAAGTAAGCATGTGAAGTCTCCTAAAATTGTGAACGTGTCCACCTTATATCTGATGGATTTCTAACCCATTTCCCAACACTTTAAAGTGTCTGTTTGGCCCAAATGGGACTAAAATTGTATGAGATTGGAGAATCAAGAGGTGATTCATCATCATTTGAAGTGTGAGTGTGAGATGGAGGAGGAGAATCATCATCACTGATCTCATCGCTTGAAATTGAATAAGAAGAGTCACCCTGATCATCAAGAGGATTTTGAGGTGGATCCAAGTCACTGTCTAAGGTGAAATCAATGTCCAGTGAGACTTTTGAAGAGTCCAGAGTGCTAGTAGTGAGTTCAAGTGAACCATCATGAAACTTGACACTCCTTTCTATGAACAACTCATGAGTTTTAGGATGTAGGAGCCTATATCCATTAGTACCCTTTGCATGCCACACAAAGATACAATACTGACTCTAAAGGTCCATTGTCTTGAATTTATTCTTGGAAATATGGGCCATTATTAGTGAACAAAACACTCAAAATTGATCCACTACATGCTTGTGACCATCCCAAGCTTCAAAAGGAGTGATTCCTTTCAAGGCTTTATATGGAATATGGTTATTAATATAGCACACATAGTTGATTACTTTGGCTCAAAACTGAAGAGCAAAAGACTTTGATTGAAGCATGCAGTTGATGATTTCTTTCAAGGTATGATTCTTATGTTCAGCCAAACCTTTCTATTGAAGACTGTATGGAACTATGTGTTGCATCTAAATCCCCTCTGATGTACAAAACTATTCAAACCTATTGGTGAAAAATTCCCCACCATTGTCATTCCTTAAAATTTTGATGAAACAATCTATCTTATTCTCCACAAATGCCTTGAATTCCTTGAAGTGATCAAATACCTCATACTTCTTTTTGAGAAAAAATACTCATGTGTACTATTGATGTTAAAAATTTCACTTTGTTTCAGACACCAACAATGGGAAGTTTCAAGATGTGGGATATGCGACTTGAAACAACCCCCAGATTTTTAAGAAGCTGGTCTCTTCTTTATATCAAGTGTTGGGGGAAAAGGGATGGGAATTTAAACAAAAACACAAATGCAAAGAAAGAAAATCTAACTATGGCGATGCGCCTAAATGTAATTCGACCTTAATCCTGAGCATAGTGAAACTATATGTAGGATTCATTTACATTTAAGAGGAAACAAGTGCATGATCCATGTAAAAGATTGAAATAATAGAAACAGAGGCTCACAACATAGACTTCTTTTGCTAAAATATAAAAATGTCAACAAAGGCATAGGGTTCAATCTTCTTAATTGAATTTTCTGATCAAATAAGAGGCACAAAAACATGTACAGTTATGTAAACCTTCCAACTCAAGAAAATGAGACAAAAGCAAATGACATTCCTAATCACAGTTCTAGAAAATCTATAGTCTAGACTACTTTTGGAAATGACACAGATAATATCAACAAAGGCATAAGGTTCAATTTCCTTATTTTAATCTTCCAGTCATACAAAAGGCACAGAAACATGTACAGTCATATAAAACCTTTCAACTCAGGAAAATGAGACAAAAGCAAATGATATTACTTAGCCACAGCTCTAGAAAGTCTAAAACTTGTTACAATAATTCTATATTCAAAAATTCTCTCTTTCTGTATCTTCCTCCTTTTTTCGATGATGATCCCTGCACTCCTCTTTATAGCCTCAGATCTCTAATTCCACCGTCTCCTTTCTTGTGCAACTATCTATTTTGCCTTTGTCTCACATGGGACAAACAGACGGTGCTTTCAATGTTTGTCAGGCCTAAAAATCTACTCGGTGAACTGCTCCATTTACTGGAAATAACTCCTACTGAGTTTCCCTCTAGATTGATCGTGTATTCTCAAAATTACGGCTCAAACTGAACTCTAACTAAGTTGGAAGTGCCTATACAGGACCCTCTATTCTGTTGAAACGAAAGAGGACACTTAGTCAATTTCCCAAAAATCTTCTTATTTCTTAGGACATACCGGAGGACAACACTTGGTGCTTTTTGCCTGATTTATCAAAGACATGTGACACTTTTTGCTTTCCCTATATCCTACTCAGGAATGCTCCACCTTTGACACCT
Organism: Torreya grandis; assembly: GCA_037957365.1. Classification (NCBI taxonomy): domain Eukaryota; kingdom Viridiplantae; phylum Streptophyta; class Pinopsida; order Cupressales; family Taxaceae; genus Torreya; species Torreya grandis. Next base: position 621,759 of record JARHVA010001095.1, on the reverse strand, counting down.
GTCGCAATCCACTTCTTTGATACTTAGCAATTTCAACAAAATAAGACTCACCGCATTCCTTTCTCGAACAACCTTTAAAAGGGGAAGGGTGTACATGGCAATCTCTGCCTGCTCTTTAGCTATGCTTGTAGAAATATTTGGGATGCATGTTAGGCTCCTCTAGATGGTGACACTTAGTGGCTTCTGCAGACCTTTGAAATAAAACTCGGGACCCACCACAATATTTATTTAGCAATGAAACTTGAAGATGATCTCTCAGATGTTGAAACGTGGAGACTTCTGCAGCTTCTGGGAAGATACGTGGCATCTTCCACTGCTCTTGCTAAGGGTATGTGGCAGCTTCTGCCTCTCCTGGGAATGGAGTAGAAAGGGGCTCGAAAAGCGACACTTGGCAACCTTTGCTTATCTTTGGGACTTAAAAAAAAAAGAAACAATGCCTTATTGCCTTTCGAAAGGGTGCTTGACCCCTTTGGTTTTTGGGACACTCCTTTCAACTGCCTGATGAACCAAGCCGTTGAACTGACTGATTGAACCAAAAATGGTTCAATGGTTCAACGGTTCAACAATGCATGCCATTTACACATTAACCGAGGTATTGAACCAAAAATGTTGAACCAAGGCATTGAACTGACTATCTCTCAAATGTTGACACGTGGTGACTTTTCGCATTCTTCTGGAAAAGTAGTTCTGAGCCTTCTGCGATTGTCACCTAGCGCTTTTCGCCTGATCCTGATACTTAGCCTATTGAAACCTTTTGCCAAAAAATATATGAAATGTGGGTGCCGAAAAGGAACATAGATGCCAACATGTGGTGCATTCCACTGAGTTGTTATTGGATATGTGGCATGTTTCGTGGCCCTCTTGAAAGTTATGAAAGGTGCCTTGGACGATGCCACTTGGCCAGTTCTGTATCTCAGAAAGTGACACTTGGCAGCTTCCACTCGAATTCAACACTTGGGCAAAAATGAAACAAAAGAAACAAAAGGGAAAAAGAAATCATGTTCAAATGATGCCACTTGGCATTTTCTGCTACTCTTCGACACTTAGACGGAAAATGAATCAAATGAATCAAGCCCATGCTCCATTTCAAAATTCTGCCATCACGACCAAGGTATGTGGGAACAAAATCTATAGTGCGCAACTGAAAATCAGAATGCAACGTAGAGTAAAATTTTTACTCTACATGTACCTCAAAAAATCATCGATGAATGTGAGCATGTATCTTATCTTTTTGAATGAATTTTTTGGAAATAGACCTGCTATATCACTATGGACAATTTTTAGCTTCTATTTAGCTCTCTTTGCTTTTCCTTTGTCATATTTCTCTTCTGGATGCTTACCAAGAATGGAACCATTGCATAAGACATCTGAGAATTTGACTTTAGGCAACCCTAAAACCATGTCTTGACAACTAAGTTACTCCAAGTAATGATTGTTTAAATGGCCAAACCATTCATGCCATAGTTTGCTCACTTCATCTACATGAGTAGGCAGTATAACAAGGGTTAATCTAGGGCAAATTATGAGAAGGTATACATCCTAGATTGATGATTGGCCTTCCCATAAGCCACTATGATGTCACTATACAACTCCTTAATAAATACTAAATCAAGTGTGAACTCAACTCATTTCCCTACACCTATGTGAATGATTTGGTATACCGACAAAAGATTGGTGGATAGTGAAGGAACACATAAAACATCATTAGAGGTCCTATCACTTACTTCAACCGATCTCTTACCACTGAATTCTATCAAAGTGTCATCACACATGAGAATTGAAGGCACAAAACATGTCTCTATTTTTGAAAATAGATCTTCTGAGGAGGCCATGTCATAGGAAGCACCTGAGTCAATAACCTAAGTTGAAGGCTGAGAAGCTACTGCAACAAGTGCCTTGCCCTTATTTTTACCCTTTTTTTGTCTTTATCCCTTGAAAAATCTTGTGCAAACATGTTCTGAGTTGAGGACTCAAGAACACTGATGTTATTCTTCACAAGCTCTTAGTAAAGGTGTCAATCTTTTTTTCATGCACTGAGATTCATCATGCCTAAGGTTCTTACAAAATTTGCATGAGTTTCTCCTTCTTAGGTTTCCAACTTGAGGACTCATTTGATGATGCCTTATTCTTGGCATCTAATTTTTTATTCTTCTTATGCTCATAATCTGGTTTAGACTATTTCTTCTCCTGTTTGTCACTACTAGAAGGCTTCTTCTTCTCTTGATTGATAATCAAGGCAAGTGATTTTAAAGACTTCAGTGCACCCATTTAAACCAACTTATCTTTTTTTTGAGTCAGATCGGGAACAAACTCATCAAATAATGGTATTTTACAAGTGGATATAAGTGCACATCTGGGAGCATGAAATGTAGAGATGAAAACTGAATAGTTGTGACCCAGTTTTGTAAGCACAGATAGAATCAAATGATCATCTATTTTCTCAATGCCACATTATTTCAACTATATTTTTAATGATTTAAATTTTTTTAAGAAGTCTTGTAGGGTGTCATAGTCAGCTAGGCTCAATGTGATGAGCTCATTATCTAGCTCATGATGTCATGTACTCCAAAAAGCTTTTCTAGGATGGTTCAGACTTTATTGAGAGTTTTTGTAGATTCAACATGGAATAGGAGATTGAGAGACATTGACAGGCATAAAAACCCATAGGCCTCATCAAATATGTTGTACCACTTAGCCTTTTTTGCATCTGTAGATGGCTCAATTTCCTCACCCATAGTGATCCAATAGAATCCTTTACCTCTCAAGGTGAGTTACATTTTAAACTTCCATTCTAAATAGTTAAATGGTGTGAGTGGTTTAATGTTTATTTCCATTAGTGTAGATTAGATTGAGATAATTTTAAAAAATGAGATGAAAGTAAAGAATAGATTGCACATAGTACAAGTACCCTCTTGAACTATCAATAAGACCCCCTTAAGTTACAATGCAATACACACTCAATATTGGATGTTGGGCACCACCGAAAATGCATCTATGTGTAATTAGTGTGAGAGAGTATGAGAGGGATGTCGGGCACAGTCGATAATGCATTCAAGAAAGGTATAGTGAGTTTTAAGCCATTATAGCATGAAAAATGGATTTTATAAAGAGCCTAAAATAATATCACCAATGCATAGAGATTGAAAAATATGCACTTTCATAAAAAAATAGCACCCAAAATGGAGCTACGGATTGAAAGTTATAGCACTCAAGTTTTTACTTCCACATATTCTTGGACTCTTTCCAAAACACTTCAAAAACCCGAGTTGGTCTCAGAGAAGTAATTCAAGTTTTTTAGACTGCTTTACTTCTAGAAGCAGTTGGCTTTTGAGACCCTGAGTAGAGTAGTAAGGTCACTTCAAAAACTCGAGTTGGTCTCAGAGGAGTAATTCGGGTTTCTTGAACTGCTTTACTTATAGAAGTAGTCAACCTTTGAGAACCCGAGTAGAGCAGTAAAGTCAATTCAAAAACCCAATTTGTTCTTGAAGGAGTAATTCAATTTTCTTGTATTACTTTACTTCACTTCATATATTTTCAAGTAAAGCAACTTCATAACTCTGAGTTGGTCTAGGAAGAGTAATTTGAGTTTTCAGACCTACTTTACTTAACTTCACAAATTTACAAGTAAAGAAACTTCACAACTTTGATTTAATCTATTGCCTAAGTAACAGTACTCCAAAAGTTCATATTGGTCAGTAGACTCTCCAAATCATGCAACTTGAAGTTTTTTAACTGCTAAGCCGAAGTAATGACCACTTGTAAATTTGAGTAGCATAGAGGTTTAATGAGACATAAATTGAGGTAAGCCAAAAATGTCCAAAATACTTTAGCAATGAAAATTTTGAAAGAGAACGATTTGATATTTTGACCCAAGGAAGAAAACCCATAAGATGTTTTTGCACAACAACACAGGTAGTATAGATTTTTATTAAAAACTTCAGATGTCAAAAAAAAAGGAAATTTTGACTGTTCCAAAACTAAGTCAAGTATACAATCGATCCTAAGGTTTTGGCACCTTATAAAACCAATGGCACAGTTGCTTTTGAGATTTGAATCTCTAGTAAAAATATTTGCATGAATTCTCTAAAAAATCTCACCAAACCCTTCTTTTTACTAGATAAGGAATCTAACAAGATTTCAGCACAAAGATTTTTGCAATACTGGCAAAAATAGCTCTGATACTGTGTCAGATTGGACATAATATTGGATCCTTACACAAATATTGAGAAAATCTATGTATGTAGCAATGAAATCACAAATAAATTATAAAGGATAAAGAATCTTGTCTTCACACGATAATATTGAAAAATAGACATACTTGCATAAAATTGTATTACCCTGTCTAACCTTCCAAAAAGTAAAAGTAGGGTACATATAGAGAAAATTAAGGAAATATGAAGAAGATTCTAATTTTCCTAATTAGATAATTACATTAAAATATAATTAGCCTATGTGACCCTTTTATAACTAACCTAAGGAAGCTTCATTGACATAGAATGGCCATAAAACTGTGTAAGCAAAACCCAATAGAAAAAAACACTACACCAACATATACATGTAATATAATTATTTTATATTACTTAAAATATATACATTTATAAAGTTCATTTTTATATTTTTTTACAATCACATTATATAATATGATATTAAAGATATGCAAATAGATATTTATCACATTTTTTTGAGAAATCTATTTTTTAAAGAATCGTACGTTCATTTATTTGCATTTATGATTTTATTATAATTAAATTTTAAAAAAATAAATTAAATGAAATATTAAAACTTACCAATATCTATATCAATAATCCACATACCATTTACACTAAAATCACAAAAAGTATATTTGTAATAATCTTACATAATACAAATGTTTAATAATATGTTAAACGAATATTTAATGAATGTCTCACCATGCAAATGGATGTGAAACTATCAAATATAATTTGTTAGCCATTAGACCTAATAATAATATCAATTATCTTTTATAAGGAATAAATATGGTTAAAAACAAGCTTTTATCACAACAACTAATTTAGAGAGTATATAAAGTTAGACTAAAAAACACAAATGTATATTATTGTTGCATCATTTATTTATTTTAATATCTTTCCATGTAAGAATTCAATAATTGACTACAATATCATCCCAAAAATTGTATTAAGGAGAATCAAAATTTTCGATTGAGGCAAAGAAAGTGAAATATTAGATAATGTTGTAATGTGTGTAAAGAAAAAAGAATATAATAATAATAATAATAATAATAATAATAATAATAATAATAATAATAATAATATAATAATAATAATAAATTAAATAAGAGGAATTTGTGACATAGAATGTAATCTTTGGTTTTTTTAAATTTTAATGTATGTATTGTTTTGTATTTTTGTGTATCTTTTCCAAAAAAAAGGAGAGATGTGATAGTTTTGTCAGGAAACATTGTTGAGGTTGCAGTGAAAAGTTAATATTTGATATTTAGTATTCTTAATGTTAATTATAATTTTTATATAATTTTATATCTTATGAATTATGTATTGTTAGAGTTCAAGCCATTTTTTAATGAAAGTTATTTTTCATTATTACAAGTAATATGTGGGATCGAGACATGTTATAAATTATCCATATCTCATGCTAGATCCGTATATTTTTTTAATTAAACAACCACAAATATTGATAAATCAAGGAGATTTGTCCCAATTTTATATACAATAATGTGAATTTGTCCAAGAGTACCGTTGACTACGCTGACCTCCACCCATAAATTGGAAATAAACATAACTTGTTAACCATTGTACAATTTTTTTTTTGCCTCTATATGTTCATCATCATTATATCCAAAAAAAATTTCTAATATGCTTTGCATTATTATATACAATCGACATATTTAATTATTTCAACTTTTCTTTATTATACATTAAACCCAAACTATTTATTACAAGTAAATGTGTTTAAGACTAAAATAAAATAAAAATGTCTTCTAAAGGCAAAGTCACATTTGTTTGAGACTTTATAATATTCCAATTTTCAATTTTTTGTGCAACATTTTGAATATTTAATAAGAGATTTTAAAAATTCACTTAACATGGATCAGAACCTTGTTGAAAAAAGAAGTATACAATGTGATAACAATTTTAAAGATTTTGTAAACAACTTAACCATGTGATGTTCTAGAATACATTGGAGTGACTTGTACACAAGGTAGTTTCCCCAAGTCATTGATGAGAATGATAAATATCTTGTTAAATTTTTTTTATTTCTATTGCGGGAAAACCTCACTTAGATGTTGGTCAATACATGTCAATAATTTTGACCTTATGAAATAGATTTCATTGGTTAGTGTTTTACCTTAGGTTTCACTTAAGTGGTCTAATTATTATTTTAAAAAATGAACTTTTTAGATTGTATAATAAATGAAATGATGCATGAATCTAAATGTTAAAACAAAATACGATCTGATATTTGCACTTGTTATTTATGAAAAAGTACTAAGGTAGATTAGATACTTATCTTATTATTATTCTGTGTAGGATTGAGACTATAGGCAAGTGACACAAAGGGCTGAAATTAGATTGTGAGTCTCTCCGATTGAGAAATGGGTGTTTGGAACCGCATGGACAAATTTGGTAGTTTGTAGATGCATTCACCAAATGATAACATATATTCTCTACTAGATTCATCTATGTGGATTGTGCGTCTTTATTTCATCATAGGTCATTACGCTTATTTGTAATCCATCTCACTATGTGATATTATATACTTATTGTATGTGTGGTATCCAAAAACCTATCTCCTTCTCTTTGAAACCCTAAGTCCACTTTCAACATTAGTTTTAAGCCTATAAAAGTTAAATAAGGTGGGTTGATCTAACCTCAACCACTCTCTAATGAATGGTTGAGCTTTGTTTACGTATCCAATACTTCCACATGGAATTTAAACCACATGTAGTTCTCCCCTTTAGGTGTATTGTGTGAAATAGTTCTCCTTTTATGAATGTAACATGTAATCTAGATTTGGACACTTGAAAATGGAAAACTTTGCATGTCTTAGGTGCTTTATACTTTGGCTAGGATCTTCTCCTTGTGATTGATTACTAATTTGGAAAGTTTATGTCAGATCCTTTATATGTTTGGAAGTGTATAGATGTTAATTTGATGAGTTTTAGATAGATCAAATACACTTAACCATATTGTGTATTTATATGAGACTCTTTAGGTTATTTCTCACATCACTGACATGCAAAATGTAAATGCTGACCCATGAAGATGATTTTAGTTTTGAAAATGACCATTTATTAACATTAGGGTAATTTCAACATGGTTGGATGAGTTTAAAATTTCATAAGTTTTAGAGTTTGACGGGTTATTATGACATGTAGAAATATTACTATGATGTCTAGAGATAGTTTGAGTATTATTTTGAATAGGTCAGGCATAGACTAGGGAATCTAGTAGTTGACTGATAGTAAATTGGCAAGGTCGAACACATATAAAACATGTAGTTATAGGATAAGGGTTTGAAAGAGCCATATGTGTATGCACACATCATTTATAGTAAGCATAGGTCAAACTAGAATTTTCCAACTATCTAATCTTGCCTTTATTCCAGTAGTGAAATGAAATACAATGCTATAGTAAAAGGAAAAAGAGATGTACCTAAGTGTGTAAACACACTTTGTATTTAGGAAAATGATCTAAGCCATTTTTTAATGGAAGCTATTTCCAGTTTCCATGAGTAACATGTGGGATCAAAACATGTTCTATATTATTCACATTCCATGCTATACCTGTGTATATTTTTAATTAGACAACCATAAACATTGACAAATCAAGTGGATATGTGCCAGTTTTATAAACAATAATATGAATTTCTCAAAGAGCATCATTGACTAAGCTAACCTCAACCTACAAATTATAAATAATCAAAACTTGTTATCCCTTGTAAAAAATAATTTTATCCTCTATTTATTCATTATCATGATATCCAAAAGTTTTTTTCTAGTATGCTTTCCATTATTATGTGCGATTGACATATTTCATTAGTTCAACTTCTCTTTATTATGTGTTGAATCCAAACTATTTGTTGTAGATTAATGTGTTGAAGACTAGAAAAAAATTCTAAAGGAAAAGATACATTTGTTCAAGACATTTAAAATTTACAATATTAAATTTTTGGTGTAGTATTTCAAATATATAATAAGATATTTTGAAAAGCCACATATCATGGATCAAAACCTTGTTGACAAAAAATTGTGTGCAATGTGCTAAAAAAGTTAAAGATTCTCCAAATGGTTGAACCATGTGATGTTGCAACATACTTTAGAACATCTTGTACTAAAGATAGTTGGCCCAAATCACTAATGATAATTATATATATCTTGCTGAACTATTTTGACTTGTGTTATAAGAAAGCCTCATGTAGACACTAGTCAATACATGTCAACAATTTTGACCCTATGAAACTAATTTCATTGATTATTGTTTTATCTTAGATATTATTTAAGTTATCTAATTAAGATAAAACTTTGAATTATTTATATTGTACACTATATGGAATGATACACAAATCTAAATGCTAAAATTGAATATGATTTGATAATTGCACTTACTATCTATGGAAAAGTATTAACTGGAATTATATACTTTGTTTGTTGATATTTTTTTCAAAATTGAGAATGCATGCAAGTAACACAAAGGGCTGAAATTATACTGTGAATTACTCATATTAGGAATTGGGTGGTTGGAACCACTTGGACCAATCTAGTTGTTTGTAGATGCTTGCATCGAATGATAACATCTAATATTTATCAAATTCATTTGTGTGAATTATGCATCTATGTTTCAACATAGGTTGCTACACCTACTTTTAATCCATATCATTGTGTTTAATAGGATTTATACATTTTGTTGTTTACATATGCTAGAGTTCAAATGTAAAATTTAAATCTAGCTTTATTATTTAAAAAAATAAAAAAATTGAAGGTAAACAAGTTCATGTATTTTGTAATTTTTTGTAAATTTAATATAAATAAAGTTGTGTGTTTGTGTGTGTAGTTTGATATTTTTTTTTAGTTGAATATTGTAGGACATAAATAATAATAATTCACAGGGTATAAAATTACAAAATAATAATAATTTACATTAGGAATACTAAATGTCAAATATTAACTTTTAATGCAATCTCAAGAGTGTTTCCTTACAAAACTATTGCATATATAAGCTCCTCCTTTTATTTTTTGAAAGATACACAAGAATGCAAGACATTGTATATGTTCAGATAAAAAAAAGCAAAGATTACATTCTATATCACAAATTCCTCTTCTTTGATTAATTTATGTTTATATTATTGTTTGAATCCTCTTATTTATTTCTCTTCTTTTCTTTATACACACATTAAAACATTATTATAATATTTCAATTTCTTTGCCTTAATTGAAATTTTAACATGGTATAAAATTACAAAATAATAATAATAATAATAATATTTCACTTTTTGTATTCAATATAAATAAATTTTTATAAATAATTTATTTAAATTTTTTATCTAATATAGAGAGAAAGTGTGTGCGTGTGTTAATTTAATAAATTAATTTTAGTTGAACATTGTAGGACATAATATTGAATAGGTACAAGTCACTAATGGAGTCTATGAATATAGGTACATACAATTTCAATGAAATTTATATATATTGTGCAAGTGATTTATTTAATAGGTCACTTGTTTAAGTACTTAGATGAATGTTAAAATAAATATATTAAATTTACTTATGCATGTATATATTCCCATATGGATGATTAAAAAACATATAAAATTTGCATGCAAGTGTACATGTTCACATGTGTTAAATTAAACATGTGTACATGTATTGATATTAAATTAAAAACATATTAAATTTATAGATATAGATATAAGTGGATGGATGTTAAAATAAATATATTAAATTAATTATTATTTTTTAATTGTGGGAGTAGGTAATTCCACAGAGGATGACCAACACTTCCCCTCCCTTGAATCATTTGCAAATATTATAAATAAACTCTAAAAATAATTTCCCCCAAAAAATGTAGAACATCTATTAAAAATAGATTTTGACTTGCTAAGAGAATATGTTAGGTGTCAAAAATTACCTCGAAGGAGTGTGCATGGTGGGTAAAAATCATTCAAGTGAAAAGAACAATTTATGTATAGTGATGTTGACCTCAACTGTAAGTGAAAAAATTATAAAAAACCAACATGATAATGTTATGCCAAATGTGTATGGTGATTGTACGAATAATTTCACTAGATATTTTATGGGGAAAAAGGTCATGAATGTTAATTTTGTAGAAGAAAATATGGCATTGATATTACAGGATCCTCATTATGATAAGTTTAAGGGGGTGTTTGAAGGATAAATTTTTATTACTTTAAAGATCATAACCAAGCTTCCTTAAATGTCAAGGATGTTATTAAACATGTGATTTCTTGTAATTTTGATAAAATAAACATATGAGCAATGGATCAATATGTGAGATCAATGTCAAAGACATACACATAATTGACACCATAAACCTCATAGTTGATAACATAGAAAACCTCATAAAGAGGTAAAAAACCACAGTTGATTATCCATATAAGGGAAAAAATAAACCCTATATATTTCTTCCTTCTCCTCATTTATTCTCTCAAAATCTCTTCACAAATACTCTTATTTTGTCTCAACTTTATTGTCAAATGACATAGCTTGTTGCACATCATCCTTTACAATGTAAGTTATTTATTTTATAGGCAATATAATATGACCATTATAATTTGACCATTTTAAAGTGTTTATTGTAATGAGACCATTGCAAAGTGACCATTGTAAATAATTAGTCCTTACTTTCCAATGGTAATATGGTACAACCTTTTCCAATGGTAACATTAATGGGTCTAACCTTTCCAACTATCATATTAATATATTTATTATTTGTTTAAATGATAATTTTTTTGTGATAAATAATAAAATATATTATTATTGAATCGATTTCATTTAATGTATTAAGGGTACATGAATAACACCACTTAACTTTTAATTATTACAACTCTCTCCTTTAATATTAAGTGGGGATATATGCCATAGTCACATTTATGATAAATAAACAATACTCTATAAACCATCTACAATAAGTTTAAGAGGTGAAGGATTTAAAAATTTTCATCATGCCAATGACACATTTTAAAACAAAGGAATTTATAATCCATAAACTACTTAGAGTAAGTTTAAGCTAGCATGATCGTGAAACTACATGTCACAGTTTCTCTTGAATAATCAACCGAGTATTTTAGAAGCCTTTGATAACATAAGGACCTTCATTCTTTTATGTATCAAGTACACTGTAAACTCACATATTGTGAGGTTTACCAAAATGACATAAAGTGACTTATTATAATCCTTTATAATGATAAGAAGTATAGAAAAAAATAAGTAAACACATGGCCATTAGGAGGTGATATTGTCATGCACACTTCTCCTTAATAAAAAATATAAGATACCCAACATTGTGAAAAAATGACAAAACTTGGTAACACCAAGTGGGTTTATGAAGATATTTGCCACTTGTTCATTTGTAAGACAAAACTATAGATCAATATCACCATCAAAGATTTTTTATCGAATAAAATGCATATGAACTTCAATATGCTTAGTTCATTAGTGTTGTACTAGATTATTTTCCAAATATATACTATGAGAAATATCCACATGGAGTTTTTATAACAACCTTCACAATCACATAACTTCTTTAGTAGCTTCCATAACACTTATATGTTTTGCTTCTATAGAAAAGATAGAAATAGTAGGTTTCTTTTTACTACTCCAAGAGATATCAACTATACCAAACTTAAACGTATATCTAGAAATATATTTTTGATCTATAATATCATCACTATTGTCAGCATCACAATAACTATATAAATTAGCATTATCAATGAAATAATAATATAAACCAAAATTTACAATTTATTTGATATACTAAAGTATATATTTTGCTAATTTATAATGATCTAAGTATGGATCCTATATGAATCTAAAAGCAACACCAAAAACAAATGAAATGTTTGATCAAATAATGGTTAGATAATTCAAACTACCAACAATTTTTCTATAAGAGTGGGGGTTAGATTTATCACATGCAAGTTTTTAACCCAGCTTAAACACCAAATTAAATAAGATTAGATGTAGGTTTACAGTCAAACATATTAAATTTAAAAGATTACGTGCATATTGAGATTGAGAAACAACAATTAAATGTTTATCTTAAAATATAACCATTCCTAGAAAATGATAAAGAATGCATAGATTAGTCATTTCAAAAGTTTTATTTAGTTTATCTTTATATAAGAATTCAACTAATTTCATCATTAGTAATAAGATCATCAACATATAATACAATTAATATCAAATGACTATTTTCAACTTTAACAAAGAGATCATTATCAGAATAATAATTAGAAAAACTTAATTCTATAAAATAACTCTTGATTTGAGAATACCAAGCTCAAGGAGCTTTTTTTAAACTATAAAAATAATACTTTAACTTACAAACATAATATTCATTATTAGGTTCAATGAAAATTCTAGGTTGAGTCAAGAAGATATCTTCTTCTAGATCATTTTTTAGGAAGGCATTTTTGACATCCATTTGGTATATAGTCTAACCATTTTGAGTTACAAGGGTAATAAAATTTATCTAACAATACTCATTTTTACTATGAGTAAAGGTTTTAACATAGTCAATCCTAGATTTTTTTAGTAAAACCACAAGTAACTAATATAACTTTGAATTTATCAATTTTACCAAATTAATTATATTTAATTTTATAAAGCTATCCACAACCAACAATGCACCTTTTAGGTATAGGTGGGACAAGATCCTAAGTTTAGTTTTTAATTAAGGCATTATACTCAACTTGCATAACAACTTTCCATCTATTATCTTGAATAGATTTCTCAAAATATTAAGGTTCACATTCATATAGAGTCATCAAAACATGATATGTATGTTGATTTTTAATTAGTTTATTAGTATTATTAAGATTAGATTTTTGAATTAGGGACTCAACCCATTTAAGTCTTTTAGATTGAACACAAAATGGAGAAAGATGTTTAGACTCTAAAGTATCTAAAATTAGATCAACTTCCTCTAGGGCATCTTTTTCTTCATAAGGAGAAATAAGAGAGTCAAGTTCATCAAAATAAGAACTTTGAGGGGATTCCAAAAAAGACACAAAAAAAATCAAGATTTAAACATTTCTATTCCCAATGATTTGTCTTTTAGATGAATCATACTCTCTTAATCCTCTAGTTTTTACTCAACCTATGAAAATACAAGAAAAAGAGGTAGGATTATTTTTTTTAAAATTAAAGATGGAAGCAAGAATACCAAATATCCTAAGGTGAGCAACACTCAATTTCTTATTAGACCATATTTATAAGGATGAAGAAAGATTCAAAGATTTAGTAGGGACTCTATTTAGAATGAGCACAATAATATTCATGGATTTGGTTCATAAGAATTTAAGAACATTTATAAAATACAACTTTTTTCTAGCCATTTCAATAATGGTCTAGTTTTTCTTTTCAATAATTCTATTTTATTGTGGAGAATAGGTAGTTTTTAACTCTCTTTAAATACCACAACTAATGCAAAATGAATTAGATTTATTACTAATGTATTCCCCACTATTATCAGTTCTTAATATCTTAATAAAAAAATTAAAATAATTTTCAACTAAAGCTTTAAATTCCTTGAATTTAGATAAAATTTGAGATTTCTTCTTTATAAAATATGACCAAATCATTATAATATGATCATCAATAAAAATAACAACATATAAATAAACTTTAAGAGATGAAACTTCAAGTGGTAGGATATAACATCATTATGAATAAGATCTAAAAGATGAGTGAAGTTTGCATCATGATTTTTTGTGAAAGAGTTTTGTATGTTGCTTACCACATAAGAGACCCTCACAAGATTCATGATAAGAATAAATAGTAGGAAGATCAACCACAAGATCATGATGAGACATATTTTTATAAAATTATAAAATTAATATGACCTAATTTTTCATGCCATAATTGAGATTTATTTCTACTTTGTGATGAAAGATAACATGCAGTAGAGGCAGAAAAAATGTATAAACTATTTTGCTAAATTCATTTAGTAATCAAAGAATAAAATTGATTTCTAATAGACCATTTATCCTTAAGCAGGGTTACTATGAAATTATCATTAATAAGTTGAGAATAGGATAACAGGTTTTTCTTAAGTTTAGGAACTTAAAAAATATCTTTTATGAATACATTTACAAATTTAATTTTTACTTATTAGTTGCTTATAAAAATGAATTATCACCTAAATAAATACTTTTAGATATATATATTTAGTGTTAGATAAAATACTTGATAAACAATTCATATGATACGATGCACCACTATCTAAAATTCATTCATTTTCATTCAAAGTAAACAAGGTAGTATACAAAGTAATAATGTTACTCTTTTGTTCCTAATAGTTCTTTTGATTTAGGTTTTGATTTTTCTAATGATTTTGGTTAGAACCTTTCTTCATTTTATTATTTTTAGAGGTTTTTTTATTAGATATGTTCTTCTTTTTATAAAAATCTTCCCTTCGATGTCTTAATTTACCACATAGATCGTAATTTCAATTAAACGTGATTTTGTGATTCTTATTACTAGATTTCTTATTTTCATTTTTAATGTTGGAAAAGTTAGGATTAGATTTATGAATTCTAATATTTTTAGATGCTCTATTAAGTGCAAGAAGTGTCTGAGTGAACAACCAAGATCTAAATTTTCCAAGTGTACAAGAGCAAGGTGCTACATAATTATAAAATATCATCTACAACATGCAATCTGTTATTTTTTAAACATATTTATTTCAGCTTGATTTGTTAAAAATAATATCACAAACCTGTAAAATATATTTATTAAATTTGAATTTAAATTTTTTGAGTAAATAACTATTAGTGGAAACTGGGACCCTCCACTTGTTTGTATATGTGTAATATTAACTTTAGATTTTAAAAAAAAAGTATTTAATAATTTTTTATTTTTTTTTAACTATTGAGATAATGAACTTACCATTTTAATATTCCTATGTAGGTATGGTACTTCGAAGGAGGAAGAGGAGTTGATACAAATTGTAGGAGGCCAAAGTAGGCCCTTTAAATTTTAGAATCACCTCCAAAATGGTTTTGAAGCACAACCAAAATGGTTTTGAAGCACAAAGAACCCTCAAAAAATTTCTGTCAAAAAAGTAATTTTATAGACTTTTTATACTATATTAGCCATACAATGTAACCCATGAGAGTTGTAGAAAAATATAAAACTAAATGAATGCTTCTCAGGGACTGTAGGAAGGCTTTGGTAGGCTAGAAACATAGTAAATCTACACTTTAGAACATAGAAATAGCCTACAAATAAAAAATTATTTTTTATACTTTTTATTCTAAAGAGATTTACATGGGTTGTACTATTACACCTACATGGATGAGATATTTAAAAATATGCATTGAATCTTCAACAATCTTTCCAAGATGTGTTTTTGAGCACAAACAATGAAGATTTAACACTTAAGAAGAGAGAAATAGGCTGTAAAACAATAAAGAACTTATACATAAATTGTAGATTGTTTAGGCCATAAAAGGTTGTACACGGATGCCCTAGACTTATTTTTTCCTTGAAATTTGCTTGCATTTGTCTTCTAATTGCTTAGATCTGCCTTTGAATGCTCCACAAGCAAGAGAGACGCATAGAACAAACTCTGAATGAGATAAAAGCTTCATAAAACTACCATGGTTATACCAAAGTCTATACAAGCTAATTTTGAATGAAAATAAGCTTGAACACAAGTCAAAAATGTGATCCAATCAACATTGGCACTCAATCACACATCACAAAGCTCTGATACCATGATAAAACAAATAAATAAGTAATGGATCTAGATGTGAGATCAATGGCAAAGGCGTACACATAATTGACACCATACATAATGTGTAAAACCTCATAAAGTGGTAGAAACCATTATTGATAATCCATATAAGAGAAACAATGAACCCAATATAATTCTTCCTTCTCCTCACCTCTCTTAGAATCTTTTCACAAATACTCTTGTTTTGTCTCAACTTGCATGTCTAAAGACATAGCATATAACACATTATAT
The DNA here is from genome assembly GCA_037957365.1 of Torreya grandis. Classification (NCBI taxonomy): domain Eukaryota; kingdom Viridiplantae; phylum Streptophyta; class Pinopsida; order Cupressales; family Taxaceae; genus Torreya; species Torreya grandis. The sequence goes on along the minus strand of JARHVA010001095.1, from coordinate 605,554 downwards.
TTTACAATGTAAGATTTTTATTATATATGCAAGATAATATAACCATTTTAATTTGACTGTTGTAAAGTGTTTGTTGTAATGTGACCATTGTAAAGTGATCATTGTAAACAATGTGTCCTTCCTTTCTAATGGTAACATCGTACAACCTTTTTTTATGGTAAATTTAATGGGTCAGACCTCTCCAACGGTCATATTAATATATCTTATTATTTATTTACATGAGAATTACCTCATGATAAATATTAATAAAATATATTATTATTTAACAAATGTCATTTAATGTATTAAGGGTATATGAATATCATGACTTAACCATTAATTGTTCCAACAAATGTTTATGAGGAGCATATAAAACATTGGGTTGAGATAATTTAACATGAGATGTATGTGAAATTTTATTCATAAAAATTGCATGTTAAGATTGGGAAACAAATGCTTCACATTTTGAAATCATGGAATAAGAAATAGAATAAAATTCTCAAAACATGTTGATGTCAAAACATGTTGATGTCATTATTATGTTGAGTATGAATTTCATTATCATGCATTTAATCACAAATTTATTTATTTTAGATTATTATATAATGTGGGTAGATTCTAATATATTTAATTAAGTGTATAGGAAGTGAAGAGAATAAACTAATGGTTTGAAGGATGTACCCCCTAAACATGTGAGTCAATTTATTTCCTCCATTTTATGTAACAAAACTCATAAGGATATGGAGGGTCTCATGCCTTACATTAAATGAGTTTGTGACATGGAAATTTTGAAAATTTTACAACATTAGATGAAGACATTAATGTACAATTGATGGTGAATAGGAAGAGGTGTTTTACAATTTATTAATTATTTTGATTATTACAACACCTCAAATTGTACTTAGAAAAATATATATATATATATATATATATTTTTAAATTATTACTTAACATTCATTCCACTCAACCACAATTATACTAAATAACTTTAACCAATCATAATAAATAATTTAGAATAATAATTATTCTAAAATTCTAATACCGAATGTAATATAATATATCACAATATCGAGGAAAGTAAATACATTAGGACTCAGCTACGATTGGTTCAAGAATACAAAAAATGTTTCTCAAATATAAATAAAATACAATTACATTTACATTAGGCATTCAACCTTAATAATATAAATAGATACCAAGCCTTCTATATCTCAAGTCAAACTAACTCATTTATCTTTGAATCTCAAGTGTATCCTCCAGGTAAGTAGTACTATTGTGGGGAGGGAAAGCATTATCTGAGTGTTTTTTCACACCAACCACGGACCAACGATCCCTCACACAATCTTTTATCAATAAATGGACCTCCCTTCATGAATAAGTAGATATAACGGTGTGAAAATTTAGAGAACAAGATAGTACCCATGTGTATATGATATTATAAAACTAAACATGCAATGTATTATAAAAAAACATGATCTATTACAAGATATCACATTGACATGTAAATCATACATACCAAAAGATAATGTCTCATAAAACATTATTTAACTATAAGATTCATACTAATTACTTCCTCATAGTAATCATATCACATCACATGTTATACATAGGAGTAAGCAAAGTATACTTTTATTCCAACCACGTATGAATGAATCATACATTATTATTTAACTCATACAAGAAATAAAACCTACAGTTCATACCACTTGAGTATGTTTCACATTCATATTATACTACAAATTCTAAACTACAATAATAATATCTAAATAACTACATCCCATGATAACCCATATTATCATATAGTCTAGTGTTCTAAGACATGACATCTAGTTTTCCTAGAATCAATCATACTAAGTAGTCATAGATACATGGAATTATATGATTTTATTTAAGCAAACATATATATAACAATAAAGTCATACAAATACATAAAATTCTAACCTAACATTAATTTACACTCTCAATATTGTATGCACACATACACTTGTCCTACTAACTACTATAAACTTATTGTTCAAGTAATATCCAATACATATATTTAATTAGTCAACGTAAGTGAGAGTCTAAACATACAGACACACTATGTACCATATAAAATATATATTCAATTAGTCAATGTAGGTGAGAGTCTAAACATACAGCTATAATATGTACCATCTCAGCATATACATTTAAGCTAAAATATTCTATGATAACCCATACTATCATAGCTCATTGTGCATGATTACTCTACTCAAACATGAACAATCAATTTTAATCTATAACTATTTAATAATAAAATATAAGATTATACCACCTAGGTATACTCTAGTCTATACTGCACAATTATAATAAGATGAAAACACAATCTCTAGGTACACATCACGATGTACTATTTTATGCTATAATAGTCTAATTATTTTTACATATAAATACTTTCACAATATGTATTGTATAAAAAATTTCACCAATTCTTTGTATGTATCATAACTCTACATAATCTAAGTTCATGTAATTAATTCTACTAGCTAGATTAAATACATATAATCTTTCGTAATAGCTACTAACATGCCTTAGCCATCAAAATCATGATTGAACCTTGTTTATTGATTTACTTCACAACCAATATCTATAACAAGATAGTAAATCTACCAAATGAGTATTATGCAAGTCATAGTATAACTTATTTGACAAATCTTGGATCAAGCATTGACAATCTCCTTCTAGATATACCAATAATTTGCTTAATGCCAAAACAACCAAGTGTTTTTAATAAAACATTTGTGTAGGATCCAAGTTACAAACTTTAAGACATGTTTCCAAGTTATTAAACATCGTATTCATAGTGTTATCCTTCAATCATTTTTCTACAAATAAACTTAAAGTATTTTCATACAAACTTCGTTTAATAAAATACTACATGCATGATTATTCATCTAGTTTTATAAACACTAACTCAAGATTATATATATTAATTTTTTATGCTGCCCAACTCCTATGATGGTGACAAAATAAAGTTTCAAATCAAAATTTTAATTGAAAATAAAGATGAGACATATTCCTTCTTCGGAATAATATACGGTCTCAAATATAATAACCATTCTAAAAATACTCAATGCTTTATATAAAAACTATGTTAGAAATTTAACATTTATAATATAAGAATCTCAAAATAATCGAGCTCATTATTTAAAATATAAGTCTAGCTGGTAATGCAAATCCGTTCAATCCATGATATGAAAATCTAAGGCAAAAATAAATTTCAACCCAACATTCAATCTTGCATTAAAGGTAAGTGTAATTTCTTTTATTTTAAAAGACTTGGTGCTTTGCATTTTGACTTTAGCCAATTTCATTAATAATTCAGCCAATTGCATTAATAACTCGATCAGTCATAAATACCTCAGCCAATCATAAATACATGCAGTGCTTTATTTTTTGTTAAATCAATGATATAATATTTAAACTTAGTTTTGAAATATTTAAACTTAGTTATCTATTTGCAAACTCAACTTTGACTCAGTGATTTTAGTTGTATATTGGCATTCAATTAAACTTGCCATTTTGATCTAGGATGTAGCCTATTAATAATTTAATGCATGGCATTTCAAAATTAAACTCGGATTTGAACCAAATTAACTTGGCTATATTACTTTTATATATTTAGTGCCTTAATAATTTAACCCGACTCTTCTCTAAATGTGAATTGGTGCTGCAGTTTTCACAAAGCATTTCATTTTGTTGAGGTGTTGTCAATTATGTCTCCAAGGTGGCCAAGAGTGTTCATGAGGTGTTAAGTAGGCTAGTATGTCAATTACAAAGTGTGCCTTCGTGATGATGCATGGATCTTATAGTGTTTTCTTGGTTAGGCAAGCTGATGGATGTTGATGATGTGTTGACCATGTTTGAGGAGTTCTATAGGGTTTAAGAAGTGCTTGGTGTACCTTTGGAAGTGAAAATAATCCATGTGAGTAGTCTTATGAGGGTGTAGGTTATCCTAGTCATCTTGGTAGTGTTTCTTGAGTAAACATATTGATGATGCTAGCATTCACACATGCGAAGGTGTTAAAAGAAATTGGTCACATAGGTCTGTTCAATTTTATGCCTAAAGCATGTGTTTCAAATTTCATGGCTTGAAATGATGTATATCAAAATTTATGATAGTTAAAAGTTACTCTCCTAGGCAAATTTCATCGTTTCCATACTTAGCCAACTTTTCATTTTTTAGTGTCCTTTGGAATTCAAATATTTGAATTTTACAAAGGAAAACTAGTCTATAGTGTTTTACTTATAACTTTTGATGATGGATGAATTTGATGATGGAGTAAAAATAAAAGTGGTATATAAATTTAAGGAAAATTGATTAAGAGGTTTGATTGGTTGTACAATTTCATTTATTGTGACTCAAAATTGACCAAGGGTTTGACCTTCATCTGTTAAGGACCTGAGAAGGATGTTTGTGTTTTTCTTGATGGTGTTTGGATGTTTCATGATGATTTATCTATTGGAAAGTGTTTTAGAGTCCTTGAGGATCATATGTATGGATTTTGGAGGTTTGACCAATCCATATTCAGTATGAACCATTGCTTGGAAGTTGACTTTTTGTTTGTTCATGGTGTTTTCATGTACAAGCCAAGTTTTGCATATACATAGGTATGTAGTTATGACTGTAATCAATTGAGGGTGTCTTAGGGGTCATGTGACATGGACAAATGTGATTTGAGTGGTCTTGTGTTTCTATTTTTATTTGGTGGAGTGTTAAAGGGATGAATAAGTCTCCATGGACCTAAAAAGGCCACTTAGGCCTATTTGAAAGGTGTTTTTACTTAAGGGTGATCTATTAATGCTATGGCCAGCCTATGTAGGTGGTGTTGATATTTTTTATAAGTGGGATAGAATCTTTAAAATTTAAGGAATGTCTTTTGGACGACCAAGAAGGGTTAGAGTAAGTATCTTGTATAAGAGCAAGGATATTAAGACCTTTATAGACTAGTTGTGTGTGTGAGAGCTCAAGAAAATGATATAGGTGTTTCAAAGAGTAGATACAGGTGGTGTTTTAAAAATTATATTAATATTTTAAAATTAATTACAATGCTAAGAAGGATCTCTATGCATGTTAAGCTATTTGAATGACCAAGTTGTGAAGAGGGTGACCTAGTTGAATGAATGAGCCTAAGTGGCTTATATGACGTAGATTGGCAAGTTTTCAAGTGTTAGAGTAAGATAATTCCATCGTCAAGTGTTTTAGACATCAGAAATATGGTAGAGATTAGTTTAAAGGTGACTAAGTTGGTACTTGATTATATAAGGGGTTGCAACCTCCTTGTTAGTTGGTGCTAGCTAAAGGTCTAGTCGGTGCTTAGCTAAATTAAGGGGTGGGTACTCCTTGATCATTTGGTTTTGGTCTAAATTGAATAAATACCTCTATAATATAGTATTTCAAAGCTTTTTTTAGTGGGTTTTATCCTCCATAAGGTCTTCCCACATAATTCATGTGTTATGTGCTTTAATCTTACATTGTTTTCTTTGTTCATTACAATGAATGGTTTATATGCTTCATGAATGTTTATGTTGAATGGTTAAGATTTTGAAGAGTTGAAGTTGAAGTTTATTTTATTGCATCACTGATTCACCCCCCTCTCAGTGATTTTACCTCTAAAAATTGGTATCAAAGCCACACCTTCTTTGCAAGTTTAACTACTTGAAGGTGATAATAGATATAATGGTTAGTCATCAAATGCAAGCTAATTTATATACCAAGTGAGAAACAATATTTAATGGATCTAAATATTATTTTTATAGTTCAATGATGAAGACCTACATCATGTCTCTAGGGTTTGACATTTGAAAATATATTATGGATGGTTATTCCATACCTCGTACTCTTCCAACTAGTACAACTAACAAGAAGTTTAGTGAGAACAATTATAAATCAATGAATACTATCATTTTTGGCCTATCAAAGGATAATTTCACCAAGATGATCCATTTAAAGTATGCTAAGGAAATATGGGATAACTTATAGATCATTTATGAAGGGGATTCAACGGTTAAGTTGGTTAAATTATAGACCTACTAAAGATAATTTGAGGACCTCAAAATGAAGGAAGAAGATACTATGGCATCATATATTCTAAGGGTTGATGAGGTGGTGAATATGATTAGAGGTCTTAGAGAAGATATTGAAGAATCTACTGTAGTACATAGAGTATTAAGGTCTCTCACCCTCAAGTTTGATTCAAAAATTTCTACTATATAAGAAAGTCATGATCTGACCAAGATGAATATGGATGAATTGCATGGCATCCTTACTACCTATGAGATGAGAGTCAATGAGGACAAACCACCAAAGAAGGAAACAACCTTCAAGATGATCAAGGAGACAAAAGGCAAGAAGAGCAACTTAAGTCTTAAAGACTCTGATCTTAATTAAGATCAACTTAAAATCATGATTGCAATAAAATTGATTGTAGGATCAGATAAATATGGAGTAAATATTCCTTTTAAATGTTTTTCATGTGGTAATGTTGGTCATTTTATATCTAAGTTCCCAAATAAAGGCAAGTCTGAATACAAGGAAGCTCATAAGGAATCTCATGAGGATGAACACAAGAAATCTAAGGATTCTAAGAAGTACAAAAAGTTATTCAATAGGAGAAATGGCAAGGAGTCATACAAAGGTAGTAAGAATCTTTACCATGAAGAAGATAGTAACTCATCTACTGAAGAAGAAGGAAACACATCAGATAGTGATGATTTATCTCATGATGAGAACAATGAGACAGTATTCATGGATCTTGAAGATGATGATGGTGAATGTTCTTTACACGAAGATCTCTTTGGTGGAGATAGCTCAGAGGAAGAAGAAGAGCAAGTTACTCTTGAAGACAAATATAAGAACACCTTGGAACAATTGAAGCTTTTACAAGGCAAGAATAGAAATCAAGCATCCTAAATCAAGACCTATGAGCAGAAAATTGGCTTCTTTGAAGAAATAATGAGCAATGAAGTTAAAGAGCATGATGAGATCACTCAAAATCTTCAAACTCATGTGTGTACCCTTGATAAAGAGGTAAAGAGTAAGGATAAATAATGTGTCAAGTATAAATCAGAGATGGAGTCTTTGCAGGTGAAACTAGATCAAGCTATGAGCAAGCTTGAAACATATAAATTTATTGAAATAAGAAGTAATAATCTTGATGAGATGCTTGACAATCAGAGAGTGCCTAAAGATAGGATTGGTCTTGGTTTCAATCATGATAAAGTGAAGGCAAATGCTATGAAATGCATGGGTTTGTTGAATAATACTATGAATAATCAAAGGTCTTCAAGTGATAGGTCTAGACTTGGTTTCATTGAGAATCAAGGAGAAAACAAAGGAGTCATCTTTTAGGATAATAATGGGGCAAATCAAATTAAATATCCCAATGCTATAAGGTACACAAATTCCTTTAATGGTCACTATCATTATTATTATCAGTTTGGTCATAGGATCATTGACTACAAAAGAAAAGCTCATAGTAAGATATTTACATGGAATTATGAGTAAGATAATGACAATCATGAAGAATATAATCACTCAAAATAGTAAATAGGGCCACAAGGAAAACATGACATCTTGTGCTATAGGTGTCAATGGATTGGTCATATTTCAAGGTCTTGTAATGCCTTCATCAAAAAATCAAATAATTAGGTGTATGAATGGGATTATGAAACTTCAAGGAGTCATCATGTATCCTATACATAAGGTATGTATAATTAGAGAAACTTATTTTATTTTAAATGTCAAGAGAGAGGTCATATAGCAAGGTTTTTCAGGAATGGTCAGAATTCTACTTCAAAGAATGTCAATCCTAACATGAAGAAGAGGAGCCATAATGAATGGAGACCCAAGGAAGTGAATAAAAATTGGGTTTAAAATTGATTATTTGTCATAACAAAATAGGATACAAGTTCAAGTGTCAAATAATAGGTCTTATCTACCCTAGTGGATAAAATAATCAAGCAAGATTCCAAATCTAAAGGAAAGAATGAATTTAAGGACCCATTCAAAGCCAATTTGATGATGATGTAGGACTGCAAGTCAAATGAGAGCATGGAGATATGGGAGTCTCCTAATTTTTTGGACTTATACTTTCTCTTTGAAAAGTGGATGTCTCTACTTATGCTTATTAGGAGACATATTTCATATGTAAAATAAAGTGTGTGTGCTTTAGGTGATGTACAAGATGCTATAATTAGTACATAGGTATGTAGAGTTATTGATTGGTCTTTAAGACCAATGCCATTATGGTAGAGAATTGATGATCTTATGTTGCCAAGACTTGTGTTGATCATAGAAGGTCATTAGTAAAGGGGGAGAAACAAGTTCATGAGCATGATCCAAAGGTTTGTGATGAAAATATTCAAGAAATTTGTTAAGGGACATTGGTCCTAAAGGCAAGTTTTAGTCAATCTTTGAAGCTTGGTTTAGTTGGTCAAATCATGAAGAATGAAGTAAATATTGATTTAGAGTATGGAGAGGAATTTTCCAAGTGTATTCCATGGTTTTAGATGTGCTAAGTTGGTCAAAAGAAGCTTTTATGACCATTTTTTTTAATTTGATCATTTTGCTTAGTATTCACTGCATAATGAGAGCTCATCATGCAAAATAGGTGTATTTGAGGTCTATGAGGATAACCAAGGGTTGAGGCTAGTTGGATTTGATGTGTATAAGTGAAAAAAGTTCTATGGAGATGTTAAAAGGCTCCCATCATCCTTTTATGGTGTTTTGGCATAGTGATAGGTGTATACATAGTGTCTGCAAGCATAGTCATGAGTTTTCCAAGTATCAAATGAAGATTTACATGTTTTCAAGGTGACTTTGTGGAATATAAAGGTGTTTTAACCTCATATAGGTGTTATATATGTGGTTTTAGGCTTTGAAGGCCTCTTGAGGGCAAGTTGATGATTTTTGATGGCTGTTGGTTATGACAATCTTTATTTAAGTGCTAGAAGGCCAAAAACAATTTCATGGTTATATGGGTTCCCCAAGGATTTAGATCTTTATAATTGGTCTAGTAGTGTAATTTGTTGACCTAAAGGTGTGAGAGAAGTTTTAGGATCTTATTTTGACTGGAAGATGGTAAATTGATAATGTCTCTTATTGATGCCCTAGTATTTTAGCCCATGTGGGTTAGTGTCCTCCCAAAAGTATTTAAGGTATGAGGATGCTTAATCAAATTAAATGGCTAAATGGGTGATCATAAATTTCTTTACAATCATCTGGAAGTGTATGGTTTGTTCAATGGTTGAGCATTTGTCAAAATAGAGGGATAATTGGCAAGTTAGTTTGTGAAGGAGATATGGTGTAGAGGAAGATTTGGATGATGAAAATTGGTATGAACAAGTGGAAATATGATTTTACATCAGATATGAAATTTAAAGTCATGGGAATCTACATATAAAATTATGACCTCTACAAAATATGGAAGGGCTACAAGGCCTCTAAGCAAGGCTAGTGTGAAAAAAAGTAATTTTAGGTCATTTTCTTCAAAATGAAAAAGGTATGGTTGTCCTTGAATATGTTTCTCAGTTGGATTTATGCATCGTGTGTGTTTGAGAAAGAACTTGAATGTCCATTATTCATTCTATGGGTGGCTTGTGAGAGAGAATTTGAAGACAACTATGAATTATGATATTGCTATTAGGATTCAATTGTGTAGTTTTTTGAGTCAAATACATTGACCCATGTTTCATGAGTAGTGGTTCACATGAACCCATCTCTCATGAGAATTAATGTCCCACTTATCACTGATTTCATCTAGGTGATGCTCATATGGGTAAAGCATTGGACCTTCCCAAGAGGTCACCCATCCTAGTACTACTCCAACTCAAGTGCGCTTAACCATGGAGTTCCCTCCAAGGTTAAGCCTACTTAGCTTGCTACGCAATTTGAAAAACCTTCAACAAGAGTTGTGCCTTATGAACAATTCATTATAGATCCCCTTAAGTTCATCAATTGATAAGTAGGAGTTAATTTTTTACAGTGAGTCAAATTATGATATTGCTATCAGGATTCAACTATGTAGTTTTTCAAGTCAAATTCATTGACCCATGTTTCATGAGTAGTGGTTCACATGAACCCATCTCTCATGAGAATGAATGGTGCACTTATCACTCATTATTTTTTATTCAAATTCATTGACCCATGTTTCATGAGTAGTGGTTCACTTGAACCCATCTCTCATGAGATATGGATTCATGTGAAACACTACTCATGAAACATGGGTCAATAAATTTGACTCATAAAACTACATAGTTGAATCCTGATAGTAATATCATAATTTGACTCGCTATGGAAAATACCTCATACTATCAATTGATGAGCTTAAGGGTCTCTATAATGAACAGTTCATAATGCCAATGAGTGCTAAGTGGACCATTAATTCTCATGAGATATGGGTTCATGTGAACCACTACTCATGAAACATGGGTCAATGAATTTGACTCAAAAAATTACACAGTTGAATCCTAATAGCAATATCATAATTTGACTCATTGTGGAAAATACCTCCTACTTATTAATTGATGAGATTAAGGGGATCTATAATGATTGGTTCATAAGTCACAACACTTGTTGAAGGTTTTGAAAATAGGGTAGCAAGCTAAATGGGCTTAACCTTGGAGGGAACTCAATGGTTAAGCATGCTTGAGTTGGAGTAGTATTGGGATGGGTAACCTCTTGGGAAGGCCCAATGCTTCACCCCTATGAGCATCACCTAGGTGAAATGAGTGCTAAGTGGACCATTAATTATAATGAGAGATGGGTTCATATGAACCAATACTCATGAAACATGGGTCAATGAATTTAACATGAAAAACTACACAATTAAATCTTGATAGCAATATCATAATTTGACTTGCTATGGAAATACCTCATACTTATCAATTGATGAGCTTAAGGGGATCTATAATTGAATGGTTCATAAGGCACAACTAAAGGTTTTACAAATGGTTTAACAAGATAATTGGGCTTAACCTTAGAGGGAACTTCATGGTTAAGTGCGCTTGAGTTGGAGTAGTACTGGGATGGGTGACCTCCTGGGAAGGCCCAATGCTTCACCCTTGTGAGCATCACCTAGATGCAATAAGTGCTAAGTGGACCATTGATTCTCATGAGATATGGGTTCATGTGAACCACTACTCATGAAACATGGGTTAATTAATTTGACTCAAAAAACTACATATTTGAAACATGATAGCAATATCATAATTTGACTCGCTGTGTAAAATACCTCTTACTTGAAAAATATGAAGTTTCATCATGGTTGGGGATGGTCTGAAGGTGCTCAAGGGGTGCCTAAGCTCAGGTGACTTAGGGGGATTCCCTCTTAGTTTTCTTAAGGTGTTTGAAAATAGTGTTTGGTACTCTTATATGTTTCTTGTTCATATATCAGTGTATGGTCAAAGAAGAAGTGTTGACAATGAATAGGTTTGAGGTAGTCATGGTAAGAAATGGTATGCAAAGTTATTGGGGAAGTTTATATAATATATCAAATGAGGTCCCTTCTTTATGTTGGCTTTTAAAAAATTTATAGGTCCTCAATATCAACAGGTAAGCCCACTTTTTCATTATCTCAAAGGGGGAGAACGTGTTTGTAGAGGGAGAAAGAGTATGTGCATAGCTTTGTGTCAGTGTTTACAAGTGTTGATTGGGGGATATTTTTGAGGTGTTTTAAATGATGTCTCCAAGGTGTCCAAGAGTGTTCATGAGGTGTCATGTAATATAGTATGTCAATGACAAAGTGTGCCTTAGTGATCATGCATGGATCTTGTAGTGTTTGCTTGGTTAGGCAAGATTATAAATGTTGATGATGTGGTGACCATGTTTGATGGGACCTATGGGATGTAATAAGTGCTTAGTGTATTTGTGGAAGTGAAAATAATCCATTTGAGTAGTCTTGTGAAGGTCTAGGTTATCATAGTCATATTGGTAGAGTTTCCTAAGGAAGTAGATTGATGACATCAACATTTGCACATACGAAGGTGTCAGAAGAAAGTGGTCACATGGGTATGTTCAATTTTGTGCCTAGATCATGTGTTTAAAATTTAATGCCTTGACATGATTTCTATCAAAATTTATGATAGTGAAAAGTTTCTCTCCTAGTCAGATTTCATTGTTTCTATACTTAGCCAAATTTGCATTTTTAGTGACCATTAACATTCAAATATTTGAATTTTACAAAGGAAAACCAGTCTGCAGTGTTTTGCTTATAAATTTTTATGATGAATTAATTTGATGGATTAAAAATAAAAGTGGTAGACAACTTCAAGGGAAATCCAAGAAAATTGATTAGGAGGTTTGAATGGTCGTAAAATTGCATTTATTGCAGCTCAAAGTTGACCAATGGTTTGACCTTCATCTATAAGGACCCAAAAAGGATGTCTGTGTTTTTATTGATGGTTTTTAGATGTTTAATGATGATTTATATAATAGAGAGTGTTTTATACTCCCTAAGGATCATCTGTATGGATTATAGAGGTTTGACCAATCCATATTCAGTATGAACCATTCCTTAAAAGTTGACTTTTTATTCGTTCATGGTGTTTTCATGTACAAGGCAAATGATTGAAAGATTTTGCATATGTATAGGTATGTAGTGATGATTTTAACCACTTGATGGTGTCTTACAGGTCATGTGGCATGTACCTATGTGCTTTGAAGTGCTCTTGTGTTTCTATTTTTGCTTGGTGAAGTGTTAAAGGGATGAAAAGGTCTCCATGGACTTAAAAAGACTACTTAGGCCTATTTGAAAGATGTTTTTTCTTAAGGGTGATATATCAATGCTATGGTCAACCTATGTAGGTGGTGTTGATATTTTTTAAAATTGGTATAAAATCCTTAAAAGTTAAGGAATGTATTTTGGCCGACCAAGAAGGGTTAGAGTAAGTATCTTGTATAAGAGCAAGGATATTAAGACCTTTATAGACTAGTTATGTGTGTGAGAGCTTAAGATAATGATATAGGTGGTTTGAATTGTAGATATAGGTGGTGAAACATATCAAATAATTGATATGAATATTTCATAATCAATTACAGTGCTGAGAAGTTCTATTCATGGAAAGCTAGGTTGAATGACCAAGTTGTGAATAGGATGACCTAGTTAAACGAATGAGACTGTGTAGCTTATATGAGGTAGAGAGGTAGGTTTTTAGGTGTTAAAAAAAGATAATTCCATCATCACGTGTGTCAAACATCAGATAAAATGTGTATATTAGTTTATAGGTGATTGAATTGGTGTTTGACAATCTAGGGTGTTGTAGCCTCCTTGCTAGTTGGTGCTAGCTAAAGGTTTAGTGGGTGCTTGACTAAATTGAGGGGTGAGTACTCCTTGATTATTTGGTGATAGTCTAAATTTAATCAATACATTTATAGGACAATATTCCAAATTTTGTTTAAGTTATTTTTTTCCCCCATAAGGGTTTCCCACATAATTCATGTGTTGTGTGCTTTGATCTTGTATTGTTTTCTTTGTTCATTACAATAAATGGTTTATATGCTTCATGAATGTTTATGTTGAATGGTTAAGAGTTTGAATAATTGAAATTAAATTTTATTTAATTTCATCACTAATTCTCACCCCCCCAATCTAAGTGATTTTACCTCTAACACATTTTGACATCCCAAACAATATATATCTATACCCAATACTTTAATTTTAAGATTGGGCATTTCAAGGTAGTGACATGGCATTCTAATAAACTCAATGTTTTTATAAATAAGACTTGGAATTTTATAAATTGACTCATGTTACATTTCATAAATATAGCATTCCATCTAAAGACAATGAGTTTCATCAAAAGACATGGCTCATCATTTTAATAAAAATGCAGCCCATAATATTAATTTAGATGCAATCCAAAATATAGAAACACAACCCTTAAAGAAGAAGTAGGCCTATTAAAACAAACATATCTATAAAAATAAAACATTGATTTTAACTTGGCTATTTTATAATTTATATACCCAGTGATTCCATTCACAAATATATTCAACGATTTCCCTTAACAATTATGCACGGCGATTTCCTTTACCAATTATACACAATAATTTTCTTTAAAGGTTCTGGGTTTTATTTTATTAACTCAGAAAATTTATTGTATACAACTCAACTTTCAGCCACTTATTATTAGGGTGTTATATTTTTTACACTTGGTGTTTCACTATTCTGCAAGGCATTTCAATATTATACTCAGTAATTTCCATATAAACTCAATGCTTTTAAAATATATGACTAGGTGTTTAATATATAAACTCACTATTTCTACATATTTGACTTGCCATCATAATATAGTGACTTGACATAACATTACATTGACATGGAGTTTCAGTTGAAATGTAATCTAAAATATTAAGACACAACTAACATTACGCATTGAAATGCAACTCTAAATATTGATTAAAGCATTTTTATTTGCAAATGAGATGTAGTCTTATAAGAATAAGATGCGGTCCCATATAGGTGCGATGCAAGATTAAAAGAGTAAGACACTTCCAGAGAAAACTACAACTTAGTGTTTGATTTAAAAATTTAACATTTAATCATATACTCTGCATTCTATGTTAAAAACTCAATCTTTTATTTAATGACTTCATCATTCTATTTATTGCACAACATAATGCTTTATTTAATACATAGCACTTTAATTTAGACACAACATTCATTTATTCAATGCAATAAAAAACTCAAGCACTGCCTGTAGGCCAAAATATATAAAATGTTAACTTAAAAATGAAAATGCAAGGTCTATATAAACATAGACTATGCTATTAAACACAAAATTAAAATTACAAACCTTACCTCTGTATTGCTTTTAAGCTGAGTAGGTACAAGCTAGTATCCTTTATTTTTTAATTTACCTTTCCCATCTTACTTGCACTCCGTGTCTCTTTGTGTTTTTCTAATTTCAATAGGCTTTATGTATAAAAATAATTCTCTTTCTATGATGCGCTCTCACTCTTGCATGTTATTCCTCTTCTAGCTTGCTTTTCATGCATAATATATTAATTTCCTTTTTATACTACTAACCAATGGTTATAACCTCCCAAAGTTGTAGCCTAACATCCACAATCTAATATTAAGCATAGAATTTTTTTATTAATACACCACATTTCCCAAGTTAACTTTAAACATAAGATTAGTTGACTAATTAAATAAATATATCTAAATTATATTTTCAAAGAATTCATACATGTATTTTTCTAAGACTGAGTTTAATCATCTTAATTCAAGGTTAACATTAGGATAATTCAAACTCTTTAAAAATAATGGTAATTTTTTACTATTCACATATAGTAATTATATATTTATTTACTGATTTATTCTCAAAAATCATGACAATTAAATTTAAGAAATATTATGCATTTTAAGAACTAAGTTTGCACACTAATATTATCACATACAAGATTTCCTTAATTGCGTACTAGTATTTAAAATATGTTATGCATAAGCATTTTAAATCTATTGTATGTGTGTAGTGTCACTAGCAGTTTCCTTTGTCATCGCCCATTCATCCCATCTAACCCATCATATTTGATGATGCTCTCCGTCACCAAGATCTAAGGGTAAGATCTATCTTGCATCCACCTCACAACAAGTAGGCAGTTAGTCTGAGTCATAATATATATCAACCAATGATGCAAAACTAACTAATATTGTTGATACATTTATTTGCTTTATTATATTTACTTATATTTATTATTGAGATTGGTACACTAATAACTTATTGTAATTAGTTTAATATGTTTATCAATAATTTACACTAGATAGGATAAACTTGATTAGCTAGTATTCAACTTGGACACCTATCTTGTTACAGTGGAGTTCCACTCCATTATTCAAGGTAAGATAGGATAAGCTTGATTAACTAGTAGTCAACTTGTGTTGATCATTTACACAAGTTGGACACCTGTCTTGTTAGTGTGAAGCTACACTCCACTATTCATGTCATGAGATATCAATTGAACTACATGTGTTGTGTGAGTTCTTTGATCTTTATCTTACATGCCTTGCTATATATAAGCAAAGTCTATTTGTGTATTCTACATCAAATTAATATTGATTATTAGAGTAATTCATCATATTTGAGTTATTTATTCATTCTTGTTATTGTCTCGAATACATAGTTATTGTTTATTACTATTACTATTTTATCTCTTATTTATGCTTTCTATTAGATTCATTAGATCATGTAGCTAATTCCAACATGGTATCAAAGCTATCTTGAATCTGTATATTGTTAAATATTCAAAAGAGAAATACTCAGAT
Source organism: Torreya grandis (assembly GCA_037957365.1). Classification (NCBI taxonomy): domain Eukaryota; kingdom Viridiplantae; phylum Streptophyta; class Pinopsida; order Cupressales; family Taxaceae; genus Torreya; species Torreya grandis. The sequence goes on along the minus strand of JARHVA010001095.1, from coordinate 589,286 downwards.
ATAGGATTGATTTTTTTGATTTTGTATATAGTTATAAATTAGAGCTTTATAGAGAATTTCTGAGCTCACCATTGAGTTTAGAGTGCCTAAGATAGTCAAAATCATCTACAATTTTGTCTAAATTGGGCATAGGTGGTAAATTTGGCAAAGGTTTGATCTAGAAGCACCATGCCCAAATTTGATATGTACCTAAAAATTGAAGTGTTTCTGAGCAAAACAACCTCAAGATTACATTCAAAAGGTGTCATAACCTACATATCCATATAAAATTTGTCTAAATTGGATATAGTCACCCAGAAGGCAATTTTTTTTTTGGTCCTAGGTATGGGCATACAGATCGTACAGACTATGTAGGTAATTTTTTTTGGGCAAGCATCACGAATCAACAAGAATATTTGAAAGAGAAACTTTAGGGTCCCTCTATTTGAACATCAAGAGGTATTTTTGAATAAATGTTTTTTCAAATAGCTTAAAAGTTTGTGCTTTTCATTGTTGTACTTTTAGTTTTTTCCAAAAAAAATTAGAATTTAAGTTTTTCTACAACAACTGTCGTCCATCCTCATTTCTGTAACTTTAAAAGCTCATAACTTTCACATATGACCTCGTATTAAGGTATTTTTTTTTAAAGTTAATATTTTATCGAACAAAATGCATTGGTGTAGAAATTTTTATTATAAAGTGCATATTTTTTATACTTTTAGACTAGAGGGCTTAATTGAGCTTTTTGTAAACTGAAAAAATTATAATCTAGCCTTGTAACTACACTCAATTATACAGTGCCAACAAATACTTGTTGGGTGGGATAAAACTAAGGAATTCAGGAGGGTTTTATGGTGTGTTTTATACTTTAATTTATATTTTGTGATGGTTTATTTCCAATTGCATCATGGGGAATCCTAAGTTCCCACTATTAATAACATATAACTATAACACATGGAAACAAAATGCTTGGAATGCATTAATGATGCTAGGATATACGCCTTACATAACAACTCTTCTTACTCCACCTATTGATGCAAAAGAGTTACAACAGTTTCTCTTTCAAACTACTAAGGTAATTAGATGCATTCGATCTTACTTGTCTTTAGATTTGAATTTCCATCTTGCCAAATGTACAACTCTAAAAGAGGTTTGGGATAAATTAGCATCATTGTTTATAAAAATAAATGAGATTCATGGTTGACAACAAACTTATTAGTTTAGATCCTAAAAATTATGCTACAATACAAGACTACATCACTAAAGTCATAGATCTTAGAGCACAACGTTTTGAATGTAAAATTGATAAAAAGGATATTCAGTTGATTTTTAGTGCCTTACACAAATTAGGTCCTGAATATTCATCATTTGTTTCTAGCTTTTACACTCATAAGATCACATTGGGCACAGCATATCAAATTCTCACCTTTGAGATATTCTCTGAGATTCTAATGGCTAAAGAAGAAAATTTAATAGCTATGGGTCTGATCAAGTCATCCAAATATCAAGCTCTAGTTATAAGTCAATCTCTACATAAGCAAGTTTCAACACCAACATCAAATACAGGTTCAAGTAAAAAGAAGTAGAATAATCAAAATAAGCAACAGAGAGATAATAATAAAGGGCAAAAATTTTCCTCTCAAGGAGATTATAAATCCACTAATAAGAAAAGGGATTCACAAAAAAGACTGGCACTCATTGACCTTATTTCAAAAATGGGTTTCATAGTACACAAGATTGTTGGAAGAAAGAGATTGATGACCTTAAGGGTCTTTTTAAAAAGAATAACATCAATCAATCAAATGATTCTTCCACTCCTTCAAATTCAGGGAAAGGAAAAGTTATGACACTAGTTGCACTGGTAAATTCTCCCAAGTCATGGGTACTTGACTTAGGTGCTTCGCACCATATGGGTTCTGATCAAGAACAGTTTTTTGGATTAGAACCAAGTTCCTTGCCTCATATTCTCATAGGTGATGATTCTAAGGTAGATGTTGTAGGAAAATGTAAAATTTATGTTGATAGTGTTGTATTTGAGGATGTCCTCTATGTGCCAGAATTATCAACTAATGTTATTTTTGTCTACCAAATCACCCATTTTGATACTGGTAAGAAAGTTGAGTTCACACCCGATTCTATTTCAATCATAAAATTAGAGGATAATGCCTTAGTTTCAATGGGAAAAGTTGACAATATTACTTGAATTTATTCATTATCCCACTTTGTGCCCCAATCCTCCTCTATAGCTTTGCTCTCACATATTGATTTAATGAGCAAACTATGGCATGAACGGTTTGGTCATCTTAACTACCACTATTTACAATAGTTTAGTTAGCAGGAGATGGTTATATAACTTCCACAGATTTAATTTTTAGGGGGTGTATGTCACGGTTATATCTTAATCAAACATCTAGAGGATAAGTTTGATAAATGGAAGGCTTGGAGGGCTATAAAAGTCCTTGAACTTGTTCATAGTGATTTAGCAGGTCTATTATCTACTTTGTCTTTTAGTAAACCTTGTTATGTCCTCACATTTATTGATGACTATTATAGATATAATTAGGTCTATTTTCTAAAACTCAAGAGTGAAATATTTGATAGATTTATAGAGTTCAAAGTTCTAGCCAAGAAACAATTTGAGAAGTATGCCAAGATCCTCCACATAGATAATGGGAGGGAATATGTGAACAAGTTTGAACAATTCTATGCTCTTGAAAGAATTGATCTTTAGCATTTAGTTGCATACACACCTCAATAGAATGGTGTAGCAGAGAGGAAGAACAGATTCTTAAAAGAGATTTCAAGTTGTATAATTCATGCAAAATCATTAGTACTTGAGTACTAGGTGGAAGCAATTAATTTTGTTGTATATATACAAAATAGAGTTCCTTACAAATATTTAAAGGGGATAACTCCTATTGAAGCTTGGTGCAATAGAAATCTAGATAGGCATCATTTCAGAGTCTTCAACGGTCCAACATGGGCACATACCTTTAGATAAGCACTGTGCTTTAGAAAAACAAAGTTGGAATTGCATATTTGTGGTATATCTTGATCATGTTAAGGGATATCAACTCATTGATCCAGATTCACATGAGCTTATTATAGAGAGAGGTGTTTAGTTTGAAGAATGTCTTTCAAACTTGTCTTCTAACAATTCTCATTCTTCTTTTTTAGAAGAATCAGATAGCAGTGACGATGATACTCCTACTTCTTCTACTCATAGGGATGATGATGATGAGGTAATACCTCTCCAATAGGGTTTAATAGGTCATATTCCTACTCCTCCTTCAGATCCTTGCCCATTGATGTCTTTGTGGGCTAGATAGACTTTGGTGGATGCAAACCCTCTTGTTAGGGATCCATTAGATAGAATGAGAACACGGTCACAACATGATCTTCCACATTCATGCATTGCCACAACTTTCAATCCATATTATTTTTAGGAATCCATAGGTACAATTGGGTGGGATTCAATGATATAAGAAGAGTATGACTCATTGATTAGGAACAACACTTGGGATCTTATTCCTCTCCCTAAGGGAAGAAAATTAGTATGATGTAGGTGGATATATCGGATTAAGTTTGCAGTGGATGGAAATATTGATAAGTATAAAGCAAGCTTAGTGACCAAAGGTTTTTTCTAAGTGGAAGGCATTGACTATACAAAAACTTTTGTTTCTATTGCTAATATGAATTCTATTTACTTGATACTAGGTATTGGTGTAGTTCATGGTTGGGTTGTACATCAGATGGATGTGAAGAGCACATTTTTTCATGGAGATCTTCATGAGAAGATATATATGGAGCAGCCATAGAGGTTCATTCAAGATTTTTCATTGGTATGCCACTTGCAAAAGTCTCTCTATGGTCTAAAACAAGCCCCCAGGGCATGGTATTCTAAAATGGACACATTTCTTCTCTTAATTGGGTTCTCGAGATGTCACTCAGATCCAAATGTCTACATTCTATAGCAGGATGATTCACTATTGTACTTTGTGCTCCATGTTGATGATCTCATTATTACAGGGAGCACAGCATCCATCATCAATAGTGTTAAGATTGCACTTCATGATAGGTTTTATATGATAGACATGGGCCTATTACATTATATTTTTGGGATTCAAATAACACAGTCTTCTTCTAGGATTACTCTTTCACATCCCAAGTATGCTATGGACTTGTTAGCTCAGTTTCACATGGTTGATTTTAGGCTTGCATTGACTCCTTTCTTATCTAGAGTTAGACTTGAGGTTCATTGTTCCACTCCCTTAGTTGATGCCACATTATATCATCAGCTTGTAGGCATCCTCATCTATCTAACTCATACACGACCCAACATTTCATATGCAGTTGGCATGGTTTCACACTTTATATAGACACTATATGAGCTTCATTATAGAGTTGCTAAGTGCATTTTGAGCTAAATTTAGGACACTATCAAATACAGGATTCACTATATAGTAGGTATAAGTTCAAACTTGATAGGATACATAGATTCTAATTTGGCTGGTGATTATGATGATCGTAAGTCCACTTCTGGTTACATCTTTCACCTAAAAATGATGAGTATCATGGCACTGTTAATGCCACTATTGAGGCTTTTTGGCTTCAAAATATTCTCACTAAGCTTGGTGTTCCATTTTGGATGCCATCAATCATCTACTTTGACAACCAGAGCACTATCTAGATCTCAAAGAATCCAATTCATCATCATAGAACCAAACATATAGAGATCCATATACACTTTATCAAGGAGCTAATTTAGGTAGAGATCATTGATCTTCAATATTGTCCTATGAAGGAGAAAATTATAGGTATTTTTACCAAACCTTTCACTGAGAGTAAGTATCCTCACTTGCGATCTCTTTTGGGGGTGCGAGACATCAATTCTTCAGGGGGGGTCTCTTAGAACTTCATTTTGAGGAGTTTTTTTCTTTGATTTTTCTCCTTTCCTCATCTATTTATAAAGAGTACCTAATATGTCTACACATTATCAGGACTCTTATCTGCATAGCTATACCTAAGCTTAGTCAATTTGGACACATGTCTTGTTATAGTGGAGTTCCACTCCACTATTTAGGGTAAGATAGGATAAGATTGCTTAACTAGTAATCAAATTGTGTTGATCATTTACACAAGTTAGAAACCATCTTATTAGTGTGGAGTTGCACTCCACTATTCATGTAATCAGATATCAGTTGAACTACATGTGTTGTGTGAGTTCCTTGATCTTTATCTTGCACATCTTGCTCTATGTAAGCAATAGTTATTTGTGTATTCTACATTAGATTAATATTGAATTATCAAAGTGATTCATCATATTTGAGTTATTTATTCATTTCTATTATTATTTCAGATATAGAGTTATTATTTATTACTATTACTATTTTATCTCTTATTTATGCTTTTTATTAGATTCATTAGATCATATAACTAATTCTAACATATATACATACTCAATGTACAAAATATTTAAAATACAGCTGTCACATTTTGTATACTAATCAATAATATTACTGTCACATTATAGTATATGTCATAAATCTCAAATCAAAGCAATAATAATAAGCTAATAACCATGTTAACCCACATATTTTAATGTTATAAATAATAGGGTGAAATCAGATTATGACATCTTCATCCCTTAAAACTGGGCATCGCCCTAATGACTTATTATTCAAATAAAATTTTTGATTAACAAATAGAGTTTAACACCATAAAACATAGTTTCAAGTATCATATCATGTGAACAAATGCATAATTTTACAAGAATAACTCATATTAGTTCTCTTAATTAGCACTATTCTTAGCATATTGGTCCCATAAGACCCTACTCTATGATTTTTCTTATTATGAAAACAAGTTTTGTGAATGTCACTTACACTAATTAGTTCTATCATGACCACCCCTGGGGTCTATAACCAACAAGACAAGTCTTTAATATCTTGGTAAAAGTTTCACTGACTTCCCCAAAAATCCATGAGATCATCACAAAAGTCAAAACAAATGACCAAGGAGAGTTCCAAAAAATATTCCATCACCTCTACATATCTCTCTTAACTAAAGAGAGTATTTCTCATTCTAGAGAGAAGTATTTAGGGAACCTGACAAGAATGATGTATATATGTTAATACTATCACTACACCGTGTAGCTTTAAATAAATATAGCATGTCAATATTGTCACTACTCAATCAGAGCTCTTGACAAGTATGATGATGACTAGGTACTAGTAATAATATTTACAAAATCATGGAATACCCATCCACATAGAATAATTATCCACGGTATACGTGCATATGGCCATACGATTGAATTTGACAAGTGCTACCTATCAAATCTTGAATTCAACAAGTTTATCTATCAGATCCAATTCAATACCAACAATCTGAGTCAATGTGAGGCTAAGTAGGACACCATCCTATTCCTAATTCACCACTCTTCCCTCAGGTCTCCACAACCTATCGATCTCCTCAATGTGCACAAGGTTCTATGAAACACAAATCTATACTAACAGATCATAAAAAAATACTATATGCTAAATAATTCTAGATGTACTAACATACATACAAGAAAAATCTTACAATCATCTTGAGATTGTACCATGTTGCCACTACCTGAACATTACTAGTATCATATTCTATAACTTAACCTATAGTGTTATATTCATAGTAAATCAGAAATAATATCATAATTAACATAGCATACTAATGACAAGGGTCATACCGTCCTTACAACCTTATAATCACGATAATGTATCATTTCTTGTATGACTAGTACACAATAAATTAGAAATTTATCTCAATAATTTTAGACTACCAAGATGTTCTGCACATCCTATACCTTACTTGCTCCCAAAAAAGTTACATATATAACTCTTCAAAACAACATACTTCAGAAGAGAATAATATCAATCTAAATAAAGATATACAATATCATAATAATTTTAATCAACTCTAATTAATATAAATTTCAAGGTTTGCAATTCCTTGAGGTCAAGTACACAAGTTTTGATAAAATAGTGACTCTAAAAAGTCACAATTAGAAATTAGAGAACAACATCTCACAACAAATCTTCCTACATACCTTACATGGTAAAAAGAAACACTGCAATCCATGTTGCCAAACACTATTCACTTACCAAGCTTGTAAGTGTAGTATTATAAGATACCTCCACAACCACAAGGGAAATACTAACCCCAAATATGCATCAATCTATATAATCCTACATATTCTCTCAACAAGAAGTATAAAATACTTTCCCATGAACTCAAGGGAATAAGACCAAAATAGCAATTCATAAACAAGTTTTCGCTTAAGGAAACTCTCAATCAACATCCTTAAAATATGAATCTTGTCAGTAGCTTAAAATGATGTAAGAGGAGAGAGAGAATAATAACTCACCTCTAAGCTAACTGGGAGAGATAACACTTCTTCTCAAGTATATATAAATATAAGGATGCTAATCCACATAATAAACTCTTAACATTCATGATCCTCTTTTTTGATAAATAGAGAGGTAAGAAAATGCTAATGAACTCATTAGGTCCTAGAGTTCAAGCCACATCTCTGATACACATGTTATAACCCCTCAAGTTGTACTTGGAAAAAAGTAGTATTTTTTTTTTAAATTATTACTTAAAATTCATTCCACTCAACCATAGTTACAATAAATAGAATTAACCAATCATAATAAATAACTTATAATAATAATTGTTCTAAAATTTCAATACTAAATGCAATATAATATATCACAATATCAAAGAACGTAAATAGATTAGGACTCAGCTAAGGTTGGTCTACAAATACAACAAATGATGTTCAAGTATAAATAAAATATAATTAAATTTATATTATGCTTTCATCCTTAATAATATAAATAGATACCAAGCCCTCTAAAGCTCGAGTCAAACCAAATCATGTATCTCTGAATCTCAAATATAAGGTAAGTAGTATTGTTGTGGGGAGGGAGAGCATATTTTGATTGTTTTTCCACACCAACCACATACCAACAATCACCTACACAATCCCTTATCATAAAATAGCCCTCCATTCATAGATAGGTAGATAGAACGGTGTAGTAATCTAGAAAACAAATTAGTACCCATGTGTGTATGATGTCGTAAAATTGAACATGTAGTGTATTATCAAAAACTCAATCTATTGCAAGATATCACACTGACATGTAAATCATACATAGCAAAAGATAATGTCTCACCAAACATTATTTAACCACAAGATTCATACTAATTACTTCCTCCTAGTAATCGTATCACATCACATGTTATACATAAGAGTAAGAAAAATATACTTTTATTCCAACCACACATGAATGAATCATACATTATTATTTAATTCATATAGAAAATAAACCCTATAGTTCATACCGCCTAAATATGTTTCACATTCTTATTAAACTATAGATTCCAAACTATTATAATAAGAACCAAATAACTATACCCCATGATAACCCATATTATCATAGTCTAGTGTTATAAGACATAACTACTAGCTTTTCCATAATCAATCATACTCAGTAGTCATAAATACATCAAAACATATGCTTTTATTCAAGCAAGCATATATAACAAGCAAGTCATAAAAATACATAAAACTCTAACCTAACATTCATTTACACTCTCAATATTGTATGCAAGCATACATGTTGTCCTACTAACTACTACAAACATACTATTCAAGTAATATCCAACACATACATTTAATCAGTTAAAGTAGGTGAGAGTCTAAACATACAACTATAGTATTTACCATTTAGGCATATACATTCAATCAGTCAACATAGGTGAAAGTCTAAACATACAACTATAGTATGTATTATTTAGACATATACATTTAAGCTAAAGTATTCTATGATATCCCATACTATCATAGCTCATTGTGCATGAGTATTCTACTCAAACATGAACAAATCAATTTTAATCTATAACTATTTAATAAGAAAATATAAGATTATACCACCTAAGTATACTCTAGTCTATACTGCACAATTATAATAAGATGAAAACATAATCTCTAGGTACACATCACGATGCACTATTTTATGCTATAACAGTCTAATTATTTTTACATATAAATACTTTCACAATATGTATTGTATAAAAATTTTCACCAATTCTTTGTCTGTATCATAACTCTACATAATCTAAGTTCATGTAATTAATTCTACTAGCTAGATTAAATACATATAATCTTTCTTAATAGCTACTAACACGCATTAGCCATCAAAAGCATGATTGAACCTTGTTTATTGATTTACTTCACAACCAATATCTATGACAAGCTAGTAAATCTACCAAATGAGTATTATGCAAGTAACAGTATAACTTATTTGACAAATCTTGGATCAAGCATTGACAATCTCCTTCTAGATATACCAATAATTTGCTTAATGCCAAAACAACCAAGTTAAGTGTTTTTAATAAAACATTTGTGTAGGATCCAAATTACAAACTTTAAGACATGTTTCCAAGTTATTAAACATGTTATTCATAGTGTTATCCTTCAATCATTTTTCTACAAATAAACTTAAAATATTTTCATACAAACTTCATTTAATAAAATACTATATGCATGAGTATTCATCTAGTTTTATAAACACTAACTCAAGATGATATATATTAATTTTTGATGCTGCCCAACTCCTATGATGGTGAAAAAATAAAGTTTCAAATCAACATTTTATTTGAAAATAAAGATGAAACATATTCCTTCTCTGGAATAATATACGGTCTCAAATATAATAACCATTCTAAAAATACTCAATGCTTTATATAAAAACTATGTTAGAAATTTAACATTTATAATATAAGAATCTCAAAATAATCAGGCTCATTATTTAAAATATAACTCTAGATGGTAATGCAAATCCGTTCAATCCGTGATACGAAAATCCAAGGCAAAAATAAATTTCAACCCAACATTCAATCTTGCATTAAAGGTAAGTGTAATTTCTTTTATTTTAAAAGACTTGGTGCTTTGCATTTTGGCTTTAGCCAATTTCATTAATAATTCAGCCAATTGCATTAATAACTCAGTCAACCATAAATACCTCAGCCAATCATAAATACATGCAACATTTCATTTTCTATTAAATCAGCATTATAATATTTAAACTCAACTTTGAAATATTTAAACTTAGCTATCTATTTACAAACTCAGCTTTGAATCAACACTTTCAATTATATATTGGGGCTCAGTTAAACATGGTGTTTTAATATGGGATGCAGCCCATGAATAATTTAATACACAACATTTTAAATTGAACTCAGCTTTGAACCAAATTGACTCAGCTATATTACTTTTATATATTTAGTGCCTTAAAATAATTTAACCCAACTCTTCTCTAAATGTGAATTGGTGTTGCAGTTTTCACAAGGCATTTCATTTCGACAACTCAACCAATAGATATCTATACCTAGTGCCTTTATTTTAAGGCTAGGCATTTCAAGGTAGTGACATGGCATTATAATAAACTCAATGTTTTTATAAATAAGACTTGGAGTTTTATAAATTGACCCATGTTACATTTAATTAACATAGCGTTCCAGCTAAAGACAAGGCATTTCATCAAAAGACATGGCTCAACATTTTAATAAATGAAGCCCATAATATTAATTTAGATGTAGTCCAAAATATAGAAATGTGGCCCTTAAAGAAGAAGTAGGCCTATAAAAACAAAGTGCATATCTATAAAAATAAAATGTTGATCTTGTTGTACTCAAAAAATGTCACTCATTTTTGGGACAACATATAAGCTATTTTGGTCTTGCAAGACCAAAATATCTCTTTCCATTTCAAAAAATTGTTCTAAGCTTTAAAAATTGGGAATTATTCAAGCTTTTTCAGTCAAAGGACTAATGGTTCAATAGGTTCAAAGGCTTCTATACGCAAGTTCAATCAAAAGAACAAGTTTTCGACACTTAGTCATTTTCAAGACTAGTTCAACACTTTGGTTCAACCAAAAGAATCTATCAGCAAGCTTCTATGCAATGTTTGAACCATTGAACCATTGAACCTTGAACCATTTTTAGTTCAACGGGTACAAAAGGTTCAACGGGTTCAAAAGGTTCAATAGGTTCAACGGCAGTTGGTTTAATCAGTCGGTACAAGCGACAGGTTCAAAGGGGTGCCCCAAAAGTCAAAGATACAAGTGCCTTTGCACAGGAAATTTCATGGAAAAAGTGACTAAGGCAAACAAAAACTTGAAACAAAAGCTCGACAGAGCCCAGCGGATGCTGCCACGTGTCGTCTACCGAGCCTCATTTCACTTTGTTTCTAAGAGCTACGAAAGTTGCCACGTGTCCTTTGTAAGATAAGTGAAAAACACCAAGTGTTAACATCTGCATGAATCTAAAATGAGTCCCAAATGTATCTACAGTGTTTCTAAAATCTTAGTGCAAAGCCGCCACATGTCATCTTCTACAGGACACTCAAAAGGCATCCAAAGCCTTTACAAGTTAAGCGGATGCTGCCATGTGTCCTCACCTATTTCACAGTGGATGCTGCCATATGTCATCTATTAAGATCCGTAGAAAATTGACTAAGGCAAAACCAAAGGACAAATAGCCCTTTCGGAGGACACTCGGAAGCCAAAGTGGACCATTGCAAAAATCTAAAAGGTCACTTTAGAGCTCAAACAACCCTTACAGAGGGCAGGTGAAGAACAAACAGACCAATTCAAAGGCTGAAAGAGTAAGGGAGTTCCTTCAGAAAAGTTCTTGTGGCAAAAGCTGCAAAGAAACAATTCCTTTAGACAAATTGTCTGAAAGAATTTCTTTAGTCTTTTTCTGCGAAGGAAAAGTCCCCTAAAAATAGAAAACCCGCTGAGCCACCACATGTCCCTCAGAAAGTCACATCAAAAAGTGCCACATGTCCCTCATCAAAATGCAGTGAAAGACGCCATGTGTCATATATTGAGACATAATTTCAAAGTAGTAAAATGTGCCACGTGTCTTCTTCAAAACTCAGTGGAATTCACCACGTGTCGACATCTGTAATTTATTCCTTTGATCTCTTTGTTAAGGATTGTGGTGGGCCCCCAGTAAGCTACTGAAGTAAGTGGAAGCTGCCAAGTGTCATCCTCTGCAAGATTCTCAAAAGATAAGCAGAAGCTGCCACATGTCCCGTTGTAACTCTACGGAATGCGACAAGTGTCTGTATCCACATTTTGAGTTTCTTATAGATTTCAAAGCTCCTTTCAATAAACATCTCTCATATTATTGCGGATGCTACCACGTGTCTTCACCTATTTTGTAGTAGAATGTGCCACGTGTTAATTGTTAAGAATAGCAAAAAGTGACCAAAAAATAGAGCATCGAATTGAACCAAAAACTCGATTCAAATAACCTAAAAAAAGGAGGAATGATGAAGAAGGACTGAAAACATTCATGCATCAGATATGTTTCTAGAAGCAGACCACCATGTAGACATTGGGTGATGCAAACATTTAATGGTGTAACCCATTTCCCTGCATCGAGAAAAGCAAATGGACAAAATATGCCCGATTCCAGCATATCTTCTTGACAAAATTTAATGCAACATGATGTGTTACTACTCCTGAGTCTTTCTTGGAGAGGCTATATAAGGGACTCTCTTTTATTATTTTAGAGATCTCTCTCTTTGATTATCAGAAACTAAACTCTACCCAAATTGAAAGGCATTACTGAGACTTTGAGCTCAGATTGTTGATCATATTTTGTTATTGGAATAAGAAAGCGACTTTTCAGAGTTTGTGTTGTAATAATTTTGTTGTTGGGGATACTATTCTTATGTATGTTTCCTTAATACATTTTATGTCCCTTTAATTCAATAATTAGAATTAGTGAAAGTAGTCAGGAAGGTGTCCTGAAGCCAATTGTGGAGAGACTTTGTGCCCCCATAATTGCCTTTAGTGTGTTTTCTTTTTGTTTCTGTGTAAAGGACCTTGGGATGACTTTGTGCCCTCATTGTCCTTTATATCTCACTCTTGGGAAATTGAGGTGGAGACTTTGTGCTACATCTCAATCTGCTGGTTACTATGTCCTTGGTTACATTTTTCAATTACTACTAGAAAAATTCTTATGGTTTGCTGAATGGTACTTTTAAAAGAAGAGGAGTGCTTTCTGTCATTACCTCTAAGATTTCTCCTTTGATTTGCACACATCATCTCTAAAAAAAGAGAGATGGATGGTTTATCCTACCCTTGAGTATTATTTTCTGTTTATATATATATAGGGAACCTCCCCTTGATGAGAGGAGAGATTAGTCCCATTTTGATGTGGTAAACCTACACATTTTGCCGACCAATCTTCCTACTTTGGATGATCAGACCTATTTTTTTTATTAGTACGCTAATTGACAAAATATTCACCCAACAGATCTTAATTTAGCTATTTTATAATTTATATACTTAGTTATTCCATTCACAAATATATTCAACAATTTCCCTTAACAATTATGCATAATGATTTCCTTTACCAAATTATACACAACAATTTCCTTTAAAGGTTCTAGGTTTTGTTTTATTAACTCAACAAATTTATTATATATAACTCAGCTTTTAACGATTTATTGTCAGAGCATTATAGTGTTTATACTTGAGGTTTCACTATTTTAAAAGGCATTTCAATATTATACTCAACAATTTCCATATAAAATCAATGCTTTTAAAATATATGACTAGGCGTATAATATATAAACTCATTGTTTCTACATATTTGACTTGGCATCACAATATAGTGACTTGGCATCACATTACATTGACATGACATTTTAGTTCAAATGCAGTCCAAAATATTAAGACATAGTTAACATTACGCATTGAAATAAACCTCTAAATATTGACTGAAGCATTTTTCTTTACAAATAAGATGTAGCCTTATAAGAATAAGATGAAGTCCCATATAGGTGGGACATAGGCTTAAAATAGTAAGATGCTTCCAGATAAAACTACAACTCAGTGTTTGATTTAAAGATTTGGCATTTAATCATATACTCTGCATTATATGTTAAAAACTCAGTCTTCTATTTAATGACTTCAACATTCTATTTAATACACAACACAATGCTTTATTTAATACATAGCATTTTAATTTAGAATCAACATTCATTTATTTAATGCAATCAAAAACTCAAGCATTGCCCATAGGCCAAAATATATAAAATACTGACTTGAAAATGAAAATGCAAGATCTATATATAAATGCATACCATGTTATTAAACATAGAATTAAAATTAAAAAACTTACCTTTGTATTGCTTCCAAGCTGAGCAGGTACAAGCTGGTATCCTTTTTTTTTTCCTTTCCCTTTTCCATCTTACTTCCACTCCGTGTCTTTGTGTGTTTTTCTAATTTCAACAGGGTTTATTTATAAAAATAATACTCTTTCTATGTTTCGCTTTCACTCTTGCATATTATTCCTCTTCTAGCTTATTTTTCATGCATAATATATTACTTTCCTTTTTAAACTACTAACTAGTAGTTATAACCTCCCAAAGTTGTAGTCTAACATCCATAATTTAATATTAAACATAGAATTTGTTTATTAATACACCACATTTCCCAAGTTAACTTTAAACATGAGTTTAATTGACTAATTAAATAAAGATATCTAAATTCTAGTTTTCAATGAATTCATGCATGTATTTTCCAAGACTAAGTTTAGTCATCTTAACTCAAGGTTAGCATTGGGATAATTCAAACTCTTTTAAATAATGATAATTGTTGACTATTCACATATAGTAGTTATATATTTATTTATTCTTGAAAATCATGACAATTAAATTAAAGAAATCTTAGGCATATTAAGAACTAAATTTGTACACTAATATTATCACATTCAAGATTTCCTTAATTATGCACTAGTATTTAAAACATGTTATGCATAAACATTTTAAATATATATATTGTGTGTGTAGGGTCATTAACAGTTTCTTTTGTCATCATTTATTCATACCATCTAGCCCATCCTCTTTGATGATGCTCTCCATCATCAAGCTTTGAGAATAGGATCTATCATGTTTCCACCTCGCAACAAGTAGGTAGTTAGTTTGAGTCATCATAAATATCAACCAATGATATAAAACTAGTTGATATACATCCTCAATATATAGAATAATTAAAATACAACTGTCACATTATGTATACTAATCAACAATATCATTGTTCCATTATAATATATATTATCAAACTCAAATCAAAGCAATAATAATCAACTAATAACCATGTTAACCCATGGATTTAAAGGTTATAAATCATAGGGTAAAATTGGGATGTGACATTGATTTATAATGTGATTTGTGTTTGTGTTTGTGTTTGATGCACATGTGTACATGATTGTAGGTCCAAATACATCATGTATAAGATGAAAGTAGAGAAAAAAATCTACAAGGTTGGACTTGGTAGAGGATGAATTCCTTGTTGCTACATTCATGGAAAAATTTGTAGCTACATCATTCCTCATATAAAATATTATCATTATGCCAAGTATAAATTAGATTAATTTGAGGCATTAAAGAACACATTCCCTTTTATAGTGATCTTATATGTGGTTGATTTCACTAAAAAACCATTCATTTTATCCCCAGAAGGATATTCAAACATAGTATCACACTAAGCAAGTGACTATCATTAGGCATGTATGTTACAACCATGCGCAATAGGAGTTGGATGGTGTTAGAAAGTTTTTATGTGAAATGAGTTATCAAAAAGAAATAAAACTTTTATATCAATGATTATGAAGACCATGACACACATTCTGCAAAAAAAATGAGTTATTTTTTCAAAGTCTTGAATAATGAGTTTAAAATTAGAGAAACATGTTGTTTGGTACAATGATTGTGCATCAAAAGTCAAATCATCATGACATTTTTTCACTTTTTTATATGATTGATTAAGTAAAAAAACTCATATACATATATTTTTAGAGTGTTCATGGAAAGGGGGTACATGATGGTGTTGGTGCTTACAGTGCTCTGAAAAACACAGTGCAAATAGTGAGGTAGAGTGGTTGAGTTAATGCTCATACTATTGTTGAATGGTGTAGAATCATTTTCAAACTGATGTAGATTTAGCTGGGAATGAACCTACTCTGCACAATTTTTTTTGAGATATTATGTGAATGAAATGATTAAATTACATGGTTATATATATGATAAAATTTATTTTAGTGCTTATATAATTTTTCATGTACATGTATAAATTTTTAATGTAATCAATTTGTCACATATTTGAATAGGAATCAGCGAGACATCAACATGTGGTTATCAAAAAATAAATGATACTAGGTATGTGTAATTTGTGATGAACACCAATAATCATACCAAGATACTACAGACAAGGAATTATTAATATTTTATTACGATGACATGGTATTATTTTACTATAAAAATTGTAAGAGTCAAATATATGGTAATATGGACGAGTGGATTATCATTCCTTTAGTTATGAATGATGAATATGGGTTAGATGAAGACAATAAATGTGAAGATGTTTCTTTAATACCCTTAATTATTATCACATATCTGGCTTAGTTAACAAATTTAACTTTCTTATAAAAATATATATGGCTTACTATTTTCATCTATATTTAAATTTAAAAAGGTTAGTTTTCTTTATATCTATTGCTTGTCCATTTTGATTTTAATAAAAACATCTAGATTTTATTTTTAAGGGATGTTTTCATATTTATTACACATGAAAACAATCTCAAAAATGTTAACTACTATTACTTGTTGCAGTGCATAGAACAAAGGACTAAGTTAGAAAAAATAATAGCAAACGAGAGAACATTATTTCATTCAAATTCAGTTCTATTACTGTTGATGATTTTAACCCTATAGGTCAAAATTACAACCTATACTATTTGAAACATTGTAGTTCATCTTGTGAATTAGTTTTGGGTCTTGAATAGTCCGAAGGAATTATTCAAGTCTACATGATCTCTTTCTTTCAAGAGAATTGTCCAAATAGAAATCTCGAAGGGCATCCTCAAAAGCAAGGTTATATCTTTCAAATAAATTGAAAGGTTTATTTCATTCTTTCGAAGGGTATTTGCAAAATTCCAAAGGGTCTTTTCCTTTCAGGAGGAGGCATTTCAAGGGGCAAAGCACTTTTAAAAGTTTTAAAGGATTTCCTTTAGGAAGATAAAGGCCTCAAAACAAAGTCTGAAGAAAAGAGATAAAGACAAAAAGATCGAAGATTTAATTCCTTTGGACTTTTTATCTGAAGGAAATGGATATTCACAAACACCCAAAGGGACATTACAAGAAACCTAAAGGGTATGTGTCCTTCAGGAAAGTTTATTTATAGGAATCCCAAAGGGTAGAGTCCCTTTGGGAAGGTTTGTTTCTACCAAAGTGTTGATGATTTTGACCCTACAGGTCAAAATTACAACCTCTACCATTTGAAACTGTGCAGTTCATCTTGCGAATCAGTTTTGGGTCTTGAATAGTCTAAAGGAATTATTTAATTCTACATGGTCTCTTTCTTTCGGGAGAATTATCCAAACAAAAATCTCGAAGGGCATCCTCAAAAGCAAGATCATTTCTTTCAAAGAAGCCGGAGGGTCTATTTCATTCTTTTGAAGGGCATTTACAAAAGTCTGAAGGGTTTTTTCCTTTCAGGAGAAGCATTTCAAGGGGCAAGGCACTTAACAGAGTTTTGAAGTATTTCCTTCAGGGAGATAAAGGCCTTGAAAGAAAGTTCAAAGAAAAGAGATAAAGACAAAAATCCCAAAGATTTAATTCCTTCAAACTTTTTGTCTGAAGGAAATGGACATTCACAAACACCCAAAGGAACATTACAAGAATCCTAAAGGGTACGTGCCCTTTGGGAAAGTTTGTTTGTAGGAATATCAAAGGGTAGGGTCCCTTTAGGAAGGTTCATTTCAAGGAATTCTAAAGGGTATGTGCCCTTCAGGAAAGTCACTCCCAAAAGGTCAAAGGACCATTTGCAAAAAATTGAGCGGTCAATTTCATAGAAAAGTGGACCGTTTCAAAAAAATTGAAGGGCGAGTGGATAGATAAATTTTTGTTAAAGGTCAATTAGGAAAAGCCATGAGGTCCATTACAGAAAACCTGAAGGGCACCTTCCCCTCAAAAAAGTCCATTGTCAAAATCTAAGGGTCACTTTGCAAAAGCCCCGAAGGGAAATTTCGAAAGCCAAAGTGTAAAAAGGAAAGGAAAGACATAACCATTCCTTCAGACTCTTTGTTTGAAAGAAAAGAAAGGTCATGACAAGAAGTCTGAAAGAATTATTTCAAACTAATTGTTCAAAAGAATTCCTTCAAAAAACCTATCCATGAGAAAAAGACCATTCAAAAAAATTTGAAGGGTAGAATCCCTTCAGAAAAGGATCAATTACAAAATCACAAAGGGTATCTGCCCTTCGAGAAAGTTCAAAACAAAAATTTTGAAGGGTTATTAGCCCTTCGGAAAAATACTTTACAAAAAACCTGAGGGGTCACTAGCAACAATGCCAAAGGGTATGTTCCCTATGAAAAAAGGCAAGTGGCCATTTGCAGAAGCCCAAAAGACCACTTTAAAATTGTCGAAGGGACATTTTAAAAACCCAAAGGGCAATTTTCAGGGAAGGAATTCCTTTGAAATTTTTTTTTGAAGGAATTTTACATAGGAAAATGATATAATGCCATTTCAAATAGCCCCAAGGACCATTGCATAATCCTGAAGGAAACAAGTCTAAAGCAAAAGAACAGAAATAAAAGGCCAAAACAAATAAGCCCACAACAAAGCCAGAGACAAAAGCAAAGAACCAAAATTAAAATTCAAGAGATTTCAATAGCCAATAAATAGATTAACATGTTCTATAGCATGCAAAGTGGCCCAAAGCAAGATTAGACGTGTGCAAGATGTGTAACCATTTCAAACATGACACCTTCAGTTCTAAAACAAATACTCATTTGCATGAAAAACTCAATGAGTTTAACATTGGAGAGCTCAACACAAAATTTCATGCATGTACTCTCATTAATCTGAGCCTTTTAAATGTTTCCAGTAGTTCAATCAGAGATCTAAATTTGAATGTGCCATAGCTTTTTCATGCAAGTGGAGTTGACTATTCTTATTTTGGGAGTTGACTATTCTTAATTTATAGAGTTGACTTGTTATCAAGTCCTGCATCTACTCATATTTTCCACACAAATGAGGACTTCTCTTGTTCCAACTCAACTTCAAATCAGTTCAAGCTTGAGTTAAGACATCCAAGATTGGCATAGATTTCATGTATAAGGTAGATTAGTCCAAACTTTAGCCCACCATCCATTTTCAATGCCAAAGGGTTTTTCATGCAAGACAAAGGACAAGAAGATATTCTTAGAAGGCTTTGTTATCTTGGCATAACAAAAATTAGACTTGGTTAATGTAAGAGTTGACCTACTTTTCTATTTTCAGCGCCAACCTCTTGGTTGTTGTATGTTTTCTATATAAGTTAGCTTTTCAGCTTTGAATTGTATCCTTCTTTTGACTAAGATCAAATTCTACCAAAGACTAAGTGATAAAATTTCTCTTCCTTGTCAAGTTTTGATTCTTCCTAGCAACATAGTTGATCAGTTTATGTAGGTCATGTTCTATGTTTGATGTCTCTTGGCTGAGTTTACAGTGGATATAAGTGGTTGGTTAGTGCCTTAAATTAGGCTTATTCTTTCATTTCCCTCAAGCTTTGATCACCATATAGAACTTTTTCATGAAACACTGATGCGTAGGGGTCATTTGGAGTTTAAAAATTTAGTTTTTTTTACTGTTTGATCAGTGTTTTAGGAGCCCAAATTGAGTGGATCAATCAAAATTAGGTGTATCACCATCATTAGATAGGATTTCCCTTTAATTTTATTTCTTCCCTTTTCCCTAGTAGTTCATAGCATAGAGTAGAGATCCGAATTGATACACCAAAGGGAGCTAGCCATTACAGTCTAGAGATTCAATCTACTAATTAGGTCACCCACAACCTAGGATTGTTTCCATGTTTCAGCAAACTGTGAAAACCTGGGACTACCTTCATAGGGTTGCAAGTCTGATTGACAACAATTACAAAGGACATATTTAAGGCAAGCAAAATTTTATGTGGATGGGGTTCATTTTATTTATTTGAACCACACAATAAGGTATATCATTATAACATACATGTTATTTCTATGGGGTTATATCTCCTTGAAATTACACATTTACATGGCTAATGTAAATGGAAGAGATCTTAAATGTTATTGAGGCACAAGCTTAACTAGAAAATTTAGTCTAGCTTTTCATATACATGTTTAAATTTTAATTTATTCATTCATACCATTCAATAACATTCATTTTAAAAAAAAATTGAAATGCAATAAAAGAGGGTTAATTCAATACTTATATGTTGGTATCTACTAATTATGATTCTTACAATTCATGACGAGATTGGTTACTTTACACTATAATTATTTAGTAAAAGTTGATTAACTACTAGATATTTTTATAAAAATTATTAAGTATTTTTATGACTAAAATATTAAATATTATGTAATTGTGTGTTATTTTCATAATTGCATACTATATCAACTGTTGTCTCATTTTTCTTAATAGATTTTTAAAAATTTGTATTAAAAAACTGTCATTTTTTTTTCTTTTTTTACAATAAAACATAAAATGTGTTAGCAATATTTGATGACACAACTTACATTACTAATTAGGTAAGTATGTGAAAAAGAAAAACAAATTACTTAATAATCACTGAGATACATTAACATCAATTTATTATTAACACAAATTATTATCAATAATTATATTTTTTTCTTTATTATTTAAAAAATTTAAATTTAGATTTCCTTCTCAATAATCACTTAAATAATGACACAAATATTAACATAATTACATTAATATTACATCATACTCTAACCATAAACCTACAATATTTTTATTTTAGTCCTTAAAAACACACAAGTTAAAAGATTTAATAAGCAAATGTTTGTATTTTTCTATTTGACAAAAGTGTATGATCTCAAATCACATCTTGTTGTAAATGATTATATTCTAAATAATTAGTAGACTATATACTCGTTTGAGTGCCCTTCATTTTAATATATAAAAAATTGGTGCTCATTTAATAGGAAACTTTAGTTTGTTTTTTTGGGTTAAATATAGAGTATTAATATTTATGAGAGTTAAGTTGACATTTTAAATATTTTTTAGAAGTTAAATGTGATTATTTTAGAGTTTGAAAATACATTTTAGTATTTTTTTTGGTATTTTTTATTTTTTTTAAATTGTATATTATTAGAATTGAATTTGATTTTCAGTTGAAATTCATTTGATAAATTAATTTTAGTTTTTAGAATATTTTTGGAGTTTTTTAAAGTTGTGTGCATTTGTATAATAAATTTATTAAAAATAAAAGCTATTAAAAATATCAGATTAAGTTTTTTTATTTTTTAGAGTTTTAAATTTTATATGTCAACTTTAATTTTAAGTTGAGATTTATTTATGCATGGTTTGTAATTAATTAAATTATTGAATATTATCGATACAAAGTATAGTTTCAAAAGTATTGTATCTATTAATTTCTTTTCCTTAATAATATTCAGATTCATTACTCACACTAATGTTGAATGGCATAAAATCATTTTCAAATCGATGTACAATTCTAACTAAAAATAAACCTACTCCACATAATATTTTTGAAATATTATATAAATACAATGATTAAATTACATATTTATATATATAATAAAATTTAATGTAATGCATATATAAATTTTCATGTATATATATAAATTTTTAATGTAATCAATTTGTCACGTATTTGAATAAGAATTGGTTAGACATCAACACACGAGTATCAAAAGATAAATGATAGTAAATTTGTGTAATTTTTGATGAACATCAATAATCTTACCTAGACAATATAGACAAAGAATTATTATTATTTTGTTACGATGACATGGTAGTTGACTAAAAAAAAATTGTAGAGTCATGCATGGTAATATGTAAGAATAGAGTATCATTCATTCCTTTTAGTTATGAATGATGAATATGGGTTGGATGAAGACAAGAAATTTGAAGATGTTTCTTTGATATCCTTTAATTATTATCACATATCTAGTTTAGTTAACAAATGTAACTTTCCTATAAAAATATACAAGGCTTACTATTTCGATCAGGGTAGTTTCTTTTATAAATTGCTTAATAAAAACATATAGATTTTATTTTTAGGGGATGTTTTGATAGTCATCACACAGAGACAATCTTAAAAATGTTAACTACTATTATTTGTTGTAGTGCATAGAACAAAAGATCAAGTTATAAAAAATAATAAGTGAGTGAATATTGTTTGATTCAGATTTGATTCTATTATAACGGACATATTTAAGGCGAGCAAAATTTCATGTGGGTGGGGTTCATTTTATTTATTTGAAACACATTAAGATATTTCATTATAACCACCATATTATTGTTATGATGTTATATCTCCTTGAAATTGCATATGTATATGACCAATGTAAATGGAAGAGATTTTAAATATTGAGAAGTAAGTTTAATTAGAAGTTTTAGTCTAGTTTTTCATATACATTTTTAAATTTTATTTTATTTATTTATATCATTTAATAACATTTATTTCATTTTATTTTTTTGAAATGAAGTAAAAATGAGGGTTAATTCAATAATTATATGTTGATATTTATTAGTTATGAATATTATATTTCATAATGTAATTGGTTATTTTATATTATATTATTTGGTAAGAGTTGATCACCTATTATATATTTTTATAAAAATTATTTATTATTTTTATGACAAGTATTAAATATTGTGTGATTGTGTATTTGTTCAATTTATTTATTTTTGGTACAACAAAACATTGAATGTGTCAATAATATTTGATGACGTGACTTGCATTGTTAATTAAGTGAATCTAAAAAATAATAATAATAATTTATTTAATTATCACTTAACACAAATTAACATCGATTTATTACTAACACAAATTATTATCAATATTTATATTTGTTTATTTCCTTCTTATTTAAAAAAATTAAATTTGAATTCTCCTCCCAACAATCACTCAAATAATGACACATATTAACATAATTAAATCAATATTATATCAAACCTTAATTTTAAACTTATAATGTGAAAAATTAAATTAAACAATATATTTATTTTAGTCATAAAAATATATATAAATTAAAAGATTTAATAAACAAATTTTTCTATTTTTCTATTAATTATTAGTGGGAAAAAAATATATGATCTCCAATCACATGAATGTTTTTAATCCCATCTCTAATAAACATATAACATCCATATTAAATATATCGCTTTTCCATATTTGCATGAATAAATAAGGTCATGCCTCTCAATTGATTATTTGTAGCATGGTTTTCTAAATAATTAGTACACATTATAATTGTTTAATACCCATTCATTTTAATATATAAAAAATTAATCCTTATTTAATAGGAAACTTAATTTTTTTCAAAAGAGGATATAAAAAATATTAATATTTATGAGAAGCCAAAGACCTATGTTAAAAAAAAATTACAATTAAAAGTTTTCTTTAAAAAGAGTTAAATTGACGGGCAAGATTAAGTGGAAATCCCAGGGGTGGATGAGGAAGGCCGTCAATTCTATTCTTGATGGGCAGTCCATCATCAATATAAACAGTCCACCCAGCCACAAACTTTTTAAAAGATTATTTCACAGTAGAGAAGGACGTGTCAGTATATATATATAAATAAATAAAAATTAATGTTTTGTAAATTATTATTTGTATGAGAAAAATATAGTTAAATTGAAATTTATTTGATAATAGTTTATGAATGTGATTTAAAATATTGATTTTTAAAAAATAAATTAACAATTTTAATTAAAAATCTTCATTTTATCTTTATAAACTGTAAAAATACTCTTTCTATTAATAAATAATTATTTATTCAACATTACTTTTCAAATACTAAAATAATTTTAAATAAATCAAAGAAACATTAAATTTTATATATATTTATATATATACAGTTTTTTGCTCTCTCTTTAAAATTGATTTTATTATTTGAAAAAAATAATTGTATTATACAAAAAAAATGTAATAAATTTTGTTCCCTTAAATCCCATTATTTCATACTTTACTGTCATAAATCTATCAAATTTTATCCTTTTAAATCTCATTTTTCCATCATGTCTGTCTCATGCTGTAAATTTAAAAAACATGATCTAAATTTGACTTACCCCTCTTAATTTTTTTTAATAATAATTTTTTTAGTTGTCTTTCAAATATTAATATAATTTATAATGAAAAAATATTATTTTCATAATAATTTATATATTTAATATAATTTTAAAAAAAAATCGCCATCCTTTCAAAATTCCATGTTACTATATCTATCACACACTCAAAATTGTATTGAAAATTTTGTCCAAACATGAAAAGTTAACCCCACTAAAAAAGAAGTCAATTATCAATGTTTGTATCACATGGTAAATCTCCGGACAGAATAAAACTCTTTTCCTATTTTTTCAAACATATCCTCTCGTACAGTGCAGGAAAAAAATATTAATAGAAACAATGGGATTGACATAGGTAGAACTTGGCAACTAATACTATATCACATTACTAAGAAGTAACAGTAATTCAGTAGTAAGTCTTTTAAAAAATATATAATGTGAATTTTACTTTTCACTTTTTAATGGATTCATTATTTTATAGTTATATCTATTTTATTTTAGAAAAACTTATTTACATTTACTTAATAATTTATATTTATATATTTATATTTATACTTGTATTCTCTTTACTCTCTAAATTTGACATTTAATGGTCTTATTTGGACTATTTTTTGCTTGTATTTAAATAAAATAAAATAATTAATGAAAAAAAATTTGTTTTTTTCTTTGAAGATTCGTGAGTCATATTTCATATTTCTCTCTTTGATGATGAGTACACTTAACGTACTCGAAACGTCATAATTTGTTTAGTTGTACACAATAAATCTAAAAAACAACCACTCTAGCAATAATATTTTCAAGGATATATCTATTAAGAATAAATCCATTTTGTTCAAGGCAAACAATAGGAGGTAACAAGTACCTAATGAGCAAGAGCTTTATCAATGATTTTATTAGAGACATTAAGAAAGGTAATAAGTCTCCAACTTGTAATCAAATCCAAGTCCCCAAATCTAGGAATGAATTTAATATAGTCTTAATTAGTAAATTTCCCAAGGGTGTTGGTTTGAACAACTTCAAGGTACACTATGTAAATCCAACCCTATAGTATTCCATAACTCTTGGTAGAATTCATATGGAAACTCATAAATATTAAAGGATTTATCAATATCCATTTGCATAATGACTTCCTAGAGATTCTCAATAGATAGTAGGCAATCACAAGCCACTTGTTGACCTTCAATGAGATTACAAGCAACTCTTTAAAGACATTGGGACAAAGCATTTTTTTCTCAATTTTGGAAGGTTGAGCAGTAAAAACACCACGATAATGAGATACAAAAGCTTTAAAGATACCATGAAGAAGTGTGAGACAAGTATTAGCTTCTTTGACAACGTTAACATGATAGGATGATTGCCTTGAACACAAGAGCAAAGAACTCTTTAGAAGCTCTATCTCTAATTTTGAACCAATGCATATGCACTCGAATCTAAGCTCAGGGAGTTTGATAGGGTTCCTCCACCTTGAGATTGTGTCTCCATAAGGTACCTTGTTTTTGAAAATCCTCATTAAATGAAAAAGATTGCTTCAATATTTGTTAAACTCAAAAAAAATCACAGTGTGAAACATCATGAGCATTGCGATAAATGATAATTGCTTCCTTGCCATAGATACGTAAAAAGGCAATATTTTCACTAATGGCATTTCCCCACCACTATATTCATTTAAAAGCTCTAAAAGGCATAGGGACAAGGTTCCCAATTTTAATGATATGCTTCCTAGGTCAATAATGATGTGAGTGTGTAGTATTAAGAAATAAACGACTTGACATTCTTGACTTGGGGGATAATCCATTCAACATCAAATTTAATAAGAAGGTGGTATGAAAGTAGAGCATTTTGGATGCTCGACACAAAGTTAAAATTATTGGCAAAGGTAAAAATATTATGTTCTAGAAATAAAACTCTAACTTTTTACACCCTTTCGCGACCTTGGTGGAAGTTGGACCATGTAAACCATGGCAAGGTGGCAAGGAGGCGGCAACAATGCTTGGGATCTAATAAAATGAGCTTAATATACATTAGAGTGATAGTATTTCCACCGTCCATTAGATTATCATGAATGCCTCTGGATATCACTGTGTGTTCACTTTTTAGATCAACATTTCGGGTCACACTCAGTGAACCATCATCAAGGTGAGAGTGAGGACAAAATCATGTAGAACCATGCCTCTCTTTTTTTAGTGCATCATTCCATTGAGAATAGCCCCTCTTTATTTATTTTTAAACTCAATCATGTTAAAATCATCACATAATTTAATTGATGTAAGTTAATAAGCCATCGCCAAATCGTCCTCTCAATAATATCATTAAACATATAAATATTGACAATACCAACCCAAAAAAAAAAAACACGATTATGAAAATAAAAAAGGATCCACACCATCCATATATGAGATCCGAACTCCAAGTAACAATATTCGTTGATTGAAAAACCAAATCGATCTCGCGCGAGTGTGGTAAATCCAGAAATCTTTAGAGAATTTTTTTTATTGACAAACCGCTGACACGTATCCCTTTTGAGAAAAATGGAATGGATTTTGGCGTTAGTTTTGTATATAGTGCGAACTGCTCAGGAGCTGTCCAGTCGTTATGCACCGTACTTATCAGCGATAATCTATAATACTTATCGATTGTCTGTAAGCCCAATTTAGTTTTTAATTATTTTCAGCTGACTGCGACAGCGACCACAAAACAAATTCCAGGCCTTGAGAAGATACCCCGGCAATCGGAATGCTTTACAATGGTAAACGACACGATTTTCAAAGATATTGGTCATTTAATTTCCTGAATTCTATTTTAGTGGGCTTTGAAACATGTTTTTTTTGGTGAAGTTGACTGTAGCTTTACAATTTATCCGAGCATTCCAGTTACGGAATGAAGCACTTCTTTTCATTATCTTGGAAGTTGAAGCTTTTCAATATGGCCGAGATATTCCATCGGAAAATAATGTCACGGTTGCATTTGTTTTCCGGAGAATTTCTCCAGAGATCAAATATGTAGACTAGCATTCGCCCTATAGGTGCAAAGTTACTCCATATTTTGGTGAAGTGGGTTTTTTTAAAAAGTAAAGAGTATAAATGGGTAATATTAAATAATAATAATTCGATATTTATTTGGAGGTGATAATGGAAAATCAAGGGGTATATTTATAAAGTATAAGAATGAATTATGTTGGGAGGAGACACTATGTTTCATGGTGAGTTTGAGTAATTGTCAAGTGGTTGGGAAGGCAAAGTCATGCATAACATGAAAGCAGTGAAAGATTTCAAGGTGAGTTAAGTGGTGATAGTGATAAGCGATGACAATGCATTTTAGGGGATGGACTCGAAGAAGCTTGACTAGAAACACGTGTAATGTTCAGTGACATGTCACATATGTCAATGTAATTTTTAGCTTCCACCGAAATGGTCTAGCTCCCCATATATGTTGAACAGGTTTCATCTCAAAGAAAATAGTAGTCTCTTTACAAAAAAAAATTCAACCACATATTACCATGGATAGTGTATGTTTGAGAGTGTTTCGTTAGGTGAAAGAGTTTGAGAAAGTCCTTTCAAAATATTTTTTTTACAAGTTATGCATGAATAGACCATGAGGGATGTGAATTTATCTTTTCATAAAGTGATGCTTTTTAATGTAAACAAATAAAGCGGTGTACTACTATGAATTAATGAGAGAAAATATGTTTAATACTCGTATTATAATATTCGCTAGAAATTATATTCCCTGTAAATGTAGAGGAAGAGGTTTTGTACTGACTCTTGCTACCTTTTTTTTTTTTTGGACAATACATATTTACAACCCTTCATTCTTGTGTAGTAGGTAAAGTTAAATGTAACATAGATAGGTATGTCCTACAAGGAGTGTACTCTTGATACTAAAGTAAAGGTCAATCCTTGAGGATTGGTGTTGCCAATATCAATTGTTGCCTTATCGAGAGTTATTCCTATGTTTTATGTATGGTTAGCACCCGTGGCATTTTGAGTGGCATTTGTCAATAACTGCCCCATGTAACATGAGGAATTGGCAAATGCATCAATTTCATGATATCCCAAGAAAGACCAAAGTATGTTTTGAAGGCAATGACCACATACATTGGTAAGTTAGGTGGTTTTGAACTTGGATTGTTGACAATATAAATATTATAATCATTGTGTCTAGTTCATAGCTTTATGATCTATTAGTCAACATATACACACGTGCATACGAGAGACAAAAACATAGTTACACATAGATTGCCATTGAGCCATGTTGGTCGAGAGTTGTAAAGAAGATGAAGAATTATTATATACATATCATATAATTATATTATATTACTTATGATGTGTGTGTGTGTGTGTGTGTGTGTGTGTGTGTGTGTGTGTGTGTGTGTGTGTGTGTGTGTGTGTGTGTGTGTGTGTGTGTTGACAAAGTTATTTTTTTAATATATTTTTGCAATCACATTATGTGGTCTGGTATTAAAGACATGTAAATAAATATTTATCATAGTTTTTTTGATAAATCTCTTTTTCAAAGAATTGTATATTATTCATTTATTTACATTTATAATTTTCTTCTAATTGAGTTTTGAGAAAATTGAACTTAATAGAAAGCTACAGCTTACCAATATATATATCATGCTATGCCCTTAGCCTATAATGCATCTAGGGATATGTTTGCTCGACTTGTGGCTTACACACCATATTAGCTTATTGCATTTATTGATGTTTTTAGTATGGTCGTCCTATGGAATAACCATGGCTAAGTAGAGTATATATAGGAGGTAGTGGTTAATATTTTATCATCATATTTTGAATTATGTTCTTATTACATTATTATGGAGGTTTTCTCCTCGGAGTGGATGAGTCATAATATTCAAGTCTTCTGCTCTTTCACCAATTTTTATTGTGGATCTACTTATTCTACTTTTAATTATGTCGTATATAATTCTATTGTTATGAATCATCTAAGTAATTTCTTTACAAGTGGTATTAGAGCTTTGATTTGGGAAAATTTATGCAGTGTAGTTTTTTTCTTTGGATCAAGCGTCATAAGCACTAGAAGGCCTAAAAAACATAACTTGTGATCTGGGAGGAATTAATTTTTCTCATCACCACAGTTTTGTTTGTGAAGTTTTTTAACAAAAAAATAAAAAACATTTTTTGAGGTAAAAATAAAAATAATAAATAATCCTATAATTTGTTTTACCTTGTGCAAATTAGCAATCATTAGATTCATCTTTGTAAGACAATCGCAATGGTATATTATACTGGTACACTTTTTTAGGTCAAAAAATTTCACCGTTATACACAATAGAAGTAGTTGGATTCATCTCGATGAAATGATCACAATGGTGTATTCCACTGGTTCATTTTTTGGGGGTTGAAACCCTCATAGGGTTTGTGAATGGCTAGTCCAAATACTTGCAAATACAGGAAAGGGAAAGAAACTCCAACAACTCCTTATAAGGATGACATGGAATTTTAAACTTATGATTCATCTATTTCAGAGGTAATTCAACAACTTAAGTCAGAGTTACAGGGCATGGTAAAAAAAGATGATTTTGATACTATTAAATGGGACATTATAGGTTTGAGAAGGGACTTAGCTAGCATGATGGATCAATTACAACAAATATCTAGGCAATTGGCCAACTTGTCAGCTCATCCACTATAAAATAATCCTCCACCACTTTAGTTTGGTTTTCCCCCTCCAAATAACACCAACACCAATTATGGGCCTAAGCTGATGTTTCCAAAAGTGGACCTACACAAGTTTGATGGTAATGATCCACTCACTTGGCTTACTCAAATTGAAAATTTATTTGATCTACATCAGAATCCATGTTTGTAAAAAGTGGTTATGGCCTATCTATATTTGGAACCTGAGCCATTCATTTGGTATCATCAATTATGTGATGAAAAGAAAAAGGAGGGTGTCCTAGTTTCATGATCAATATTTCCTAAGGAGTTGTAGTTCCACTATCACAACAATGTCTCTAAAAATTACTTTAGTCAACTAGCCAAGTTGCACCAGACCAGGACTGTCAAGGACTACATTCATCAATTTTAGAATTTCTCCTTATGTGTGGTAGACTTCATTGAGGAAAATATAACTGACCTATTTTTGGGTGGCCTCAAAGATAACATCCAATTAGAGATTTGCATGTTTCATCCCAGTAATGTATCTAAGGCCATACCAAGGGCATGCATGGCTAAGGAAAAAGAGATGATCAGATGAAGACCTTTCACCAATATCATGAATGCACCTTCCTAACACCATCATTTCATCAGCCTACTAGATTAACACCTCAGCAAGTGGAAGAAAAGTGTGTAAAAGGTTTATGTTTTAATTACAATAACAAATGGAGTAAAGGGCATCTATGTCGAAAAAATAATATGTTTTACATTGATGGTGCCAATGAGGAGGAAGAAGATGAGGAAGCTTCAAGGGAAGGGTTAGAAGAACCTGAGGATGAATCTAAAGATTCTCAACCTACTATTTCCTATCATGCACTTTCAGGCATTAATACTCCTCAAACTCTTAAGGTGGTGGGGTTTCTGAAGAAATAGAAAGTGACTATGTTAATTGACTCTGGGAGTACACATAACTTCATCAATAGTAAGTTGGTTGCTCATTTGAATTTTTTCATTTATCTATCTCCAGACTTTCAGATCATGATTGCAGATGGTGATACAGTCAATTATTCTAGAAAATGCCATAGTATTAATATTGCTATGGAAGACTATTTGTTAGATTCCCCTATATTTTTTATTCCCATGGGAGGAGCTGACATTATTTTGGGAGTGTAGTGGCTCACCACTTTGGGCACTGTAGAGATGAATTTCCAATAATTATTCATGAGGTTCAATTCAAAAGGAAGAACTTTTGAACTACATAGATTACGAGCTAAATCTCTACAATTGGTTAGTTCCCACTAGATGACAAAGATTCTCAGAAAGGTGCAAAAGGTTTTATGGCACACTTATTTTCCATGGAGGTTCAACCAACCAAGGAGTCTACAAATTTTAATTTGCACAAAAGGTGTTGGATGACCATTTTATTGTTTTTAATGACATGCCAAAAGGACTTCCTCCAAGTCATGCACATGATCATGCCTTTAGACTCATTCTAGGATGTACACCACCCAATATCAGACCCTATAGGTATCATTATGCCCAAAAAAGTGAAATTGAAAATATGGTACAAGAGATGTTGGATGTAAGAATCATCTAACACAGTCAAAGTGAATATTCCTCCCCAGTGGTCATGGTGTAGAAGAAGGATGACAATTGGATGATGTGCCCAGATTATGGAGAACCTAATAAATGCACCATCAAAAATAAGTTTCATATTTTAGTAATTGATTGTTTTTTATATGAATTGCATGGTGTTATTTATTTTATCAAGTTAGATTTTTTCTCTATATATCATCAGATTTGCATCCATAATGAGGACATACCTAAAATAACTTTTAGAACTCATGAAAGCCATTATAAATTTATGGTCAAGCCTTTTGGCCTCACAAATGCACCATCTACATTTTAGAGTTTAATGAATACTATTTTTAAGCCATTTTTGAGAAAATTTGTATTAGTGTTTTTTGATGATATCTTTATTTATAGTAAAAATTTTGAAGACCATTTAAAGCATGTGAAATAAGTGATTTTAGTTGTAGAACAACATCAACTTTATGACAAACCTTCCAAATGTGATTTTGGTGTCCAAGAGGTAGAGAACTTGGGTCATATTATTACATGAAAGAGTGAAATTTGATCCTAAGAAAATCCAAGCGATGATGGAGTGGCAGGTTCCCAAGACCCTCAAGAACCTTTATGGATTTTTGGGGCTAATTAATTACTATCACAGGTTTATCAAAAATTATGGTAGCATTGTAAACCCACTCACCTCTTTACTAACTCCTTCCATTGGACTGATTCAACCACCAATTTATTTGAACAATTGAAGCTATGTGCACAACTCTAATTTTGGCTTCTCCTGATTTTTCAAAAACTTTTGTTGTGGAGTGTGAGGCATCATGATATGGCATGGGGGCTATACTCATGCAAGAAGGAAGACCACTAGCATTTGAAAGTTGCTAAATTAAGAGAAAAAATAGGATCAAACTAATATATGAGAAAGAAATGATAGTTATTTTGTATGCAAATGAAACAATGGAGACCTTATCTGATGGGTCATCACTTTTAGGTAAAGACTGATCATGATAGCCTCAAATATTTTTTTAAACAATATTTAATCATGATAGTCTCAAAAATTATCACTGTCATCTGAAGAACAATAAAAATGGGTGACTTAAAATGTTCGGATATGATTTTGAAATAGTGTATAAGAAAATAAAAGAGAATGTGGTGGTAGATGCTCTTTCTCAGTAGGATGAATCAATTGAGGCATTGTTATGTGCCATGACCATGTGGTAGGTAGATTGTCTAGAGGAAACAAGAATAAAATGGGAGAATAATAGTGCTACCAAATATTTGATTCATAATCTTCAGCAAGATTCTAATGAATCTAAAGAAATTATATAGAACGGGATCACATTATGGTATAAGGATAGATTATACCTTTGTAAGCATTCTCTCCTCAAACATAAAATTTTTTAGGAACTTCATGCCTCTTCACTTGGAGGTCACTCGGGATTTTTGAAAACATATCATAAAATCAATAAAGATTTATTTTGGGAAGGACTCAAAGGGTATGTTCAGAAATATGTGGTTGAATGCATGGTATGCCAACAAAATAAAGGTGAAACCATTAAGACCTTAGGTCTTTTGTTGCCTTCATCCATCCCTAGCCACTATTAGGAAGAGATTTATATGAATTTCATTATGGGGTTACCATGGTTTGAGGGTAAAAATGTCATCATGGTAGTTGTGGATTGACTTAGCAAGTATGCTCACTTTTTCTCCTTATCACATCCATTTGTTTCTAGTACAGTAGCTTTTGTTTCTATCAATACAGTTCAAAAATTACATGGCACTTCAAATATCATTGTAAGTGACCGAGATCCCATATTTACTAGTAATTTTTGGACTAAATTATTTGCATGTTTAGGTACCCAGTTGTCTCGTAGCTCATCCTATCATCCTCAATATGATGTACAAACATAGCTAGTCAATAAATGTCTCAAAGGGTATCTTTATTATTTAGTTTTTCAAAAAAAAGACAAATAGGTTCATTGGCTACCACTTGTTGAATAGTGGTATAACACTTCTTTTCACACTTGTTTCAAGATGTCTCCCTTTGTGGCATTATATGGGTATCACCCCCCATCTATCACTTTAGTTTTAGTAGTGCATCCTAAGGTTCGATCTATTGAGGAACACATTCACCATCAATAAGAGGTGTTAGTTTGTGAGAGAATTTAGTAATGACACAAAATCAAATAAAGTAGCAAAAAGATCAACACCATAGTGAACAACATTTTGACATAGGTGATGGGGTCTTTATGTATTTGCTTCCATATAAGCAGATGTCTCTAAATCAGTATAAAAAGGATAACAAGCTATCACTTAAGTATTATGGCCCTTACCAAATCTTGAAAAGAATTGGTAGTGTGGCTTACAAGCTAAAATTACCTCCAACCACTTGCATACATTTGGTAGACCATGTATCTTGCTTGAAGAAAGTAATTGGACATAGAGTTTCCAATCAGATTGAGTTACCTGAATTAAATGAAGAAGGCCAAGTCATTCTAGAGCCTGAAGAGATCTTTCACACATGCACTAAACAACTATGAACTAGAGCCATTAAGTAGTATTTGATCAAATGGAAGAACATGTATTCTAAAGATGGAACATGGGAGGATGAAGTTTTCCTACAACAACATCCTAGTTTGGTTCAATGTTGAGGATAACATTGTTTTGAAGGGGAGGGGCATGCTATGCCCTTAACCTATAGTGTATTTAGGGATATGTGTGGCTGACTTGTGGCTTATACATTCATATTAGCTTGTTGCATTTCTTGATATTCTTAGTATGGTCAGCTTATAAAATAATCATCGCTAAGTAGAGTATATATAAGAGGTAGTGGTTAGTCTTTTATCATCATATAGTGAATTATGTTCTTATTGAATTGTTGTGGAGGTTTCTCCCTTGAAGTGGATCAGTCATAATATTCAAGTATTTTTCTCTTTTGTCAATTATTTTTTTGGATCTACCTATTATAATTTTAATTATGCCATAGATAATTATATTATTGTAAATCATCTAAGTAATTTCCCTACATATCGACAATGCACATGTCATTTACACTGAGATCATAGAATGTTACCTTAAATAATCACAAAGGGCATCTGGGCATACCTAATGATGTGTGTCACTATTTGAGCAACCAAAAAAACTTTAAAAAATCAAGGTGTATATGCAATGTCCCTACACTTGTCAAGGATCTTACAGTATGTTAGACAAATCTTTAGCGAGTGCCTCACAATGAAAACCTCTTCAACATAAAGAATATGCAAACAAATAGATGTGAAACTATCAAATATAATTTGTTGGATTTAGACATAATAATAAAATCAATCATATTTGATAAGGAATAAATAGGGTTAAAAACAAACTTTTATCACAAATTCTAATTTAGAGGGTATATAAAGTTGTACTAACAAAAACAAAAATATATATTATTGAGTCACATCATTTATTTTTTTAGTTCTTTCCATGGAAGAATTCAATAATTGACTATAATATTATACCATAAATTGCGTTAAGGAGATGCAATCAAAATTTTGATTGAGGTAAATAAAGTGAAATATTAGAATAATGTCAAAATATGTGTATAAAGAAAAGAAGAGAAATAAATAAGAGTACAATAAAAATAAAAATGTAAATCAGTCAAAGAAGAGGGATTAGTGACATGAAATACAACCTTTGTTTTTGTTTTTAAATTTGAACATATGAACTGTCTTGCAATCTTGCGTATCTTTCAAAACAAAAAAGGAGAGATGTGAAGGTTTTGTAAGGAAAAAGCCCTGAGATTGTAGTAAAATTCAATCCTTGATGTTCATTATTGTTGACCAAATTCACCCCTAGGTAAAAACTTGAGTTTTAAGTGTTTTAGGGGGTTTAATATTTGGTCATAAAGTATATCATGGATCATTTAATGTTATTTAATGTTATATTAGCCTTGGTCATAAAGTTTATTAGACAACATGTCTTTTTGAGTCATTTTAGGGGTCAAAATTGACCATTTAATGACTTGTACATATTTCTAGAGAAGTATGAAGGTTCCAAGAGGTTTTGTCACATGTCATGTGTCATAGGAAGTATTTGGTAACTTTTACTAACTAAAAATTGGCAAGTTCTTCAGAAAAAGGGCAATTTTCTTACAAAACTTGAGCATTTAATGAGGTGTACAAAATTATAAAACCTCTTACAATTTGATACATTTCAATAATGTCCCTTAGTCTTCTATACACTCAATTTAATGATTATTTTGATCATAAACTCTAAAAATAAATAAAATGGCTTATCTCTCCTTCCACTAGGCTTTGTAAGCAAAAATAGTCTTTAGGTTTGTACTTGGTATGGTCAGCATGAGAGGTTTCAAGAAAAATTATCTTAGAGGTGTCTTCTAAACTTAGTCATCTTCCATTTGATGTTTGGTTTCAGAGGAATGGTGGTTTGAGCTTTATGAACAGTTTCTAAGAAGTTGACCTTTCAAATCTACCTACTAATCTATGTACCGTATAGGCTTTGCCTTGGTTTGAGTAATTCCATACAATCTAGCTACTAGTATTTATTTTATAATATTTTCAACTCCTTATCTAATTCTCCCCATACTTGGTTTCATGTTTTAAGGTGTTGTGATAGGAAAATCAACTCAAGTTTATAGACTGGTCCCATTATGTGTTGTTGGCAGGTTTTTATTATTTACAATGCCTTCATGATTTGGTAATGGTTTTATAAGGTGAGGATAGGTTAATTATCATATTATAAAAGTATTCTCAATCCCCTCACCTTTTAATTTTATCTTCCAAAGCATCATTCTCCTTGAAGTTTTAATTATTAGGATGTGAAGTCATTATTCATAGGTCACTATCACAGAGTACTATTCACCAATCACTATTCATGGTGACATGGAAGTGGGTCCCATAATTTGTCCCATGTGGTGGGTCCTAGGATGTGGGCCTCATGGAGAGGGTCCTAAGTGGTGTGTAGTGATGTGGCATGCAGGTGATGTGGCCAATGATGCAATGAATGATGTAACAGGATGGCGAAGTGGCAGGAGGGCCCATGAAGGGTCCCAAAGTGTATTCATGGTGATGTTATATAAGTGGGACACAATTATTTATGTGTCCAATATTCCCATGTGTGGATTCACATGGAGAAGAACACAAATATGTCACATGGTGCAAGGAAAGTCAAGGGTCACATGTTGGTAAGTGACAAAAGAGGTCACTATGCAAGATAACCATTCACATGGGTGTGGGATGCCAACTTTGGAGTCCCATGTGGTGGCTTGGAATGAGGACAAAGTAATTTGATACTTTTTTGACTCTTGGGCACTAAGCAAGCATTATTAAATTTGAATATTCACTTCACATGTGTGAAGTGGGGCATAAAATTTGGAGCCACATGGAGGTGGCACATGGGCTTGCTTGGTGGAGGATATTTATTGAATAATTTTTCACAAGGTGACAAGAAAATCACATGTCACACATGCACTATGTGGGATGTAGCCTTTGGAGGCTTGTGGAGAAAGGATAAAAGGGTGATATTTCACATGTGTGACCTTTCTCAAGTGGGGGACATGAGTCCCTATTACCCAATAATGCCATCCACCCAAGGGTGGCATATTTTTCCCTTTCTATCTCTTATTTGATGATGTAAAATGATATAAATAAATCATGAGCTCTCTCATTACTCTCATCCCATTTGGGGATCATGGAGGAGGCCTTTGAGGCTTTCCATTTTGGATCCATGATAGAAGGTTAGAGTTTGAAAGGCTTGCATGCCTTACTCACCTAGGTGCTTGGGTTGTAAGAATCATCATGATTAGGTGGTTAGATCCTATAAGGCTTAGAGAGAATGGCTCACCTATTGTATTAGAAGCATGGTATGGATCCATGGAGGAGTTTCTTATTGCAACTATGGAGGTTAGATCTTGTAAGGCTTGGTTGCAAGCTTGGTTCACCTAAGTACTTTGTATAGAAGAACTAAAGGAGTTGTTATGGATGAGATATTGTAAAAGAGAGAGAGAGAGAGAGAGAGAGAGAGAGAGAGAGAGAGAGAGAGAGAGAGAGAGAGAGAGATGATGATTTTATTAATGAAGTCTAAAATCTACCATTTTATTTATGGTTTTTCCTTGCACATTGTAAGGTTTCCACGTAATCTCTGTGTATTGTATCTTCTTACTTATCTTTGTTATTTGTAGCTTATTTCTGCATTTTATTTCCTTACACTATAGGAGTATCTCATTGATCTAACATGTAGTATCAAGGCTTAATTCCTAACATGTGGTATCAGATCCATTATGAAAAATTCCATGTGTGTGAGTTTTTTCTTTTGTTGGTTGGTTGTGTGCAAGGTGAAGCTACTGTGACAGGAAGAGAGACCAAGTGGAGATTAAAGAAGAAAAAAAGTTTGTTTTGTTTTTGGTAGGTATCTCTTTGTGGATCATAGGTGGAGGATCTCTTGGTGAATATCTTTATCTCTTCATGTTGATGAGGAGAAGCCCACAATAGAATTGAAGAGAAAGCTTAAAAAGCTTTGCCAGACAAGTCAACAACCTACACAGTGTTCTTATTGATGGAATAACTCTATAGCTTAAGGAGCAAGTTAGACTCCTTTAGAGGAGGTGAAGGACAAGGTTATGACCTTGTGGTTCTTGGCAATAAATATAAGGGGTTTTAATGTGGTATCCTACTGACCACATAATTTTAGCCAAGATGTATAAGAAAAATCCATGCAAAGGAAGGAGGTACATACAAGCCTGAAGTTGTACCTATTTTTGAAGTAGCTAAGGAAGAGGAAGATGAAGATGCAGATGAACAAGTGAGACTTGGTGTTCTTATAAGGAGAAGCCTAGTGTTGACCATTAGACTCAGGGTGCCAGAGTGTTGTGTATGCGATTATGAAAATTGGCCGGTTAAATCGATGCATACACTATAAGCACATGAGTTGGTGTTTGGCAATATTTGGTAGAGCATGATGCATTTTGGATGCATTCTTGTGGCTCAAAAACTTGTTAAGTGCACTGATGTACTGAGTATCATGATGAATTCCATGGAACTATGATTAGTCCACTTATATCATGTTGATAGTTGAAGGCTATGTGGAGAAGTCTAGTTTTGGCTTCTATGAGATCTTCCCTCTTCACTACTATCAAGAGTGCTACATAGACTAGTTGTTAAAAGAGCTAAAGAAACATTTTAAATACATGGTGGTATCTCTTAGGGAGAGATAAATAAAAATTTTGAGGCAAAGGTGTTGATGGTTTTCAATTTGAATAAATCATTGTATGGGTCGGTGCAGACATCACACATGGAGTACAGGATATGCAGTATCTTCATGGAAAGCCAAAGTGGATAGCAGATGTTACTACTATGTGTTATGACATGTTGGATGTAGGCCCCAATATGATCATTATTGTGATGGCTTAAGTGATACGGATATGGTGAAGGTGGTATGTGTATCAAACTAAGGATGGAGATGTATAAGGACAAGTGAGCAAGTAAGTACCCCACTTCTTACATTATTGAGTTGTCTTCCTAAGATCATCCTATAAAAGTGAGGAAGACATTATTATGTCATGTTACTGGGACCCAATTTTATAGCCCACCTAAGCTATGCTTAAAGGGAGTGTTGGAGTGGGATTTCTAGTCCTTATTTTCTTTGTATCTCTTTTGGGGGGAGTTTTTTCCCATTGGGTTTTCTCCTTTTACTCCACTTTTGAGAGTTACATTGTATGTGAGTACCTCATAAGGCCTTGTTGTCAAGACCCATCTTTTCTTTTCTGCCCACCTAAGCTATGCTTAAATGGGAGTGTTGGTGTAGGATATTAATTATTCCATTTACTTTTTAAATGGATAATTCATACACTTGTAGCTTTAGCTTACTTAGGTGTGATAAGAGGTTAATAGGGTGAGAAGGTGAGTTCCACTTGGAGTTCAACTAAGTACTACTGTGAGGTCTCTTTTGAGTTCTATAGTGAGTTAAACTTAGTTCCACAGTAAGTTCTATCAATTAACTCTCCCTACTCCTTATTTATATTTCTCTTCACCATGTTATTATAATTGAGCTGATTAGTGCAAACTAAAAGGAAATTCAATACATTATGTAATTTTTTCACACCTTCTTGTTCATTTATGAAGTAGGGTCATTGATTTGCAGAATACTTATGTGCTCACCCTACCAGAAGATCACCTACTGGCATATTCTAACACTTGTAGGCTAAAAAATTTGTGTGACATCATCCTTGTGTATTTTTCATTCTTATGAAACCTTTGCCTTACTCCCATTTATTACATCTATGGGCATTACACCTACCTTCCTTTTGTGTCTTCCTTTCCCCATAGTTATTCCTCATGTGTACCTAAGTGTGGCTTTCCACTAAACTCAATTTATTGCACAACAATACCTTTATATCAAATCGACCCCATCTTTATGCCTATCCTTATCAATTTTATCATCCCATGTCATGCTCCCATATACTTGTAACTTTATTCTTCACCAACTTATATCCCCCACCCCACACTAAATCATGTTCCTAGTCCTCCAATGTAGCACATAAAAATGTGCATTTGAAAAGTGATCGGTTATGTAAAAAAGTGTTTAACTAAAACAACAAAATCAAAAAGATCTTTAGATATAAAGTTTCAAAGATCACCAAGGTATAAATAAACCTTCAAGCTTCCTATCATTTTGTATTTGGTAAGCTTCCTAGCGTTATGCATTATTCAAGGTGCCTTAGCTCACTAAGTTGGTATTCGATTGAGAGAGGTGAAATTACAAAAATTATATGGCATAACTCAACCAAAAACATAAATGTCTAGTAAAAAGAATCTAAAATAAATCCCTGATCAACTTATCTAACTAGACTTATGAGGCAATGTATATTATTAAAATGAAGGCACATAAGTATTGCACCAAGACTAATTTAACCTACCAAACACAAAAAATAAAAAATAAATAGCATAAGCCTTATTAAAATGCAGCTCAAGCATGTTAACCATGATATGGCTTGATCTAATAACCATTAAAAATATTAGGGACATTTTTACATCCAATGCGTGCAACTTGTATACACCAGTATCTAAAATATCATGGATGATGTACAACCCCAACCAATGAATCTAAATATTTATTAGATGCTTCAAGTACTTTGATTCATACTGAAGGAAAGGGGATCCTTACACCAATATTTTTCCCTTTTTATGCCAGTCATGCTAAGATTTTTGGTAGGACTTTTCCACAATCTAGCTCCACTAAGCAATCACACACCTTTCATCTAGCTATATAGGGTCTTCTAGTAGCATATTAAATGATTAATTGTCATCTAGGTGACTCACATAAGCAATACACAAAGATGGAACTAAGAACTCCATTGCTAGCATATCCTTTCCCCAAACACCAACTAAAATGGTGTGGACTTATTCAAACATTTTTAAGAGGTATAACAAGCCCACAAAATTGATGAAATAAAGTCATCCAAATCCTTGTGCATAATGTTGAAAATAGTGAGACAATTTCTTAGTATTTTGTTGAAGGCCTCAATAGTCCCATTCAATTTTGGATGATATGGGGTTGCTTTTAGGTGCGTAATCATGAACTTAGATAAAAAAATATGCATTGTCTCATTTAAAAATTGATGCCCTAGTCATCAGTCAAACTTTGAGATAATCCATACCAACTAATTATGTTTTCCCACAAGAAGCACATTATTGTAGTTGTAGTATATTTTATGGTTGGCATAGCTTCATACCACCTAATGAAATATTTATATGTTGTGATAATGTAGCACACTTCGATCCTACGTGTAATTAGTGAGGATGCCCCAAAAAATCTATGACCTACTTTTCAAAAAGTGATTGTGTGAAAATTATAATCAAGGGCATCTTATCTCTAACATTTGGATTTCCAATTCATTGGCATACATCGCATTTCTACATGTACTCTTTTGCATCCATAAATAGGGTAGGCCAAATAGTAAGATATCATAGGTAGTGGTTTCACCAACAAAATGGTCACCAACCATGCCTTCAAGCCCTTCTTGTAGCACTCTAGGGCACCCATGTTCTAAGGAACATATATTCAAAATTTCATTTCACCCAAGATTTTATAGCTTTCCCCCAATGATCCAATATGGGGTAGCTTGGACAACTAATTATTCCTTCTCCTTAGTCAAGTGCGATACTAGAGGTGAGGAACATAACAATCTCCACTAGGTCCTTTGGGGGTGCGTTTTAATTTATATATTTGAGTGTTTGGTATATCATCATTAATAGTCAATGCATCCTCAATATATTTGAGGTGTGATAAGTGTTTTGGACCCAAATTTTTCTTTCCCAACTTCATGATCATTGAAAATTAGAACTCTTGAAATATGGCGATCCATTATTAGATGTGCCCATAGAGAACTAGCTTGTTCACCAAGTAATTCAAAGATTCATGATTTTTGAATAGCATAAATGGAGTGGCTAATGAGTATTGTTTAAACTTTTATAATATGTAGACCATTACAAGGGCCTCATGTTTAGTAGTTTATAATTTTGCTCAATTGTTGTAAGATTTTTCTAGAAAATTAGATAGAATGTTCCATCTTGTTCTCACCTAGTTGAGATAGAATGGCACCAATATAGATGTGACTAAAGTGTCAACATGCATATAGAAGGGAGTATTCCAATACAAAAACTGGAAGATTAACGAGCTTACAATTTTCTCTTTTAATATTTAAAGTGCCTCCTCTTACACCTCACTCCATATCTGATATGAACTAGAAATAGGAGGAATAAATCAGGGAAATATATGCAATGAAAAACAAATTTAATTTTTTACAATGTAAGTTATTAAAAGGCTTATGGGAGAGAAGTTGGTTATACAAAACCAAATCATAGGTAACCAACCTGTCCAACAACCAAAATAAAAATAAATTAAAAATAAAGACTAATTAATCTAAGTTTGGATCATAAACTCAACAAACTCCCCGTTGATCCAAAGGGATATATAAAAAATAAAGCAATGAATTGTGAGTCATGCAAGTAGACTCTATCACAACTACAACTGGTACACTATGCATCTTAGACTAATCAATGCCCTGATCATCCCCGCATTAAATTAGAACAAGATCATGCTCTATCCAACTACATTGATCCTCACAAAAAATCTATCTAACAAGTGATTGACCCAGTACTATGTATGGCACATCTCAAATCGATGCCCAACAATCACCAACATCTCTCACAAGCCTTTGCTCAGCACTAACAATGTTATCAACTCAATGTTGACTTGTACCTGACTCATACCACAACCACCAATGATTGATCCAAATCTAATATTTAATATCTTCTCCCCTATCAGGTGAGAGGTGAGAAGCTATACAATAAATAAACTGAGTACAAACCATTGAAATGTTCCACATCAAAAGATCATTTCAACACTAGATCTATGAAAGCAAAGTACACAAGCCAAAAAATGTTACTACATCAAATCCTAATCTTGAGCCTAGCGGTTTGCATAAGATGGGTGTGTTACCATCTCATAATATATAGTCATCAACTATGGAGGAAGCAACTTCATAGTCATCCCATCCATCAGAAGAATATGTAGAACAATATCTAGAAAAAGAACTAAAAGAGTGACTAGAGTGACCAGCAATGTTTGCTTCTACCTTCTATCGATGTCGAGAGGACCTCCATTTGGAGGGACACTCTATAGAGAGGTGTCTTATGCCACCAAAATTGTAGCATATTCTCTCATGTCGAATAAAACTAGAGGAAGATAGCCACATGAATAATAATTTGTGTGCTTGTGCTTGTGTCCATGTGAATGCATGTGGTAATACTCATGCTTCTGAGAACTAGAGTGATTTTTATGCTTTGGAGAATCATAATGATGTTTATGATTTGGAGAACTAGAATGATCCCTATGTCCAGAATGATGCATATGTCTAGAAGTGTGCCTCAGAGATTATTTTTATCTCTAAAAGTGCTTTGAAGAATGTTTTCTATTATGTTCATATAATGGATTACCTATTTTGGTATATAGTGGCCCTCCTCAGTAGGTTTTTCTTTCTTCTTTGAAAATTATCACTCATGTTGAGTAAGCAACTCACAAATGGAATCAAAAGTAGATTTGTTAAGCTTATCACTAAGTTGTAACCTTTCTAAAAAGTTACTATAGCTAGAGCTAAGGCCATTCAAAACAATAGAAATGAGAATTTCATCATCAATTTTCCCACCAGTGTCACCATATTCTTATTTCAAATTATTAATTTGTGACACATATTCTAAAACATCTTCATCATCTATTAGTTTTATGTTGAGTAACTGCATAAGAAGATCAATTTTCTTGTAAGTAGGTTGTTTATCATACAAGT
This sequence comes from Torreya grandis, assembly GCA_037957365.1. NCBI lineage: Eukaryota > Viridiplantae > Streptophyta > Pinopsida > Cupressales > Taxaceae > Torreya > Torreya grandis. The sequence goes on along the minus strand of JARHVA010001095.1, from coordinate 545,566 downwards.
CTTTTAAAGCTTTCCATGCTTTTCAATCTTTAGACTTGATGGCCTCTATGTGAATTATAACTTGTGTACTACGAGTTGATTTCAATAAAGCAAGGGCATGTTTGTCATGTCTATGAAATTCTAAAAGTTTTGTGGCATCGGTGGGCAATGTTGGTTTTTTTTAAACTACTTCCCACAATTCATTGAAGATCAGTGTATTTTACATGTTCATTGATCATTCCTTATAGTTTTTAGGAGTTAAGCATCCATTTTCAGAAATCAAGCTCACAATTTTAACCATGGTACCAAATCAAAAAAAATAAGGAATGTTATCAAGGTTTTGCCTTTACCTTTGAAATAGCTTCAAATTACAAGAGATTCTTGGGAGTTGAAAAAAAATACTCCTTATAACTTCTATTACACCCTTATTTCTACAATATTTAAATTTTCAATACAAACTAAGGTCAAAATTAATAATAAAAAAATTGAATATGTTTTTGAACCCTTGACCTTCTCTATTGTAAGTGACTTACAAAAGCTTGTATAACCATCTTCCCATCAATCAACTCAAGAACATATGGGCAGAAATTTATATAAGATATGTGTCTCCTGAGTGTGAAAAAATTAAAAATACATCTAAGTTTTTCACTTCATGTAAATTCATGCTCCTATGTTTACTAGATGGGACCCACTCAAAACAAACAATAATAATAAAAAATAACATTACTTTTTTTATTGCACCATAGCCTGGAGGATTGTGCCATGTTTTTGGCATCTCATATCATGCTTATATAATGAAAGGATCAATCATGCTTCTACAATGAAAGGACCATGACTTTCTATTTTGCAATCATTAAAATAATCAAATCCATGGGTTGTGGACCAAAAGAAATGATCTTTTATTATATACATCATAATTTTATAGAATTAACAATATACTTATGCCATCGTACTTCTATCATCGTATTTTTACAATATTATTAATCTGAAGGCTACAAGTCTACATTATAAAAAATAAGAGCCAATTATTCGATGTATAATTTAGTGTGATATATCTCTGTGATCTGACTGATATCATATTCATGAGAAAACTTTAATCCTGCTCCATATTTGTGATGTATTATATTCATTGGATGATATACAAGTTTGATGTGGCTATCATGGAAAAAGAATAGACAAGTATATTTGTGTTATAGTTTATTGTATGATGCCATAACCAGAATTTGGTTACTCAAACATTAAAAATTCTCCACTCTTCAAATATTCAATCCTCCTTGAGTCACTTGTGCTCTGATACAACTGATATGAACCAAGAATGGGAGGAATAAATTAGGAAAATATATGCAATGAAAAATTTATTTTATTTTTTTACAATGTAAGCCATTAAAAGGCTTATCAAAGAGAAGTTAGTTATACAAAACCAACTCACGAGTAACCAACTGATCAACCTACCAAAACAAAACAAAATTAAAAATAAAGCCTAATAAATCAAAGTTTGGATCATAAACCCAACAATATCAATAAATCATTCTTTCATAGAAGTTATTCTAGTGCAATGAAAATCTTAGAATAATTTTAAATGAACTTTTGGTAGTAGCTCATAATCCCCAAGAGTGTATGTACTTCCTATTGAGTGATGGGCACCTATGACTAAAGAAATGATGGCCACCTCAATAGGATGAATAAGGAGGTCATACTTACAAATCATGTGGCGTAGCAGTGTGCCAAAAGGTGTTGTAAGTATGCAGTTCTTCAAATTGAGAGATATCTGAAGTTGGAGACGTAGCTCAAACATGAGTTACAAGTGTCATGGTGATCCTTCACCAACCCATAAACTATCTATTCATCTAGATATAATTTGAGTAAATGATGAACAAAGTCTTTGAATACTATTATGATAATTCATGAGAAGACAACATGTGTATTATTCAAGCCAAATGGCATGAAATTGTAGGTGAAAGAACCCCATCCAATCATGAAGGTAGTCTTTGGCCTATCCTCCTCCTCGATATGCACTTGGTGATAGCCTAAAAATCCATTAGTGAAGGTATAAACATTGTAACCTAATACTCTCTCAATAATCTCCTGAGTGAAGTGGTGTGGGAAAAAGGTCCATCACACATGAAAAATTGAATATTTGATACTCAACATAGATTCTGATGTACCTATCCTTTTTTATATTGATCACCATGGGGATTACCCAATCAAACTCCTCCACTAGGTAGATCACACCTACAACTAATATGTTATCATTCAATACCTTTATCTTGGTATGTAGGTTCAATTTCATTTAGTATGGCTTATTCTTCATAGGCCTCATGTCATTCATTTATGTGATCTTCATCTTTCCCAAGGATGAGCCTACACCCCTTAATTCCATGTAGCTCTGTGGGAAGATTTCATGGAATTATTGAAGTAATTATATGAGGCATGCCAATTTTATGTCAAATGAGTAATCTCCAATAGTGGCTTCTTGGGTTTCTCTTTCAATACAATGTTCACCTTAATTATATTTAGAGGCACATGGTAGCACTTGTGTCGACCATCTTTTGCATTTGTTACTTCCCACTCTCCCTGAGATTTTTCATCTTGTAAATGGATAAGATCACCCTCTAGGGACCATTCCTCCACCTTACACATAAATGTTTTCTTCCCACCCATGGATTTCCAATTGTATGCCATCCACACTACTTTATCCTCTTCATTTGAGTCATTATTCACCTCACAATCATTAAATTACTTAGGCAATGTGAGTCCCTTCTCCTTGTACATCTACCTAACCCATTCTTTCATTGCAAATTCATATTCCATGTCTATGCAACAAATACATTATAGGGGATTCACTAACCCTATATTATATGAGGATAAGGAGAAAGTATGGGTGAACTTATCCTTTAGGATTATCTAATTTTTAAACTCTCAGTGCATTGCATTAACGGCATGGGCTCAAGTCTTCAAAGTTTATTATAAGACATGAACTCATAGATCTTTAGGAAATCAAGGCATGTACCTTGTCCACTTATCTTCACATTCATGAATATACACCCATGGATCAAAGTTACCATTATATGTGGGCAACCTGTTGTATTCATTACTATGCTTGAATCTTGAACATATGTCATCTTTAAACTTGGCCCAAGTTGGAAGACTTGGTCTTTGTGTATCCCATCAATGCACAAAAATGATCTTCAAGGTGTATGTGAAGGCACTGATGTAATATTTTTTGTTAGGGACACATGGCTCTAAATCATACACAAAAGGGGTAGTGCTTAGGTATTTTTCATACCAAGGCAAAGCAAGAAGTTTTATTTTGCTTATCAAGAACACTCTTTTCACTTTGGTTATGGCATGCAATACCCAAATCTTCTTGATACTTTGAGATGGATTCATGTTGGTGAATAGGTCCTTTCATACACACTAAAACTAAGGTATTGATCACAATGTGCCACATTTTTGGCTGCTCACTTCATATTAATCTTGTACAAATCATTCATAGGTAATACTCATCCAAAATAGACTGCACCTTATCCTATGTTAAAATGCCTTTCTCACTTGGCTCTAATTTATCTAACCATTACATTGTTATGATGTTGATTTCATCCTCTAAATTAACACTCCTACACAAGGGCATTATTTGTTTGACAACAGAATCACCACATGATCTTTTCCATTCTTGAATCTCGTGTAGTGCTTCTTAGAGTGTCTACCTTGTTTGCATAGCACCAAGAACTACTAAGTAAAGATAAGTAATTATTTACTTTGATGAGATCGATCACCTCAAATTATGCTCATAAATTTGTGTCCAGTATCTCGATATGAGCATTGTGTAGGATTACCATGGGTTGAGCTTGGGTCCTATTGGCCATGAATACAACATGGGGAAAGGCTCGTAGGGTAGGGCTACCCATCTTACGCCAAGCATCTCCTATGAGAATATTTAATTCAACACTTATATCTACTATAATGTCACATACCAACTATATATTAATGTCTACATCCATGAGCAATTCTTGGTTGTAGCCTATATTATGGGATATCCTTACTTTTTACCCTTATTCTAGATATGGTACATCAATGGGTTGATTTCTTGTTTAATAGGCCAAATGATTCCTTGGCTCATGAATCATTCCTTGAGTGCACAAGAAATTTAAGACATCAACAATATTTTCTTCCTATTGATAAACATGTGCTTGGGGTTTGAGCTCTTTCTTTAACTTCTCCTCTATGACTCACACATACTATATTTCACCCTATAAGTTATGGATGACGTCCATATCTTCACATAATACTTTCTTGGACATGAGTTGTATGGATAAGGTGTTATGAAGGGTTTGGGATGCACCACCTTATCTTTAAGTCTTTTTGGCTCATATCCCTTCTTGGCCTTCTCAATGGGATCTCTGAGTTGTGTAGCTATGACACTATGAGTTATTATATAAACCCTAGGGCCATTATCCTTCTTATCCTAGGTCTTTAGAACCCATTAATGTGATTTTTGCTCAATCTTGATCATGTAAGTTCCCTTTTTGGGTCTTTCATTATGTGTGATCTTGGAATATAATTATGAACACTCTTCAAACTTATGGTCACCTCGATAATACTTGAGATTTTGATACTTAGGGAAGTCAAGTTGGTAGTGATCTAGTAACCCACACTTGTATCACATGTGTGTGGTAAATATTTTGCCTTAGTCTCCAACATCATCACCTCTATAACAATGTTGATACCTTACTCACCATAAGTCTTCTTATATTGTCTTGTAGTGGCCTACAGTGTGGCTTGGTCTCTTACTTTGTAGATCTCATCAATCAACATATAATTTCTGGTGTTGTGACTATAAGAATCATAAATATTGCAATAGAGAAACTTTGGTTTGGGTTGTGCATTGAAGGAGAGGTTAGTTATAAATGTCATGACCCTCATGATTTTTTTTGAGGAAATTAACATAGACCTTACATTTTGTTTAGGGAAGTGGTTCTTGTTTTTCCATTCAACTTCACAATCTATCCACCATAATCTACTTCTAATGTTATGAGAAATATTTTATATTACTTCTAGAATTTGGAAGCCATTGAGAGGATATATGCATCCATGAATGGGTTGACTCCCATATTTTCACCTCCAATAGCTCCAGGGTCTCTCAAAGCTCTATGAACATCTTCATAATTAGGGCACATTGAAAGGGCATTAAAAAAACCCTCTAGCAAACCATTGCATGTGCTATATTGGATGAACATCATATAAGAGTTTAGAAACTAGAGTACCAAATCTAGCATCACAAAGACAAATGCTCTCTATCAAGTCCTGCTTGATATATTTCAATATAGCAATACTCTATTACTCAAACTTTGGAATGTTGAATCCCTTCAATAAAGTTGACTTTAAGGGACCATTTCGAATAATATGGAATTATTACTAGTCCAAATCCAAAAACAATTATTATAAATAAGCCTAAATTATTAAAAAATAAATAGTTATAAATAATATTTAATATAATATATGGGAAATAGATCTAAATTATTACCATACGACTAGTCTAGTGTATTTGGAATATATGAAAATTATTCATTTTATTACATTCTCTCTAGTCTAATTTGGGGGGCATAAGTCCATATTATCTAAAATGGTCCTTTTTATAATGTCATAATCCACAATGGCTTAGATTGGGTGAAGTTTTTTATACCAAGAGTGGGAGTGATCCAACAAAGTTGTGAAAAACTAGCTTACCTTATGTTCTGACAATGTAACTACCTTTGTATGGCATATGATCTCACAATTTTGAACATGTTATGTGGAATTATCCACTCTAGAATAGTCAGGAAAGCTTAAAGGCATCTCATAAAATGCATGGGGAGTTATTATGGGTGCAACTGGTGCTTGAGGTACATGTTGTATTGGTGTGCCTAAATTTTGGCTTCTTCCAGGTGTACCTCCCATTCTTATTTCTTGTTGCATAACATGATATGCTCAAATCTTCCTACTACTTGAAGGGTCTATTGGCTTGTCACCAATCCTTTAGTTCCTATTATTCTACCTTGGGTTGTATTACTTGTCTGAGGGGTTGGATCCCCTCTTACCAACAACATACCAAACATCCTTGGAGCTAAAGTTCAAGTAGACTAAGTGATCACTAGTTTGAGTGGTTAGTATGGGATAATATTTTGTATCATTATTACTTATCCTTCTTGTGCTATAAATTCCCATAGTCCTAAGATATCAACACCATCTTGTTCAATATATTTTTATTATGAGTAAAATGCATGAGTGTGAGCTTCAGGTAGATGGGAACTAGGCACTTAGTTGGTAGTCTCTTGTACATCATCTTCCCCCTTTGACACTTTAGATTTTCTCTCCAAATTTCGCTCTAACTCAATGGCATGAACTTCATCACTTGAAAATGTGTCGTATATGTGAGAGTCTTTGTCATGTTATCCCTATTTTATGTTGGTCTTTGTGACATTTCATGAATCAAACTCTCCCCTTTGCCTAGGGTCCTTCTCAACCATAATTTTCCATCGAGATTCATCATAATTTCACCTTTAGAGATCAAGCTCACCTAGATACTCCATGATAAAGACTCTATTATTTGATACCTTAAAATAGCTTATACCTTCCACACTAATCACTCACTTATAAGTTCAGTCGACCATTGGTAGGTTCTATATGCCACTATCTACCATCAACTTCTTGATCTCCAAAGGAAACTACTTAAAATATGAACCCGTTAGTTAATTTAAAAAATGATATTTGGCTTCCTTTAGACAATAATATGTGGATACAACAAACTCTAGCATGTATTTATTCTATGAGCAATTCCACTAAACATTAATGGCTCTAATCTAGGCCATGTCCAAGTTGTTTAAATGCTCCACATGATGTTTAGTCAAGGGTAATCTCATCCATAGTTTCTACTCTTGTGCATCACATAGGTTGCAAGACGTGTTTAGATTTGTATTAGCACAAAAATATAATGGTGCCTAATATATTTTATAAATATGTAAAATCAAGCATGATAAATAAAGGAAAGAGCTGCAATGTATAAAGGCATTGTATAACATATATCCAAACCACATAAAGTGGAACAAATAATCTAAAATTAGAAAATATGCAGGAATAGCATATTTCCCCTAACTGCCCCTAAATTATTACATCTAGGGGGGAAAATCCCTTAATAAAACATCATCCCATTAACATAGGGATTGATTATTATCACCTAGACAACTAAGAGCTAGAAAATAAAATAAACAATTATATTTATTTATTACTCACTCGTAGGGTAAATTACGCTAGGCTAATCCTAAAATTTTACCCTTAATTCAACATGATCTAAATTGAACACAAGATAAATTCTTAGAATGCCTCAAATTTGAGACATGAAAGAGACTTTGTGAAGATATTTTCCTGTTGATGTTTTGTCAAGAAATGTTGGAGTTGGATATTATTGTTTTGGATATGTTCATGAATTAAATGTACTATACCTTCATGTGTTTAGTACAATCATGAAAAACTAGATTGAGAACAAGCTTCACCACTCCTTCATTATCAAGATATAGTATTTTTTAATGATGTTGTTGTATTCCCAATCCTTCAAGTATGCATTAAAGCCAAATCACTTCAAAGACAACTCCTCTTGGTGTGTGATATTGTAATTTTATGGAGGACCTTGAAACATAATTCTTCTTCTTACTCCCCATGATATAGTTCCAAATCCCATATAGAATATAAATCCTAAAGTGGATTTCCTATCATCAATGTTCCCTACATGATCTAAATCCATATATCTTGTCAAGAGGAAGTTATCATTCTTTTTGTATTCTAGGCCAAAATCCATGGTTCCTCTTATGTATCTTATTATCTACTTTGTTGTTTTCTTGTGAAAAAACCTTGGGTTTTTGCATGAATTGTGAATAGTTGATATTTGGCCTAGTGTAGGTCAAGTACATGAGACTCCCAACCAAATTCCAATAGAGAGTTACATTTAGTTGATGTGATGGATATCTGCAAGACAACTATAGTCTTGTCTCCATAGATTTATCCATTAGTGTATAATCCATCATTCGAATCTTCTTGAGGATTGTCTTGGTGTATTTTTACTGAGAAACAAAAACACGATCTCTCTTTTCCAAAATTCAAGTCCAAGATAATAAGGCATAAGCCTAATATCTGTCATGTCAAATGATTGGTTTAGATATTTCTTTGTTGACTCAATCATCTTCATTTAACTTTCATTGATGATTAGATCATCAACATATATTAGAATGATCACTATCTACCCCACCCCCCACTTGATTTTTGAGATAGAGATTAGGATCGTATGGACTCCTTTTGAATCCAATATGTAAGAGATGCTCATCAATTTTTATATATCATGCCATAGGAGCTTGTTTGAGAGTATAGAGTGAATTTATGAGTCTACACATTTTTCCCTCTTTTACAGGTATGAAAAAACCTTTTGGTTGAGTCATGTAGACCTCTTATTGTAAATCCCCATTAAGAAATGCACTTTTTACATCCATTTAGTGGAATTTCCAACCAAATTGTGCAATTAAAGCAATAATCATTCTAATAATTTTGATCTTAGTTATGGGAATAAAAGTCTCCTCATAGTCAATGCCTTCTTTTTTAGCATATCCCTTAGTTATAAATCTATCTTTGTGTTTATTAATAATGCCATATGCTTTATACTTTATTTTGAAAATCTACTTGCAACCAATTGACTTCTTCCCTGATGGAAGGTATGAAAGTTGCCATGTATGATTTTTCATCAATGACTTATACTTTGCATTCACTACATCTTGTAAATGTTTTGACTTTAGGGCATCCTAAACCATTGAAGGCTCTACAAATTCAATTACTATACTCATTAGGGCCAAATTGACCTCGTTTCAAACCATACTGCAAGTCCTAGGTCTAGAAGTGGATGTGTGGAACACCATTAAATTTTCCATCTCTTAATGTACTTGTATACCATTTTAGCATACATTGAGTGGTTCATGTGGTTGGTGTCTCTTCACCATCTTTGCCATCATTAATTTAATCATCAGAATGATTACCATCTTTTATTTTCATAATAGGAATGATGTGTTCATCGAGTGTGTAGAAGGATCATCTATTTCTTATCAAAAAACTCAATATCCCTGCTAGTGTAAAATTTTATGGTTTTTGGATCCATTAGTCTATAACCAAGTGCCTCATCACTATATCCTAAGAAGATATATTTTTCTACTTTCATATCCCATTTAGTTCTCTATTTCTTAGGAATGTGCATACTAGCTTTACATCCAAAAACTCTAAGATGTGAAATTGATGGCTCTCACCCTAACCATGTTTCCTATGGTGTTACCCCATCAAGAGTTATAGTGGGAACCTTATTTAGTAGATATACTATTGTTTTTTATTATTTTGCCTAATATGTTTCAGATAGGCTTGAATCATTAATCATACATTGTATCATTTCCATGATAGTATGATTTATATTTTCAACAACACCATTTTGTTGTGGTGTATGATGAGGTTTCATTTGATGATGAATGCCATGTGTTTATAAAAATGCTTTGAACTCATTACTAGTTTATTCACCACCTCAAACTGAGTGGAGTGTCTTTATTTTTTGACCAGTCTTAGTTTCAACAATGGCTTTGAACTTTTTGAAGTGTTCAAAGGCTTGGTCTTTGGTGTGAAGATAGTATATCCACATTTATCTTGAGAAATTATCAACAAAGAGCATGAATTATTGAAACCCAATATGACTAGGTCTTATGGGTCTACAAAGATCGATATGCACTAGATCAAGTTTCCTAAGAACCTGAAATGTACTTCTTTTAAATGGAGCTCAATGTTGTTTTCTTTCCAAAAAATTCTGACATTTATTTACACCTTTTATAAGAGGTTGAAATCTTCTCACCATATTAAGTCTGTGAAGTGTGTTAAGATAGCCAAAACTCATGTGAACAAATATTCTCTACCATAATAGTGTTAAATCTATATATTTTGTAACAAGGGCCTAATTGTATCTTTGAACAAAATCAAGTTGAAACATGTGACCCACATTGAAAGCTCATGCAACAATTTTAGAGCTTTTAGACTATCTCAAATCAAGGAAACTTTTCTTCTACCTTTAAAGTCAAAATAAATCTTGAGATTATGATCTAAGAGTTTACTAACTGATAACAAGTTCTTAGCTAAACCAAGTAAATATAATACATCATAAATTTTGCATATATGTATGTCAAGGGGTGAATTAATGTTTCCAACTCCTTGAACACAATAAGAAGAATCATCACCCATTGAAACATGATTCTTGGAAGTGAAGAACCAAAATTTTGGCTAGTCATATTTCAAGTGGCACTCAAATCAACATATCAAATATAAATATGTAAAGTTGGCTCTTTATGGACTTAGGTAGAATATAAGAAGTCATCTTCTTCAAAAATTTCTTCATGACCAACAACATTGCCTTGTTGATGATATTTCTTATGTCAATGTTCTTTTTTATATCCTTGTGGTTTTTTATTTACTTGGGATGATTATTGGTTAGTTGGTCTTGGACCACTAGATTATCCCTTTTGGAATGCATTATACAACTATAGACACTATTTATGAATTATATAACAACTCAGTCTTGTACACTTAGAAAACTCAAATCTTGGTTATTCCTCTCAATTAGAGACCTTTCCTTCTTTCATAAGTCTCGTGTCTCCTCTCTATTATGTCCCTTGGCCTATATCTTAGTTTGAATAGTCTTAATTTAATGACTCAAGCCTTTTATCTTTCTAAGAATGCTTAAAAATAGCTTATCTTACACCTATGCAAGTTCTAAGGTTATCCCTATTTTCTTGCTCCCTTGACACTTGCATCCCAAACAGACACCTCTGTCGACGTAAGTGTCCTAATTTGATGTAAGTGTCTTGTTTCCCAAAGTCATATAATTTTTAAATAAAATGTAACGTAATGGTTAGCCTAAATGCTTTAATGTGAGATATTCTCCAAATGGATTGGTATAAATACAAGATCAATCCTCATGCATACCTCATCTACAAAATACCTAGTAAAGACCAAGAAAACTTATCAAAATCATTCTATCAAGTATTAAATTGAGAAAAGATTCCCTATTTTATCTTATTTCCACATTATTCATAGGGACAACACATCTACAAGTTTAAAGTATTAAAGGAGTAGTCCAAGATCTATATTTACCAAGTTAAAATCTAGGTCATTTTTGTACTTGATTATCACTCATTACATTATTTACACATAATCCCACACATAGGGGAGAAATAAATAAGTCTAAGTCCCTCTTAGGAGTATTGGCTATGTAGGTAGTACTCATTCATAGAGGGATCTTTGGGTCAGCTCGACATCGTGTGCCCACTAACCCATTTTTCCCAAAGGTAATATAAAGATGAACAATTAGGCTTTTGTTATTTGATAAGTATTGATAGTCCATGACCCATATCTAAGTATGCTAGATCAAAGGTGATAAAAACCCACAAGCATCTAGGTGGTCACATCCTGTTCCATTAGATATTTTATACAAGACACCTACGTCCAACATAGACACTAGTGTCAACATAACTATCCCAAGATTATGCAAGTATCTAAAGCTACAAAAGAATTTAATTTATAATTTGATGACTATTATAGAATATCATTCTAATATTCTTCTTGCATGTTCCATATCTAGATCTATATTAGCATCAAAATTAGTTAAGTATCTTATTTATTTATCATTGCCATATCTAGCATAACTATACTTTACATTTTTTAGCATATCTCAATATAATAAATTTAGTATATGTTCTATCTAAGTTTTGAAATTAATTATCCTTCTATATATCTATTTATCACCCTTTTTATTATTCATTTCTATATTCTTAACCCTATCTATCCTAATAGGATCCATATCCAATTTAGGGTTAAATATTTTGTGAACCTAATTTGTGGGAATGTAAATAAAACTTGTATAGGTCTTTCAAGTCTCCTAGGGTCTCAACTTGTTGTGATTTATTTTCATATCTGAAACTTTACCCAAGGGTTTTACCCTCCTCTGATTACAAGGGCTTTGTGTGCATACGCTTATAAGTTGATTCTTCCTTGATTGGTGAATTTTTTCCTCCAAATAGATCCATTTTATAATTCCTTATAGGTATTTTTTACTTAGTTTGATATACTAAAAAACCTCTTTTTTTCATCAAAATTCAATACGTACTTTTAAATATTTGCAATTTATTATTTTTACTAGATATTGGCATACAAGGTGAATGATATACTCATTTTATAATTAATTTATGGGTTTCATCAAAAATAATATTTTATTCAAAAATATATATTTTATATATAAAATAAATTCCTACTTTATCATAATTGTTGATTCTTTATTTAGAATATTATAGGGTTTTGCTTGTGAAGCATTCCACATTATTTGGGTTATTTTTTATTCATAATAGATCAAATTTCAAATTATATAGAGGTTTTTTATAATTATTTTTATATAAATAAAAAGCTTTTTCTTTCCAAAATATTGTGCAGATTTTACTAATTTACCACTTTACTAGTTTTAGTAAATTTAGACCTACAAGTTATACACTATACTTTTGTTTCCCTATTATTCTGGGTTCTTCTCATTTCATATTTTCTCAAAAAAAAACCTATCTCATATTTTCAAAAAAAATCCAATATTATAAAATTTATATATCCTTATTGTATCATGGCTGATTACTCATTAGCATTTGTATGTCTTTCTTATCCTATTTTCCTATCAATTTTTAGAATATTTAAAATGGATATAAATGAGCCTCTTCCTCCTTCTAACCCTAATGAGGGTGATAGCTACCATCCCTCTAACTAGGGCCACACTATCACTCCTTCAAGGGGTAAGGTAGGTGGTACATGTATGCATGTCCAATTTGAGGTAACTAGGGTTTGTGTTGATGAAGCCCTAAGAGATCAAATCACTAATATGAGCAAGTTAAGAAAAGAGTAAACAAATCAGATTAAACTCATATAAAATCCATTGCATGGTAGTATTAATCACGTGTTTGCATCCTCATCTACCAATGTTGTGCCAAACAAGGTTTCATATCCAAATGAAAAGTTAAAATAGAATACATCCAAAACAAGTGATTCCAAAAGTGACCAAAATGCTACTAAGATATCATCAAGTGAGATCCTAAGAGAAATGATTTAAAATAAAGTGATGAAACTACCTCCTATGCATCATGTACATAGATCCAAATGCTACTATGCATATCATAAAATGCATGGGCATCATACACAACATTGTTTTGCATTGAAGAATAAAATTCAAAGTCACAAACATAATGGTGATCCTATCATTGATACATCACTTAAGAAAAACACTCACATTATAAGTACTTCTCCTAAATCAAAACTACAAAAAAAAAGTATGGGTACCAAAGGATAATTTAGAACAAAAACACTTGCAAATGTAAAAAATAGAGTAAGAAAAGATCCACAAGGTATAATTAGAGCAATAAAATATCCAAAAGGCATAAGTAGAGCAAGAAAGGATCCAAAAGGCATAATGAAAGCAATAAAAGATCAAAAGGCACAATTAGAGAAAGAAAATATTCAAAAGGCCAAGATAGAACAAGCAATGTTACAAAAAGATAAGGATGAAAAAGCCAAATTATAAAATATCAAGATGAGAAGGCACAATTAAAAAGTAAATTTTTAATAAAAGAGCAATGGGCACATCAAGTGTTCAAAACAAGGTTTCTAAAAAGATAGGTCAGAAAGAAAGATACACTTGATAAACCTAAAGTTTCAAATGGGTATAGAGGGGGAAACTACAAGACCTTCCTCATGTCAATACTCTTCTACTCATACAAAGGGTAAACAGTCTTCAAATGAATAATTTAAAAAACCATATTCTCATCCACTTGATAATTTACCTCATAATCGATTTATATCTACAAGACCTTGTACATATCGATTGAATCCATTACCAATATTTGTGAAACCAACCACATATACAATCAAATCAAACCATATAACTCTGGATGTCATTAAGTTATTTACATCTTATGTGCACATAGATATGAACAATGGCATACCAAAAAAGGCACCACCATAGTATGGTGCAATTCCTTATTCATATATAGACAATCAAAATGGTATATTAAAATCTCAAGAGCAGCTTGGTAGGTTATATGATTACATCAATGATTATGAGCTTAATGATACTACAGATATGTGTGATCCTAATAATATTGATTATGTAAAATATGACTTTGATACACATGATATAGAACCTTCATATAAACATCTCCTTAATGAGTACATTTGATCTTGGTAGTAATTTTCTTTATGCATGTCTTCTTTGCACAACGTTTTCACATATTTCAAAAATGCCAAAAAAATCAAAAATCCAAAGAACATTTTGGCATATATATATATTATATTGGCTCCTTTGCATCTATGTGTTAGTTCTATGTTGATGGATAATATATCAGTTAATTCCATATCCACATTATTTTCACACTTATATTTGAGTGTGATACAAGAATGCACAGATACATGATCTATGTACTTATGGATGTTGGACCTTCTCTCTTCTTACATCACCAGGACATTGGGGGCATGTGTATGCAATGGGAAATGCAGTAGATCTATAAATTAATCCTATCTTAGAGAATATAAATCCTACTTAAACTTTCTATTGGGGATACATTAGATAATCGAGGTCATGACCAATATGGATCTACTAGACCTAGCCAAGGGATATCTTATAACAATAAATTTACTAGGGAGGCTTCCAAAGCCTCCAATCAAGCAAAACTATGCAATAACCCTAACTAGGTCCTATGTTTTCATATTCACTAAACTAATAAAAAGTAAAACAAAGTTTAATATATTGTTCACCAAAGTTTGTGGCACAAAGTGGGGGTAATAAACATGAAAAGTAAACATGCATAGAAGACTATGCTCATGTCAATGTCTATAGAATTGTAATGCATGGAAGAAAAGTGCAAATGCATATCTATCTAATCTTACAAAGGACGAAAAACATTAGGAATACTTACCTTTGAAGATGAACCATTGATTCTCAATCTCTCCCTTGGCCAAGGTGCTTTGCACGAGTTTGTTATGGTTTGTAAGGATGCTAAGGATAAATCAGATTTAGACTACATAACCTATCAATGCATCCAAAAGACTTCTCCATAAGAAAATATTTGTATCTCCAACTAAAGTATGAAACACTAAGCTTGCTCCTTAAGTATAATGGTGGATAAGTAGATGGACAATATGTCTTACTTCTTATTCTCTTCTCTTAGAAATGGAAAAATGAATGTGTTTATATAGGTAGATCTTACCCTAAACCCTTCCAAAATTTTAGGCTGACAAAGTCAACCTGGTTAACTTAGTATTGTAATTGACAAAAACAAACTAGGTCATGGACTAGGTCAGTCAAAGGCTGCTGATCTAGATCCTATTAACTTTTGTCAATAAGGATACAAGTTTGATGTGGTCAACTATGTAATGTAAACTATCAAAAGGGATTTAGGTTGGGGAAAGCATGAATGAATTTGGTAAAAGACTAGAGAAGGGTACAAAATAAGAGGTAAAGCTTAGGGGAATGGTTTTAGGAGACAACTGTGTAGATAGTAAGTGGCAAAGAGGGATAAAAATCTTGTGAAACACCATTGGTCTACCCACCCCTATCCTAGTTCACCCCTTAAGGTGTGCACTTAGAGAGATTGAGACTCGACATGTTCCTGCAAGATATAAAACATCAATAATTGATAAAGTTTTAAAATATTATGTGTGAAGATATCACCCACTTAAATCTCATCATGTGTTATGTAGGTACAACATGGGATGGCGCTTTGGGAAAAGAACATAGTAGCACATAATGTTGAAGCTAAATAAAGTGTAGTAAGGAGAAAATAAGATAAATGAAAGGACAAAACTAAAAAAATGTATCTTTACTTACCTTAGTGTTGTAGATAAATAAGGAGATGTGAGAAATGTGAAGGTGTCCAATTTGAGGAATAGTAGGCAAACTTATAGAGATTAGTGAAAAAAAGCAAAAAATTCAAATGTTTGAAACATAAATATATAAGGAGAGAAATAACATCATAAGCATTATGTAGTGTGAAACAAAAGTCATCATGTAAGATAAATAAGGATTTGACACAATGCCAAATGATATAAGATAGAGAAATGTAAAGTTGGAGCAAACATCCATTCTAAATGAAGAAAGAAATCAAATAATACCATGATTATGTTCATAAATATTGATATATTTATCCCACACACATTATCTATAACATCTAATAAGTCTTTATGAAGTTGAACTCGGATTGCAACCAAAGTCTCATCGATCTCATTAAAAGTTGATTAAATACTTCATGTCAAATCTCTTCAATTGAAAATGTATGAATGCCTGAAGGATCATGCTAATGATTACTATCATGTAGGGGATGATCAAGATAAGGAATGGGGTTGGACTCTGTAGGAGATGAAGGGGTCACCAGTGGAGAATGGACCATAGGTGAAGGAGTCACTAGTGGAGAAGGGGTCATCAAGGAATGAGGATCTGTGGGTGAATGAATCATGGGTCGAGAAGGCACCATAGGTGGTGGAGCCATGAGGGAAGAAGGGGGAGCCTTATTGTGAGGGACTTGTGGGAAGAAGGGTAGTAAGTGAAAGAATGGTCATGAGGTGATCCTTGAGATGCTACTGAAGGATGTGGTAATGATCAGTGTGATTAGTACCACATTGATTCTAGAGACAATATACCTCATCATATTTGGGAAGATATTTAGGTAATAATTTTGGGGGTATAGCCTTGTCTATGAGCTGAGGAGTGGTGGGATGTAAGCTATTTTTATATTATTGTAGATTACGATAATATATGGATGAATGATTATCTATGCCATGGAATCAATAGATATTATTAATAGTATGCTTTTTAGGTGTACTAATAGGAGTGGAAATGAAAGTCGAGGAAGGTTAGTGTAATGAATAGTCTCTAGTCCAATAACTAGAAACTTTATGAATATCACAATATGGCCGATCGGCTCATTTAGTGGGCAAAGGATCAATCTATGGTAAAGGGAGAAAACCATCACCAAGAGAAGGTGAGGTTGGTAGAGAGACTGAGTGAGGCTTGATGAAAGGAGTAATAAGATCTAAAACATGAAGAGTCAGCTAGAAAGGGAGTGGGACTAGGATCCAAATTGGGCTCAACTGAGGGAGGGGTAGGATGTATGAAAAGTTGAAAGATAGTTGCAATCATCTTAGGAATAAGTCAGCTAGAGGGGTCCTGGTATTTAGCAAAGCTATAGGTACCAATCATGGCATGATCCATAAACATACTCTTATGAGGCTCTTCAAAAATTAGAGGTGTGCACACCATATATACCCTATGAATAAAAGGAAAAATACTAAAATTAGGAATTTTGTAGGATATAATGCTAGAATATGTATGTAAAGACTAAAGTAAAGAGGAATGATAATGAATAATTTCATCATCTTAGGCCTGAACAAGACCTCCTAAGAAAGGATCATCTAAAGTATAGTCATCTTCATAGTCAAGTGTATGAAGATCGATGGAATAGGTAGGGATGACTTTATCATTTTGTGTGGTGTGATGAATGGAGTGCCAAGTCTTAGTTAATATGATAGGTATATCATCAGGTGGTTGACAGGAACATGGTTTCAGAGAAGGTGGAAGTTGGGAAATAAGATGAGGTGAGAGATCCAAGGTTCTAATCTTGAGATTTATCTCATCAAGCTCATATTCATTTGAATCTAGGAGGTTAGGGGGTATATTTTTAGGGGGTATTTTCCTGATGAGTTCAAGGTGACCATTGTAACCTTGGGTGGATTTTATAGGAAAGTTAAATCATTGAGATTCATGAAAAGAAATGCTCAGTAGGGTTCAAGAGTTGAAATCTTGAATACACCATGATCTTGGAATTGTTAGAAATTCCAATGGTTAGTGTCACCTTAAATCTCATAGATTGATCCATTATTAGGAAATTTGACACATTGGTAAGCAAAAGAGGCAACTTCTCTCATGCAATGAGTCCATGGCCTACCAAGCAAAATGTTATAGTATAGAGGAAAGTTGAATATCATCACCTACACTCAAAAAATGATAGGTGGGATGGTGATAGGAAGCCACACATAACCTAGGGAAGGCATTTACCTTTAGCCATATCCTTAACATGTGTTTCATGTGGACTTAAGATTACATTCAAAATATCCTAGAGTTTTAATAAAATCAAGAGAGGTAACACAAGTACCTGAACCTTCATCAATCAAGGCATGTCTAACTTGGATATCACCAATTTAGACACTAATAAAAAGAGGAGGATCATTTGCACAAAGCAAAATATTATCAAGGATCATAAAAACAATGGGGAATTTGAGGGAAATAGATGTGTCTATGGTTTCATCAACATGTATGGACATCTCTTTACACTATTGTGAAATTCTATCATCTGATCTAGATAAGGTGCCATTGTATCTTGTTAGGGGAGGATGAGAGATGTTTATTTTGAATAAAAGATGCATAAGATGATTATAATGATATGGAAAAGTTTGCCTGTGTTTGAGAAATGGGATTTGAGATGGGAAATTAGTAAGCTACATGATAAGATCCCACTCATCATAACCCATAAGGGGACTATTGGAAAGAGGTACATAGTGTTGAGGGAGGTCCTTGAAAGGAGGAGTTGAGGTGCATGTGAATTTATTTTAATAAGATGCAGAAGATTTAATTGGAGGACAAGTTTGTTGATTGTATTAAGAAGATGGGGTAGTTGATGCAGGTTTGGTTTGAGATAAATTAGAAGAAGTGTTAATAGAAGTTTTAGTATCATTAGTGATGGGTAAAGAGGTTAGAGGAGTGGTAGAAATGGTATGAGAAGCGTTATTCAAGGGAGGTGTTATAATTGGTTCATAAAAATAAATAAGGTCTTCTTACCCCAACTTTGTTAAGTGAGCTAGGGAATAATCTTGGATAACATGAAAACTGAGAGACAATTGAGGGGTGTGGATGGAATGAGGATCAATGAAGGCAACCACCCTTCGCATATTAATCATATTGACCACATTCTCTTTAGGAGTTGGGTCGATAAGACTATCAACATTATTGGTAGAAGGGGTAGGCTTATCTTGATTATCTTGGTAATTCGGAAGAGTCAGTGGCAAAATGAGCATTATCCTAGTTCAAAGCTTGAGATTTATTTTGTATTTCATGGGATTTGAAGGCAATTTCATAATCTTATTGATGTTTATGAATGATAGAATCATGGTCAAAATTGGGATCGAGAAAGAAATCAATATCCAAATTATGAAGTTACCTACAAGTCTCATGAGAATGACCCCAACTAGCATGAAACCAACAAAATTTATTAGGATCTTACTAGGATTTCATGGGAGGAGTGGGATCAAGCTCTCATGGAAGAGGAATTGGTATACGCTTTTGTAATTTTGATAAGGATAAAGGTTTATGAACATTAATGTTATTTGTTGAAGATAAATGAGGATTAGTGATGTGGTTGGGAAGGGAAGCTTGTTATGTAACCTGGTTGGGAATAATAGCTTGGATAGTATCAATGGTATCACAAGAATCAATGACACCATCATTGGTAACATGATGATTCTTATTTTCGATTAACATGTGAGTACCCATAACAGGTTGGGATGGATCGAATTGACACATGAGGTAATCTTGGCACTTATCTTGGTCAATGGCCTTTTTTAAAGTGTGTAGAGAGAGTCCAGACTTGATATTGTAACTTGGGATAAAGAACATTGGTAACAGATGAAAAAATTTATCATATGCCATATTATTTTCACATTTGTTAGACAAGGTCTTCCATCATTTGATGAAAGCTTGTGCAATTTCGGTCTCAAGTTACTTATAATTACTAAAATTGGCCAAATTATTTCCAGGGAGATCACTAGTTTGAAATTCTTGGATGAGAGCATCGACTAAATTTTCCAAACTAGTGATGGAATGAGATTTGAGTTGGTTATACCAATATAAAGCATCACCTATGAGATTTTTTTTTAATAGCTTGGTGGCAGAAAAAGTATTTAACTTGACCCAATATTTCTATATATTGTGTAATGTTTTTAAGTGGAGAGTAGGATTGGTTGACCCATTGTAACTACTGGTAGTGGTGATACCTCCTATATCGATGTTAAAAATTTGAGGTACAAGAGGCTCATTTTAAAGGTGTTTTATTGTCTTGTTAATAAGAGGAGGTTAAGGGATAAGATTACCATGGGAACCCCAAACAGGATGTGGTGGAGCATTTTGGTTATGCATTTCCCATGGAACCTATTGAGGGTGATTTTGAAGATGGATAAGGTGATTTTACATTTTCATTATTTGGTTGGCATTATTATCTTGGAAAGCATTCATTTTATTAAGGGTTTTTAAGAGAAGTTGATGGGTTTGAGTGGTGTTATTTGCATTATGTAAAGCATTATAATTGGTTTTAGTGTCTTGGGTACCATTATGGGTGTTATTAGTGGCTTGAGAGGAATTGTTGGTAAGGCACTAGTATCATGATCTTCTTGTGTGGTAAAGGATGCAATAGTAGAGGAATGAGAAGACTCAGCACTAGAGGCATGATTACCATGGGTATAAAATGATGCACTAGTGGAAGAGTTGATAAGAGTGAATCTTAGAAGAGGTCCACTAGATGTAGAACCTACCATGTTAGTAGAGATACTAGGCATGGAGGTGAAGGAAATAAAATAGGAAGATGTCATGGTATGATAAGGGGTCGAGATATAAGGAAGAGATTGAGAATCAAAGAAGCTAGTGTCCCCAAATCCATGTGAGAACATGGGAGAAGGTGAATGGAGCTCCCTGACTTGACCACTTATCATAAGATGGTAAATAGTCGAAAGATCTTTTCCTCAATGTTGAGGAAATTCATTGATGAAGAAGAATATTTCCATAGTATACTCTAATTTAGTTTGATCTTCGAATGAGAAGATAGGTTTATGAACTGAAGAGGAATGAGGAGGGGTCCTATAGTTTGTAGTGTAAATAACTACATGAACATTACTTTCATCTAGGGTAGGAGCCATAAGTTGCTTATGGGAGAACCTATTGGGGTTGGTAGAGCTCATCATATTTGTTGAATTCAACTCAATGTTATCTTTAAATAAGAAGTTCATGATGAGGGAGAAAGATTAAGGAAGACTAATCTAATGCAAAGATAAAGAGGTAGAAAGGATACAAAGTCGATCAAGTTTACTATGTTATATAATCCAAGAGGTAGATAAGGATACATATTCATATAGGTCAATTTTATACTGCAAATAGGGTATGAAACTGAGTTGATAAGGATACAAGGTCAACCAAGTTAACTTAATACTATAACTTGACTAGTAGAAATGGGTACAAATTCATACAGGTCGACTATGTACTATAGACAGGGGATAAAATTGAGCTAATAAGGATACAAGGTTGACTATGTTAACTTAGTATTATACCCTAACTAAAAGAAAGGGATATAGAGTCAGACAAGTTGACTCTATGTTATAATCTAGAAAAACATAGCCTGTAAGAGACTGCACCAGATAGAATGACATTGTGCTAAAACAAGGAAAAATTTTACAATATAATTGAATCTAGAAATGGAAGTAAACACACAAATAATTAGATCAATTTGAATGATCCAATTGGGGAACACAACACAAAACCTTGCACCAACACTGGCTAATGCAAATTTTTATAATACAACACATAATGATTAGAGAGCAAGCAGTCAACTAAAAATTAAGTGCTAACTAAGTGGTCATCCTAAGTGTTATTAGATTATTAGAAAGTTTTTTTTAAGTGTGATAGGGGAGTTGGCTGAAAATAGGAAACTAAAAAGTAATTTATGAATAATTTTAGTACATTTAGGCTGAAATGGATATGTGTTGAAAATGGTATTGGCTTGGTATTGGGGCCTAATCCCTCACTTCATAATCCTGTAGTGATAAGGGTGTTGGGTGATTTTCCAATATATACTACTAACCATGTATTTATACTTGGCCAAAAAATCAAGTTGGCTTCCCCCTTGGTGATGAAATCCAAGTAAGTAGGCCTTGGGAAGACAAATGTTAAATGCATTTTGAATATTTGTGTGATTTTATAGTATGTGCAAAAAGATAAAATAGTGTAACTAAATGAGAATTTGAAAAAACATCTAATTAGACTATGTGAGCTACTTTAAGCATTAAAATAATCAAAAATGAAAGTGTGAATTAATTAGTAGCAAATAGTTATTAATTCCCAAATTAAAAATGGTATAGAGTCTATTTAAATGACACTATATGCAAACAGTATAGAATAGAGTTGATTGGGTCGCTACTATTCTATGAAGTCAAGAGTCTTTAAGAATAGAGTCAAACAAGTCAACTCAATCTGTTAGACAGAAGACAGACTACAGAACTAAGTTAACCAGGGTGACTTAATTTATTATAGGCTTACAGTTTTAAAGACTTCTAACTTGTACAAAATAGAATTAAAATGTAGTACTAAAATGACTAAGAGAGAAATAGAGGAACCTTGGTGGGTTGGAAGATGATTAGGATTCAAAATTTTATGATAAAGTGCCTTGAATGTTGCTTTCAAATTTTTCAGACTAAGTTGATTGGCTTGAGACAGTTCTACAAAACTCTGTGTGTTGAAGAAAGATAAGATGACTAAGTCAACCTGTTCAACCTAGTTTGTTGATTTGAATGCTAATTAAAACACTAAGTCAACCTATTATACATACTTTATTAATTTGGATGTTGATTGAAAGACTAAGTCAGCCTGTTTGACCTAGTTTGTTTATCTAGATGTTATCAAAGTGAATAAGATGATAGAGTTAACTTATTCAACCTTATATTCTTATCTAGGAATGAATAAGACTATTATGTCAACCCGTTAGATCCAGTAACTTGTATTTTATGAATACTTGCACATAAATAATAGAGTTGTTATGATGTGACTGTGTGTTAAACCTATGCATAGAAAGTTATAACTATACCGACTAGTTCGATACAATATCATAAATATAGAAAAATAATAAGATGATAGAAATAAAAGAATGAAAAAAAAACTTCAAGGGTTAGATTCACATTAGGTTCACCAGAATGTATGCAATGGCAAATGCAACAAATCTATAAATCAATTCTAGCTCAGAGAAGATAAATCATGCTTACACTTCTGGTTGGGAATACATTAGATAATCAGGATCATGACCAATATGGATCCACTAAACCTAGCCAAGGGATCTCTTACCATAGTATATTCACTAGGGAGGGTTACAAAGCCTTCAATCAATAAAAACTACATAATAACCCTAACTAGGTCCTATGTTATCATATTCACCAAACTAATAACAAGTAAATCAAAGTCCAATCTAGTACTCACCAAAGCTTGTGGCATAAAGTGGGGGTAATAAACATGAAAATTAAACATGCATAGAAGACATATACTCATGTCAATGTATATAGAATAATAATGCATGGGATAAAAGTGCAAATGCATATCTATCTACTCTTATAAATGAGGAACAAAGTTAGGAATACTTACCTTTGAAGATGAACCCATCGAGCCATAATATCTCCCTTGGCCAAGGTGTTTCACAAGATATTATTGTGCTATGTAAGAATGACAAGGATAAATCATATCTAGGATACACAACCTATCAATGCATCCAAAAGACTTCTTCATAAGACAAGATCCATATCTCCAAAGAAAGTATGAAACCCTAAGCTTGCTCCTCAAGTAGAATGGTGGATAAGTAGATGCACAATATATCTTACTTCTTCCTCTCTTCTCTTAGAAATGACAAAATGAATGTGTTTATATAATCAGATCTAACCCTAAACTCTTTCAAAAGTTTAGGCCAACAAGGTGTACCTAGTTGACCTATTATAAGAATTGACAAAAATAAATTAGGTCATCGATTAGCTTGGCCAAGGGGTGACCTAGATCCTAATAAGTTTTGTCAATAAGGATACAAGGTCAATGTGGTTGACTATGTAATGTAAACTGTCAAAATGGAGTTTAGTTTAGGGAAAGGGCCAATGAAGGTGGTAAAAGACTAGAGGAGGGTGAAAATAGGAGGCAAAGCTTAGGGTAATGGTTTTAGGAGATAAGTGTGTAGATAAAAAGTGTTAAAGAGGGACAACAATATTATAAAGCACCAATAGTCTACCCACCCCTTTCCCAGTGCACCCCTTAAGGCATGCACTCAGAGATATTGAGACCTAAATCATCAATAATTGATAAGGTTTGAAACTATTATGTGTATATAACATCCACCTTCTTTGAATGCAATATATCTAGGTTATATCATTCTATGGTCAATGTTTATTATCATGTTTGAACTAATCTATACTTACACATACCTTTATCCATGCTTATATCTTCTACAGTGTACATGATATGTTATGTACTTGATGTTTTTCCTAACACATTGGATACATGGGATACTAAGATGATATGTTTATGTTGGATGTTTATGATTTCATTTATACACTTCCTTGAGTGTCTTGATTTGATATTATCTTATTTATTGAGCATTTGAATATGCTCCATTGTTTACATCCCCTATGCCTTTGTTTATTTCTTTGACATTTGAATATGGCATTGCTTGTTTATGTTTCCATTTGAGTATGTCATTTATTACATTTGACTAAGTCATGTCTATTCAATTTTGTGGTATTTGAACATGCCCCTTGCTTGCGATCTTTTTGAACCATTAATTATTGCTTTTGAGTCTTCTTGTGTGTGTGATTTATTACTTAATGACCGTGTAATGTTACTATATAGATGTTATCATGATCTTTATCATGCATCTTAGTCATTAGTTTGGTCACATTCTATGCACTTCAATGACACATTTACTTAGACATGTCCTTATATATTCTACATGGTTCATTCATAGTTATATGTTTATCTTATCCTTTTGATGTGAGGTAACTAATAGTTTATATCTTCCCTCAGCTCAAGGCGGGGGGAGGGGGGTGGAATATCTATGGGAGCATCTCATAGGGGCATGGATTTCACATATTCATAATTTTAGATTCAGTGGGAGCATGCCATAGAGGTATGGCTTCCACACATTCATAGTTTCAGATTCATTGGGGGCATGTCATAAAGGCATGGCTTTCACACATTCATAGTTTTAAATTTAGTGGGGGCATGTCATAGAGACATGGATTTCACACATTCACAATTTTGTATATATAGTGGGGGCATGTCTTAGAAACATGTTCTCCATATTTATTTATTATTTAGCATACTCATATTACAGTGTGGCCATATTTTGGAAACATGTTCTCCACATTGGCACTTATATCAGTTTTAATATTTATCCATATATATTGGGGGCATGTTATGGTAACATGTCACCCACACTTGATAAAATTTTCAAATTAGCCAAAGCACATAGTTATATGATTTAGATACACATTTATTGTGGAATTCTATACACTGGTAACATTGTTACACATAGTTTCAACATGAGACATACCTAAGGTGCATACGCTATGCAATGTGCACCTAATATTATAAAATCAAAATCAATTTTAAATTCAGAACACTTTCAAGGACTTTCACCACCCACAAGGTTGGACTTTTACAGACTATATTGAACCAATCTACTATAGTGGTTGGTTTGATTTTTAGTATGGTTGAGATGATCAAATCACTCAATCTTGCCAAGTTTATAAGTTGGACTTGATTGTATCATCCAACCTCACTAGTTTGATAGTGTGAGTTAACGTGGTTCACTCACACTCACCATGTTATAAGTATGATTGATTTGCATGGTTGAACTAGTCTCAATTGCTAGGTGGCAATTCATCTTTTCTCCAAGTTTGGGGGTATGTGTCTTCCGATATCTATATCTCTATCTCCTTAGATATATGCACTTTTCATATTTATATATTTGTCCTAAACTTAGTTTTAGTGATTTATAATGATACATCTTTCACATAAAATTACCAAAAGGCAAAATGATTGCATCTATACACATGTGTACTTATAAACCTTATTTTATTTCAATTTCAGATTATATACACTAATTATATATTATAACATGCTCTTGGTTATAAGTCAATCATAATAAAATCACTCAAGTTGGAATCAAACAAAGGTAAGGTATGTCATACACACCCAGGTACACATTCATTTCCTTTAATCTAGCAATTTCAATACTATATTAAAGGGGGAGAATGTAGACATTATTTATGAATTATATAGCACCTTAGGCTTGTACACTTGGAAAAATTAGACCTTAGTTATTCCTCTTAGTTCTAGACCTTTACTACTTCCACAATTCTTGTATTTTCTCTTTCTTTTGCCCTTTGGACTATCTCTTAGTCCGACTAGTCTTATGTTGATGACCCAAGCCTTCTATCTTACCTAGAATGCTTTAAAAACGTTTATCTTCCACCTTTGAAAGTTTTAAGCATGTACCTATTTTATACTACCTAGACACTTACATCCCATACATATGTCAGAGTTCATATTGAACTCATAACAAGCAAGATCCCACTTGCATACCATTATCACAGCACCAATAACACAACTATTGCACACTAAGTATTTGTATTGTATTCACAATCATCCATATGGATCTCGAGAATCAACCAAGTTAAAATACATATGAGTGCATACTAAATAAGCAAGGTAGGTTATTTTGTGCAATAAAATATTGTTGCATGAACAACCTATAAAATAGGAGTGTCTATTTATTATTGTGCACTCAATAATTATGTGCATAAAATAGAATAACACTCCAACAATTAAAAAAATCCTAAAATATTGCTTAGATGCTTTACTCCAACACCCTCCCTTAATCATAGAATAGGGAGTGAAAAAATAGAAATCAAAGAGATTGATGGGTCTTAGCAATGAGGCCTGATCAGCTACCCATGTACAAAATCATAGTGAAATACAAAGTGTCCCTTTGTAACCAATCCATCTTACTAGACTACATGGATGACGAATCATTATAGCCTCGAAGTCAAATAGGAAATGGTAATCTATACGAGGCTAACTCTGTAAAAAATCTGATCTCAAAACACTGGGAAAAATAGTCACTAAAGATGAAATGTATCATTGTAAGGTACCCCAAAAACTAGTACAAATAGCTAAATTCAAGAGTAAAAAAACATATGCTGCAAGGTATCCCAAAAAAGCAAACGGCTCAATACTCAAACATAATGCTAAAGAGGTGCACTAGATGAAATGAAGGCCATCAAATAAAAATGCATTTGGTGGACTCTAAAGTCTCAATGAAACTCAAATTTTCATGAGTGGTATAGATCCACTACTTGATCACAAAAAATAACTAACACTGGAATGCACCAAAATAGCTCTTATAAAAAGAGACTATCAGAGGTGTTGATAGTGTAAAATGGTTCACCAACTGAATTTGATTTACTTCCAAAAGATGTAGTGCACCAAGGGTTAGCAAGGAACACAACAAACAAAAAAGTAGGATCTACACCATAACCCCCATACTATTGATTGGGTGGAGTGATGCAAAAAGGTTTGTATGAGTGGACTGAATCCACTACTTGAACACTAACATGTTGACATTGTATTCACTAGAATAACTACTCTTCAAAAGGAGATCAAGCTCTAAAATAAATCTCAAAGAGACTATCAACTATCAATAAAATGTTGAAGATACAGAATAAATATCTCTCAATAAAATGTCCCTAGTGGTGATGGAATAGTCAATAACTGAAGATTAAGTGCTCAACATGAAGCAAACAAACATGATGAAAAATATTCCATGACTCTCAGTGTGACCAAAAATAAATATCCCATGCAACAAAAAATACCAGATGATGTATTAAACCAAGAATATGATCAATCTGTAGAAGATGCCATCAAGAATAAGATAGTTGCTCCTAAAACAAGGGAGAAGTATGAGACATAAAAGTATACTCAAGAATGTAGGACATTAGGCTCTATTGAAAATGCATTCATGAGTACACAAGTGGCACAAAAAATAATGCACACTCAAAAAATGGGATATCAAACTCTACCAAAAATTCATTTGTGAGTGAAAGTAGAGTGTGATGACAAGTACAATAATGTGGGCCAAGGGGGTACAATTTCAATACTAATGACCTATAAAAAATAAAATTAAGGAATGAGAACAAGGTTGTTTTTATCTGTGAGGGATTTTGACCTCCTGCCAGACCAGACGTCACCCTCCATTCTTCGATAAATGAAAATGAAAGAATGGTATCCCAACAATAAGAAAGCCTCAATAATTAAAATGGGTTTTGAATTACAATAAGACCACCTTAAAAATGTATCCATTCTACAGTAACATCAACCTTTAAAAAAAATAAACCCCCTTTTTGAAAAAAAAATTGTGCACCACCTCTTAAAAATATAGCTCCCACAATAAAAATTTGCCTCCGTAAATGAACCCCCTTTCAATAATTCATCACAACTCTAAAGAAATCTCCCAAATTTTTATCATCACAATGAAATACAAATATTGCTTGGATGTTGGGGGCTCAAACCCAAGACTTATAGCAATATGATAGTACTAACAAAATAATGTAGACCATCACGCCATGCTATAATTCCATTGATGACATTGCACAAATTCCTAATTGAATCTCCATTAAAAAATTCATGCAAGGAAATAAAGTAAATCAAAACCTTTTATTTGAATGACTTGTGTAGATGGACCCATGTGGAGGGTGATTTGGCCATCGTGGAGGGTTGAGGATGAACACCTTTATAATTGTCTATGTTCACCAAAAACATCATCAGGCACAAGCACCATAATAAAATTGGACTCTACTGGCAGAGATGGAAGAGAAATGGTCGGGGGTAAATGTGGAGATGATAACTCCAATTGGTTTGGTAGTCAATGGGTGGTAAGGTTGAAGATGTGGAATAAATCCAATGAGATCAAATTTAGTTATCTTAAAGGATATAATATAGATAACATGACCTACCACAAATTAGATGAGCCACTAGGTGTGTGGGCAGTGCTTCAAAATCTTGTCGTGTGAGGAGATTAAGCAACTAAAAATCCCATTATATGTCAAATGAAGGTTGTTGGTCTACCAATAAAGTTGTAATACATAAGTGTCTGCCTCTTTTGCAAAGATCCTGGTGGTGAAGTATCCATCTACAAGTCTAGTTTCAAGTGGAAGCATAGAACAAACAAATTTATCAAGATTTGGGTGGAAGCATGGAACAGACAAATTTGTCAAACTAGAAACTGAGCTCAAAAACAAATGCAGAACGAGTCCAATAAAAAAATTGTAGGCTGATAGGATTAAGTAAATCCATGAGGATAAAGCTCCCATACAGTAACCATTTATGGAGAATATGAGAGAGTTAAATCTCGTAGGCTAGTGAGCAGGTGGAGTAGGGTTGTTGAGATTTAATCCATAAATTAGGTGTTGAGCCAATGAAAATGCCTCAAAATATCAAAAATCAATGCCATTGAAGCTCACCATGATGGATTTGAGATATCCATGATTAAAAATTGATAGCAACTGGCATCATTGAGGTATTTAGACGTTGAGGAGGAGCCTCAATCTACAGTAACCCACTAAGAACAGCCTTTGAACTAACAACAATGTTGATGTGATCTTTAGCTTTGAATGGTTAGTGCAATCATAAACATTATATGGAGCCAAAATGCCATCATCACTTACATTACATTTAGATGATGCCAATAAAAAATCACAAACACCATTCCCAATTCAAACTGAAGTATGTTGTTAACAATGAAATTGTATAGAAAACAAGTAATATTTTGTATGACCTGCTATAAGAAAAGAATCCCTCTTTCTAATGCTTTAGTCTTGATCAATGAAATCAAGCAACATATAAATTCAAATTCTAACCCAACAAAGTGTTGTATGGCCTTTATAACTTTCAAATGCATATGAGAGTAGTACAGCTAATTTTTAAAAAATTGGCAATGAGAGAGGCTCAATGCTTAGTTAAAAAAAAAAGATGAAACTGAGTAACAGATGCATGAATACCACTATGATACCATGTCAGAGTTCATATTGAACTCATATCAAGTAGGATCACTCCTACATACTATTACCATAGCACCAATAACACAAATATTGCACACTAAGTCTTTATATTGTATGCATAATCATTTGTATGGGTCTCAAGAACCGACCTAGTCAAAATACATTTGAGTGTCTATTAAATAGGCAAGGTAGGTTGTTTTATGCAACAAAATATTGTTGCATGAACAACCTATAAAATAAGAGTGTCTATTTATTATTATTATGCACTCAATAATTATGTGCACAAAATAGAATAGCACTCCAACAATAAACAAATTCCTAAAACAATGCTTACATGCTTTACTCCAACAACAGACACCTATGTCGACATACATGTCCTATTTTGACACAAGTTCAAATTCCCTAAAGTCATCTAATTTTAGATGAAATGTACCTTAATGGTTAGCCTAAGTGTTTTAATGTGAGATATTCTCTAAATAGATTGGTATAAATGCAAGATCAACCATCATTCATGCCTCACCTACAAAACACCTAGCACATACCAAGGAAACTTATCAAAAGCATTCTATCAAACATTCAATTCAACAAAGATTCCCTATTTTCTCATTTTTCCACAGCGGTCATAGGGAAAATACATTTATAGGTTTGAAGTAATGAATTAATAACCCAAGAGCTATATTTACTAAGTTACAAGCTAGTCACTATTGTACTTGCTTATCACACATTGCATGAGTCACACACAAGCTAACATGTAGGGGATAACTACATAATTATGATGCCCTCTTCAGAGTATTGGATATGTAGGAAGTGCTCATTGATATAAGGCCTTTAGATCTTCTTGACACTGTGTGCCCACTAACCCATTTTTACCATAGCCAAAATGAAGATGAAAAATTAGAGTTTTGCTATTTGGCAAGGAGTGATAGTCCATGACTCAAATCTGAATGCACCAGAGTGAAGGTGATGAAAAACCCATAAGCATCTAGGTGGTCACATATTATTCTAGTATATATTTCATATAGGACACCTGTGTCTAACCCAGACGCTAGTGTTGATGTAGTTTTCCCAAGCTGGTGCAAGTGTCTGAAACTACAAAGGTACTTAATCTAAAATTTGATGTATGTTCCAAAATATTATTTCAGTCTTCTTCCTACCTATTCTAGATCTAGATCTGTATTAGCATCATAACCAACTAAGTATCTTATTTATTTTTCATTGTCATATATATCATAGTTTTAATTTTAATTTTTAGAATAACTCAATATAATAAACTTAGTATAATGTTCTATTTGAGTTTTGAAATTAATTGACATGTTATAGATATGTTTATCACCCTGTATCTTATTCATTTCTATATTCTTAACCCTATCTATCCCAATAGGATCCATAACTAATTTAGGTTTAAATAACAACCAATTTTTAAATTCATGTCCCTTGCGACCATAAATTTGACATTGCTTTTGTGATTGAGGTCCTTGTTGAATATTACCCTGCTTCATAGGTTATTTTATATATTTTATTTATTTCTTTCCTTTATGACGAGAAGCTAAGGCATGTTCTAATTTTTTAGTTGTGTTCATAGCTTCTTCTTATTGAAGCATATTCACTAATGTTTCAAAAGAAGTTGTTTGACTTATTATATTCAAAGTTGTCACAAAGATTTACATGATGAAGGTAGCGCTCTCAAGATGATAGGTACAAGAGATGCATTTGTCACTTATTCTTCCAAAGTTTCAAGAGATGCCCTCAAAGTTACATCATGCCTTAAAAGGACTCAATTTTTTTAGTTGGTTGCATTTTTAGACTGTGTAATTAACTTTGCAGATGGGGTAAATCATATTTATTCTTTGATTTGTATAAAGTTTTAAGTTTATCCCATGCTTATTTTTCCATTTTGGCATCATGAATATGGGGTTGAACTTCATCTACGACTCCAAAAAATAGATCAATTTAGCCTTATCAAAGTGTCTTTATTACGCAACATCATTTTCATATTTTTTAAGTGACCTATCAACTACTGACCAAATGTCTTCAAATTTTAATTGTGATTGTATTTTTTTCAAAGCAACATAATTATCACTTCTAAGTAGTTGTGAGATGGGCAAAAATAATTTTGGAGCCGTATTTATGGCTATTGTAATGTGAGAGAGAGAAGATGACTCAAAATTAAATAATTCCCCCAAAAAAATTGTACACCCCACCCCTCCCCCCAGAAAAAAATTGAGTTTTGGGCTCTTTTTGGCCATTTGCAATTAATTGTGGCATTATTGGCTGATTTATAAAATTTTCCAAATGGAGAAAAAATTCCCCTTACATTTTTTTTTTAAATATGACTTTCACCTCTAAATTAGAATAGTGAGGACTAAATTTAGCTAAACTACCATATTTGGTAGTACCTCTAAAATTTCCTCTAAAAAGAGGTTGGGGGTGAGATTTGAACTCTAGACCTCCCACTTATTTAGGTTTTAGTAAAAATGGTATTACCAACTCCCCTATGCATCACATCAAATTTACTAAAGTTAAAATTAATATTTAAAGGTTTAAAATCATCAATACCATACCTTTTTTTAATACCATGGGTTTGCTCAAAAGTGGTTTTGAGAAAAATTTCTAGTAAATGAACAATCAATAGTGATTTTGAAAGATGGTTTGGCATAACAAAAATTCATTTTGGTTGTGTAAGGCACCTTATATCAGCTTCTATGCCTCCCTTGAGCTTATAATCACATCCTTGGCTAATCTAATCTTCCTCAAAGTGGATTTTATATGAAGGATGGAAATTTTGAAGATTTGAATGGTGGTATTAAAAAATAGAAGCTGGTATGTGCTGAGTATTAGACCAAAAATTAAGAAAAATACCTTTAGAATGCCTTTGAAATACTTGAACACCATGTAAACTATCAAAATGCCTTATTAGAAGCTTTAAAATGCCTTTGTGAGATACAAAATACCTCAAATTTTCAACTATGATTTCCTTACTTAGCTACAAATTCTTAAATATGCAAACTTATACTCTCATTTAAGAGGTGTGAAGAAAAGGATTGGGGTTATGGAGAGGTAGGTGACATCTATGGCTCACTCAAATGCTCAGACCCTCACTAGAACTCTCCAATTCCTCTATAAACTTATTCTACATCTTACATGAATAGAACCTCCTTGATTTGATACCAGATATTAACACATAAATAAGATAGTGTCTGATAGATTTTATTAATATATAAAATCAAGTGTTATAAATAAAGGAAAGAGTTACAATGTGTATACACATAATATTTTCAAAATTTTATCAATCACTGCTCTTTATCTTCTAAGAACCCATTGAGTCTCAATCTCTCTAAGTGCATGCCCTAAAGGGTGCATTGAGAAAGGGGTGGGCAAACCATTACTACTTTGCAGGATTGTTGTCCCTTTTGCCACTTGCTACATACACACTTATCTCCTAAGAACCATTCCCCTAAGCTTTGCCTCCTATTTTACACACTCCTCTAGTCTTTTACCACCTTCATTATCCCTCTCCCTAACCTAAACCCCTTTTTGATAGTTTACATGACTATGTCAGCCACATCGACCTTGTATTCTTATTGACAAAACTTACTAAGGGTCTTGGTTAGCCCCTAGCTGACTTAGTCTATTACCTAGTTAGTTTTTGTCAATTTCAATACTAGGAGGACCAAGTTGACCTTATTAAATGAAACTTTAGAAAGTTTTTAGGGTTAGATCCACCTATATAAACACTATCATTTCTCAATTTCTAAGAGAATATAAGAAGTAAGATATATTATGCATCTACTTATCCACCATTCTACTTAAGGACCAAGCTTTAGGGTTTCATACTTTATTTGGAGCTACAGACCTTGTCTTGTACAGAAGTCTTTAAGATGAATCGATAGGTTGTGTATCCTAGAGCTAATTTATCCTTGTCATCCTTACATACCACAATAACCTCTTGTGAAGCACCTTGGCCAAGGGAGAGATTGAGACTCAACAGGTTCATCTTTAAATTTAAGTATTCCTAACCTTGTTCCTCCTTTATAAAAGTAAATAGATATGCATTTGTACATTTATTCCATGCATTAGGATTTTATATACATTAATGTCAATATATGTCTTCAATGCATGTTTACTTTTATTTTTTATTAACCCTACTTTGTGCCACAATCTTTGGTGAGCACTAAATTAGATTTTGCTTTACTTGTTATTAGTTTAGTGAATATGAAAACATAAGACCTAGTTAGGGTTACTACATAGCTTTGATTGACTGGAGGATTTGGAACCCTACCTAGTAATATTATTTTTGGTAAGAGATCCCTTGATTAGGTCTAGTGGATCCATATTGGTCATGACCTTGATTATCTAATGTATCCCCAATCAAAAGTGTATGTAGGATCTATCTTCTCTAAGCTATGATGGATTTGTATTTATGCAACATTTCCCATTACATACATTCTAGTAAACCCAATTTGAATCTAACATGTGCATATTTTCTTTCATGCCTTTCATTTCTATCATTCTATTATTATTTTATATTTATGATACTAGGTCGATTAGGCTGGTATAGTTCTAACTTATGTGCATAGGTTTAATACATAGTTGCATCAAAATGACTCTATTATTTTCATGTAAGTCTTCATTAGATATAGGTTATTTAATCAACTAGGTTGACATATTACTCTTATTTAATCCCATATTAGCAGACTATGTCAAACTGGTCGACTTAATCTCCTAGTCAGCATCCAGAACAACAAACAAAGTTGTATAGGTTGATTTAGTATTATAGTCAGCATCCAAATAAAAAATTAAGTTGACTAGGTCAACTTAGTCATCTTAACAAGCTTCAGAAAATAGGGTTTCATATAACTAGGTCAATCAAGTTGACTTAGTTGGCATAATTTGCAAGCAACATTCAAGACACTTCAGTAAAAAGTTTACAATCTCCAGCGTCTTCCAACCCACCAAGGTTCCTTTCTTTCTCTCTTTCAATTCAATAATTCATTATAGTTATGTTTTGTGCAAGTCTGAAGTCTTCAAAACTATAATCCAATAGCAAACTAAGTCAACCTGGTCGACTTAGTTCTATAGCTTATCTTCTATCTAAAATACTAAGTCAACATGGTCAACTTAGTTCTTAAGGATTCTTGCTTCTAAAGAATAGTAGTGACATAGTCAACTCTATTCTATAATGTTTGCATATAGTGTCATCTGAACTGACTCTATACCATTCTTAATTTGGGAATTAATAGTTATATGCTAGTAATTAATTCACACTTTCATTTTCAACTATTTACATGTTTAGGTGGTTTTTCAAAATACCATTTAATTACAATATTTTCCTCTTTTTTCACACACTACCAAATCACACAATACTCAAATTGAATTTAATATTTGTCTTCCCAAAGCCTACATACTTGGATTTCATCACCAAGGTGGGAGTTGACTTGGTTTTTTGGCAAAGTATAAACACGTGGTTAATGGTATATATTGTAAAATCACCTACCACCCTTATCATTGTGGGATTGTGAAGTAAGGAGTAGACCCCAATACCAAGCTAGTACCATTGCCAACATAGATCCCTTTCAACCTAAACATCTTGAAACCATCCATAGATTGCTTTCTAGTTCCCTATTTTTTAGCATACTTCCATATCACACTTAAAATAAACTTTGTAATAATCTAACAACACTTAGGATGACCACTTAGTTAGAATTTAATTTTTAGTTGACTGATTTCTCTCTGATTATTTTGTTTTATATTTTAAAAGCTTGCATTGGTTAGCATTGGTGCAAGGTTTTGTGTTGTGTGCCAATTGGATCATTCTCATTGATCTAATTGTTTATGTGTTTGCTTCAATTTTTTGCTTCAAATTACATTACAAAATATTTCCTTGTTTTTAGTACATTGTCATTATGTTCAACATAGTCTTTTATAAACTATCATTTGTTCTATCTACAATACTAAATCAACCTGGTTGACCCAGTACTCCTTTATGCCAATCAGGTTACAGTACTAAGTCAACCTTGTCGACTTTGTATCCTTATCAGACTATATTTTTCCATGTCTATAGTACTAAGTTGACATGGTTGACCTAGTACTATTTTTTTTTAGTCACGTTATAATACTAAATTGACTTGGTCAACTTTGTATCCTTATCATATTATTTCATACCCTATTTATAGTACTCAATCAACTTGGTCGACTCTACCCCCTTACTTGTCTCTTGTACCTCTTTGCTTTTGCATCAGCTTTATCTTCCTTAATCTTTCTCCTTCATCATAACTTTCTATTTGAAGACAACATTGAGTTGAATTTAATAGTTATTATAATTTTTACTAACCCCAATAGGTTCTCCCATAAGCAGCTAGTGGTTCCTACCATAGATGAAAGTAATGTGCATGTAGCCACTCTCACTACAAACTATGGGACCCATCCTCATTCCCCTTCACTTTGTAATCCTCTCTTCTCATATGAATATCAACCTGAATTAGAGTATACCCTAGAAATTTTCTTTTTCATCAATGAGTTTCCTTAACATCAAGGAAAAGATCCTTCTACTATTTACCATCTCATGATAAGTAGTAAAGTCGAGGAACCCCATTCACCTTCTCTCACATTCTCACATGGATTTTGGGACACTAGTTTCTTTTCCTCTCAACATATTCCCTCTCTTTTGACCACTTCTCATACCATGACATATTCTTCTTTGATTTCCTCCACCTCCATGCCTAGTATCTCCACTAACATGGTAGGTTCTACATCTAGTGGGCCTTTTCCTAGACCCACTCTTCTTAATTCTTTCGCTAGTGTATCAATGGCTACCCATGGTAACCATGCCTCTATTGTTGTTTCTTCTCATCCCTCTACTATTACATCTTTTATCACATAAGAAAATCATGATACTAGTGTCTCACTTACCAATAATTATTCTCAAGCTACTACTAAAACCCATAGTGGTACCCAGGCCACTCTTACTAATTTCAATGCTTCACACAATGCTAATAATACTAATAAAACCCATAAAATTCTATTACAAATTCTTAATCAAATGAATGCTTTCCAATCTAACAATTAAAATAAAATGATACAAATGCAAAATCATCTTATCCATCTTCAAACCCACCCTCAAAATATTCCATGGGACACGCATAACCAAAATGTTCCCCCACCTCCACTTCGCAATTCCCATGGTAATCTTATCCCTCAACCTCCTCTTGTTAATAAAACAATCAAGCACCTTCAAAATGAGCCTCTTACATCTCAAATTACTAATATCGATATATGAGGTATCACCCCTACCATTACTTACAATGTGTTAATTGATCCTACTCTCCACTTAAAAACATTTGAAAATCTATATAAAGACTGGGTCAAGTTAAATACCTTTATCGGTACCAAGTTATTATCAAATACTCGCATGGGTGATGCTTTATATTGGTACAACCAACTCAAATTTCATTCCATCACTAGTTTGGAATATTTAGTTAATGCTCTAGTCTAAGAGTTTCAAACTAGTGATCTCCCTAAGAATACCTTGGCCCATTTCATCAATTATAAGCAACTTGAGATCAAAACCACACAAGCTTTCATCAAATGATGGAAGACCTTATTTTAAAAATGTGAACATAATATGGCCGATGACAACCAAGGTAAATTTTAGTGGAAAATATTTGTTAATTCATAAATATTTTAATTTTTAGATTTTGATTTAGACAATTTTTAAGGTTGGTAGATGGGACCGGATCATCAAAATTTTAGGGATATACTTTATTTGAACTCACCAAAAAAATGGTCCATAATAAAAAAAAAATTGAAACCCTTGGTGATTTAAAAATTGAATGGTTGTATGGAATTTAAGATTAAAATCAGTCTAATCCTAAATTCCATGCAATATTTTAATCTTTATGTCAGTAAGGGTTTTATATTTTTTATTGACTGATCGTTATTCAACTGCAACATTCTCAACCATTTTTTTGGCAACCCCATATGCTCCAAATGGACTCTAGAGTGTTGAGGGCCTAATTTACAGGACCACCTAGAAGTGATCGAGCAACTTGGTAATAGATTGATCATACTTCCAACCCTTTCAATCTGGACATAGGTGCCTGATAGAAACATCCAACATTGGTGATGGTATAATCATTCGATTAGGTCATTTGACATAGCCATTCAGTCTAGCCATTTAGTAGATCTAAATAGTTGCACCATTGGTATAATCGAGTGGTTTTTTTATTAATAGAATTAAGCAACTTGACCGTGGGTGGAGTTAAATGACTTAGTCACGGGCAAAGTCGAATAACTTAGCCCTAGGTAGAGCCCAATGGCTTGATTATAGGTAGGCAACATAGCCAAACGGCTCAGTTGACGATAGAGCCAAACTAAAATTTGTGCTCTTTGATTAGAGCCTACTATGTGGTGAAATGGATTGATAAGAACATTACATAGAAATAAACTTTAAAAACTTTACCTCCTAGATCGAACCTATTGACATAAAATTATGGTTGGGCAAATTGGAGAAAATTTTGGACCTATCGATTCACTAAGGCTATGAATTAGATTCACCTAAACAAATCTAAGGGGGTTTGGGATATGGGCTCTTAAAATTTACCCTAATGACAACCTCTTTCATCTATTTACCAATGCTTTATTTCCCAAGTTACAATATTAGGTCTTGACTCTCTCTCCACATACTTTGGAAGAAGCCATTGACCAAGCCAAGCATCAAGATTTCCTTATGCATCAATTCGATCCATCCAAACCTTCTATGGGTACTTACATGTTAATAAAAAAATAAGAATCATCATACTATAAATGATGGTGTCACTAAATCTTATGATACCATTCATACTATTCAAGTAGTTATTCCCAACCAAACTCCATAACAAGCTTCCCCTCCTAACCACATAACTAATTCTCATTTACTTTCTTCAAATAACATCAATATTCATAAACCTTTATCCTTAATAGAATTACATAAACATCTACCAATGCCTCTTCTATGATAACATGATCCCTCTCATCCCATAAAATCTTGGTACAATCCCAATAAATTTTGTTAGTTTCATGTGAGTTGAGGTCACTCTCATGAGACTTGTAGACAACTTCATAATTTGGCTATGTATTTCCTTCTTGGTCCCAATTTTGACCATGATTATATAATTCATAAACATCAAAAAGCCTATGATATTGCCTTAAAATCCCACGAAACACAAACTAAATCTCAAGCTTTAAATCAAGTTAATACTCATTTGGCTATATATAAAGATCCTCTTCCAAATCATCAAGATAACCAAGACGAGCCTACCCCTTCTACCAATAATGTTGATAGTCTTCTTGACCCCACTCCTAATGAGAATTTGGTCAATATGACTAATATGCAAAGGGTCATTTATTTCGTTGATCCCCATCCCATCCACACTCCTCAACTACCTTGCACATTTCATGTTATCCAATATTCTTCTCCAACTCGCTTAATAGAGTTGGGGGGAAAAGATCTTATATATTTTGATGAACCAATTCCAAAACCTCCTTTGGATAACACTTCTTATACCATTTATACCATTCCTCTAACCTCTTTACCCATCACCAATGATACTAAAATTTCTATCAACACTTCTTCCCAAACCAAACATGCATCAACTAACCCATCTTCTCAATGTAATCAACAAACTTGTCCTCCAATTAAACCTCATACATATTATCAACATAAATTCACATGCAGTTCAGATCCTCCTTCTGAGGACCTCCTTTAACACTATGCACCTCTTTCCAATAGTCTTCTTATGGGTCATGATGAGTGGGATCCTATTACGGAACTCACTAATCTCCCATCTCAAATCCCATTTCTCTAACTTATGTGAACCTCTCTGTGGCATCATAATCATCTTATGCAGATTTTTATTCAAAATGAACATCCCTTATCCTCCCCTAGCAAGATGTAAATCCACCTTATCTAGATTAGAATATATCATTTTAAAACAATGCGAAGAGATGTCCATAAATGTTGATAAAATAATGGACACTTCTCTTTTCCTCAAATTCCCCATTGTTTTTATGATCTTCAATGAGATTTTGCTTTATGCAGATGATCCTCCTCTTTTTATTAGTATCTAAATCAGTGATATCCAAGTCAAGTGTGCCTTGATTGATGAGGGTTATGGCACTTATGTTGCCTCTCTCTATTTT
Organism: Torreya grandis; assembly: GCA_037957365.1. NCBI lineage: Eukaryota > Viridiplantae > Streptophyta > Pinopsida > Cupressales > Taxaceae > Torreya > Torreya grandis. The sequence goes on along the minus strand of JARHVA010001095.1, from coordinate 505,387 downwards.
ATCAAAACCCTTGGATATTTCAAATGTAACCTTAAGTCCACACTCAACACATGTCAAGGCTATGACCAAAGGCAAATGCCTCCTTTAGGTTTTGTGTGGATCCCTATCACCATCCCACCTATTACTATTCACATGAAGGTGATGATATTCAACTTTCCTCTATCTTATAACATTTTTCTTGGTAGGCCATAGACTCATCGCATAAGAGCAATTGCCTCTTTCGCTTGTCAATGTGTCAAATTTCCTCACAATAGAGCCATCTATAAAATTCAAGGTGACACTAATCCTTGGAATTTCAAAAAATTCTAAGACTGTGTTGTATTCAATATTCATACCCTTGAACCTTTGCCAAGCATTCCATTTCATGAATCTCAATAGTTTAACTTTCCTATCAATTACACTTGAGTTTGTAATGGTCACCCTGAACTCATCAGAAATATACCCCCTAACCTCCTATATTTTGATGATGATGAGCCTAACGAGATCAATCTCAAGATTAAAACCTCAAATCTCTCACCTCAACTCATTTCTCAACTTCCCCCTTCTTTGTAAGCTCATTCCCATCAACCACCTTGTGATGATATACATGTTGTCTTAACTAAAACTCAACATTCTATTCATCACACCACATTGGATGACTAGGTCATCCCTACCTATGGCATTGATCTTTATACACATGATTATGATGATGGCTATACCTTATATGATCCATTATTAGGAGGTCTTGTTCAGGCCTGAGATGTTAAAATTATTCATTATCATTTCTTTTTGATTCAATCTTTCAAAATATCGTCTAGCCTTCCATCCTATATCATTCCTAATTTTAGCATTTTTTCTCTTGATCGTAGGGTAGAAATGGTGTGCACACCTCCATTTTTTGAAGAACCTCATATGAGTATGCTTATGGATTGTGTTATGACTATTCTTGATCACTTTTCCAAATACCAAGACCCCTCTAGCTGACTTATCCCTGAGATGCTTGCAACTGTCCTTTAGCCTTTTGTGCATTTTACCCCTCCCTTAATAGAGCCCATTTTGGATCCTATTCCCACTCCCTCTATATCTGAGTCTCTTCCTATTTATAATCCTATCACTCCTTCAGTCAAGCCTTGTCTAGTCTCTCTACCAACCCCACCATGTCCTGGTGATGGTTTTCTCCCTTTACAACAACTTTCTCATTTGCCCACAAAATGGGTTGATTAGACATATTGTGAAATTCATAAAGTTTTCAGTCACTAGACTAGAGACTATTCATTATACCAACCTTCCTCACCTTCTACTTCCACTCCTCCTATGAGTACACCTACCAAGACTACTCACATGCATAATTGTTGCTTCCATGGCACATATAATAATTCATCCTCACATTGTCATAAGTTATGTAAATATATCGATACCTTGTGTCCCACCACTCCTCAACCCATATACAAGGTTATACCTCCCCCAAAAGTGCCACCTAAATATTTTCCAAAATATGGATAGGTATATTATCTCTGGCACCAATGTAGTACGCATCACACCAATCATTATCATATCCTTCAATAACATCTCAAGAATCACCTCATAACCATTCTTATGCCTACTACCCTTCTGACCATAGTTCTCCCTTGCACAAATTCTCCCCCTTCTTCCCCCTTGGCTCCACCACCTATGGTCCCTTTTCCACCTATTATTTCTCCACCTTTGAGTCCCTCACCCATGGATCCTCCTTTCTTGGTGGCACCTTCTCCACCAGTGACCACTTCATCTCCTATAGACTCCACTCCCATTCTTCCTCCTAAGCATACCCTACAAGATATCACTCATCAGCATGATCCTTCAGGCATTCCTCCATTTTCTGTCAAGGAGATTCAGTGAGAAGTATTTTCTCAACTATCCCTGAAGATCGATGAGACTTTGGTTGTAGTCTGAGTTTAGCTTCATAAAGACTTATCATATGTAATGGATAATATGTGTTGATAAATATATCAGTACTTATGAACATAAGCATGGTGTTCTTTCATTTATTTCTTCATTTAGATTGGACTTGTGCTCCAACTTTACATTTATGTATTTGATATCATTTGATATTTTTAAAAATTCTTATCTATCTTACATGGTTACTCTTGTTTCACACTACATATTGCTTATGATATCATTATTCTTCTTTAATTCCTTTTCTTTCATTCACTTGTTATTTTTCATGATTGTTTATTATCTTATCTCTACAAACATGGATAATTATTATTATGACTTGGTTATATAAAACTTGCTCCTTTTAGTCATTCTTCATTGATTATGTGATCAATTATCAAACAATTCATCTCATTACAATCTCCTTTTACCTGTCCACTTTGGATCTCCCCTTCTTCCCCTTTATTTCCTTTTGTAAACTAAGCATACACATGGTTGAGACTTGAGATAACATGTTGGTTCATAGTTAATCCTAAGTGTTCTAGTCAGTCATATCTTTGGATAATTAGCTTCCTTTAGCCAAATACTAAATCTCATTAGTGTACATCATTCTATCTCCCATGATTGGTCATTTCAAGTCTAGATGGAGGAGGAATCTTAAAATCCATAAAACATTCAAAAGGCAAATAATTTAACAAAAGGCAATAATTTAAAAGACAATATTCAAAATTTTCAAATGTCATATCACACTAAAAGACATGATTCTAATATCATCTCCTCTTTATAATCGAAGCTCAAACTCCACAGTTGGCCTCATGATAGAGCCAAGGTCCATTGGGGTGTGGTAGGCCAATAGATTAGAAAAGAAGAATAAAAAAATCTTTTAGTGCTACCTAATTTCTCATGCAAGTGCCTAATCTTCATAGTAGATTGATGGCTTTGTAAGGGGTCCTAAGGAATAAGGAACATGTTATAAGAAGGTAGGTCCATTTTACTTTTCTTGTTCAAAACTACCAACATGAGTTGATCTTAGTACCACACTTATTTTCCTACATAGCTTTATGACTCTAGTGAATAGGTATCCCTTGTATATTGATGATCACTAGTCACTTAGTGTCTTTTTCATGTCCTTAGTGTGCCTCATATCTCCTAAGGTGTTCTCATAAGATGCCTATGTTATGATTCTTACATTTCCTTTTTCACTCCCTACAATCCTAATATTTCCCCTTGAGAAATATTATTTTGTTCACTGATCACTCCCCCTACGGATTATATTTATGAGTTGCAATGTAAGACCTTGAAAAGGACCAGGCCTTCTTCAAAAATTACCAAAATTTTCACATTACCATTCCAAACATCCCATTTTATAATATTTTCACATTATTTCTACCTCATCAGTGTTCCCTTTATGAGTTACAGTGTAAGACCATGGATAGGACCTGGGCTTCCTCACAAATTTTTCCAATACCCAAGTCATAACAAAATTACATGTGTCAAATATGAGATAAGATGTGATTGATTATGATTTACACATCATTGACATGTTTCCCATCTTGATTTAGTATGTTTTATGCTTACGTCATTATCTTTCACTTTTATCTTCTTATTTTCTAATTGCATGTAACAATCCAACCATTTTTCTTAAGTTTTTCATACTCTCAACTTGAATTAGTGTGATTAATTTAAGACCATTTTTCCAATTTTGTTTTGCTTTTATACTTCCCAACATGATTTAGTATAATTGATTTGTTTTTACCATTAGTCTTTCACATGATTTCCATTTTATTACATTATTTTCATACTTCCCAACATGATTTAGTGTGATTTTACTTGTTTTAATTTGGTGCCAATCTTTTTCATGGTTTAAAAATATTTTTTACCTCTTGTTTACCATATCTTGGTTTATTATACTTAGTCATATTTTGTTATTACACATTTTCCATCGTGAAATAGTGTATAGTACATTTATTTTTAATTAATCATACTTTTCCAAAAAAAATTGCCTATTTCTTTTTAACCATGCATGTGTACTACATAATGCTAGAAAATAAAACACCACACATATATTTCCTATAACATATACAATAAAAACAAAATATATGTGCTATAAAGAAATATATCCATGCATCCACAACCACAATGAAAATATAACCCATAAGATAAAAAACCAACTGTCAAAATATTATATATGTATATATATATATATATATATATATATATATATATATATATATATATATATATATATATATATATATATATATATATATATATCATGTGTTTTAGTACAAAGTAAAAAAATACATCTCTCTAGCTCTATGGTTGGGATCTATCATATCTATCTCATGGCCTAGCCACGCTACCCATAGATGCCTCAGAATGTCCCCTCTGAACACTACATTGTAATGAGGTTGTTCACGATCTCAACCTTGCTACCTATCCATGTAAGTTGGCCACCTAGGCATGTACCTATCCCAACTAGATAGTGTTATCCATGTGTGTGGCTCTCTCTTGAGCCAAGGCCTACCAAGCCTATGCCTCTCTTACTCCCACCCCCGTTGGTGGATACAAACCATCTCCATGTACCTGTAACTACTTTGTGGCCTCCCCCACCAGTCCAAAGGAGCGCATCTGAGCTGGGGAAGATGGAACCACAAGATCATCCAGCATGGTGGGGTGGTATGGTTCCATCACCCCATACAAAATATCATGGTGGATACAAACCATCTCTATGTACCTGTAACTACTTTGTGGCCTCCCCCACCAATCTAAACTAGCCCATCTGAGTTGGGGAAGATGGAACCACAAGATCATCCAGCATGGTGGGGTGGTATGGTGTCATCCCCGCATACAAAATATCATTCTATGATACCATAACTAGGGATCCCCATTTTATCTCCTCAGTTTTAGGATCTATAAAATTTAAACCATAGATATTAGATCACATATATATCTCAAAAAAATATCTATCTACAATCATATACAATTAGTATTCTATCATAAAAAATAAAAATCATAAAAATTTATTACCTATCCTGATGTCACCTACCACCATCTCCCCATCTACTTGTCCACCAAGCACAATCTCTCTATCAGCCCATCCTTTGAGCACCTTGTTTGTGGGATGCCTCCCAATCAAAGCAAAACCTAAAGTCACCACTCATGCACATCTCAAGCCTCTCCTTAGTGGTGCCTCTATCAACTAGATGTACCCTAAACTAACTAATGGGTCATCCTAAATAACCACCCTATGTGCTCAATCCTGACATTGGCATCTACATCGATGGTGTGATTGAGGTGGTCACTTCTCTTATTGTGGTACCTATTGCACCCCTGTATCCACATCCATGCCCTCTCCTCCTCTAGCTACCAATTGTTGTGCTCAACCAGTCCATGATCTCACATGTCATGGTCTGATCTCTAGTCTCTTAAATGACACTTATCCTCCTCCTTTCCTCCTCATCTCTCTTTCATGATATACCCAAAATGTGGGCACCACTATAAGAGCCACCAGGTATGAGATTCTGAATTTTCCTATCAAGCATGTCACTGGCTATGATTTTATCCACCAAGTGTAGTGACCTATGATTTATACTCAAGCCATCCCTAGCACCATCATTGCCCAACTCAACCAAACAGTCATAATATGTACATAGGGTTACCACACAATCTCTCCTCATGTGACTATTTGTAATGATGGCACATGGGTCATGATCCATGCCACCTGATCCTATCTCCACCTTATAACTTGAGGTAGATGATCATTGACCACATGGGAAACCTAGTTAGATGATACATCAGGAACCTTTCATATATCTAGGTGCTCAATAATACCACTACTCCTAGATTACTCTACCCTGTTGATAGAATCCCATACATATCATGCATAAGCTGAACCCAGATGATAAACCCCATGTCATAGAATGCCCCCTAATCCAATATAGGCCACCCATCAAAAAGTGTTGGTCAAACATTCGCATGCTCCAAGGAACATGACAATGAGATCAAAACTTAGTAAGATGCACCTCATCTCCATGATGATTCCCAATCCCAATGAACTAATCTAGCTCTATCCACATCCATCAAGTGTTCTAGTAAATCTGATAACCATGAAGCATTAACCAATAGCCAAAATTTGCAGTGTCTCTACAAAATATCAAATAACAAAGGATGTATTAGACCTCTATGTCACTCATAATTAAAATACATTCTTAAAATTTTCACAAAAATAAACTAATTTGCTTTAATTTATTCATTTTTTACCAAATTGACCTATTTCAAACTACATTAGCCCTTTCAATATTAAGTCGACCATCATGTGGCTTAACAATACTATATCGGCCCTTTTTTACCTAGCATTACTATATCAACCACTTAGGAAACAACTAAGTTGGCCATATAGTACTAATTCAAACACCCTTTAACTTACAATACTAAGTTGACCTTCTTTCTACCCTACATTACTATATCAACCACTTCAAAAACAACTAAGTTGGTCATATAGTGCTATGTCATGCCCCTTCCTAAATAAACAAAGTCAGCCATATACTACTAAGTCAGACCACTAATCTTTTGTCTTTTACAAACTATGTCAACCTGGTTGACTTTGTTCATTCATTGTGATGACATTTTGATTAATTGCCATAAATGCCTTGGGTATTTATTACTCTGACCCCTTCCTACATATTACCTCGTTTGACCCCTAGTATTCCTAAAACTTTCTTAGGGTTCATTCCAGTGTTTAGACTTTGCCTAATTGTCAATTTTTTATAAAAAAACTCAATTTCAAATAAAAATGCTCAAAGTTTTGAAATTTGCATTTACTTACCTATGGTGTACTCGCTACAACTGTTATGCATCCTCTCCATCTCAATTGTCATCTCCTCACCATCCTGGCTCTTTAGGCTCTCACTAGGTCTCTCAAAGCTTTATTTTTCTCAAAATAGTAAATAATAGCAAATGAATTACTTTTCACCCTATTTATATTTACTATTCAAAATTATTTACCCTTCAAATATTTACTGTCACATTTCTTGTTTTGATCATATATTTGTCTCTACTGACTCTTTTTCCAAACCATAAAATGTTTTAGAATCCTGATGTCATAGAGAATATTTATAAATATTATATTCCTATATTGTAAAACTTTTGATTTTTCACTCTTTTTGGCTAATCTCTATAGGTTCACCTAATGTTCTTCACATTGGACACCTTCACATCTCTCGCATCACCTTCTTTATCTACAACACTAAGGTAAGTAAAGGTATGTATTTTTCAATTTTTTCATTTCATTTATTTTATTTTGCTCCTTATTGCACTCATTTAGCATTAAAATTATGTGTCATCATATTCTTTTCCCAAAGCACCATCCCCTGTTACACCTATATGACACATGATGAGCTTTGAGTGGGGCATACATATACACAATATTTTCAAACTTTTATCAATCACGGATGCTCTTTATCTTGTAGGAACCTATCGATTCTTAATTTCACTGAGTGCACACTCTAAGGGGTACACTAAGAAAAGGGTGGGTAGACCATTGGTACTTTGCAAGATTGTTATCCCTTTTACCACTTGCTATCTACAAACTTATCTCCTAAAAAACATTTACCTAAGCTTTGCCTCCCATTTTACACATTCCTCTAGTCTTTTACCACATTCATTGCCCTTTCCCCAACCTAAACCCTTTTTTGATAGTTTATATGACTATGTCATCCACATCAACCTTGAATTCTTATTGACAAAACTTACTAAGGGTTTAGGTTAGCCCATGTTTGACCTAGTCCATGCCTTAGTTTTTTTCAATTTCAATACTAGGTCGACCAATTGACCTTGTCTGATGAAACTTTCAGAAGGTTTTAGGGTTAGATCCGCCTATATAAACATAATCATTTTGCCATTTCTAAGAGAAGAGAAGAAGTAAGATATATTGCGCATCTACTTATCTACCATTATACTTAAGGAGCAAGTTTAGGGTTTCATACTTTCTTTAGAGATATGGATCTTGTCTTGTGGAGAAGTCTTTTTGATGCATTGATAGGTTGTATAGCTTAGAGTTGATTTATCCTTGTAATTATTACATACCACAACAACCTCTTGTGAAGCACCTTGTCTAAGGGAGAGATTGAGGCTCAATGAGTTCATCTTCAAAGGTAAGTATTCCTAACCTTGTTCCTCCTTTGTAAGAGTAAATAGATATGCATTTATACTTCTCTTCCATACATTAGGATTCTGTATACATTGACATGATTATATGTCTTCTATGCATGTTTACTTTTATTATTTATTACTCTCACTTTATGCCACAAGCTTGGGTGAGCACTAGATTAGATTTTGTTTTACTTGTTATTAGTTTAGTGAATATGAAAACATAGGACCTAGTTAGGGTTACTACGTAGTTTTACTTGACTGGAGGCTTTGGAACCCTCCCTAGTGATATTATTTATGGTAAGATATCCCTTGATTAGGTTTAGAGGATCCATATTGGTCATGACCCTGATTATATAATATATCCCTAATTGGAAGTGTAAGTAGGATATATTTTCTTTGAACTAGGATTAATTTGTAGATATGTTATATTTCCTATTGCATACATAATGTATATAGGCATTGTACAACTTCTATCTAAACCACATAAAGTGGATCAAATAATATAAAATTAGCAAATATGCAAGAATAACAAATTGCCTCTAATTGCCCCTAAATTATTACATCTAGAAGACAAAATTCCTTCAATGGAACATCATCCCATTAACACAAAGATTGATTATTATCACCTAGATAAATAAAAGCTAGAAAATAAAATAAATAATTATATATCTTTACTACTCACCCACATGGTGAATTAAACTAGGCTAATCCTAAAAATTCATCAGTAGTTCATAAAAGAACACTTCATAGAGTTCATCATGTAGGTTGTCTTCCACCCATTCCCTTGGCTCTTGACTTCTGTGACTAGGATGGTTAGTCATGAAATTTTCTTCCAATTAATCTTACCGACACTCAATATTCTCTAATGAGATCCACTACATAATCTCAACTCACCATTGGAAAAACAAAATTTGACCTATCTTAGTAATAGAACCAAAATGTCGGTAGTCTATTGGTCACCCAAGCACTGATCCTTTCACACATCCAAACTCTCTTATTTATAGATTGGAATATCATGTGAGTTAGTGCTCACACACTCACCTTAGGCACAAAAAGAGGTAACATGGCTAAGTCTGGGTTAGTTGGTAATGACGAGTCACAGATTGTCTTGCAAGCATGCCTCTGCCCATGGGGGGGTTTATGAAGAACCCTATACTATCTTAGTCACAAATGGCATCAAAAAACTATGTAAATTATGAATTGATCTAGATATACATTCATATAAATAAAGACAGAACATTTTTATAACTACATATTAATTATTTGGATATATAATCTTTATTAACTAAAATATGACATTAGACTTAGCATATTAAAAATACTTAGAATTCATAACAAATGTAACAACAATAATAGGAATAACCTTATTCATTTCTTTAACCTATCATGATTACAATGGTTCACAATGTGCTCAAAGGCACTTATAAGTATAACAACTATCTAATGATCATCTCTCTCTCTCTCTCTCTCTCTCTCTCTCTCTCTCTCTCTCTCTCTCTCTCTCTCTCTCTCTCTCTCTCTCTCTCTCTCTCTCTCTCTCTCTCTCTCTCTCTCTCTCTCTCTCTCTCTCTTTAGAGATCTGCATCCATTTTAGCAAAATTTATCTACTAGTTCATTGACCTCCTTCTCCTCCTCATGTGCCTAATTTATATAGGCATTCCAATAGCCCTACATGGCATCTGATAGCTCAATTGCATCAACCATTAGTTATTATGAACATAATCAACTTGGAAGTTAAATTTTATGCTCAACTCAAGGTTAGCTACATCATCATTTGTCATCACTTCTTAACTATTTGTCAGGAGATAATTTCAAGTCATTACTCTGTCATTTCATCTTTATGATTTTTTTTTGACTTGGATATGTCTAACTCTGACATGTAGTCACTTCCTCTGTTGTCATTTTTCTCTGTCAGGTACATGCACAAGGGTTATTCTATCAGTGCATGACATACTTGCTTACTCTGTCTAATGGGCATGCACATATGGATTGTTTGTTTGTTGCATGCCAAACTCTTATTTGTTTAGTTATTGGCACTAATCTTTGGCTATATTTTTCTTGTGCATGCATGGTCTAGGTCATGACTTAACAAAGCTAGTCAAGTCCTAGGATCAACATGTATCAGATAATATCAAAGTGAAGAATAACAAATTGAATTTTTTAGAGCTTGACATATCTCTAGCATCATGATGATGATGATGATGATGATGATGATGATGATGATGATGATGATGATGATGATGATGATGATGATGACAATGATGACGATGACGATGATAATAATGACTCGATGGATTTCCCAACTAGTCGGGGAGGTTGCATAACTCATCCCAATCTATTAGTCATGAGTCGAGCTCCGATTTATCCACTCTACATGCAGTGGGGTATTTACACATAATCAATTTATAGTGGTAGGCTTGGTTAGTCCCGAACCTTTCATCTCATGGTTTAAGGTTAGTTTCACTTATTGATTTCTTGTTTAAATAATGATAATAATAAAAAAATATATTAATCAAAATAAAATATTTAAGATAATAATACTACTAATAATATAAAATTAAAAATGTGTATTTTCACTACCTTGAATTTAAAATGTGTAATTTCACTATCTTCAATAAAATTGTTCGATAAATTTTTTTATTTGTAAAAAAATTACTCTATTTCCCAAGTTTCAATGATTTCCATAATTTATTCCTTATTTCCCTAACTTCTATAATTTATCCAATTTATCACTTATTTCTCATTTCTTTATTTTATACTATTTTTACTCTAAATTCCCTAATATTACCATAGTTTCCATATTTTTACTAAAATTTTCTTAATTTTATCAAATATTCACTAATATCCTAATTTTCATTAATTTTTCTACTTTACTAATATTTTTAGTAATTTTCCTAATTTTAATTTAATTATTCTAATTTGTTTAATTTTACCCTAATTTCCATAAGTTTTACTAATTTTAGTAATTTATCTAATTTCTCTAATATCCTAAAATTTCATTAATTTCCCTAATCTCCTTATTTTTACAATAAAATTATTTTCTTTATTTCCATAAAATTTCACTAATTTCTATTGTTTTAATATTATTTCTTTAATTTATCTAACTTAACCCTATTTTCTCAATTTAACGCTTATTTACAAAAATTAACCCTATTTCTATTAAGTTTACCCTATCTTTAATATTTTTTTTAATTCCCAAAATTTCCAGATATTTACCGTAATTTTATTATTAAATTTAAAACCGTTTAATTCTGTACTTTGGTTTTACCTTGGCAACAAACTCTCAAACGTATTCGGTCCTCTGCCCTAAACATTGGGCAGTCTGTCAACTCTGCCATCAATTTCAATTTTATGCTCTCAAATCATTTATCGAGGAAAAGAAACTTCACAATCAGACGAAGGAAGTGCGGTACGTAAAGTCCATTGATTTTTTCAATGTACAGAAGAATCTTCCTCGGCGCCGTACGTAATTGCATGTGGCCTCACGATCGCGCACTTAACAGACCTAAAATTTGCAGTACCCACTGAAGATCAAATCGCGACTTAGAAGCCGTGCCCGTCCATGTCTGACCCCTTTTTTTAATATACATTAAAGTTTCCGTTTTTCGTCGGAGCACAGATCAGACGTGAGACGTAACAAGGGGACCAGTTTGGAGGGTAGTGAAGAACAATCAGACATCGTCACAAGTACGAATAGAAACATCACTTCAACATAGACTTGAAAGAAACGAGACCTACAAAAACCCATTTATAAGGAAACAACCTGTAGTTAAGAGAAAGTAATTGAGAAAACTTAATTAAAATGTGTCTCAATAATATAAAAGACTCCACAATTTCTTTACTTGAAAGAAGGCACATTTGCTTAAAATTTGTATTATAAATTTAGTTAAATAATATAATTATGATTTTCTATCTTTTTTTCATTATCAAAGAGGTTTGAGATTTTTCTTTTAGATATATGTATTATATTTATTAACGGAAAGAAATATAATACATCTTTGTTTAAAAAATGGGTGGTATGAGAGTACACCCCAAATTAATAATTAAAATATATTGTATAAAAGAAGATCTTGAGAATCACAACCACATTTAAACTACTACAACTACAATGACATCAGCAATACAAGATAAAAGAAACAATATCCGACACTAAGCAACAGGGATAACCAAACCTACAAAATGAAGAGGATGTGGTGGGCTATCGAGTTTGTCTCCCCAACCTCCCCATGAGGGGAAGAGATATCAAATATGCTCCAACCATATTTTTGATTTTTTCTTCTTCACCTTCCTCAGTCTACCCACGAGAGGTGATAGAGTAAGTGCCAACTTGGGGAACTTCCCCTGAGCATCTCTGCCTAGAGGATTAAACCCAGTATGCCCATAATCAACATGGAGTGAAGGCTACCCTCCATACCCCTTAGAAGGAGAGAATATTTGACAAGGAGGAGGTGGAGGGGTGGGGAAATTTGAGCAGCTTTGAGACCTTCAACGTCTGTGGCCATGCTCACGTCACTGTTGCTCTTTGTTCTAGTAATAACAATGAGGCTCAGGAAGCCCTCTACCGATTGTGCAAGGGACATTACCCCAATGGCCCATAAGAGTACGAAGATGTTTCACCTTGAGGGAAACTTTATCAGCCTACACTTGTATTTGTAGCATTACATTAGATAAAATACACATTATGTTAGCGATAGGAAAAACTATGTCTAAGCAGTCTTCATTAAATATAGTTGTATTCCTTTCTTTTTAGAGCGTAAAAATAATTTCAATACAAAATATATGCCATATTTGTTTATATCTTGCAAGGAACAGAGTAGAGTCCCCTAAGAGGGTAATGTTCCAAGAGAAAGATTTTAACATGAAAGGCTTAAAAAGGAATGAATCCACACCCAAGCATCCAAAACTCTAAGACATAGCCAAAGATGTGTTTTAGAGACTTCAAATGGCAACACACAAGGCATCTGAGAGAGGGAATCCTCATGTGAAGAAGTTTATTTCCCATGAGGAGACCTTGATAAAGAATGTATAGGCAAAAATGGCTTTTTTGGATTCCACAACAGTTGACCAGACATAATGGAACCTCTTATTCTAAAATGAGGGGGTGTTGTTAGTATTCCAACATTTATTGAGCATCTCCCAAGGAGCACTGCTGGGAGAGAGCTATTGATGACCAATCTGGGGTTGAAACCAAAGCACGAGGGTGTACATAACCAATTCTAGTCTTTCTACCACTTGGGAGACCCTTTAACGCCCATTTTTTGCAAACCATAATCTGGAGTAGCCATCTAGATTACAGAAATAGATTCAAAGCCTTGAGCATTAAACCTATGTTTCAATTTTATCTGAATCCAACTAAGCCAAGATATATAGCATTTTCAAAGATATCCCCCAGAACTCGAATACATCTATGAAAATACCGAACAACTTTGAGTCTGGGGACTTCTATCAAGGGTTTCTCATTGATGGTAATCACTGAGGAACACCAAATGGAATGAGCATTAATAGAAATACCAAACCAAAAACCATCCCCTTTCCCATTTAACCATGTCTTAATTGTTTCCAAAGCTTTCCATATGCTTTTGACCACACAAGTCCCTATAATTTGACTAGCACTAGGTAATTAGCAAAGTCTGTACCCCCAAATTCTACAAAACATTTCTACTAAAGGGACATCTAAACAAAATGCAATGTCAGAGGAGAATTTTCCAAGCCTTTCACCCTTCAATTACTGTAACAATCCATTTGGCATAGAAAGTGAGAACCTGCTTAGCAATATCAATAGACCTAATCCTCTAGCCTCTCTAGGATGGCATCAAATATCCTAGGCAACTCTGTGAAAACCCTTATTGCCTTCAGAATTAGCCCAAAGAAAAAATTTGAGTAACTTGGTGCGATTTTTGTTGGTTGGTTTGGAAGGAGCCCAACATGAGGAGTAGCAAACATAAGTCGCTGCAAGAACTTTATAACAAATCTAAAATTTACTAGCTAGAGAGGGGTTTGGTAATCTAACAGGACAATTTACAATCTAAGAACTACGTGTATACAAATAGTATTTTCAAACTTTTATCAAATAATGATGTTTTCTATCTTATAGGAACTCATCAAGTCATAATCTCTCTAAGTACCCACCCTAAGGGGTGCACCGGAAAAAGGGTGGGCAAACCATTGGTGCTTTAGAGGATTGTTGTCCCTTTTTCCACTTGATATCTACACACTTGTCTCCTAAAAACCATTCCCCTAAGCTTTGCCTCCTATTTGCACCCTCCTCTAGTCATTTACCATCTTCATTAGCCTTTTCCCTAACCTAAACCCCTTTTTGGCAGTTTACATAACTATGTCGACCACATCGACCCTGCATTGTTATTTATAAAAACTTACTAAAGACTAAGTCAGTCGTGGTCGACATAGTTCATTATCTAGTTTCTTTTTGTCAATTACAATATTAGGTTGACCTTGTTAGCCGAAACTTTCAAAAGGGTTTAGCGTTAAATATGCCTATATAAACACATTTATTTCACCATTTATAAAAGGAGATAAGAAGAAGTAAGATATATTGTGCATCTAGTTATCCACCATTCTACTTGAGGAAAAAGCTTAGGATTTCATACTTTCTTTGGAGAAAAAGATCTTGTCTTGTGGATAAGTCTTTTGGATGCATTGATAGGTTGTGTAGCCTAGCACTGATTTGTCCTTGTCATCATTATATACCACAATAACCTCTTACAAAACACTTTGGCCAAGGGAGAGATTGAGGCTCGACGGGTTCGTCTTCAAAGGTAATTATTCTTAACTTTATTCCTCCTTTGTAAGAGTAGATAGATATGCATTTGCACTTATTTTCTATGCATTAGGTATTCATATGCATTGATTTGAGTATATGTCTTCTATGCATGTTTATTTTTATTATTTATTACCCCACTTTGTGCCACAAGCTTTGGTGAGAATTAGATTAGAATTTTCTTTACTTGTTATTAATTTAGTGAATATGAAAACATAGGACTTAGTTAGGGTTATTGCATAGTTTCGCTTGATTGGAGGCTTTGGAACCCTCCCTAGTGATATTATTGTGGTAAGAGATCCCTTGATTAGGTCTAGTGGATCCATATTGGTCATGACCCTGATTATCTAATGTATTCCAAATTGGAAGTGTAAGTAGGATCTATCTTCTCCGAGCTAGGATTGATTTATAGAATTTGTTGTATTTCCCATTGCATACATTTTGATGAACCCAACATGAATCTAACCCTTGCATGTTTTCTTTCATGTTTTTATTTCTATCATTTCATTATTTTTCTATATTTGTGATACTTTATCGACTAGGTCGGTTTAATTCTAACTTTTATGCACAAGTTTAACACAGTGATATCAGAACAACTATGTTATTTATGTGTAGGTCTTCATTAGATATAGGTTACTAGATAAGGCAGGTCGACACAGTACTCTTTTTCAGTCCTAGATAACAAACTAAGTTAGATAGGTTGACTTAGTCTTTCAATCAGCATTTAGATCAATAAAGTAAGTCAGGCAGGTCAACTTAGTCTTTTAGTCAGCATCCAAATCAATAAACCAAGTTGAGTAGGTCGACTTACTCTTTCATTCAGCATCCAAATCAACAAACTAAGTCAGATAGGTCAACTTAGTCTTTTAGTTAACATCCAAATCAACAAACTAAGTCAGGCAAGTTGACTTAGTATTTTAGTCAACATCTAGATCAATAAACTAAGTCAAGCAAGTCAACTTAATCTTCCAATCATCATCCAAATCAACAAACTAAGTTGGGTAGGTTGACTTAGTCTTCCAGTCAAAATCTATATCAACAAACTAAGTCAAGAAGATTGACTTAGTCTTTTAGTCAACATCTAGATCAACAAACTAAGTCGAGTAGGTTGACTTAATCTTTCGATCAACATCCAGATCAACAAACTAAGTCAAGCGGGTTGACTTAATCTTTCAATTAGCAACTAAATTAACAAACTATGTCAAACATGTCGACTTAGTCTTCTAGTCAGCGTCTGGAATAACAAACTAAGTCAAGCAGATCGACTTAGTCATCTTAAAAGGTTTCAATAAATAGGGTTTCATAGAACTAGGTTAAATAAGTTGAGTTAGTTTTCAAAACTTACAAGAAACATTTAAGGCACTACAAAATAAAATTTACAATCCTAATCATCTTCTAACCCATCAAGGTTCATCTCTTTCTCTCTTTGTCAATTTAGTACATTATTATAGTTCTATTTTATGCAAGTTTATAGTCTTCAAAACTATATTCTTACAACAAACTAAGTCGACCTGGTCAACTTAGTTTTGTAGCCTATCTTCTATCTAAAAGGATAAGTCAATTTGGTTGACTTAGTTCTTAAAGATTCTTGCTTCTACAGAATAGTAGCAACGTAGTCGATTTTATTTTGTACTATTTTCATATAGTGTCATCTGAGCTCACTCTATACCATTCTTAATTTGGGAATTAACAACTATATGCTAGTAATTAATTCACACTTTTATTTTTAGTTATTTACATGTTTAGAGTACCTCATATAGTCTAATTAGGCAGTTTTTCAAATTACCATTTAGTTACACTATTTTTCTCTTTTTTTTACAAACTACCAAATCACACAATATTCAAAATGCATTTAACATTTATCTTTTCAAGGCCTACCTTATTATATTTTATCACCAAGGGGGAAGTTGACTTGGTTTTTTGGCCAAGTATAAACACGTCGTTAATGGTATATATTGGCAAAGCATCCAACACCCTTATCGTTGAAAGATTGTGAAGTGAGGGGGTAGGTCCCAATACCAAGCCAGTACCATTGCCAATACAAATTCCTTTCAGCCTAAACATCTCGAAACCATCCATAGATTGCTTTCTAGTTCCCTATTTTCATCCAAATTTCCAATCACACTTCAAATAACACTTTATAATAATCTAAAAACACACATGATGACCACTTAGTTAGCACTTACTTTATAATTGATCATTTTCTCTTTGATCAATGTGTGTTATATTGCAAAATCTTGCATTGACCAATATTGGTGCAAGGTTTTATGTTGTGTGCTTTAATTGGATCATTCTCATTGATCTAATTATTTGTGTGTTTGCTTCCAATTCTTGCTTCACTTACATTGCAAAAAAATTCCTTGTTTTATCACACTATCATTCTGTTTGACATAGTCTCTTACAGACTGTCTTTTTCCCTACCTACAGTACTAAGTCAACTAGTTGACCTTATACTCTTTTCTGTCATTCAGGTTATAGTACTAAGTCAACCTGGTCGACTTTGTATCTTTATTAGTCTATCTTTTTCCTTATCTATAGTACTAAGTTGATCTAGTTGATCCTATACTCTTTTATGTTAGTCAAGTTGCAGTACTAAGTTAACCTGGTCAACTCTGTATCCTTATCAGGGTATCTTTCCCCTATCTACAGTACTAAGACAACCTAGTTAACCCTATACTTTTTTCTATTAGTCAGATTATAATAATAAGTCAAATTGGTTGGCTTTATATCCTTATCAAACTGTATTTTTTCCTATTTGTAGTATTAAGTCAACCTGGTCAACCTTATGCTCTTATTTGTCTCTTCGATTAGAGAACACAATCACCCTGGTCGACTTTGTATCCTTCCTATCTCTTTGCTTTTACATCAGCTTTATCTTCCCCAATCTTTATCATTCATCATGAACTTCTTATTTGAAGAGAACACTGAGTTAAATTCAACTGATATGATGAGTTTTACCAACCCCAATAGGATCTCCCATAAGTAGCTTGTGGCTCCTACCCTAGATGAAAGTAATGTGCATGTATCCACTCACACTAAAAATTATAGGACCCCTCCTCATTCCTCTTCACTTCACAATCCTCTTTTTTCATTTGAAGATCAACCTAAATTAGAGTATAACCCATAAATGATCTTATTCATCAATGAGTTTCCTTAACATTGAGGAAAAGATCCTTTTATTATTTACCATCTAATGATAAGTGGTCAAGTCAAGGAACCCCATTCACCTTCTCCCATATTCTCACATGGATTTGGGGACACCAGTTTCTTTGCTTCTCAACCTCTTCCCTTTTTTTTACCCCTTTTCATACCATGACATATTCCATTTTGATTTCCTCCATCTCCATGCCTAGCATCTATACAAACATGGCAGGTTATACATCTAGTGGGCCTTTTCCTAGACCCACTCTTCTCAATTCTTCCACTACTGCATCATTTTCTACCCATGGTAATCATGCCTCTAGTGTCACTTCTTCTCATCCCTCTACTAGTACATCTTTTAACACACAAGTAAATCATGCTACTAGTGCCTCACTCACCAATAATTCTTCTCAAGCTACTACTAACACCCATAGTGGTACCCAAGCCACTACTACCAATTCTAAAGCTTCACAAAATGCCAATAATACCACTCAAACCCAACAACTTCTATTACAAACTCTTAATCAAATAAATGCCTTCAAAGCTAACAATGTAAATCAAATGATGCAAATGCAAAATCATCTTATCCATCTTCAACCCCACCCTCAACAGGATCCATAGAGAATGCATAACCAAAATGCTATCCCACCTCCTCTTTGGGATTTCCATGGTAATCTTATCAATTAACCTCCCCTTATTAATAAAATAATCAAGCACCTTCAAAATGAGCCTCTTACATCTCAAATTGCTAACATCGATATAGGAGGTATCACCCCTACCATTACTTATAATGGGTCAACCGATCCTACGCTCCACTTAAAAACATTTGAAAATCTATATAAAGACTAGGTCAAGTTAAATACTTTTGCTACTACCAAGCTATTAGCAAAAACTCTCATGGGTGATGCTTTAGATTGGTACAACCAACTCAAATCTCATTCCATCACTAGTATGGAAGATTTAGTCAATGCTCTAGTCCAAGAGTTTCAAACCAGTGATCTTCTCGAAAATACTACTACGCCCTTAACCTTTGGGGTATCTTGGGATATGTGTGGCTGACTTGTGGCTTACATACCTCTTTTATATTCTTGTTACATTTCTCTATGTTCTTAGTTAGGTTGGCCTATGGAATAACCATGGCTAAGTAGACTATATATAGGAGCTAATGGTTAGTCTTTAAGGATCATGTTAAGTATTCTGCTCTTAGTGCATTGTTGTGTAGGTTGCTCCCTCGAAGTGGCTTCGCTATATTATCCATTATTCTACTCTACTGCCAATTATTACTATGTGATATCTCATATTTGCCTATTATATACGATATAAAATCATTCTATGTGAACATTTAAGTAATTTCATTACAAGTGGTATCAGAGCTTCGATTTGGGCAAGTTTCCTATGGCATTGTTTTTTTGAATCTGGTGAGGCATGACTTCTGTGAGGGAAAGGAGCAAAAAAACATAACTTGCAATCTGGGAAGAATTAATTTTTTTTGTTAGCACGGTATTGTTCGAAATGCTTTTTTGAAAAAAAATAATAATTAAAAAAAGTCTAGAATTTTTTTTTGCTTTTATAATTGCAGTCATTGGATTCGTCTCGATGAGATGATCACAATGGTACACTTTGCTGGTACACTTTTTTGTGCCAAATTTTTTACCCTAGTACACAAAGGTGGTCGTTAGATTCATCTTGGTGAGGTGATCATAATGGTACCATCTCTTGGTACACTTTTTTTGAGGCAGAAACCCTCTTAGGGTTTGTATATGGTCGATCCTTCTACACAGGGATGAAAAAGGGGGAAAGAAACTTCGAAGACTCCTCCTAATGACATGGAATTTGGAACTTCAGATTTGTTGATTTCTCGACTTCAAATTGACATAAAGGGCTTGGTGTGGCATGATGACTTTATTGCAGTTTAAACTGATGTTTTAGGGATGCATAAAGAGATTAATGGGGTTCACAATAAATTGAATTAGATCACTGCTTCATTAGTCGCTCTTTCATCTTAGATACAGTCAAACAACCCTCCACTTCATCATTTGGGTCCTCTTCCTCTCAACACTAACAACTCCAATTTTAGTGTGAAACTGATGTTGACCAAAGTGGACATGCATAATTTTGATGGTAAAGATGCTCTCACTCAAATTACCCAAATTGAGAATTTATTTGATTTGCATCAAACTCCTAGATCTCAAAAGGTGATAGTGGTGTTTCTGTATCTGGAACCTGAGCAGTTCATTTGGTATCATTGGTTGTGTGCTCAAAAGAAAAAGAATGGTGTTCTTGTTACATGGTCTATTTTCATTGATGAGTTGTTAGCTCATTATCAAAATAATGTCTCTGAGAACTACTTCAGTCAATTACCCAAACTATGACAAATAGGAACTGTGAAGGATTATATTCATTAGTTTCAAAATCTATCCTTACGAGTGGAAGACATTACTAAGGAAAATTTGACTGATCTATTTTTGGATGGTCTCAAATATAACATCCAATTAGAGGTTCAAATTTTTAACCCAAAATCTATATTAGAAGCTATCCCACAGGCACACATAACAGAAGAAAAAGAGATGGTCAAATAGAAAATCTTCACTACTGGTCATGATCACACCTTCACAGCACCATCATATACTCAACCCACTAGACTGATACCTCAACAAATTGAAGAGAAATGAGTTACAGGGTTGTGTTATGGTTGCGATAGCAAATGGATCAACGACCATCATTGTGTTGAAAAGATGTATTACATTGAAGGTGCCAATGAGGATGACGATGATGAGGAAACACTTGGCGAGGATGAAGAAGGTCCTGAGGAGGAATTTAAAGACTCTCAGATTACTATTTCCTATCATGCCCTTTTAGGTATTGGTACTCCGTAGACTCTTAAGGTGGTGGGTTTCCTAAAGAAACAAAAGATCACTATTTTTATTGATTCTAGGAGCACACACAACTTCATCAACAATAAGTTGGTTGCTCGCTTGAACTATTTCATTTATACCACTCTAGAATTTTAGGTGATGATTGCATATGGTGGTACTATCAACTACTCAAGAAAATGCCATAGTATTAAGCTGGCCATGGGAGACTACTTGTTGGATTCTCCTGTGTTTGCTATTCTCATGCAGGGAGATAACATTATTCTAGGAGTATAGTGGCTCACCACTTTAAGCACTATTGAGATGAATTTTCAAGAATTATTCATGTGTTTTCATTATGAAGGAAGGACATTTGAGCTAAGGGGATTAAGGGCTAAATCTCCATAACTTGTTAACTCCCATCAAATGACAAAGATTCTTTGAAAGGGTGTTGATGGATTTGTAGCTCGCTTGTTTTCCATGGAAGTTCATCACACTCAACCATTTACACCTCCTGATCTGCAACAAGTGATTGATGCCCATTCAATTATTTTTGGTGACTTGTCGAAAGGATTTCCACTTAGTCACACACATGATCATGATATCAAACTTATTCTTGGTAGTACACCACCCAACATCAGGCCATACAAGTATCCCTATACCCCAAAAAGTGAAATAAAAAAGATGGTGCATGAGATGTTGGATGCAAGAATCATTCATCATAGCTAAAGTGAATATTCTTCATCAGTTATCATGGTGTGAAATAAAGATGACACTTGGAGGATGTGCCCTGACTATAGGTAACTCAACAAGTACACCATCAAAAATAAGTATCCTATTCATGTCATTGATGATTTTCTAGATGAATTAAATGGTGTTCTTTATTTTACCAAGTTAGATCTATGTTTTGGGTATCATCAAATCTGGATCCATGATGAAGACATACCCAAAACTACTTTTAAGACTCATGAGGGCCATTATGAGTTTTTGGTTATGCCTTTTGGGCTAACAAATGCACCATCTACCTTTCAGAGTTTGATGAATATTATTTTTAGGCCATTTTTGAGGAAATTTGTTTTAGTATTTTTTAATGTTATCCTCATTTATAGTAAAAATTGGGAAAACATTTTGCACCATGTGAAATAGGTACTCTCAATTTTGGAACAACATCAGTTGTATGCCAAACCTTCCAAATGTACTTTTGGAGCTTGTGAGATTGAGTATTTAGGTCATCTGGTTTCACATACAGGAGTAAAAGTGGATCCTAAAAACATCCAAGCAATGATGGACTGGCCGATTTCTAAAACACTTAAGCAACTAAGGGGATTTTTGGGGCTAACTGGTTATTATCAGAGGTTTGTCAAAAATTATGGTAGCATTGCAGCCCCGCTCACATCTTTATTGAGGAAAGACTCCTTTCAGTGGACTAATATAAATACCAGGGAAATTGAATAATTGCAATTGGTGATGTGAACCACTCTAGTGTTGACTACTCCTAATTTTTCTAAGACTTTTGTGGTTGAATGTGATGCATGTGGGAATGGTATGGGTGTTGTACTCATGCAAGAAGGCATACCACTTGCATTTGAAAGTCATCAACTAAAGGGTAAAAATCAACATAAGCCCATTTATGAGAAGGAAATGATGGCCATTTTATGTGTAGTCAAACAATGGAGGCCTTGTTTGATGGGTCATCACTTTCAGGGAAAGACTGATCATGACAGTCTCAAATATTTTTTAGAACAAAGGTTATCATCTAAAGAAGAACAAAAATGGGTAACTAAGATGTTAGGCTATGATTTTGAAATAGTTTACAAGAAAGGCAAGGACAATGTAGTGGCAGATGCACTATCCAGGAAGGATGAATCAATTGAGGCATTGTTATATGTTATGACCATTCTGTAGGTAGATTGGCTAGAGGAAGCATGATCAGAATGGGACAACGATAGTGCTACCCATGATTTGATTTAGAATCTTCAGCAAGGTTTGGGTGGATTTTAAAAATTCACATGGAAGGGTGATGCATTATGGTATAAAGATAGATTATACCTATGTAATAATTCTCTTTTTAAACAAAAAATCCTTCAAGAACTTCATACAACTTCAATTGGGGGTCATTTAGGATTTTTGAAAACCTATCATATAATCAAGCAGATTTTTTTTGGGAAGGACTCAAGGGGGATGTCCAAAAATATGTGGCTAAATGTATGATCTGTCAACAAAATAAAAGAGAATCCATCAAAACCTCAAGGCTTTTGCAGTTTTTATCCATCCCTAGCCAATGTTGGGAAGAGGTGTTTATGGATTTCATTACAGGGTTACCGAGATCTGATGGTCAAAATGTTATCATTGTTGTGGTAGATCATCTCAGTAAGTATGCTCATTTCTATTCTTTATCATAGCTATTTGTTTCTAGTACAGTAGCTTCTACTTTTTTTAATACAGTTCAAAAATTGCATGGTACCCCTAAGATCATTATCAGTGATCGAGATCCCATCTTCACTAATAATTTTTGGACTGAGTTATTTACATGTTTGGGCAACTAGTTTGTTGGGAAATACAGAAGCACAATTGATTACCAAATACAAGCAACTGAATATGCGAAATTAAACCAGAATCACAAGTAACTAGAATTCAAAAATAACACAGAATATGAGAGACAATACACAACTTGTATTAAAACTCTTTCAGAAGGAAATACAACAAAGAAGATTGCCACAGTTCTTCTTCCTTACACACCTCTAGGGCTCCCACACCTCTAGGGCATAAATAGTAAATCTTCCCTCAAAGCTCTCTCTTACGGTCCCAACACACAACTCAAACACAGAGTTGGTGTTCACCTCCAACTAGTCAGTATCCACTACTGCCAGTACACCAGTGCTCCACGCACTCCAAGTAGATCTCCCTTGAATTGCAACAACTTGCAACCCAATCTGATCTTACTTATGGAAGGAACTTCTTCGCCTTCCTCTCTTGCTCTCTTTCTGAGTACACACTGTACTCCAAGTAGATCCTTCCTGATCCTGCTCCCTGTTGTGTTGCTGTCCTCCTTGATCTTGCACACCTACAAATCAATCTAGTTCTGTACACTTGCAAACCTGGATCATGCACACACATACACCTGCATATCAATGATCTTACTTACCATGTAGATCTCCTAAAGAAGCCATGCACTCCTGCTGACCAAGATCCTACACACCTGAAGAACCCTTCTGATTATCCAAAACCAGCACCCACACTTGGCACTATTGTGGAACTAGGAGGAACACCCTTGCTCACCTCACACATAGAAGGAGCTAACTTTGCTCAACTCAAACTAGAACACTTTACAATACAGCCCATGAGTCACTTATATAGATCTCATGCAAACAATAATTAGACATCTAATTACAATAATTAGATCTGTAGCTTCCAGTCTAAAATTGGATTTCAACATGCAAACACTCGATTCGTTAACTAACTACTCGTAAAACTTGTAGTTCTAAACTGCACAAGTGACTGACGTCAGTCCCTGTCTACCTGGGGCTACCGATGCTGGCTGATATCTGACCGACATTGGTTGCTCTTCTGCCTGTAACCTGTCGATGTCAGTTGGCTTGATCGATGTTGATGTCTCTGACACTCAGCAACCTCCTCCAATGACCTCCTCCATGTCTACATTAGTGAAGCTTTTAGCTCCACAACCTAACAATCTCCCACTTAGAGATAAATAGTTGCACTGTACCTGTACTTGTACTCCATCTAATCTATTTCCTGGCTTGTATCCCTCTTCAAGCTCAACCTTGAAGACCAACCACCACACACCCTGTGGTGCACCTCCTGTCATCTGAGTAACCTGCCGCATCTGAACCTACAAACCCATGTAGTGAAGTCCTGACCTTGCATAGCATGAATCCTTGCTACTGGTCCTTCTCAAATACCTGAGAACTCACTTCCCTAAATTGGCTCCTAACTCTCTGACAGCGCCCACTGCTTGGGAAAACTTAGGTCTATACCAGACCTCATGTGATTTCAGACACTAAATTGTCCAGCCCTTGGTGTGATCCAATTCTGCATCCTGTGTATTGAACCTTGCTAACACCTGATTCACATCAGCTCCCACTAGAGACAAAATCAACTTGTGATCTTCCATGTCTCTCATGCCAAAGAATTTTGCTGCTCCCAAATTCTTCATGGCAAACCACTGAACTAAACTTACTCTTAGCTAAGAAAAACCCTGTATGTCTGAACCTGCTAGCTATCATACCATCCACATACAATAACAGGATAATGTCATGACCATCATCCTCTTGGTAAGACAAACACAATGGTTACACTGACATTGACTAAAGCCCTGCTTTGTCATCCACCTGTCAAACCGTGTACCACTGTCCTGCAGCTTCCTCAAGACCATATGACCTGGCCTTCTGTCTCACGTGTTTGTTCTCTCTATTCTTTAACTAAGGTATCCATTCATCTCTGTGCTTTCATCCAACTGGCAACCCTACCAAATCTCCCGCTTGGTTTTGCATTCTCTTCATGCCATGCTCCCACTGTTTCCTAGATCCTTCCTGCTCTATAGTAAGCAACGAGTATAAAGAAGAGGAACAATGAATTTGAGGCTTACTTACACCTTCAATCCTCCATATGGGTGTTTGAGACTCCTTGACAGCTTGTTGCCACCCAAAATCCATTACAGTGACTAACCTCGGTCACCACACAGTCTGCATCCGATTGACATCAGTTCCATGCGCGTGTCCTGACTATCGACCCCACCGACATCAATGTCTACCTACTGTCGACGTCAGTCCTCCTGACCGAAGTCGATCTTACCTATTGCCGATGTCGGTCCTCCTAACCAATGTTGGTCTTACCCTGCCCGACATCATCGACTCTGGTCTACACATGACCGACATTGGTGCCTGTCTGTTCGATGTTGATTCCTCCTGACCGATGCCGGTACCTGTGTTCGCTTGTGAGTGATGAATTTTTACCTATGAGCTTTCTTTGAATCAATCCCATGTCCAAACTGCTCTGCTCAGAGGTATTCAGCGTTCTCCACTGATCTCTGTCTGCCATCTCCTCCATAAACACCAAGGCTTTCTAGTTCTTAAGCCTGTCAAACACATCTGACTTCCTCTTAAGAACATGCATCTCCTTCTTGCTCATGTGACCAAGCCTACAAAGCCACGTCTCCGCAACAGAAGAAGAATCAGTAATATAAACAAGTAGATAAAAGGTACCTGCTTTCTTACCACCAGCTAATTCAAGTGCATCCACTGTGAGAGTTCTTGTGCATCTCTCATCACCCAACTTCTCTGAAGAAATTAGCCTTATCTTCAAGACCGAGACCTGCATGACCTCCTTCAACACCCATGTGTTGGCCGCCTGCAATTTCAGCTTCACTTCCCCTTTGCCAATTCTTTGGCAAGGCTCACCAACACCTCTCTTTGGGGCTGCATGGAAAGAGGCAACAGAATCTATAAACCAAGATTCTACTTTATCCAAGAAACCTCCCAGAGCATCTTGTGCAATAACACCTGTAACATCTGCTTCTTCAGTTCCTTCTTGCTGATCTGCTACCAACCAACAATCTTCTTTTACCTGCTCTTTCTTTCCATAACACCATAAGTGATCATCTGTGCTTTTCAATTCCTTCATTCTTAGCTTACTTTCTTCTGTCGTTTCTATACTCCCACTCAATCAGAAACCCCTGAGAGTGACCTGTAACCAAACACAAAACCTGCTCCCTACAACCTTAGCTCTGATACCACTTTGTTGGGAAATATAGAAGCACAATTGATTACCAAATACAAGCAACTGAATATGCGGAATTAAACTAGAATCACAAGTAACTAGAATTCAAAAATAACACAAAATATGAGAGACAATACACAACTTGTATTAAAACTCTTTCAGAAGGAAATACAACAAAGAAGATTGCCACAGTTCTTCTTTATTACACACCTCTAGGGCTCCCACACCTCTAGGGCATAAATAGTAAATCTTCCCTCAAAGCTCTCTCTCTTACGGTCCCAACACACAACTCAAACACAGAGTTGGTGTTCACCTCCAACCAGTCAGTATCCACTACTGCCAGTACACCAGTGCTCCATGCACTCCACAAGTGCTCCACGCACTCCAAGTAGATCTCCCCTAAATTGCAACAACCTGCAACCCAATCTGATCTTACTTATGGAAGGAACTTCCTTGCCTTCCTCTCTTGCTCTCTTTCTGAGTACACACTGTACTCCAAGTAGATCTTGCCTGATATTGCTCCCTATTGTGTTGCTGTCCTCCCTGATCTTGCACACCTGCAAATCAATCTGGTTCTATACACCTTCAAACTTGGATCATGCACACACATACACCTGCATATCAATGATCTTACTTACCATGTAGATCTCCTAAAGAAGCCATGCACCCCTGCTGACCAAGATCCTACACACCTGAAGAACCCTTCTAATTCTCCAAAACCAACACCCACACTTGGCACTACTATGGAACTAGGAGGAACACCCTTGCTCACCTCACACATAGAAGGAGCTAACTTTGCTCAACTCAAACTAGAACACTTTAAAATATAGCCCATGAGTCTCTTATATAGATCTCATGCAAACAATAATTAGACATCTAATTACAATAATTAGATCCGCAGCTTTCAGTCTAAAATTGGCTCTCAACATGCAAACACTTGGTTCGTTAACTAACTGCCCGTAAAACTTGCAGTTCTAAACTGCACAGGTGATCGACGTTGTTTTTTGTCTACCTGGGGGTATCGACGCTGACTGATGTCGGTTGCTCTTCTACCTGTAACCTGCTGACGTCGGTTGGCCTGACCGATGCCAGTGTCTCTAACACTCAGCAACCTCCTCCAATGACCTCCTCCATGTCTGCATCAGTGAAGCTTTTAGCTCCACAACCTAACATAGTTGGCTCATAGTTCATCCTATCATCCTCAATCAGATGGACAAACTGAGGTAGTCAACAAATGTCTGGAATGATACTCCATTTTTTTTGGATAAACAGGATAAATGGGTTCATTGGTTTCCACTTGTTGAATGGTGGTATAATACTTATGTTCATAGTTCTTCCAAAATGTCTTCTTTTCTAGCACTATATGGATACCACTCTTCATCCATCACTTCAACCTTGAAGGTCAATCCTAAGGTTCGTACAGATGAAGAATATATTCACCATCAACAGGAGGTCCTTGCCAGTTTGTGAGAAAATTTAGTCATGGCCCAGAATCGCATGAAATAATAGGCAGATCAACATAGGAGTGAGAGGCACTTTGACATTGGTGATTGGGTTTTTATTCGCTTACAACTATATAAGCAAATGTCCTTGAAGCAACAGAGAAAGGATAACAAGTTGTCCCCTAAGTATGCCTTATCAAATCTTGCAAAAAATTGGTAGTGTGGCCTACAAGTTAGAGTTTTCTTCCTTCACTCGCATACATCTAGTATTTCAGGTATCATGCCTAAAGAAAGTCATTGGACACAAAGTTTATACTCAAACTAAGTTACTAGAATTGGATGAGGAAGGAAGAGTTATTCTTGATCCTGAGGTGATCTTTCAAATGAACATTAAGCAATTATGGTCTCAAGTGATTAAGGAGTACCTGATCAAATGGAAGAATTTGCCCTACAAAGATGCTACTTAGGAGGATGAATCTTTTGTGTAGTAACATCCAGAGTTGACTCAGTGTTGAGGACACCCTTAACCTTTGGCATGTCTTGGGATATGTGTGGCTGACTTGTGGCTTACATACCTCTTTTATATTCTTGTTACATTTCTCTATGTTCTTAGTTAGGCAGCCTATAGACTAACAATAGCTAAGTAGACTATATATAAGAGGTAGTGGTTAGTCTTTGAGGATCATGTTAAGTATTATGCTCTTAGTGCATTGTTATGGAGGTTTCCCCCTTGAAGTGGCTTTGTTATATTATCTAGTATTCTACTTTGTTGTCAATTATTGTTATGTGATCTCTCATATTTGCCTATTTTGTGCGATATAAAATCATTATATGCGAACATCTAAGTAATTTCATTACAAATATCTTGGCTCATTTTATCAATTGTAAGCAACTTGATACTGAAACCACACAAACTTTCATCAAATGATGGAAGACCTTGTGTAATAAGTGTGAACATAATATGGTAGATGACAACCTATTTCAATGTTTACCAATGCTCTTTTTCCCAAGATTTAATATCGGGTCCAGACTCTCTCACCACATACTTTGGAAGAGGCCATCGACTAAACAAAGCATCAATATTTCCTCATGTGTTAATTTGAGCCATCCCAACCTTCTATGGGTACTCGCATGTTAATCAAGAATATGAATCGTCATGCTACAAATGATGATGTCACTGACTCTTATGATAATGATGGTTTTGATACCATGCTTTGTCATTAGGTGATGTCTTATTCATTAAGTCCTTAGGCTATGTCAAGGTGTTAGAGGTTGAGTCTAAGTCCAAGAGTCATGATTCCCATTTTCATAATCAATCTCCATGGTCTTAGTCTTCCCATGAAACACTTAGCATTTTTTAAGGTAACTTTGATAATGTTAAGGTTCTTTTACAAGTCTAAATTTGTGCTTGGTCTAGGTTGTGGCATTGATGACATAATAACTCATTAAGATGGCCTGATGATCATAGTGAGAGGGTGCATGAGAGGCAAATCCATGAGAAAGAAACATTGAAATTCCATGTTTTAGAGAAATTAAGGTAAGTTTGGGGAGATTAAGGTATTTCTCAAGAGTCCAAGTCATAATTGATTCACATGAAGACATGAGAGATGATAACTTCACTAAAAGAGCATCAAGAATGAATATTTAAGCCATACTAAGGAGGCCATTAAAAATGGGGGCAATAGAACTTTTTGTGATTGTTCCACTTGAAAGACGGGTCAAGCTCCCCTTTTTTTCTCTTCCAATCTTGTTGAGGACATTGATGGGGCTTGGAGGGACATTCAACGATGCGATAACTAGGGAGGTGGCAATGGAAGGGAAGGCCTTCATAATTGAGATGTTGATTCCATGAGCCCCACAAGGAGAGTAGATTAATCGAAAAGGGGAGCAGCTTGGAAATGTCAATGAAGTAAAATGCGAACCAAGTTGAGACTCTAGAAGGCAGCATCAACCTTTATGAAAGTACCAACTTTGTCCACCATGAGCTTGATGAAGCACTCATTCCTCATCACCAGAGGGAGAGAATAAAGCTGAAGCCACATTGGGACAACTTTAATTTGGTCCAAATCCAATAAGAAGAAAGGGCTCTAAGAGCATAAGAAAATGCTAGAACAGTTGAAGAACCATGGCCTAGAGTTCCAAACAAAATCCCTGTTAGGTGAGCTCTAAAATTCCACCAGGAAAAAGCTAGCACACAACAAGGAGAAGGAAGGAGGACTAATAGAATGCCAAACTTTTGAGGCCCAAGTTGAGAGTGTTGAAGGAGAAGCAAATGATCCCACACATTTATCGCTCATGGATTTGCTGCCAATATTTGCTTCCATCTGCAATAGTGGAGGGTTTGGGATAACCAACTCAAGGACCAATGAGGTGACCCTAATTCAAACATTACCAATTAGAAGGTCCTCAGCCACGACCAGAGAAGGAACATAAGAAGCATGCACTAGAAGAGGGGTTGTAGAGTCAGAGCTCGAGGGGATCCAGGATTTGCAAAAATTAAAATAGTGGTGGAATGGATTAGGAACATTCCTGCATTTTGTGTACACCCAATGAATTTCAGGACCTCCAACCACCTTATCTGAGACATCTAATAGATGTTAGGTTGTGGAGCTAAAAGCTTCACTAATGCAAACAAGGGAGGAGGTTACTGAAGGTTGCTGAGTTACAGAGCAATCGACGTCGGTCTAATCAGCCATCATCAGTCAGATTAGTGAAGAGAAGCAACCGACGTCGATTAGGGATCAGTCGACGTCAGTTACCTCTAGGCAGACAGGGATCAACGTCGGTCGCCTGTGCGGTTCAGAACTGCAAGTTTTATGGGCAGTTAGTTAACGAACCAAGTGTTTGCATGTCAAGAGCTAAATTTAGACTTGAAGCTGCGGATCTAATTATTGTAATTAGATGTCTAATTATTGTTTGCATGAGATCTATTTAAGAGACTGATAGGTTGTATTATAAAGTGTGCTAGTTTGAGTGGAGCAAAGTTAGCTCCTTCTATGTGTGAAGTGAGCAAGGGTGTTCCTCCTAGTTTCACAATAGTGCTAAGTGTGGGTGTTGGTTTTGGAGAATCAGAAGGGTTCTTCAGTTGTGTAGGATCTTGGTCAGCAGGTGTGCATGGCTACGTTAGGAGATCTACATGGTAAGTAAGATCGTTGATCTGCAGGTGTATGTGTGTGCATGGTCTAGGTTTGCAGGTGTGCAGAACTAGGTTGATCTGCAGGTGACAGCAGAGTCAAGGTGACAGCGACACAATAGGGAACAGGATCAGGGAGGATCTACTTGGAGTACATTGTGTACTCAGAAAGACAACAAAGAGGAAGGCAAGGTAGTCCCTTCCATAAGTAAGGTCTGTTGAGTTATAGGTTGTTGCAAGTTCAGGGGAGATTTACTTTAAGTACGTTTGTGTACTTAGAGTGCATGGAGCACTGGTGTACTGGCAGTAATGGATACTGACTGGTTGGAGGTGAACACCAACTCTGTGTTTGAGTTGTGTGTTGGGACCGTAAGAGAGAGAGCTTTGAGGAAAGAAGTACTGTACACTTGAGGTGTGGGAAGCCTCTGAGAGGTGTGAAGAAGAAGTGGCATCTTCTTTATTGTATTCTTTTCTGGATGAGTATTAATACAAGTTGTGTATTGTCTCTCATATTCTGTGTTATTTTTGAATTCTAGTTACGTGTATATTCTGGGTATTTCTGCATATTAAGTTGCTTGGTAATCAATTGTGTGCTTCCATAAATTCCCAATAAAGGTGGTGGTAGAGCTTTTGGTTGGGTGTCTAACAAAGTGGTATCAGAGCTAAGGTTGTAGGGAGTGGTTTTGTGTTTGATTACAGGTCACTGTCAGGGGTTTCTGATTGAGTGGGAGTAGAGCAATGGGAGAAAAAAGTAAGCTAAGAATGGAGGAATTCAAAAGCACAGATGATCACTTACGGTGTTATGGAAAGAAAGAGCAGGTAAAGAAAAATTGTTGGTTTGTGAAAGATCAGCATGAAGGAACTGAAGAAGCAGATGTTGTAGGTGATGTGGCACATGATGCTCTGGTATGTTTCTTGGATAAAGTAGAATCTTGTTTTATAGATTCTGTTGCCTCTTTCCATGCAGTCCAAAATAGAGTATCTTTTCATGGTAAGGTCTTTGGAGACTTTGGAAAGATTTATTTAGGGGCTGGTGTGCCTGGCCAAAGAATTGGCAAAGGGGAAGTGAAGCTAAAATTGCAGGCGGCCAACACATGGGTGTTGAAGGAGGTCATGCAGGTCCCGGTCATGAAGATAAGGGTAATTTTTTCAGGGAAGTTGGGTGATGAGAGATGCACAAGAACTCTCACAGTGGATGCACTTGAATTAGCTGGTGGTAAGAAAGTAGGTACCCTTTATCTACTTGCTTATATTACTGATTCTTCTTCTGTTGCAGAGACGTGGCTTTGTACGCTTGGTCACATGAGTAAGAAGGAGATGCATGTTCTTAAGAGGAAGTCAGATGTGTTTGATAGGCTTAAGAACTAGAAAGCCTTGGTGTTTATGGAGGAGATGGCAGATAAAGATCAGTGGAGAAGGCTTAGTAACTCTGAGCAGAGCAGTTTGGATAGGGATTTGATTCAAAGAAAGCTCACGGGTAAAAAGTCATCACTCACAGGAAAACACAGGTACCGACGTCGGTCAGGAGAAACCAGTGTCGAACAGACAGATGCCGATGTCGGTCATGTGCAGACCGAAGCCAGTGATGTCGGGCAGGGTAAGACCGACGTCGGTCAGGAGGACTGACGTCAGCAATATGTAAGACCGACATCGACAACAAGGACACCGACGTCGATAGAGTTGGTAGTCAGGACAGGCGCATGGAAACTGACGTCAGTCAGATGTAGACTGTGTAGTAACTGAGGTCGGTCATTATAACAGATTTTGAGCAGACAGCAAGCTATCAAGGAGTCCCATGCAATGGGCGCTGTCAAAAAGTTTGGAGCTGATTCAGGAAAGAAGCACTGGAGGGCAGTTCAGTGGATTCTCAAGTATTTGAGAGGGACCAGTAGCAGGTGCACATGCTATGCAGAGTCAAGTTCTTTTCTACATGTGTTTGTAGATGTGGATGCGGCAGGTTACTTGGATGACAGGAGGTGCACCACAGGTTGTGTGGTGGTTGGTCTTCAGGATTCATCTTGAAGAGGGATACAAGCCAGGAAATAGATTAGATGAGGTACATGTATAGGTACAGTACAGCTGTTTATCTCCAAGTGGTAGATTGTTAGGTTGTGGAGCTAAAAGCTTCACTGATGCAAACAGAGGAGGAGGTTGTTGAAGGTTGCTGAGTTGCAGAGCAATCGGCGTCGATCTGATCAGCCAATGTCAGTCAGATTAGTGAAGAGAAGCAACCGACGTCAGTCAGGGATCGGTCGACATCGGTCACCTCCAGGCAGATAGGGACTGACGTTGATCGCCTGTGCGGTTCAAAACTGCAAGTTTTACGGGCAGTTAGTTAACGAACCAAGTGTTTGCATGTCAAGAGCTAAATTTAGACTTGAAGCTATGGATCTAATTATTGTAATTAGATGTCTAATTATTGTTTGCATGAGATCTATTTAAGAGACTCATAGGCTGTATTGTAAAGTGTGCTAGTTTGAGTTGAGCAAAGTTAGCTCCTTCTGTGTGTGAAGTGAGCAAGGGTGTTCCTCCTAGTTCCATAGCAGTGCCAAGTGTAGGTGCTGGTTTTGGAGAATCAGAAGGGTTCTTCAGTTGTGTAGGATCTTGGTCAATAGGTGTGCATGGCTATGTTAGGAGATCTACATGGTAAGTAAGATCGTTGATTTGTAGGTGTATGTGTGTGCATGGTCTAGGTTTGCAGGTGTGCAGAACCAGGTTGATCTGCAGGTGACAGCAGAGTCAAGGTGACAGCAACACAACATGGAGCAGGATCAGGCAGGATCTACTTGGAGTACAGTGTGTACTCAGAAAGAGAGCAAAGAGGAAGGCAAGGTAGTCCCTTCCATAAGTAAGGTCTGTTGAGTTGCAGGTTGTTGCAAGTTCAGGGGAGATCTACTTGAAGTACGTTTGTGTACTTGGAGTGCGTGGAGCACTTGTGGAGTGCATGGAGCACTGGTGTACTGGCAGTAGTGGATACTGACTGGTTGGAGGTGAACACCAACTCTGTGTTTGAGTTGTGTGTTGGGACCGTAAGAGAGAGAGCTTTGAGGAAAGAAGTAATGTACACTTGAGGTGTGGGAAGCCTCTGAGAGGTGTGAAGAAGAAGTGGCATCTTCTTTATTGTATTCTTTTCTGGATGAGTATTAATACAAGTTGTGTATTGTCTCTCATATTCTGTGTTATTTCTGAATTCTAGTTGCTTGTATATTCTGGTTATTTCCGCATATTAAGTTGCTTGGTAATCAATTGTGTGCTTCCATAAATTCCCAATAAAGGCGGTGGTAGAGCTTTTGGTTGGGTGTCTAACAATAGAGAAACAAGAAAATGGTCACAGAGAGAAGAGTCCAAAGGGTGATAGTCAACCAACATAGCTGCAACTGGGGAGGACACAAGGTCACTGAGAGGAGTAGGTGATGGAGCCACCATATCAAGGGCTCCACCAAGGCATCTGTAGTAGTTTGAAGTAGGGCATGAATAAGGCTAGGCGACCCCATAAGAGAAGGCACAACAAGGGAAGATGAGCCATTTGCAATAACCACTGAGGCATACAATATTGCAACTCCATTAATAGAGCGAATCCCCCCATGAAAACAACTGTCACCCTTTGACCGAGGAAAAGGGTACGTAGAAACAGAGTGAGCATGCTTACTGGTGTTGATAGAGTTAAGAAATCTTTTTAGCACGCTGTAGAAATCGTCTTCTAACTCGGTAGTAAGTTCCTCTGTAGAATCCCTAGTTTTAGACTCCCCTACTTCAAGGATAAGAACAGTCTCAGAGTCTTTATGTAAAATATGAATAAAAGACTTCAAGTTGAGTTTGCATTTACTATGACTAAATCTATTCCAAAAAAAGATAAAATGCTCAACGAAATCAACTTTAAAAATATAAATAATAAAAAGCGGAAGAATTACTAAAAACCCTCAACAATTTGAAATTCTACATGAAGTAACTAATTAATCATTATGCCACTCCAAATTTGTTTGTCTTTATAATTCATTTGTTTGAAAAGGAATCTTTAAAAGGTAGGAAAAGCTATTAAAAAAAAAAACTTTTCATTTATTCCACGTGTAAAATTGGAGTTACGTAAAATTGGAGTGTGATAAATAATTGGATGTCTTGATATCAATGGATCATTTGACTTTTATTTTTATTTTTTTGGTTTTTAATGGTGAGTGTCATAATGCCTTGCGTGATGTATGTCACAATAAATTAAGATGTAATAAACAGTGAAATTTTATTAAAGGGAAGTATTTGTATATTAATAAAAAGTTAAGATATAGAAATAAAGTAATAAATTTAAAAATAAAAATAAAAAGGATCATTTTGATTATAATTTTTTTAATATTAAAATTAATTTAATATAAAATGTAAATAATTTTAGTATAAAATATTAAAAATATATATAATACATAAATTATGAGTGTTCATTCTTCTCATATATATATATTATAATTTTAAAAATTAAAAATTAAAAAGAATAGGGGTTTTGGAAAGGGACTCTACTCATTATAAGAAATTAAATATGCATGGTTTTTAAAAATCAGAAAATATAATATTACTTGTAAAAGAGACCAAAATGTAAATAGAATAATAATAACAAAAGAACAATATCAATCATAAAACACCGAAAAGACAAAACACAACTAAGACCTTTCTATATCATTTTTCTTTCGGTGATCTAATGGTCATATTTAGTGGTTAAAGCTCTTTCTTTTTTTTTCTGTTCTTTTTGTTACTAACTATTGTCCATTTGCCTCCTCCTAAATCATATAAGATAGGAATGGAGAGTACAAGAGTATCCCCTGATTTATGATTCAATAATAAAAATCTAGTAAGCAAACTTTACCTTCTAAATTGAACTTAAATAAAATCTCATCCAACAAACCTTCATGAGATTCATCTGTAGTATTTTTTATAGATTTCTTATCCTCCCTCTGTCCATAAGAAATTATTTCCACTAGAGTTTTTAGAAGCATATTTAGCACTTCACTTTTAACAAATGCCTCAATTATTATATGTTCTAAACTTACGTCCTTCCATTTTATCTTCTACTAACGCTTGCCATTGTCCCCTGATCATATATTTTTCAACACCTATTAATTTTATATATAAAAAAACTGCTATTCATTTGAAGAATAATATAATTTTATTGAAAAAAATTAAAACGAAAATATAAAAATGTTAATATTCAGGAAAAGAGAAAAACTCTCAACATTAAGATCTATATATACAAAGAAATTTTAATTACAAGTTACATAAAAGAATTGACAAGGAAGGTTAAGATGAAAAAATTACAGAGCCGCTGAGGTGTCAAATCTCATGCCTGATGTCTAATAGGGAGTCAATATAAAAACTGTCAGCTCTGCCATAAACCTCGAATTAATGCTTTAAAACCTGAGGAAAAAAATGGATTTCCCAATAGACAAGGATGTGCCACAGTTATTCCATTTTTTTATTTTTTTTTCAAAGTACTGCAGCAATGGTCCAATTACTTTATTCGGTCGCAGCCCCACTCAGATCAGAGCATCATTTGGTTCGGGTGTCTGAAAAACTTGTGTTTGATGCGTTTTTTTAAACATTATTTATTATTTATCATTTATTGTTGTTGGAAAATTAAAAAATTTCCACTCGAATAAAAGTGAAATATGGAAATATGTGCCGACAAGTATCAGCGATACCGTCTCCGGCTTCACGGTCGAGATAAGAACAGTTTGGTATTAATTATTTTCGGCCGACAAAATTCCAGGCAATATACTCCGGCGACGGTGCTGTTTTGGCAGGGTAAACGACACGAATTTCGAGATAGTTTCCTTAACTTCAATGGGCTTAACTCAACATTTCCTGGGAGTAATTTGACGGTCGACACTGCCTGTTCGTGATTTTTTTGGTGACTCTTATTAATTATCGCATTTCAAATGATATTATAATTGACACGAGAAAAAATATATATTGAAGATATACTATATATTTATTTTAATTTTTTGATATTCTTTTAATAAGGTATTTAAAATTTTATTTTATATTTGATATATATTTATACTTAAAAATTAATTATATTTTACGATTTAAAAAGGTAAACACAGTTATACGGTCATCAATTTTTAATCTTGTCTTGGTAATTTGGGATGAATGAGATTATTAATGTTTTCATTAGTCGATAATTTTATACGATTACATTAGAATTAGAGATATTATTTTCTTTTTACATTTAATTGTATGATATAGTCAAAGAAGTGGTGTATCATATTTTTGATATTGTTATTTAACATAATTCAACAAATGTAAGGTAACAAAGCATTACATAATGCTACTTAGCTTATTGTGTTTTTCAAAAATAGCTTTTTCTGATTTTTTGATATATAGGAACCATTCTAACTGTTAGATATGTGACAACAAAATTAAATATCGAATCATTTTGTGATGCAGTTTGTAACCCACTTCTCAACCAGGGGTGTGGGAGCCTATTGTTGCGGCGCAGGGGGGTCTAGGGGCATCGACAGCGATGGAGCTCCTCTTGGTGGGGTTTCGGGGGGAAGGGGTTCTCGCTTTGAAATGAAGATTGTGTTCATTTACTCTTTGACTGGATTGCGAGTATTCATCTTAACGTGAAGGACTTACATTAGAGCCCATATAATCTTCCGTCGCTTTATTTTATGGTTGTCGTATGGTAAAAAATAAATATTTTTCATATAATAATAATAATAATAATAATGATGTTGTTAACAAAAATATTAGAATTTTTAAGTCTTTATAAAATACATAATTTAAATATGATAATTATTATAATTATAGAAGAATTTCAATTAATTGAACACAATACATAATATTAATATTAATTATGATTTATCAGAAAAATAATAATTTATTCATAACTTTAATTTAAATATTTTGCAATTGTTATTGCAATTGAATTCTATTGGTGGATTTGAAACCCCTATACAAATTAATTTACCATCTAATGAATATGAATGAAAAAAAATTAAGGAGAAGTATTTGTATATAAAATAGAATTTTAAGATATAAAAGGTAGATATATTTTATTTGATTTTTATTTTTATTTTAAAAGAATGAAAGGATCACTTTTATTTTAATTTTTTTAATATTAAAATTAATTTAATATAAATGCAAATAATTTTAGGATTATATATATATATATATATATAAAAAATGAGTGTTCAATTTTATTTTCACATATATATTACAATTTATTATTTTATATTAAAAATTTAATTTAATTTAATTTATATATATAACAATTTATTAATATTAATATTAAAATTTTAATTTTATTTTTTATTTCAAGATCTTAAAACTAAAATCGAAGTGTGAGTAATTTTATATAGAGTATATAAAATCTATATTTAATGGCATTCCAAAGCATTTTAGAACAACTGTTCATAGATTCTATGAAGAGGTTCAAGTTAAAACTAGAACTTCAGCAGGGATCTTTGAAAGTTTCAGAAGCGACATCGGAGTTAAGCAAGGATACCCTTTATCACCCACTCTTTTTGACTTATACATTGATAAACTTAAAGAATGGTTAAATTTGCAGGGTGGAGATGGTGTTCACCTAGGGGAATATGTGATAAGGCTCCTTTTATATACTGATGACCTTATTTTGATTGCTAAGTCCCCTCATGGATTGCAAGAGCACTTTGATGCCCTTGAGCTTTTTTTAGAGATGTTGGTATACAAGTCAATACCAGTAAGACTAAAATCATGATTTTTTCCAACAAAAAGAAAAAGATCTAACACACATTCCTCTTTGAGGGAAATAATCTTGAGGAGGTAAATGAATACAAGTACCTCCGGTTTGACTTTAATAATAGATTTAGATGGGAGACTTGCAGAAAGAAAAGAACTTTAGGAGGTTGGAAAACATGGTATGCCCTTAAAAATACATGCAGAGAAGCTGAATTATGGGATTTGAAAACTATTCAGACTCTTTCTGGATTATTGGTAATCTCGATGCTTTATGGGTGTGAGCTTTGGGCTAGCAGCTTGTCAGAGTCCAAGTGGAAGCAAATAGAGAGAATTCAAAAACACATGATCACCATCAAGTTTAGGCTAAAAGTTGCAACTCCATATGAGATCTTGTTAGTTGAAACAGGGACTATTCTGATGGAAGCCATGGCAATGGTGTGTCTCCTAAGATATCTCAAAAGAATTAAGTAGCTGGAAACAAGCAGGTGGCCTAAGGTAGTTTTCAGTGAGGTGCCCAATGAAAGAAATAATTCTTGGATGAAGCAAAACAACGAGTGGACGATCAAGTGGAATATCTATTTGAAAGCTTGTCCTATTGATAACAAAGATATAAAGCCTTTTGTCATAGATAAATTCTACAAGTTTATGTGGGGTGGTATGCTAGGGAGAAAGAGGAATTATTACATTGAGGTGTTCAACTTCACATGTGATCATCAACAAAAAGCTTACATTGGGGCAAATATCCCTTGGAGAGCTAAGATTTTGATTGCTCAGCTTAGAACTAATTCCCACTAGCTTCGATGCAAAACAGGAAGGTAGAAAAGGCCTAAAGAAAATTCAGAGGAGAAAGTATGTGACTTTTGCAATATGGGGGCAGTTGAATCAAAAAAGTATTTTATTTTAGATTGTGACGCTTACACGAACATCAAGGAAAGATATGTGGACCTCTTGACATCAACTTCTTGGCATGGTCTATTTATAGAGAGGTCTTTGGAAAAAGTTGGAGAACTCATTCTTTCTCTAAATAAAAGAAGAAATACAAAACATAAACAAATGACTAAGTTGATTATCTCATAAACTATTTATTTAACCTTGTAAACGTTAAAATATCTTCTTCTTCTTCTATAATAAGAATAATAAACCTTTTTGATATTATTAATTTCTTTTATTTATATTTAAATATATAATATTAGTACTAAAACTAAAAGCATTTTAAACTATCTCACTAATGGAAGTCTATGTAAGACTTATCCTTTCTACTTACAATCTACACATTTTCATATACACCAATACATATACACATATATATATATATATTTTTTGATGTTGAAGTTTTCAAAAAAAAACGATGAGCATTATATATTATTTAAGGTACTAAACATTACATAATCTTTCAATAAGTGAATGCCCTATCATTCAATTTTAATTGAATAATTTTAATACATTAAATATTTTATAATTTAATGTGACCAATACAATATTAGAATTAGGAAAAGAAATACTATCTTTTCAAATGTTAATAATAAAATTAATATAATAATAAAATAAAAAGTATTTCCAACTAATAAGATTATGATTTTGAAGTATCAAATTATCCTATAAATGTGAATAAGATTAGAAAATTACTAAAAATTACTATTAGAACTTATTAAAATAAGATAAAAAGAGTTAATTTTAATTGATTGATTTTTGTTCAATTAATCAAATTTTTAAAAATATATGTAATTTTAATAATTATATTTTTTTTAATAAAATTTATTAGATAAATAATGATATATTCTTTAAATATTATTTAAAAATATTTTTTCAAATTAATGCAACTTCAATAATATTTTTTTAAATAATATTATTCATTACATCATATTATTATTGTTTATAGTTATATTGATTATTGTATTTTATTTTTAGAGCAAATGTGGAACTAAAGAAGTAGAAAATGTGGCAATTGCGTTGATTGAGGTTTATAGGCCACTCAAAGCTAACGTTGTAATGCTTTCACTACTACCTTCTCTACCATCATGTGTAACGAGCAAACTTGAAACAAACTTGCAATTGCAGTGATTGAGGTTTATAAGCCACTCAAAGCTAATGTTGTAATGCTTTCACTACTACCTTCTCTACCATCATGTGTAACGAGCAAACTTGAAACACCGTAAAAATTATAAGACTATGAGAAAAAATTATAAAGCTTTTATTTCTCTACTTTGCTTTTGAATGAAATATCATGTTAATTTTTTTCTAGATAGATACAAAAGTTGATGGGTCCCTTGCCTTTTATTAAAAATGCAAATTTTTTTACAATATTACCCAACCATCAAACATTTCACTTACGAAATGGAGGTCCCAACGAAAAACAAAAGCCACCAAGTGAAGACACAATCATAGAGAAAGAAAAAATATCTTACCAAAAAACCTTGTCAAAAACAACCAATACAAAAACTGACAATCAACTACCAGGGAAAACCCAAACAAAAATATCTTTAAAAAATGAAAAATTAAGATACATGATAAAATTGAACGACTAATCCATGCATGAAAGTGAAAGAAATGATTAACATGTACATGAAAAAGTATTATAATCAATAATAGCTCAAACTAGTTCTACCACATAACCCCATCAAAATTAGTATGGATAAACTCAAGTTTAACATTGTTACAATTTTTTTTTAATATAAGAATAGTCCAAACAAGTTGTACCGCATAATCTCATTCAAGTTAATATGGGAAAACCCAAGCTTAGCATTGTTACAACACTTTTTTAATATAAGAATGAGGAGCTTTATACGATGAATGTTATATGATGCAAAAGAACAAGGAAGATATTTATAGATAAGAAAAAAAATTAGAGAAATAAAATCATGAGAATCATAACATTTTATATAGTTTGTAAGCGCTGGTACGATATAATGATTGAAGAATCAAATGAATTATCCTAAAGAGTTATAGAGTTATATATTTCTCATTGTTTGATATCGACTAGCAATTACTTTAAAATTGTAAAGAAAGTTGGAAGAATTGTATATTTTTGTGTTATGATTACAATTTTTATATATATATATATATATATATATATATATATATATATTTGTTTAACCAATTTCAATTTCACAATGAAGTGTTTTTATTGTTATAGATAGTTTCGGTGTAACATAATCTCCATTCTCCATTGCGTGTAGTCCACAAAATCATCTTCAGGTCAACAAATCTCTTAAGTTTACGAATATTTCAGCCAAAACCTAACCTTAACACTGACCTCAATCCTTTAAAAAAGGAGCTTCTCGCTCATTTTTTCCTGCACTCGATATATCTTCTAACAAGAGGATGAAGGATTTACTCTACTTCTCATTGGACTAAAACAGTACAAGATTAGCATCTAAGAATCCCATCGTTAACATCTAGAACAAAATTGTATATAAGATTTACCTTAATCGCAGATTATCTTAACACACAACTGATTAATATAAATAACACTAAAATTGTTCAGTTGTTACAACATAAAATTCAGGAAAAGCGCAACGCAATAACAAGGATTTGATGAGAATTGTAAATTTGTTATAGCATGAAAAACATTAATTTGATTTGGTATAGTGACATGCACTCTCCACAATTGGAGATGCTATGCAGAGGCCCCTTCCAAGTGCAATGAAGGTGCCCTCTGTAGGCCATCGACCTTCCTAATAACAGATTAACCCCACCCAGGTAAGTATGATATTCTATTGCCCCAACCTCTTCCTATTATACTCTCCCTTCTCCCTTTGAAATAATTACACCATGCATATGGAATAAAAAATATTACCTTCCAACTGTGGTTTCATTGCTGCTCCTCCCATTATCCCAGTCTAGCATAGCACAACGTAGCGCTGACCTCTGTTGAAATATAAAATCAATTACTCCCACATGGTATTACATTACAAATATGATGCAGGACAAAAATATGCAGGGATAAATATTGCAACCTTCTTTCACATGTCACAGCATGCAAACCCAATATTATGCCCAAGGTTCGAACCTCCCAAGCAACTTTTTCGTCCAACAACATTAATGTTGTTGCCATATCAAGTTTTGTTCTTTTGTTTTCTTTAACTCAACCCAAAAGCAACACCGCCACCATTCTTTTTATTTAAGTGGTTTCAACTCAAGCGGGATCACATTCCATTTCAATCAAGGATTTCAACAGACTCAGAAAGCCCGTTTGCGCTTTCAACAGAGTATAAATATGCATTTATCTCTATCTCTGGGTAGAATATATATAATGTATATGTATTGTGGTCGTGTATTTTTTTGGGAGTATGAACATGATGTCATGAGCTACCAAACCGCTCTGCACCACCACCTCCCCCAAACCACCACCATTCAAAACTAAAGTGTTTATAACAAAATATATTGTTTTGTCTCTTTATAAGATGAATCTACAAGCTTCGCCCATTGTTTAAACCTCCAACTTCATTAAAAAAATTACATTATAATTGTAATAAAATAGAAAATATTAATAAAATTTTAATTAATTAAAAAATAAAATATTTTTTAATATTATTATTATTTTTCTATTAAAAATATTTATTACACTATTTTTCAATTAAAATTTTTCTTGTTTTTTATAATCTCATCAAATTATATGAATATTTTTAACTCCGTGAATAAAATGAGGACAACCAAATTAAATGTTTCGCCTTTCCCATATTTTTATAAATAGATGAAGTCATGCCGGAAAATTTATGATTTGTAAGTTGTTTATATTTTATTTGAGTGTATATGATTACCTTTAAAAATTAGTGGATAATATATTTTTCAATACTTTTTATTTTTATATAAAAAAATATTATTTATTTGAAGAATAATATAATTTTATTAAAAAAAATGAAAATATAAAAAATATTAATATTTGAGAAAAGGGAAAAGTTCTCAACATTAAAATTTATATATATAAAAAAATTGTAATTGTAAGTTTTATAAAATAATTGATAATTAAGTGGATTATAGTGGAATGATGAGGATGATGGCATAAAAAGTGTTGCCTAGTCATTCATCAAAATACAAATCTCAAGAGATATCTCTCAGTGTCCAACACCTAAGTTAAAAAAGTACTATGTACACTTAATCTGTATAAATGCATAATTTCAATCAAAAAATAATAATTGACAATGAAAATTAAATTTAAAAGAAGTGATCCCATGGTAAAAGACTGCTAAATTTTCTCAAGAAATACTATAAAATAAATATAATAGCATATATAGCAAAAATGATCCCATGATATTAAAATTCTGAATATATGCTCCAATTTTATAAAAAATAATATTTAAAATAATTATATTTTTATTTATAATTAATATTTACTAAATTTTTAATCATTCATAAATTTGCACTTTATCAATTTAAAAATTAACCAACTCCTTATTTTTAAAAAAAGATTCTAAAATATTTTATTACATACCTTTTATTTTTCATTAAGATCAGCAACTTATTAAAAAATCGGAACAGCAGTTCCCTTCAGAAGATTCTAAATAATAAAGATGGAATGAGATAGGGTCTCCGACGTCACATCTCATACGTGATATCTGATAAGGAGTCAAT
Source organism: Torreya grandis (assembly GCA_037957365.1). Taxonomy (NCBI): domain Eukaryota; kingdom Viridiplantae; phylum Streptophyta; class Pinopsida; order Cupressales; family Taxaceae; genus Torreya; species Torreya grandis. The sequence continues at coordinate 460,984 of JARHVA010001095.1, read as the reverse complement.
ATAAAAACTGTCAGCTCTGCCATAAACCTGCTTTAAGACGTGCCGCTGTGCCACAGTTTCTTCATTGATTTTTTTTTCCAAATACGGCAGCAATGAGCCTGCGCCGTGGCCACATAATTTTATTCGGTCACAGCCAAACGCGGAAAAAGGAAAAATTGCAGTACCCTGTCGGAGCCCCACTCAGACGAGAGCATCATTTGGATCGAGTGTCTAAAAAAGTTGTTTGGGTACATGTTTGACGCGTTTTTTTAAGACATTATTTATTATTTATTACTTATTATTGTTGGAAAATTCAAAAGTTTCAATTCGAATAAAAGTAAAATATGGAAACAGAAAAGTTTCAACAAAGAGAAGGACCATAATGTTGGAATTGTTATGCAAAAAGTACTCAAAAGAATTGGGTACTGTAATTTGTTCAAAGGAAAATAGATGTATGCTGAATCGTATGTATTATTTCTGAATGGGCCTTTTGCCCTTTGCCAACAATGACTTCAATTGCCACAAATATGGTAGAGTAGATTCCGATTATGAGAGATAGAGATGGCAATCCCATGACAACCAACAATCGACAATATTCAAAAATTATCTGTTGTTACAATTGGTGGAAATGCTCGCCAACATGCGTTAATGATCGATGTGCAAATTGAACTCCATTTATGCGAGGACTTTTATAATATTAGGGGTTGAGAAATGGATGTTTCTTGCCTAGGTGGGTTAACATCTACAAGTTGATGCCCTTTTTTCTCAAATGATTTGATAGACAATACTAACGAAGATGACCCGATAAGCTTCTAAATTAAAATTTTGAGATTCTTTTCACAAATTCACTGGTTCATATTTTTTATAAATATATCTGTTAAAACTTGCATACATGTTTTATACGTTAACAGATGTAAATTTTCAAATATATTTACAAAAAAACTTCAAAATGTGAAAATAATTCCATGTTCCCTTATAAAAATTGTAGACAGGAGATCGCGAATTCAATTTGGAGAACATAACACAAAGCCCTAACGATGGTAAATACAATATACTGAATAAATCACGTCTATCAACAAATTAGTCGTAGACCTACTACAAAGGAAGTGGGGTTGATAACAAAATTGAAGTAAGAGGTGCAATGGGTTGTGCCCATTTTTCTATTGTTATGTCACTTATTATTGCTATTTCCTTTATTGATAATCTAGGTAGTGACACACCTCCCTATACATAAATTTCATGCATAATGTGCACACTCTTCATATCCTTGTTATGGGAAAAGCAGTTGTGGGGAAGCCTTCAACAGTCAATTCTATTGTTGGGGAAAGATTAGTTGTTGTTAGTGCCTTCCAAGTAAAATTTATTTCTAGAGAAGATTTTGGTACAAGGTCTTTAATAAATAAATAACATTATGTGTCTAAATATGTTGTTGGTAGCTAGTAAGTATTTGGTTGCAATCTTTGAACTATGCATTTTATCAGTGTTGCACCAACAATTAACTAGCTGAAAGCCATATAAATCTATGTCTGAAATTTACAAATTGAAAAATGATGTGAATGATTGATGGAATCAATATCGCTCATTTCGGCAGCGTGTAGTAAAACTACATCCTGACATTTATTGAAGTGATTGTTGAATCGAAGGGATGAAGAAAACTGAAAAGAAAAAAAGAACTTATAAAACATGTGCAATGCACAGTGCACCTAGTTACATATTATTTTTTGAAATAAACTTGTTCAAGTCTATTTTGGCATTAGAAAAACATTAAAGGCCAACCATGTAGGAAGGAATTGAACTAGAATACCCTTTGACAAATGTTAGAAAAAAATGCATCAACCTGAATAACATAGCACAAAAATTAGAATAAGAACTTCTAGGTAGGTATCAAGTCAAAACAAAAGGTATAAGTAGAAAGAGAAAAACTCACCAGAAAAGGATTGAAATAAAAAGCTTGGTGGTATCACTAAGCAGGTTCAGTCAAGCTTTGCTTGTGAATTTATGGGTTGGGAAGATTATAACATGCATTTTTGAATTTTTGCCATAGCCTAAAATTTGATACATAGAAATAAAGAATAGTGTAAATGCAAGAAAAACAAATATTTTAGGCTTAGTTATGACCATTTGTTTCTTTGTTTTCCAAGTATAGTGGAAATCAGAAGATGAAATAAGCCTAGTGATTGAATTATATGTTAGTTTTTTTACCTATCAAACTAAGCATGTTCATGGAATCGAGACAAGGGAAAGCATGTGAACATGATGAGCTTGTCAAATGCTTGGAGAATTGCTCGGAAAATAAAATGCAATAGAAGAGAATATGGATTAGTCTTAGGCATAGATAATTGCATAACATAAATATTTCCATAGCCTTGTATCACGAGTCATACTATTTTTTTCCTTTGCTTATCATTAATTTTTGGATAAAATACTATAGGTTGTTTCTTTGTAGCTTCAGAAGAAAAGACTTGATTGTGTGTTGAGACATCAATGGCTGGATTTGTAACATATACTATGGTGGCTTGAAGATAATTCTCAAACCATTAATTGAACTCCATAAGTTATTAAGGAAATGGTAGGAACAAAATTGATGATAATAAATACATTGTTGAGCTCAAAAGATCCTCTTCTAGGACTGTGATGAGACTGCCAAAGACAACAAATGTTCAATGAAAATAGAACATTTTATGGTAAGTTGTTTCGAGAAATACAAGCCATAGTCAATAGCTTGCATGTAGATAGATCAGTTTTTTAATTCAGAATCTGAAGACATTCATTGGTCATTATCTCTAACATTGTTGACATATGAAGGACTGTAAGCTAGGATGCATAGCTTGTGTGTGTGTGTGTGTGTGGGTGGGTTTGTGTGAGGAATGCCACACATTTGCCCATAGTGTTCATTTGGTATTTCATCTTCCTCATTATAATATGTGGAATAAAAATTTTGTATTTGGAAGGAGATATGTTAAAATTTTTTAGATACTTGAGTATGAATGAAGCATATATATGAACATCCGAGTATAAATAGGTAAATGATTCACATTGTTTATGTAATTCTCTTTCCCTTAGTGGGGAGAGAATACCTCTACTAATGATGATTTTCAATTCCTATTCTGAAGATCTAAATGCTAAAGCATATGATATACTTTTAAATCTAATAGCATAATATTGAAGTGATTCATTAACATATTGCTTGAAATTGTGAAAATGTTCTATTGTAAGTCTAGGAACATTATGTGTGTTGAAATCCAAAAAGTTAATGAACCCTTGGGTAAGCTATAGATCCAATTATGAGCTTCATTAGTGATACTCATATGAAAAAACTTTAGTACTAGTTTGTCATCTTTAGCTCACTAACCAAAAGAATATACATATTTAATCATGTGATCAAAGGAATCTTTATGACGATCAAAAAGAGGCAATTGTTGTAGTTTAAAATTTTTTGGATATAGATATTCATGTATACATTTTGATTTAGTTATGGATGAGGTAATATTGGCATTAGCATTATGGTGGGTCATTTGAATTTGAAATATAGATACTTGTCTTTGTAGCTCTCCAATAGCACTAATCATGGACATGATGTCATCACTGGGAGTGGTGGTATTTGGCACATGTGTTATCATTGGTTTTAATTCAACACCCCTTTTGAATTTAGTAATACTAGTATTATCATCCTCAAGAATAACAAGTGCAAGTTTAAAATCGTTAAATTTAGAATATGTTGGCAATGGCATTGGATCTTTGTATTTTAGAACTTTTGGCCTATCCTTTGATAATTTATTCACCTTTTGTAATGATATAACAATTAGAAATTTAGATGTTTTTGGTAAAAGGTACTTATTTTGCTATGTGAGGAAATTTTTGTATCAATAACATTTTTGGCATATAAGAATCCTTTTGTCTAGAAATCGTGGTTGATATTGGTAAAAGTGAAGTTTTGGAACATTTGGAGCCTTTACCACTTTGGGTTTGTAATGCACCCTTATTTGTAGTGTATTAATGCTATTTAATAAAGATTTCATGATTTATTCATTTACTTTTCGTTAATTTTTGTAGTTTTAAAAATTCAGAAGACCGCTTTACTACATAATTTCTCCTAAATAATCTTAACAATATCCACTAAATATTTTCACAATTCGAAAACTATGAAACCAAGCACTAAATCTTGTTTTTTTCATATATCCTAAGTGTTATTTTATTCTCATACCCTAAACAACATCCTTTCCTCGTCCAAAGAAATTATAAAGAAGTTTAAATTTTTTATAAAACAAAAATGAACGACGACTAAAGAGCTTAACCATTATCAAGAAAACTAATTTATAAAAACTTATCAACTAAGAATACAATTTTAATGTGCCACTCCGAATTTATTTGTTTTTATAGTTAATTATTTTAAAAGAATCTTTAAAATGTAGGAAAGTTGTTAAAATTGGAGTGTGGTAAATAATTGGATGTCTTGATATCAATGGATCTTTTGCTTTTTATTTTTATTTTTTGGTTTTTAATGGTGTCATAGTCACAACAAAGGATGATGTAATATAACAATGAGTATGAAAGGAAATTTTATTAAAGAGGAGTATTTGTATATAAAAAATAATTTTAAGATATAAAAATTAGAAGTATTTTATTTAAAATAATATTTTTGAAAAAATATTAAAAAAATCATTTTAATTGTAAGTTTTTAATATTAAAATTAATTTAATATAAAATAAATATATTTTTGGTATAAAATATTTAAAAAACTATATAATATATAAATATACAAACTATGATTGTATTCTTTATATATAAATATATATATATGAAAAAGAGGTTTTGAAGAAAGACTTTATCTATTACAATAAATTAAATAGGAATGGTTTTTAAACATTAAAAAATACAATATTTTTTGTAAAAGAAATTAAAATACAACCCAACACAACAATAATAACAACAATTACAAAATGATGAAAAGATAAAACACAATTAATATTATTTTTCTTTCATGATCTGAGGGTCATATTTAGTGGTTCAAGCTATTTCTTTCCTTTTGTTATTAACCATCATCCATTCGCCTCCTTCCCCTAAATCATGCAGGGTAGGAATGGAGAGTACAAGAGCATCCACTGGTTTATGATTAAACAATAAAACTCTAGCAAGCGAACCTTTACCTTCTAAATTGAACTTAAATGGAATCCCATCCAACAAACGTTCATGAGATTCACATGTAGTATTCTTTATAGATTTATTAACCTCCTTCTCACAAGGAGCTATTTTTACAGTGGTTTTTGTTACCACATTTGGCATTTCTCTTTCATCTTCACTTTCGATAAATGCCTCAATTGTTGTATGTTCTAAATCTACGTCCTTCCACTAGGGATTTTCTTTCTTTCTCTTGATGCTTGGACAATTATTGACCAAATGCCCTATATGAAAGCACATGTGGCATCTAAAAGGTAAGCCTTCATAATCAATAGATTGAACCCAAGTTTCATTCCTAACAATCGGATCCACTTAGGTTGGAAGCTCTTTAATAATATCAACATTAACCAAGACTCGGGTATAGGTTGAATGACCCTTTTTTCTGTGATAGGATCTTCAAGTCAGAATTCACCAACAAAATTGCCTATTGTTTTAAAAACAATATGATCTTAAAATTGAAGAGGAAGATTTGAAATCCGTAACCAAATCGATTTTGAATTAAAAGTTTCAAGATGAAAGTTGAAATCTAGATACCAAATTTAACAAACAACATATATTTCTCCTCCCAAGACCAAATGTAATCATTGAAAATAAGGTTTTCTCTTTAATAGAATCAAATATTACTATAAAAATACTTCTAGCACAAAGTCTATTTTGATCTTACTTTCTTCTAACGCTTGTCATTGCCCTCTGATCATATATTTCTCAATACCTTTTTATTTTTTCCGTGTGATCATATATTTCTCAATACCTTTTATTTTCATATATAAAAAAATACTACTTATTTGAAAAATAATATAATTTTACATATAAAAAATTAAAACAAAAATATTAAAAAAATTAATATTTACGAAAAAGGCAAAACTCTCAACATTAAAATCTATATATGCAAAGAAATTGCAATTACGAGTTATATAAAGGAATTGACGAGGGAAAGTAAAGTTGGAATTGGCCACAGTTACTCCATTGATCTTTTTTTTAAAGTACGGCTGCAAAATTATTCGGTCACAGCATCGTTTAGAAAGAGTGTCTGAAAAAGTTTTTCGCATTCATTTTTTGACGCGTTTTTAAAAACATTATTTATTATTTATTATTTGTTGTTGTTTGAAATTTCAAAAGTTTCCACTCGAATAAAAATAAAATATGGAAACAAAAAAGTTCGTGCCGGCAATTATCCGCGATACTGTCTGCGGCCGAACGGTCGAGATAAGAACTTTCAGCCGACAGTGACGGCAAACAAAATACCAGGCCCTGAGAATATACCCCGGCGATGTTTTTTGCAGGGTAAACGACACGATTTCGGAGATATTGTTTGTTTTTGTCAAAGTGAAGTTTTCTTGGGAGTAAGTTGACGGTCGAGACGGCCTTTTGTGAATTTTTTTTAAGACTCTTATTAAGTATCGCCTTTCAAATGAGATCATACTTGGTGGGAGAAGAAATAAGTATTGACAGTAAATTATATTTTTATTTTAATATATATATATATATATATATATATATTTTAGTATTTTTAAAAAATAATTTGTTCAAAATTTTATTTTGTAATATTTGATGTGTATTTTTTTTTTCAATTAATTATATTTTACAATTTAAAAAGTTAAATATGGTTATATAGTCATCAAATTTAATTTTCTCTTGGTAGTTTGGGATAAATGAGGTTATTAATGTTTCATTTGTCGAGAATGAGTGTCAATTTTTGATGTAGAAAAAAGAGGCCAACCTTCCGGAGGTTATAACTTTTGATTCGTAACTTAGTTTGAGCTCTTCCTCGTGTCCAAAAGATCATATCGAAAAGTTCAATTTTGTTCTAAGCTACTTTATTCACTTAGATTTGATTTCGATATTTTTCGGAGGCCAAACGTGATCATCTAAGGGTTCAAAATTAACATTTAATAATTTTTTTAGGAATTTTCTATTTTTAGAAATTGCATATTTTTAGAATTGGACGTCAACTTCAGTTGAATTTCGTCCCATAGGGTAATTTTAGTATTTACGTTATTTCAAGAAATTTTTAGAACCAAGAGCGCTTGCATACGAAACTTACTATAAATAGCGGCTGCTAAAAATAGATGTTTTTTTTAGATTTTAGATTTTTCAAAATTTTGCATGTCAGCTCTAAATTTTGAGTTCAGGGTTATTTAAGCATGGTTTGGGTTTGTAATTATTTCAAGTCATTCAATACGAATCAATACAAGTTATTGTTTAGAATCTTGCTCTATAGGTAATTTTATTTCTCTTGTTAGTTTTTGTGTTCATTATCTAGTATCAGAGCAAGTTCGAATCTTGGAGTAAAGAATGGTGAGATGACAAGGAGGTGTTGCAGATGAACTAGACTATACAAGAGTTACAGAGGCAAGTTCAACAATTAACATAGGTTATCACCAATCAACATAGAAGACAAGGTGGTGATGAGGAAGAAACAAATCGTGATGAAGAAGTTCAACAAGAAGAAGAACAACAAGAGCAACCACCATCGACGGGAGAGAGGATGGTTCGGGTTTTAGAAGGAAGAAATGAAATAATCAAGGTTGATGTTCCAGATTATGGAGGCAGTTTAAAACCAGAGGAGTTGATAGATTGGATGAATAACATAGAGAAGTTCTTCCAGTGGAAGTCTATGAGAGAAGACAAGAAGGTAAAGTTTGCATGCATGAAATTGAAAGGTCATGTAATGATTTGGTGGGATCACCTGCAGAAAGAGAGACAAAGAAAATGTAAAGAGAAGATTAATTAGTGGAAAAAGCTGGAGAAAAAACTCAGGGAGAAATTTCTCCCTATGAATTATACACAAACCTTATACAAAAGATTTTAGAATTTGAGGCAAAAAGATCACAATATACAAAAGTGTATACAGATGAATTTTATAAGCTTTCCACACAAGTGAAGCATGATGAAATAGAAGAGCAAATGACTACAAGGTATGTAAATGGTTTGAAAAATTCTATTCAAGATGAATTAAGCATGCATAAAATACTCAACATGGAGGAGGCTTATCAATTAGCTTTGAAGGCAAAAGAAAATCAAAATAGACAAAATTTTAGAAGGACATCTACAGCTTCAAAAAGATGTGGATCCCCTCCAATAAGGGGATGATGTGGGTTTAATACCACTAGAGATGGCTTTAATGCTAATAAAGGTGAATCACCACGTGGTCTAGAAAGGCAAAATGTTAATAGGCAAGGGTTTCAATACCAAAAAAGTGGAAGAAGATTTCAAAAAGGATGAGGTTATGGTGGTGTTAGAGGATGGTTTCTAAATCAAGGTAGATCTTATGTCTGTTATAAATGTGGAGAAGGGCACAGAGCGTTTGAGTGTCCACACTATCAAGATCAAGAAAGGAGGTAAGAAAATCATCTAAGAGTAAATCTAGTTGAGGCTAAAATAGAAGAGCAGAACACTGAAGTTGCACCATCAAATGTTGGAGAGAATCTCATGATGAGAAGAACCATGATCGCTCCAAGGAAGGATCAAGTGCAAAATAAAGAAGGTGGTGATCCATGGCTGCGATCAAATATTTTTTGAACAAGATGTACTTCAGGTGGAAAGGTATGCAAAGTAATTATAGATGGTGGTAGTTGTGAAAATATAGTTTCTAAAGAAATGATTGAGAAACTAAATCTACAATGTGAAAAATATCATAATCCTTATCAGATTTCATGGTTTAAGAAAGAGAATGAAGTTACAATAGATATAAGGTGCTTAATCAAGTTTTCTATAAGAAAGAGTTATAATGATGAAATATGGTGTGATGTTATTCCGATGGATGCATGCCATGTGTTATTGGAAAGACCATGACAATTTGACAAGAAAGTAATTCATGATGGAGCAAAAAACATGTACACTTTTTGAAAAGGTGATACAAAGGAAGTTTTGTTACCTCTTAAAGAGGAAGAGAAGATAGAAAGCATGCTCTCTACTAAAGAATTTATCCAAGATATGAAGGTAATAGGGGGTTATTATGCATTAGTAACAAAATATATAAAAAAACATAAATAGTGTCAATACTAATAGAAATAACAAGAGTGTTGAAAGAATATGTAGATGTTATGCCTGATGAGTTATCAGATGGTTTACCATTGAGAGATATTCGACATCACATTGATTTGATTTCAAGATCAGATCTACCCAATCAAGTAGCTTATAGGATGAGTCTAATAGAGCATGCATAATTAAATAAACATGTCACTAAATTGCTAAGGAAGAAGGTGATAAAGGAGAGTATGAGTCCATGTGAAACACCAACGTTGTTAACTCAATAAAAAGATGGAGGATGGAGAATGTGTGTGGATAGTAGAGAAATTAATAAAATTACAATAAAGTATAGGTTTCCTATACCTCGTTTAAATGATATGATGGATGTGTTTGACGGATCAAAATATTTTACCAAGATTGATCTAAGAAGTGGTTATTATCATATTCAAATTCGTGAAGGAGATGAGTGGAAAACTATGTTCAAGACTAGAGATGACTTATATAAGTGGATGGTGATGCCATTTGAATTATCTAATGCACCTAGCACATTTATGAGGGTGATGAAGACAATGTTACGAGAATATATTCATAAGTTTGTGGTTGTTTATTTTGATGATATTTTGAAATTCAATAAGACTAAAGAAGAACTCTTATAGCATTTGAGAATGGTAATTGATTTGTTAAGAAATGAGAAGTTGTATGCAAATTTGAAGAAGTGCAAGTTTATGTAGAACAATTTGGTATTCTTGAGATTTATAGTTTTAGTAGATGGTGTGAAAATAGATGAAGAAAAGATAAAGGCAATTGTTGAGTGGCCTATTCCAAAAAGTATTACAAAGGTAAGAAGTTTCTATGGTTTAGAAATTTTTTACAAAAAAATTATTAAAAAAATTGGTAGTATTGTGGAACCAATAACATATTGCATGAGAGGGAAGGAATTTGCATGGACTAGTGCCGCTAGATAAAGCTTTGAAATTTTGAAGAAGATTACAGAAAGACCAATTTTAGCATTACCAAATTTTAAAAAAGTGTTTGAAGTTGATTATGAGGCTTCATTTGTGAGAATTTGTGTTGTGTTGAGTCAAGAAGGAAAGCCAATAACATATTTTAGTGAGAAATTGAATGAGGTAAGAATGAAATATTCTACTTATGATGTTGAACTTTATGCAATTGTACAAGTAATAGGACATTAGAGGCATTACCTGGTGCCTAAAGAGTTCATCCTATTTATAAATCATGAGGCTTTGAAGTATGTGAATACACAAAAGAAGTTGAATAATAAGGGTTTCTTTCTTACAGGGGTATACTTTTGTGTTGAAACATAAATTAGAAAAATAGAATCAGGTAGATGATGCATTGAGCAGAAAGGTAGCATTATTAACTACTGTGGTGAGTGAAATAGTTGGATTTGAAGCTATTAAAGAATTATATGATACTAATCCATATTTTAAAAAGGTAGTTGAGAAGTGCAATAATACATTAATAGGGGAGACAGATGATATTCATGATGATAATTTTATGCAAGAAGGTGATCTCTTCAAAGGGAAACAATTGTGCATTCCAGTTGAGTCTCTACGAGATAATATAATAAGAGAATTACATATTGGTGCTTTGATTGAATATTTTGGTAAGACAAAGATAATAATTTTGGTGGAGGAAAAGTATTTTTTTCCAAAGATGAAGAGAGATGTGACAAGGTATGTTTCAAGAAATAGAATATGTCATGGGGTTAAAGGACATGCACAAAATACTGAACTTTACATGTCATTACTGGTTCCAAGAGGGTCATGGACATATTTGAGTATGGATTTTGTGTTGGAATTGACAAACACACAAAGAGGTAATGATTCAATTTTTGTTGTTGTAGACGGATTTTCTAAAATGATTAATTTTATTACATGTAAGAAAATCAATGATGCCACTAGAGTTGCATAATTATTTTTTATGGATATTGTGAGATTGCATGGTGTTCCCAAAAATATTATTTAAGATAGGGACACAAAATTTTCAAGTCATTTTTAGAAGACTTTATGGAAGAAGATGAGTACTAAGCTAAAATTCAGTAGTGCATATCACCCACAAATAGATGGACAAACAGAAGTTGTGAATAGAAGCTTACAAAATTTATTAAGATGCATAGTGGGAGAGAAGCCAAATTCATAGATAATAGTTTAGTGAATAGATCAACATGAAAGTCACCTTTTCAAATTGTTTATGGGAAAATCCTATGATTATTTTAGATTTGGTACAATTTTCAATTGCAAATCAAATTAGTGATGATATAGAAGTGTTTGCAGAATATATGCAGAGTTGCAAGGAGTAAGAAGAAAGTTGTAAGAAAGTAATGAGAAATATAAAGTAGCAGTGGATGTCAGAAGAAGATCCAAGGTATTTGAAGGAGAGTTGGTAATGGTCTATTTGAGAAAAGAAATATTTCCAAAAGGCACATACAATAAGTTGAAGTACAAGAAAATTAGACCATGCAAGATTGTGAACAAAATTAATGATAATGCATATGAGGTGAGTTTACCACAAAATTTTGATATATCTCTAGTATTTAATGTTTCAAATTTATACAAATTCCATGGAAAAGATGGTGAAGATGATGAATAAATTAGTAAATTGGGAGCAACAGTTTTAAAATAAGAAGAAAGAAAAAATAGTGCAAATTTTGGATGTGAAGACAATGAGCATAAGGCAAGGGAATTATAACAGGTATTTGGTGTAGTGGGAAGGATTACAGCAAGAAGAGAACACATAGATTACAGAATAGGAGCTGAAAAAGATTGATAAATAAAAATGGAAATAATATAATTAAACGAACTCACAAGAGTTGAGTTGTTTTCAACCAGATGATAATGATGCAAAAAAAATAGGCCAACCTTCCAAAGGCCATAACTTTTGACCCATAACATGGTTTGAGATCTTCCACATGCCAAAGTAATCGTATTGAAAAGTTTTATTTTGCCCTAAGAAGCTTTATCTTCTTAAATTTGATTTCAATATTTTTCGAAGGCCAAATGTGATCATCCGAGGGTCTAAAATTAACATTTAATGTTTTTTTTGAGAATTCTTTTATTTTTAAAAATTGCATATTTTAGAATCGGATGTCAACTTAGGTTGAATTTCATCCTATAAGCTAATTTTAGTATATAGGTTATTTTAAGAAATTTTTAGATCCATGTGTGCTTGCATGTGAAACTTATTATAAATAGCAGCTACTAAAAATAGACATTTTTTTTAGCAATATTTCAGTTGATAATTTGGGTGACGGTTCTAACTCAATTGGTGGCAGAACTTTTGGGAGCCATAACTTTTGCACTATACCTCCGTTTGACTCCCCATTTGAACCGTTGAAAAGATAAGAATGAGAAGAATACCGTGAAATGACACAGAGCTTTGATCGATAGGTTTTAACCCCTAAAAATTAAATTGAAGTTCCCCAAATTTTAATTTTAGTAGTGTAGTCTAAAAATAATAAGTTTCTAAAAATAGTAATTCCTCAAATTCTGTATTATTGTAAATCATGGAAGTCAAACAACTTAATCTCCCTCAAGATTGACGACCTTCCAAATCGTCCTCCTACATTCAAAATGTGTATAAATGAAGATGTAACTTGAAATAAAAATCAGACATCTCTTTTCAGAAATAGGCATATGTTTAGCTCTGCAAATTTGATCAATAAAATATCTCTTCTCAGAGATAACATTATTACAATTATGTTGTTCTTATTTTTTTGAATTATCTTTCAACTAAAGCTTCTAAGGTTTGGATCAGTGGTATCAGAGTGGTTTATCTTGAGAGTGTATGATCCCAAGGATGAGGTCAGGTTACAAGAAGCTTTGGTGGAAAACATAGAGCTTTCAAACTATACATTTATTTGCTCCAATTGACCTCAAATGATGGACAACATCAAGACATCCAATCCTTTCAAAGAAATGGTGAATGAAGCCCTCCAACACTAATAAGCACAAATGCTACAATAATTCACCCAAATTCTCCAGCAAATCTTGATGGAAAATTCAGGCTCCTCATCCGCACCCTCTCATCCTTTCAATGCCCCAACTCCCTTCAAGGTTTAAGTGAATTTTGATATCCCTACATTTGAAGGCAAAATCAATGCTGATGTGGTATAAAATTAGTTGGATCAATTGTCTTCCTATTTTTCTATAAATAAATTCACTGATAAAGAGAAGATCGCTTTTACTCTTTTGAAAGCATCATTGCCTGTCAAAAATTGGTGAGAAGTGTACAAGGAGAGATTTAGTATGGATGATATTGGCCTTGAAATAGAACCTAATTCGGATGATTTCATAGTCACTGCAAAGGAGGAACACTACCCCATTAGAGCATATGATGATATGTATATAGAGTGGCAACAACTTTGCCAAGGTAAGGAACAATCTGTTCAAGATTACATTGATATTTTTCATTCTCTATTTGTGAGATTGGGCATCCAGGAAAGTGAAAAATACAAAGTTATCAAATATCATGGTGGAATACAATTGTATATATGGGGGGAGATGGAACTCTTCAATCTGGAAACCCTCGGTGAGGCATATAAGTTCGCGGTAAAGATTGAGCAGAAGCATGTAAGAATGAATATAAAGAGTTAGCCTACAAAATGGAAAAGTGACAAATAAGGTCAAACATGAGGCCAAAATTGGAAGAAAAAGGAAGGGAAGATTGGAAAATGGTATGATTACCACAGATCTAGGATGCACTCCAAAGAAAAATGTTAAGCCATCAAATCCCTAGTTTTTGAGTGACAATCCTCAACATCTACTACTTTGCCTCATACACACCCTGCAGTTAAAGAGGATGAAGAAAAGATTGTAGATGCTGAGCCTGATGCCATTGTTGCTTCATCATGGACCCACGAGGAGAGATCAGACGACAAGGAAAGGTTGTTTCACTCTAAGTTATGGGTGAAAGGTAAGCCTCTGCATTTCATTCTTGATAGTGAGAGTCAAAAAAATTTAATCTCTGCTAATGTTTTGAAAAACCTAAATTTATCCATGAAGCATCACCCAAGGCCATACAATATTGGATGGTTGAGTCCAAGGAGAAACCCCCATGTCACCCACTGATGTCTTCTCTCATATGCAATAAAACCTTTTCAAGATGAGGTCTTATGTGATGTGGTCAATCTGGATGTTTGTGATGTACTTTTTGGTCAGCCATTCATGTATGATAAATATGGCATCTATGAATCAAGAACTCAAAGGATCACCCTCACTCTTTGAACACGACACTAAAGGGTGCCAAAGGTATCACCTTCTACATCTATCTCCCTGATTAGTGCTAAGAAATTCATTCTCATGGTGGTCAAGCCACATGAATCCAAACGGCACACAAAAAACATAAAAATAGAATAAAATAGATACCAAGCTAAAGAAGTTCATGGCCTTCCATCCACAGACTGATAGTCAGACAAAAATGGTGAATAATCGAGCCCTGCACAACTCCATAAAGCATAGTCCTTTCCAAGTATGCATCATGAATCAAATCAAAATACAACTACCACACTTGATAACAAATTTTGATGTAATGGGGACAATTTCCTCTCAAGGAGGGAGGAATGGTCTAAGAAATATTTCAGGTGATAATTCGGGCGACGGTTTTACCTCAATTGGTGGCAAAACTTTCGGGAGCCATAACTTTTGCATCATAGCTCCGTTTGACTCCCCGTTTAAACTGTTGGAAAGATAAGAATGAGGGGAACACCATCAGATGACAAAAATATTTTATTAGTGGGTTTTGACCCTTGAAAACTAAATGAAAGTTCTCTAAATTTTAATTTTAGTAGTGCAGTCTAAAAATAGTAAATTTCTAAAAATAATAATTCCTTGAATTTTGTATTGATGTAAATCATGAAAGTCAAACCACTTAATCTCCCTCGATATTTTTGACCTTCCACATCTTCCTCCTACCTTCAAAATGTGTATGAATGAAGATGTAACCTGAAATAAAAATCAGACATCTCTTCTCAGAGATAGGCATATGTTTGGATCTGCAAATTTGATCAATAAAACATCTCTTCTCAGAGATAACATTATTAAAATTGTGTTGTTCTTATTTATTGAATTATCTTTCAACCAAAGCTTCTGAGTTTTGGATCAATGTAAAACTTACTATAAATAGCAGCTACTAAAAATAGACATTTTTTTATATTTTATATTTTTTGAATTTTTGCATGTCAACTCTAAATTGTGAGTTGAGGCTTATTTAAGCATGGTTTGGGTTTGTAATTATTTTTAGTCATTCAATACGAATCAATACAAATTATTGTCTAGAATCTTGGCATATTGGTAATTTTATTTCTTGTTAGTTTTTGTGTTCATTAGTTTTTTTGAGAGATGAGGCAAATAACTTTGTTAGATTCAACTTTAGCCACATCTAACTCCATATGTTAAGATGAAACTTTCGTCAATACTATCTTATTTTGGATTTTTATGTATAATTATTGACTATATTTTATTTGTTTATAATTTGTTATGTTTTAAAAAAAAATACTTTTATTAAAATTTATTGATATATCTATTAATAAGAGAAAAAGATAATACATAGATGGTTACAACAAAAACTGATCTTTATACTAATTAGAAAAATGTCTCCTTTATAATTGGGATGAGCAATGTCAAATATCTATATAATATATAGAACACTTTACATTAATACCATGGCATAGAAATACATGATGATAGTAGCATGGGCATGGGAATTTACATTGATGCATTCATGTGGGGCCTCCTTCGCTTCCCTTCCCTTCCCTTCACATACCTTATATACATAATTTTATAGTTAATGGGTCAAGGCATATCAATATGTGTGGGTCTGAGGTGTAAGCAAAGCAAACTGAGGAGTGATTTGAGTGAACTGGGGCCTCAAGGAAAGGGTATATGCCCATCAAACATGGTCAAGTCAGATTATGTAATTTATGCCTGATTAAAGTGTTAAGAGCATTATCTATCCAAGTGGCATGACATCATATATTTTTGAGTGATTGTGAGGGAAATGGGCAAAGGTAGTGATAAGCAATAGGGGAAAGACAAGGAGGGAGACAAATGTTCTACCTATTTTGATTTTGGTTTGCAAGGTCGATCTTGAGCTCGAGAATGAGGCCTCAATGGGCATGCTTTTTCCCCCCTTCTTTTCCATTTTATTTAAGCACTTGCATCCTGAACACTTTCATCTATATTCTCATCCTATGGACTAGAGATTAAAGAGGGTAAGAATGAGTAGATGGATACAAGAATAATTTGCTTGGTTGGTTATGTAGAAAATGACCCACAACCCAATTCATAAGCATATAAGTATCCCATGAATGCCTATGGTTTTGATGAGATGCCCAATTCCTCTCTTCACTAAGGACACTCCCACTATCACTCCTATCGAGGTTGTCACTTCTACTAACCTAAGATTGGTGGACCAAACCAAGCATCAGATGAGATGGGATGGCAGTACAGGGATGTTCCCCAAGTTTACACAAGTAGATAAGTTTTGACAATCTATAACATATAATCGAATAAAATTTCAACAGGGCATAAATGATTACAGGGCAAATAATTAATAAACCATATATTTCTCAAATGCCCATCATTTTAATATCTTAAAATATTATTATTTGTTTGAACAAAAATGTCTCTAACTTATATGTGCCTTAAGGGCCTATGTACATTTAATGAAAACAATGAGCTTCAAAGCTCTATCACCGATAATGTCTCTATCCTATATGTGCCCTGAGGGCCTACACACATTTAATGAAAACAACAAGCTTCAAAGCTCTATCCTAATGACGTTAACGAGCATTTTTAACCTAATCACACAAATTGACATAAACAAAACTTTAGGGTGCATTGATGATGTGGATAATTTTGACTATTTTTAAATGATTAAGATATACATGGTAGTATTTAAATGAGCATAATCTTTAATAATAATTAATTAAGATTTATAGCCTACCTGAATCGAAGTATGGTGCACATTTGAGGGCTATAAGCACGCTCTGAGCACACATTTCACCCTCATGTGCAAACCCTATGAGAATATACTCTGAAAATAAGGATGTCTTTACAGGGTAAATGACATGATTTTTGAGATATTATTTGTTTAGTTTCCTTACCTTTAGTGGGGCCTCGAAACAAATGTCATTTATTTTTGTGAAATTGATTTAAGCTTTCATGAGAGTAATTTGATGATCAACCTTGCATATCATGATTTTTTGATTAAGTATTTCCCTTCAAATTATATTATAACTGATAAGAGAAGAAAGAAATATTTTAATATATTACAAATATGTTATAATTCTTTAAAAATTTTAATCGTATATGGAAAATTTTACCTTACATTTGGTATATATATTTTAATTGGTTATATTTTACGACTTAAAAAAGGTAAATACATTTAGATGGCCATCAAATTTAGTTTTATTGACAAAGAGGCATTTACAGTGTTGGACCAATGATGTTATTAATGATCGAAGTTTGTTAGAGAGACAAGGCAAATAAATAACTTTAGTAGAACCAACTATAGTCACAAGTAACTCCTTATGTTAATATATGGTAAAGGCATCTAGTAATATGTTAAGATAAATCTATGTAAAATTTGTCGATGGATATCATTCTCAAAACATTTCTTCCACTTATGTGACAAATCTAATATAATATTATCCTTATGCTTAAATGGCAAATCTAATATAATAGAGGAGTCTTTTTCACTTGTGTCACAAATGTAATATAATATACGTGCCTAAAAAATGATCCATATTGACGTGTTTTACATAAATTTATCTAAGATATGTATACTAGTTGGAATTCATGGATATAACTATTAAAATTATTATTATAAAGATGATTATAACAAAAAAATGGTTGGTTGGTATTCACGGTTCAATCTCTACGCTGATCAAAACACATATCGATCGTAGTCCTAGAGGACAATAGAGATAGATCATCTTTAGAACGTTGGACACTCCAAACAAAAAAACTTAACTAAAATAAGATCAAAAACCACCTATCCATTTTAGGTGGTTTAGAAACTTAGTAACAAAACTCTTACCCTGCATAGATGAGGATGTAAACCATTAGGTGAGTGTGAATTGATGTTGACAGGTCATACATAATAATGTGCATTTTGGGTCCCCCCGTTCACAAACACTTTCCACACCAACAGAGTTTAACAACTTTTCTTGTAATGTCACAATAATAAATTTGTTCACAATTTAAAACAAATCAATTTTTTTTGAAAACTTTGTCAGAAGTCTGTGAGCTTGGACTGGACCTTGACAACTATACTAACTATTGCAAGGATGTTATGACTACACTCACTTACACTCTCAAACAAACTTAGGGATGAATTTTGAATGCATGTAGAGAGGTTTTTCTGATACCCCAACTAACACGCTCTTGTATGTAATGAAAAGTGGGAATTGGGAAACATTTGGAGACCGTTTATGACTTCAAATTCTATGGCATGCGAGGGGGCTGGGTGATGACTTGAAATAATTTATCTAATATGTAGCTGTAAATAAAGCTATATTTTCACTTGAGCCATTATGTCGGGGATAGTAGGTCCCACTACTTCTGGTGGACACATGCGATGGGAGTTGGGACCCTCCGCTCATCCTTATATGGTGATCCACTATAGTCACAAGTAACTTTAGTAGAACCAACTATAGTCACAAGTAACTTTAGTAGAACCAACTATAGTCATAAGTAACTCCTTATATTTCATATTACTATATGACTTTTATAGGCATCATTGGTATGGTGACATTTTTCAGTGTGTTTGTTTAATGTTATTTGTGGTGTGATTGTGCAGTGTGTTTTTCAATAAAATACTGAGCACTATTTTTTACTTTGGTTCCCCCTGATGAAGAACATTGTGGGGAGAAAAAACACTAAATTAGCACTTAGTTCTTGGAAAAGGGTTTGTGGAAATTTGAGAAACCATCGAAGTGTATAAAATAGTCGAGACCTCCAGCCACCTCCAGGTCTGTGGTTAACCTGCAACAAAAAACCAATCAAGGTGTTAAGTTGAGAGATGCACTCTTGTCACTTCCATGTTTTTGGTAATCCTACAAGAAAAAACCAAGGTGCCACAAAGACCATGAAGCCACAAAGATGGCATGCCACCTCAAAGGTGAGCAGGGTACACGAAGAGTGTAAGGAATTTTATTGTGTTTGAACTAAGGGGATGATAATAATTAATAATGTTAAGGGGATAAATGTTAGGATTTAATACCATTATTAATTATTTGTTATATAGGTGTAAATGTTTTAAACCTATTATAGCATGTTAGTAGGTTTGCAATGGGAAATATATTCCTATAAGATTTGTTGTTATTTGTGCATCCTATTTTCTAGGAGGTTATTGTGCTACCTCCATGGCTATACAATAGCCTTTATTTTATATCAAATATATATTAAAATATAATATAATTTATGTGTTTTATTTATCTCTCTGTGTCCATTTTGTATTTGACTTTTCATAATTTAATTGGTTTTACAAATTTTCCAACAACAACTCTTTCCAATTGCTATGCAAAGTAATAATGTTAAAAACCTAAATTATACCCTAAAAATCTTTCAAAAATAACTTTGTATTTTTTAACAATTAAAATATGTTCTATAAGTCTTTTTCTTTAAAAATGCACGTAGAGGTGTATAGGCAGGGTGTTTTTGAATTTTGTTGACTTGATGAGGTTGGCAGTTTTGTTTTGGTTTCAATGAGTGGTTGGAAGGCTACCTTACCTTTTATTTAGTCAAGTTTATTAAAATTTTAAGTGTAATTTCATTAAATAGGTCATTAATGATGGGAAATGTTATTAGTCATAACATTTGCTCAGTAAATCAGATTTGAGTGTTGTTTCTTTCACAAACTATTTATTTTCATTCCCATTCCATCAGTCCTATTTTTATTGTAAATGTACTAAAATTATAAAGTGCCATATTCAGGGGGGGTTACCTGTACTATTGGCCCTACTAATTTTTGTATTTTTTACTTTATACACCAATTGCTCACATGTGGATGCATTTTTAGCTGTGTCCAACATCTAAATTATGAGCGTACATTATCCCTCATCACTCTAGCTCTGATTTGTCACTTGGACGGATTCTTGGTTGTGTTTGATGTCCATTCTTGAGCATGCTTCAGGACTTCATTGTAGAGTATCTTATGCAATCTTACACTTCTTTGATGTCTTCTCTTAGTCATGACGACTCCATTTGAGAGATTTCAGAGGAGGAAGGTTGAGTTTAGATCAATGGTCCTTCTTAGGAAGACTAATTATGTTTCATGGTGAGTGTACATGAAATGTTCACTCACAGATCAAGACCTTATTCCATTCTTATATGGATAGATTCCTTTTCGTTTTGGCCCAGGTCAATATGATGATTGTGCCAACTCTTGTGATTGTGTCTATGGTCACTTATTAATATATGTTTCACGGGATATACACCACTATGTGGAGTAGACATAGTGCCCCTTTACTGTTTGGATCACTCATTAGAGTCTTTTCAGGGATCCTACTGTGATTTGTCACACATCCTCCTTCTCTTCCTATTATTTCTTCTTAGACTATTGTACATTCTCTGCTTACTTCTATTTCTTATGTTGATACATCCATGATGGATAATGTTCTTCCTTTTTTGAGCCCCCACTATAGGATGAGATTTTTCCAGACCTAGTTATTTCATTACAAATTCTACATCAGTTCTTGTGCAAATTGTTGCTCTTCCATAACCTTCATAGACTTACATTTTTGAGGACTTTACTAATTTTAGTGAGAGTATACACCTTGAGAGTATTGACAACTCATATTTTCCTATAGAAATTCATCTTATAGATCTGAGTGCTTTATTTATAGACATGTCTTTAGTTTTAATGGTTGTTGAGCGTTGCTCTCATATTCCCATGGACATTCCTTCAAGTGAATGTTTCATGTCACTCTTCTTCTCTAGGTCTAATCAGGGTACTTATGAACCCTCCTATTCTCTCCCCTTCATTATATGCTTCCTAATTTCTCCTTTCTATAGTTAGGCTGGTGATTCTTGATCATAATTTGACACGTTTGAGCACTATCAGGGAGAGTTTTGAGCATTTTTCAAAGATCTACATTCCTATCTACATTCCACTTGAGTAGAAATTCTATTAGATGGTGGAGCCTAATGTTATTATAATGCCCAGTTCCCAACAAGGGGGTGTGGGGGGGGTATCCCCTCTACCTCGCCCGCTCCCGCTCCCCCGTCCTCCCTGCCACCCCCACTATGATCATCACGTAGGTGCAAAATTTTGTAAAAAATGCATTATAAAATATTGTAATTTATAGTAAATCTAGACCGTTCACTATTAGGTCTCATATCTAACAGTATAAATTATGTTTGTGCATTTTTATGCTAATATGTAACCCTTCTTTGATATGAGGGCATTCTAATCACGATGACATACTAGGTGTGAGTGAAGAGGATATTGTAATGATTGTATTGCATGTTTTTCTCTTCATTTGTTGAACTGAATAATAAGGATTGGCTATTTTTGTGTGGACGTAGCCCATATTGGGTGAATCACTTTAAATCTATGTCTCTATTGTGTTATTTTTTTTACATTTTATTTATGCCTATAATTCATTAATATATTATGTGTTTTATATTCCTAATAACTGATATCAGTGTCAAAGGTTTATTTGTTAGATAAACTCGTAGGAAAAGAGGGTTCGTGGTTTCAGGGAGATCAATGTCAAAAGAAAGAAAGTTTAAGGTCAAGAATTTCATCTGCCAAAACTACTAACTATGATAGATGAAAATTGAGGAATATCTATATAAAAAGGATGTTTTCTTACCATTAGGCAGAATAATAAAAAAGCTAGTGACTATGAAGGATGAAGATTGGGAGGTTCTTGATAGAAAGACACTAGAAACAACACGGTTGTACCTGGTAGCGTTAGTGGCCTTCAATATTTCAAAAAAAAAGATAATAATGGATATGATAAAAGCATTAGATAGAGTGTATTAAAAACCACCAACGTCCAACAAGGTATGTCTTATGGAGCATTTATTTAGTCTACAAATGTTAGAAGGTGGGTATGTTGTTGATCAGTTAAATAGTTTTAACATGGTCACAAATTAGTTAAGATTCGTAGGAGTAAATTTTTATGATGAGGTTAGAGATATTTTGATTTTGTGCTCATTGCCAAAAAGCTAAAATGGCTTGGCCATAGTTATAAGTAATTTTATCTCTAGTTCAAACACTTTAAAGTTTGATGATGTTATTGGTGTTATTCTTAGTGAGAAAATGTGACAAAAAAGTACAGGTGAGACATTAGGTAATGCTTTGACTATCAAGAATAGAGAAAAACAAAAGAAAAGAGGAAAGGGCCCAAGTAATCATGGTAAGTCTAAGAAGGGTAGATCCAAATTCAGTGAAATGTTAGTGTGCTGGATTTGTGGCAAGAAAGGATAGCTAAAAAAAATGGTTGGTTTCGAAAAAGAAAAAAAGGAGACGGACAACAAGATAAAAATCAAGATGTAAATGTATCAAGTGATGTGTTACGATAATTTTTTATATTTTTTTTGATAATATTAATGACTCTTGGGTGTTAGATTTAGGGGCTTCATTTCATGTTACACCCCATAAGAAATATTTTCAAGACTATGTTCAAGGTGATTTTGGATAGGTTTTTATTTAGGTGATGGTGAATCTTGTAAAATTATAGAAAGGGGTAAGATACAGATAAAATTATAGAATGAAAACAAATGTTTATTGTAAGAAGTGAGGCATGTTCTTGATTTGAGAAGAAATCTAATTTTAGTAGGGCAATTAAGAAGTGATGGTTGCATAGTTATATTTGCAGAAAATTCATGGAAGGTCACTAAAAGATAACTAGTAATAAAAAAGGAGAGAAGGTAGGTACATTATAGTGATCTAATAGTACTATTGACTCTTCTATTGCTTTAGCTTCTACAAAAGCTGATATAAAATTATGGCACCACATACTTGAATACATGAGTGAGAAGGGGATGCAAGTTCTCCACTCAAGGAATTTATTGCTAGATTTGAAGAAGGTGGATTTGGAATTCTGTGAGCATTATGTGTATGGAAAATAGAAGAGATTAATATTTCTCAGAGTTGGTAAGATAAAGAAAGATGAAAAGTTAGAGATTGTGCATACAAATGTATGGGGATTGGCTCAAGTATCATCCCTTGGTGGCTCTTCTTATTATGTTACTTTTAATGATGATGCAACTAAAAAACTTGGATTTATTGCATATGAAAAAAAATGATGTTTTTTATAGTTTTAAGAAATGGAAAGCTTTGGTTGAGAATAAGACAAGAAATAAGTTGAACTGTGTCATATCAGAAAATGAAGGTGAATACTACAACAAAGAATTTGATAATTATTGTTCATCCCATGGAATTTGTAGAGAGAAGACGGTTCTAAGAACACCACAATAAAATGTTATGCCAGAAAAGATGAACATGACAATCATGGAGCATAGAAGGAGCATGAGATTACATGCAGGGTTGCTCTTATAATTCTGAGAAGATGTTGTAGATACTATTGTTTACTTAATAAATATAGGGCCTTCAAGTCCTTTAGATGGTGACATTCTAGAAGAAGTATGGATAGGTAAAAAGGTAGATTATTCTTTTTTAAAGACTTTTGGTTATGAAGCATTTATCCATATTGATAAAGAAAATAGAACCAAGTTTGAATCAAAATCCAAGAAATATACTTTTATTGGATATGGAGTTAATGATTTTGATTATTGTTTATGGGATTTTGAAAATCACAAAATCATTAGGAGTAGAGATGTGATCTTTGACGAGAAGGTCATGTACATAGATCAGTTGTAGGAAAATAAATAGGAAAAATCAAATACTGAATATGCAATACTTGATGAAATCACTAAAAATGAAATTTCAAAAGTCCTAGAAAATCAGAATGTGTAACAAATACAAGTACCTCAAACTCCTAAAAGTGTAGTTAGAAGATCTACTAGAGTAAGTAAACTTCCTGAATGATACTCTCCTTCAATTTATTATTTATTATTGATTCATGGTGGTTAGCCAAGAAAGCTATGAAGAAGTAATGCAGGTAGAAACTAGAAAGAAGTGGGAGCAAGGCATGAAAGATGAGATGGACTCCTAGGTACATAACCAAACAAGGGATTTAGTTCAGTTGCCTATAGGTAAAAGAACATTTTAAAGCAAATAGGTTTATGGTCAAAGGAAGAAGATGGAGGCAAAAAGAGGTACAAGGCCAAATTTGTTGTAAAAGGGTTTGCACAAAAGAAAGGTATTGATTTTGATGAAATACTTTTTTTAGTTGTAAAAATGACTTCTATAAAAATTGTTTTAAGTTTGCTAGCAGTATAAGATTTGTACCTTGAACAATTAGATGTGAAGATTGTTTTCCTTCATGGTGATTTGGAGGAAGAAATATATATCGAGCAGCCATAGGGATACGAAGTAAAAGGTAAGAAGACAATGGTGTGCAGGTTGAAGAAGAGTTGGTATGGTCTAAAACAAGCTCCAAGGTAGTGGTATTTAAAATTTGACATGTTTGTGACTAAACAAGGTTATAGTAGATGTCATTTAGACCACTGTGTGTATTTTAAAATATTAGATAATGGTATTTATATTATCTTGTTATTGTATGTAGATGACATGCTTGTTTTAGGGTCTAACATGCATGATATAAATGATCTTAAAAGGAAATTAGCAAATTATTTTGAAAAGAAGGATTTGGGTGTTGCAAAACAAATCCTTGGTATGAGAATAACAAGAGACAAGAAAAATAGAAAGTTGGCATTGTCTCAATAAGAGTACATCAAGAAGGTGTTATTCAAGTTTAATAAGCAAGATGCAAACCCTGTAAGTACACATTTGGGAGGGCACTTTAAATTAAGCAAAGAACTGTGTTCTAAAAGTCAGGAAGAAATTAATTACATGTCTAAAGTTCCATATGCTTCAGCAATTGTAAGTTTAATGTATGTTATGGTGTGCACGAGACCAGATATTGCTCATGTAGTGAGAGTTGTCAGTAGGTTTATGAATAGTTGAGGAAAAGAGCATTGGGATGCAGTTAAGTGGATTCTCAATTACTTGAGAGGGACTATTGATAGATGATTATGTTATGAAGATTCAGATGTTACCTTATAAAGATATGTTGATGCAGACATGGCTGGAGATTTAGATAATAGGGGGAGTACCATAAATTATGTTTTCACTATTGGTGATACAATAGTTAGTTGGATTTCAAAATTACAGAAGATAGTTGCTTTGTCAATTACAGAGGAAAAGTATGTTGCATTTATAGAAGCTAGCAAGGAGATGATATAGATGCAACGATTCATGGAAGAGTTGAGGCATAAGCAGGAAGATTGTAGGTTGTATAGTTATAGCCAGAGTATGATTCATTTATCAAAGAACTCTACATTCCACTCAAGAACCAAACAGATACAACTTAGGTATCACTTCATTCATTTAGTTTTGGAAGATAGTCAACTAAAATTGGAAAAGATCTATACAAGTTAGAATCTTGTAGATACGTTAACAAAAGCAGTCACAAATTATTCATTTTCAATAGGTCTTCAGGGATAACAAAGAAGATGAAAAATATACTAGGGTCAAAGTTTAAAGAAAATTCGAAGGAAGAGTTGCAGCGGTGGAGTTATAGTAGTTAGTCTCCAAGTGGGAGATTGTTGGATGGTGGGGCCTAATCTTATTATAATGCTCGGTTCCTGATAAGGGGGTGTAGGAAGGCAACGACCCCCACTATGGTTGTAGTCATGGGGGTTTAGGGGGGCAATGACCTACTTGGAATTCCCCCTTGGTGGGAGTGCGGGGGCAACGCCTCTGAAAAAAATTTGTTAAAAATGCATTATAAAATATTGTAATTTCGTAGTAAGTCTGGACCATTCATTATTAGGTCTCAGATCTAATGGTAGAAATTATGTTTGTACATTTTTTTCCTAATATGTAACCTTCCTTTGATATGAGGGCATTGTAATCATGGTGGCATACTGGGTGTGAGTGAAGAGGATATTGCAATGGTTGTATTACATGTTTTTCCCTTCATTTGATGGACTAAATAATAAGAATGACTAGTTGTTTCTTTATGGATGTAGCCTATATGAAGTGAACCACGTTAAATATGTGTCTCTATTATGTTGTGTTTTTTGCATTTGATTTATGCCTTTAATTCATTAATTATGCTCTGTGTTCTATATTCTTAACAAATTCATCTTTTCTTTCGAAAGGAAGAGACAACATTTGTTGTAGAGAGACCTACTACAACCTTCACCATGTGACATTATGTGCTTACCTTCTCTCTCTTCTTTGTGGAGGCACACATCCTTCATATTTTTGTAAGATATTGAGATCATCGTTATGTACTTGGGTAACTCATTAAGCCTCGTTATCAGGACCCAATTATGCAACCTGCCTAAGCTATGCTTAAGGGTGGGTGTTATAGTGGGGCTTTCTAGTCCTACCTTCTTTTATTTGTCTCTCTTTTGGGGGGTATTTTTTTTCCGATTAGGTTTTTTCCTTTTACTCCACTTTTTGAGAGTTGCATTGTACGTGGGTACCTCATCAGGGCTTGTTATCGAGATCAATTTTTTCTTTTACGTCCACCTAAGATACACTTAAGGGGGGTGTTAGTGTAGGATATTTATTATTTCATTTATTTATTAAATCAATAATCCCTACACATATAGTTTCAACTTGCTTAGGTGATTATTTAGTCTACGATAGTTAGCTGCCACTTGTCTTATCTAAGTGGTTGTTACACATTTGTTCTCCACTAGTCTACTCTCAATTAACTCCATGATTTTAGGTGGAAGTTGCATGCTCTTTCTTCTGTGTAAGACACCTATTGTAAAGCTATTTATCAATCAAGGCAATTATTGCACATCCTCTTGCATATTTATGATTACAAATAGAGTCATTGTCATTAGAATTCATGTGTGCTCATTCTATTTGGAGATCACCTATTTACACCTCTAGAAAATAGATATCAAAGGTTGGGATCAAGGTCACAGATATAAATAGGCTCAGACGATTTATTAAGAGGTGCCACTCCCACATACTATATACAAGGGGCGAATAAATAAATAGGAAATAATATGTTAGAGTTCTAGTGAGAGGACACAATTATAACATATCTTAAAATAACAGACAAAAGGATACCCATTTCATGAATATATAATTACGACTTCCTCAATGAAATCAATTAAACCCATAATTTAACTTTTTTACCTAAATATTTATTTATTAAAAGAGATATACGATATCCCTTATGATTCTATTAAATAAAAACTACGTGTTCCAAGACTCGAATTCAAAGATCCGATTATTGATTTGAAGCTTTTCTTTTCATCAAATATTTAATTTAAATTTATATTTGCTCATCCATACATTTGTTAATCTTATAATACTTAATAAGAAATCTCACATAGCCTATGCCCTAACAACCATACCTCTTGCAACACTATAAGCAACGGCCGTTGTTGTTGCAACCGCTGCCCCATTGTACGTGTCCAAAAACAAAAATAAATTTATTTATTTATAAAAGCAGGTGACCCTTCACGTTTTAATTATATAGAAGGTCAATTTTTTTATAAAATAAAATATAAAAACCAAAAAATGAACCGACGACCGCAGAGCTTAACATTATCAAGAAAATTAACTTGTAAATGCCTTAAACGTGCCACTCCGAATTTGTTTGTTTTTATAGTTCATTTTCTTAAGAAATTAAATTGAAAAAGGTAGGAAAGGTGGTCCACAAACCTTTTCATTTATTCCACGTGTAAAATTGGAATTATGTTGGAGTGTGATAAATAATAGGATGTCTTGATACCAATGGATTATTATTATTATTATTATTATTATTATTATTATTATTATTATTATTATTATTATTATTATTATTATTATTATTATTATTATTATTATTAATAATAAGTTTTTAATGGTGTGTATAGTGATTTGTATGATGGTGTCATTGTATGATAAGTCGTAATAAAATAAGAGTTGTGTAGTGGTTATTTTCTTTTATTTTCGTTTTAAAATAATTTTATAAGATTATATAAAGTTGTATAATATTTATTGGGAGTATAAATTATTTGCAAAGTATGCAATTTTTATATGTTTCAATGAAAAATAAATTAAAAAAATAATTTATGAATTGAAATTGTTTTAATAATTTTTTAAACATAAAATAAAATTAAATTGACTATTATATGTTATCGGACACAATGTTACCATTGACCCTAAATTAGTTCATATAACTAATTCTTACATAAAGTAAATTTTAGAATGATGAACTTACTTAATATAATTAGTTAAATATACTTATCAAGATATAACTTCACATATTTTAGTATTCTGAATCAATGTTTCGTAAAAATCCACATAAAATCTGACCATCAAATTATTATTATTTTTTTTCATAAAATAAAAAAAACTAATAATACCCATTGAACCAATAAATTTCTATTCTTTAATGCATGGGAACAATTAATCTTAATTTATCCAAAAAAGTTCATATCAAATTAATTAAACAATACAATAATTAAAAAAATAAAATAAAAATAAAATAAAATCTGATTAAAAAACACTATATGATTTATTGGGGCTTAACATCCTCAACTTTGAGCCCTAACTACATGACAAAACATTAAAAAAAAAAATCATTAATTAATAACTATTAAAAATAAATTACAAAAATATGTCGAAAGACGTTACATTATTTGTGAACTTCCAAAAGTAATAAATGCTAACATAAAAAACCTTTAAAGTGTATACCTCTTATTTCCAAAACTAAAACGATGTTTTTCTATGGGACTAGAAATTACTTCATTCAAATGGAACTTATTTTAAAATAATGAAAAGCCAATAAATTTTCAAAAAGCTTCTATTAAAAGTCAACACATTCCTTTAAATATCGAAACAAAACAAGAACAATACGTATATATATTTTTAATTTTTTTTGTTTCTATTTTTTAAGGTTACATCACTTTCCTTCACGCAAATAACTTTTTTTTTCAAAAATTAAGAGTCTGCCCAGAATTACATGAATTTTTTTATGGCTTCCGATTTTTTTGAATTAATAATTTATAATAATTTTAAAAAATAAGTATAATATCAAATAAATTTTCTATAATATTTTATATTTGAATCATTTTGTAATAGTTTTTTCTTATTAATTGTTACTCTAAGAAAGTAGGATGTTAACATATAAAGTTACGAGAAATAGTTATTAAAGAATGATTAGAGTTTTGAATATGATATACAGTTAAAATTTTCTTAAAAATCAAAATATCAATTTAATATTGTATTGCTTAAAACTTTAATTTATAGTTAAAATATAAAATTTATTTAAGATATTATTTTTTAAAATTAATTATTTAAAATATTTGATTCACAAAAAGTAATTTCTCATAAACTTGAACGGTTCAAGTTTGCTGTCATTGAAGCACATGGTGGAATTTAAAAGAGAAACAAACCATCTAAAATCATATCAAATGATAATAATAAATGAAACAAATAAATTAAAATTAGCAAAATGAAACTTCTAAATTTCCTATCTTGAAGGAGTTTGGTCATACTCCTCCGACTTATTTCCATGTAATTGTTGACTTGAGGGAATATGGGCATATGCCCATTGCAGGGCTCATCCTATCTCCTAAAATTGGTTTTCCAGCGGAGCTAAAATTCTCAATAAATTGATGTGTATTGTTGAAAGGAACAGATCATTCGACACATTACAAGTTCGATTTTTTCTGAAATGTGGATTGACCTTTCAAGACCACCCTCAAACCACTGACCGACTTAATTTCACCAGGGCTAGCTTGATACCATACCGGCTTGATTTCTTCTTCCTCTTCTTTTGATGCCTTTGTTTGACAATCTTAAATCCCTCTTTAAAAGTAGACAAATAGGCATCAAGCCATTGCAAGAGAGGGTTGGTGTATCCATGCCTTCCTCCAAAATAATTTTTCAAATCCCTAAAAATAATCTGTCAAATCTCATACCTGATATGTGATAGGGAGTCAATATAAATACTGTCAGCTCTGCCATAAACCTCAAACTTATGCTTTAAGACGAGGAGAAAAAGGATTTCACAATGGACAAGGACGTGCCACAGTTACTCCATCGAATATTTTTCCAAAGTGCGGCAGCAATGGCCACATAATTTTATTCAGTCACAGGCAAACACAGAAAAAGGAAAAATTGCAGTACTCTGCCGGAGCCTCACTCGGAGGAGAGCAACATTTAGATCGAGTGTCTGAAAAAGTTGTTCGGGTACATGTTTGACGCTTTTTTTAAAACATTATTTGTTAATTTTATTATTTATGTTACGACCATTATTTGTCATGTTTGTATTTCCCTTCCGCATGAGCGACCCTTTACTTTTCTGAATTAAAAATATGTAATATATTCAAAACAATTGGATTAAAAAGTGGGTGATATAAAATCAAAATATGTGTAAAAAATATATATTAAAATTTAAAATAAAAGTGGATGGTACGAAATCAAATTTTGATATAAAAAATATATATCATATTTTAAAATAAAAAAATATGAATAAAATTTAAGATTAAAAAATATTAAAACAATAAATTTAAAGGATCTATTATTTTTTAGGATTGTATAACTCTTTTAATCAAGTTTTTCTCCTTTGTTTTTGATTTAGGGTTTTTTTTAACATGTGGGGACTAGCCATTTAGTCTAAAAAAGAGTATATTAATATTTTAAAGCCTTGTCTAGATATTATGTATCAATAATAACATTTACAGGTTTTTTCGTGAGTATCTATTCTTAAGATTTAATTTATTTTTAGATGAATTGTTATGGGCTAAAATAATGTCGTTCATCATTTGACGAACATTTTGTTCACTTTTTTGAAAATCTACTATCAACAACACTTGTAGTCCGTTCACTTATTTTCAACAATTGTAACATCTTACAACTCCCTTGAACCATTTTCAACTATTTTATTGACTTGTATTTCTCATCTTGAAGCTTTGAATTTGGTGTTTTTTAGTACTTTTTCCTAAAATTTTGAAATTATTAGATGTATTAGCGGTAGATTGCTTTTGTTTGTGACCTGGGTGGTGTGGATTGCTCAGAGCATATCTTTTTAATCTTGTGGACTGCGCAATGAATTCTTATTGTTGAGGGTGTTTGAATTGTTGAAATTCATTAGGTTCTATGGCAAACCTTAGAAAAGTGACCATAATCATTACATTATTTGTATTTGAAAGGTAGTTGGTCATAGTCTAAATATTACATATAAGACCATCATTCTAGATTTATCTCAATGGTTTTAGGTAGACCTTTTTCCAAATCTAATTCCACACAGTTTCAGACACAAGAAAATTTTCCTTTTGACTTGGCCTTATTAGTGAAGTGGTCTAAAATGTTGTTGGTCATAGTATCTAGAGATTTGTCCTTACAGAAAATAAAAGGAAAATGGGGAAGCTTCACCCAAATAGAGATTGCAATGGGTATGTCTTCAGCTAAGTAAAATCTATTGGTCAATGGTTCAAATTAAGCTCTCTTGCACCCAAAAAAAATAGGCCACTTCTGAAAATGTAAGCTTTATCTTCTTTTAGCTCAATGAAAAAGGCATATAATCCTCTTTTTGTAGAACCAACTACTCATTCTAAACTTCAATAAAGGTTTCTAATGGAAATCAATCCAATCATCTATGGTTTTGAGTCTTGGCCAAAGACCCATAGAATTTATAATGAAATCTTTCAGAAAAAACCAAAGCCTTTTTCCCTGAGAGACTCATGGTTGAAGACTTATTTAGATGACATATTTAACTTTAAGAAAAAAGGGATTGAGGAGGCTTTGCCTTGGACTGTCTGATAAAAATGACAACTAAAACTCTAAAAACATGAGATTCAAAATAAAAATGAATAGAAAGGTTACTTTTTATAAGACCTAATAGCAAATCTGACACATCATTTTCCTGAACAACCATACCTCTTTTAACACTAGTAATAACGATCATTGCTATTGCAACCATTGCCACATTATATCTGCCCTAATTGTTGTTAATTTGTCATGCCTTAAGTCTTATGTTATTCTCATACCTAAATGTTGTTCTTTCTTCATCTAAATAAATTTATTTATTAGTATTTTATATCATATTTTGATTATAAATATTTTTTTAATTGAATTTTTGTTTTTATATGGATTAAGTGTATATACTATTTCTTAAACTTAGCGCCAAAGACTGAAGGGTATCCATTTTGTCTCAATTTGATCTTTTTTTAATATTTCATAAAATTTATTTTTTGGTGAATAATTAGATAATATCTTTTACACAATTATTCTTAACATTAAACTATAATTCACTTGTTAAATTATTTTTTTATAAAATAATAGAACCAAAATAAATAATGACTACAGATACCAATAATAAAATTTCAATGCATCACTCCTAATTTGTTTTCTTGAAATAAAATTTAAAAAATAAGATAGGATGTCCAAAAACATTTCCTTTTGTTTGATGTTTTAAATTTGGAGTTAACGTGAAATTGGAGTATGATTCTCTTTTTCTCTTTTTCTTTCTTTCTCCCTTTTAATGGTGTGTCATTGTAACTTGTATGATGTATGTCACATGACACCTACTCATGATATAATAAAACAATGAGTATGAATGGTTAATTAATAAAAAAGAGAGGGAAGTATTTGTCTATTAAAAAAAAATTTAAGAAAAAGTTTATATATATTTTATTTGAAATAATAATTTTTTTTTAAAGAATAAAAAGGTTATTTTTTTGTAAAATATTTAATATAAAAATGTAAATAAGTTTAATTTAAAATGTAAGAAATTATATACTATATAAATTATAAGTGTCCAATTTTCTTTTCATATATACTATAATTTACTATGTTGTATTAAAAAATTAAATATATTTACTAAACAAAGTGTAATTTTAGGGAAAACACATAATGTCAAAATTAAAGATTTTTTAAAATTTCTATTTTTATATTTAAAATTTAAGACTTTCTTATTTGTATTTGTGATTTATACATTTTTAAAAATATTTTAGCCACAATAATGTGTGTATATATTATATTTATAATTATAAATAAATTAGTATATTTTCTTATTTTATTTGATGTTGATATTTTTAAAAAAAAATTAAATCCTTTATAATTCAATGAAACCAATCCAACATTAAGATTAGAAAAAATCAAAATACTACCCTTTAATAATAATAATAATAATAATAATAATAATAATAATAATAATAATAATAATAATAATAATAATAATAAAAAATTGTATTCTTAAAACACTAAATTATACTTATAAATATAATCAAGACTTAAAAAATATTAAAAACCATTATTCGAAATACACTTCCTAATAATATAATTTGAATATATGCAATGTAAAAAGTCATTATCATATAACCAAAAGTTGTTTAACATAAATGATCATTTAACATATTATACATGGGCTCATTAAAAATGATGTATTTGTTACATTCTTTTTTTTAATTAACGTTTAAAGAAATGAAATGTTAGGATGCATTGGGAGATTGGTCCACTTATCCATGCATGAAAATAAATGTTTATATAATGATTGACATGTGCTTAAGTACATAAATATCATTATAGTCAAGAATAATTTAAATTAGTTTTATTACATAATTTCATCAAAGTTTAATGTGGGAAAAATTAAGTTTATCATTGTTATTACTTATTTAGTATTATATTGAAGGTTGTAGTTTTGTTGATAGTTAACGAAATTATGTTATTCGTTAAAAATTTAAATCATTTTGAAATATTATTGGAAGATATTAATATTTTATTATTTTTAGTAGTTGTTAAATAGGTTTCTATGATATGTGGTCAATGAGAGGATTCTATTTCTATTATTATTCTAGTAAGCTCTTTGCTACCAACATGAATATTTTAAATATTTACCACAGCAAGGTGTATGACGTGGATTTACGCTAAGACAACATGTTAGTATCTAAATCTGAACTAATTAATTTGTGCCCTTCTGGAGATGTGAGTGTTTGAAATGTCTAAGTGTTGTCCCCAATCCGAAAGTGTTCATCTGAAACTTAAAGATCCCACTTCTGTAGTCAAGTTATGAAGACCTTGTAATTCTGATTTTCGGTGACAATTAACATTTTTATGTTTCAATGGCATTACAAAATCTATGGTGAAATTGAGTCTGGAAGTAAAAAAATTAATTAAATCTGGTATTTTCCATTTGTAAAAAGAATCAGAATGAAGTTTCAGTGGGGATTTCTATTAAAAACGCAAATTTGCAAATTGCATTCAAAACTTTGAAATCCACGACTTAAATTCTAAGCCAAAAACAACTTTACATATTTACAAGTGAAGTATGAATGTCTGTAGAAATCCAAAGACAAAAAACAATTCTTAAATTACAATTTTACAAATTGTTTTTCAAACTCCAAAACCCGTCTACAGAAGTTTTGAGAGGAAAGCAACTTTAGAATTTGTAAAGTTGCAATATGCAAGCAGAGTTCCGAAGCCCGACAGAGATACTTGGCAGGAAAACAACATGCAAAAAAAAATTTCAAATTACAAGTTGTAAAATGTACTCCTAGCCCCGAAACCCGCAGGTCGACGTGGAAAGTCAGTGGTTGGCATAAAAAACTCGGCGGAAGTGCAAAGCCAGAAAGCAAGTTTTGAAATTCTAAATTGCAATGTTCGGTTCAATCCCCAAAACCCGTGAGTCATAGCAAGAGGAAAGGCCCATGCGGATATTTGCATGAACATTGCAACATCACTTTGCATTTGCAATTTGTTAATTACAGGAGAAGTTTTGAGACCTGCCTGTGGACATGTAGAGTGCATGAGGATTCAAACATCCAGCTGGAAGGATGAAAGTCTATGTGTCAGTTGTGAAGTTAAACGAGGACTTGAAAACCAAGGGAAATGTCAGGTGTTATTTTTGTCCGCTCCCACATTGCATTTTGTTGTTTGACCACTGCAGTATTTTGGCATTGCCACCCTAATGGCTCTGTAGTAGTTGTGCAGATCAGGAATCAGTGTAGTTAGCTCTGGAAGTAGTTTCAACCAATTTCTTTGGTGAACATGCCTGAATACAGATATTTGTACGTATGAGTTAGTGGAGATATTGACTGCCGATTCATGGAAATGACAAATCAATGTTCAAAATGATATACTCAGAGTTGCATTTACTTAAGACTTTAAAGCACAGAGGCATCATCAAGTTCTACACTTTATGGGTTGATGAAGATACCAGGAAAGTCAACTTTATAATTAAGATGTTCATTTCTGGGACTTTCAGAGAATACCAGCAGAAATGGAAGCATGTGGACATCATAGCTATAAATAATTGGGCTCGCCAAATCCTAAAAGGGCTGCTTTATCTGCACAACCATAGTTCATCGAGATCTTAAATGTGGAACTATTTGTTCTGGGAAGGCTAGTAGCAGGAGCTTCTACAGGCATGACTTTAATGCTAGTTACATACCCTTTGGACGTCCTACGATTACTCTTGGCTGTTGATCTAACCTGTAAAAGCATGAACCAGATTGCAATATATATGTTATGGGATGAGGGATTTGGATCATTTTATAGAGGTCTTGGGCCATTTCTTCTTGGCATTGCACTCTACATTACTGTCAATTTCTGTATTTTTGTTTGGTTAAGAAGTCCCTTCTAGAGGAGCTAGAAAGAAACCAAAGGCATCTTTTGTAACTGCTGTCATTTCAGCCTCTTGTGAAACGTTGATGTGCTACCGTCTTGACACCGTCAGGAGATAGATGCAAATGAAGGGCTCACCATACAAAACCATTCTCAATGCTTTTCCATGGATTATTGCCCGTGCCGGTGTTATTGGATTATACAGGGGTTTTATACCCAATGCTCTTAAAAATCTAACAAATAGCAGTATTATAAGACCAGTTGCTGGAAAGCTCTAGGTTGGAAATTTATGCATGAACATGGCCCTAATATTGTGAAAAACAGGTCTACGGAGATCCGTAAGGAAGATGCAACTTTGCATTTACAAATGTGCAATTTGGAAGTTGCACTCAAAAGTCTGCCACCCACCGGTCAATGCAAGAAGAAGGAATCAAATGTCCAAAGGCACAAAAGCAGAAGTTTGCATTTTGCAGTTTTCAAATGGCATTTGAAGTTCCTATGTCTACATCAGAACTTTCACTTACAACATCAGATTGTAAGTTGCAAATTTTCAATTTGCAAATGTGTAGCAGAGCTCCACATTCCCGCCAATGTGTAAAGTTGACTTGGAAACTGAAATCCCATCAAGCTAAAAAGGTGCAAAATTGTAAAAGTGAGCCAAAGTCTAGGTAAAAATTGAATGAAACATTATTATGTTTGGCAGAAACCCTAAAAGGCAAAATAAATAATGTGAAAAATCACAGGTAAGTCAATGGCAAAAAAGGTAAAAATAAGGTAAGTATTTCATTTTCCAATATGTGGCTTCTATCGAATACCTCCATGGAAAAAAAAAAATCTGCATGGGTTTTGAGACCAAGGTGGGCCATTACAAGCATGTTTTCCAAATGGCCATGGATCCTACATTGCCTCCATCATGATTGGAGAAATCTAATGCATCATTACAAAGCAAGGGGCATTCTTTGGCTTGCACAAGGAGGAGGGCAATTGTCCACAAGTTTCCAGCTAGGCAAATGATTAGAGGGAGAGCAAGACAATGCAGTTACACATGAAAACAAGAGTTTGTTTTGCTCTCAAAAGAATATTCTCCCTCAAACTCAAGTGCAAGGAATTTCTAGCCAAGGAGATCAAGGGTTTGTTATCAAACTTCATCATGACATGGACATGCAGTTACCAGAATGATTTCCTTGCATAACATTAGTTTTCAGGTGTGATCAAGGGCATCTTCTAGCTGGAGCATATTCTTAGAATATTTTGGTGTGAGAAATTTGCATAAGTAAAGAGTGTCTATCCTCTTTACAAGGTAGTTGTTGGTTTTTTAAGGTCTTAGGCTCTTTCAACTTCTAGAAATCTCCTCTTTGCAGAGGTCTTTTCATTTTTTGGGATTCTTGGTGTGTGTCACCATGTTATTCCCCACTGTTATACATTCCGAGCATTGATGTATGTAAGATCTATTTTCAAGTTAATGGAAAATACACGTGATTTATGTTGTATCTTGTTAATGAAATGTAATAATACATTCTTCATGTTTTTTTGATTGGTTATTTGGTTTTATGCTTATTAATGGTAGTCATTCTAATCATAGATCTAGGTTATAAACTCCTTTTTGCACTATGATTTGGGAGTGTTTTTGTTGATAGTCTTTTAAGGACATCCTAGACTTATGGAGTTGACAGGAGAAAGTGCTTGAATATCTATTTTTAGTGTATGCTTTAGAGTTTCAAGGAGCATTTGAATATTTACATTCGATTCAAAACAATTTATGCAAACCATTCATGATAGTTTCTTTATCTTTTTTTGGTCTTGTACATCTTTGAATGAATTATATTATCGTTGTTGAAGGAATTTCTACTGTTTGAAAGCTACCACACCACTCTTTAATACACCTAAATCATCCTACCTACCTTGCTTGCAAATAACACATGATGTTGACTATCTTGAGTGTTATTTGTCCACAGATGCATGAATGTTGCATATCAGAAAAGTGTATGTAAGTGCTCTTTAAAGCCTAACATTGAAATCTTCCATTTGGATCCTAGTTATTAGAATTTTCTTTATAAATGAAGGTTACTGTCAATTTTCCATATATCTTTAGTAGCTTGTGTCTAGTTTAGAGCATTTGCCTAGTCCATGTGAAAACTCTTCTCGAGTGGACTGTACAAGTTTGGTTATGCTCTGGTTAGATTTGTGTTTGTGTGACAATAATTTTCTTGGAGATTGAACTATAGTATCCCCCCATGTGATCAAGCTACCCGATAGGTCCTCTCACCTTGATTTAGGTAGAGCTAGAAGTAGCAGGAAACTAACCATACTCCCTGTTAGTGTCTTCTAGTCATTGTTTGTGTTCAGTTCATCCAGATATTAAACCCTTCCCTATCTATAACAACATAATTCCAAGTTTATCGTCTATATTTTCCATATTCTCAAGTTTTCAAGGCTAAATGTAAGAGGTGTACAATTAGGAATCAACACTTTGCTGGCATCATTGCTAGGGACCATCCTTGAAACTTGCGTTGTTAAGGAATTGAAAGATTTAATCAATTGACCTTTGCTGAGTTCTTGCAAAGAAATCATTATTTATTCATGTTTTGATGTGATTTGCCCTTTTGAACACGAATCTAAAAATTTTAGTATATTTGCTTTTTTATCTTATCACTGACTTTAGCAAAGTATAGTTTTATATTATATCACTACCTGTTTATGACTTATTATATTCTAAAATTTTTCTTCTAGTGGCAACTCCAACATTATATATGGTTTTTGAAAGATCAGTGCCCATTTTGAATATATTCAGTTACGAGTGTTCTTTTGCTTGCAAATTTGGAAGGACTGAGATCCTCCTTTAAAGGTAATTTGTCAAAATAGCTTGTCTCTGAGTTAAGTGTTCATCAAAGAAGAAGGAGACAAATATGGAGACCAATTGAAGGACAATGTTCTATTGCAAAGGAGTGTTTGGACTGTCAAAATTTTATTACACCTAAAATTTTATTTATTGAACTTCATTTAAACAAAGATTATCACAGATCTCCTAATAATTTAGAGCCTTATAGTCCTATTTAATACCCAACACCTTCTCAACCAGCTAAATCTCCTCTTAGGTTTGATCCCCCAAGTCCACCTCACTCATGCCCTCACAACCTTTTACCATTTGATCTTGAACCCACCATTGAACCAGTCATGAGGCATAGAGATCAGGGTGAGAATGAACATCTTGCATTCAAAATTCCCATATGTAGACCTATTAATTTTGATGAAATGGAGGGTTACCCTAATTGATTTCTAAATGAAGTAAGGAACCACCTCCCTAAGTTTCAAGGGATTAATGTAGTGACTGGTGATTAGCATTTGAGGGATTTTCACATTATCATTGAAGATTATGAGGTTGATCATGAGGATGTTTGCATTAAACTATTTTTTCACACAATGGAAGAAGATGCTCATGAATATTTCAACTCCCTTTCCCGTGGATGCATAGATTCATGGGAAGAAATGAAAAATGTTTTCAAAATTTAATATAGTGATAGAATTGATCCTAGGCTCGTTCTTGCAGAATTTTAAAACATAAAGAAGAACCCTAATGAGTGTGTGCATGATTTTAACATGAGGTTTAATAAGACTATGTAAGGTGTCATGAAAACATTATGCCTAGTTATACAACTTGATTGATTAAATAATGTAATGCCTTTGACAAGAAGGCTGTGTATTGCTTGAGGGATAAGTATCCTAAAAACTTGTTGTTGGCATTTAACATGACAATCCAAATTGAAAACAATATAAAGTCTGTGGGAAAAACTTTGAATAAATGGGCTGATGTGAAGTTGATTAATCTTGAAAAGACTCAATCTGCTAAGGTAGCCAACCTTGAGGAGACTATGAAAACCTTGGCAACTGTTGTCAAGGAGATGTCATACAAGTTGGATAGAGTTGATAAGGGGATCCCTCATAGATCTTCTAGTCAAGAGAGAACTCAGAATCATAATCAAGCATAAGGGAGACCCTCTTTCCATAATAGAGATAAAGATAGAGGGAAGAGACCTGTCCAAAATGACAAAAATCATAGTAGAGGAGCTAGAAAGGAGGTTACTGATCTGTTGAACACCATGGGCAATGTTGTAGATTGTGACCTTGACATTGATTGGTGTGATAAATGATTCCTCCCTCATCCTCCTTGTGATACTACTGAAAACATTGATGAAGATGTAGAGGAACCTGAGTCTGCATCTGAAAATGATGAGATTTTTATGTTTGATTGTCAAATCTCTTGAAGTAAAATGTTTGCCTCTATGGAATTGTTGAATGCTAACACTATTGATTGGTTTTGGAATGCAATACAAAATTTATGTGTCCCAACTTTTGAATTTGTTTATGATGTTAGCACGACACAAGCATGTGAGTTACCCAATCATGAGTTTGAATTTTTACGATCTATGATGATTAATAAGTATGATGGGGGAATTCCTTCAGTTGAGGACAAATAACTACTTATTAATGCAACAATTACCCAAAAGAAAGAGTATATTCTGAGAAGCAGGCACCAAGGTACTGCTCAAGAGACTACCCCTATAAATTCAAGGGCAGGGGATAAAAGTAAGGAAGTTAAGAAAATGAGAGAAGTCCCTATTCCTTCCAAACTAGCATTTGCTTCCCAAGTTGTCAAACAGAGAGGTGTTCCATCCAATAATAGAGAACCCATACTATCTAGTACTCTTAATGGTACAAATGATGTTATAAGAAATCCTCCTTTGGAAACTGCTGTTAGGAATGCTAATTCGTCCCATCTGGTTCCACCTATAACTTTGAATGGTTGTATTCTAGTTGAAGGTGTTGTCACCCTTCCTCCTAATATTCCCATTCCTCAGTACAACATGTGCGATATGGCTCAAGTATTGAGTCAATTTAAAATCACTGTGCTACTTTTTGAGTTGTTATGAATACTTGAACATAGGAAGATGGAATTTGAATGTTTGGAGTTTAGTGAGAATGCAGTTGCCAATGAAATGACTTCACCCCAAACACTCCCAGATGATGAAGAATTAGATGAGGTTGTTGAACCAATGACAGAGGTTTATTTAGGGGCTGCATTGATAGAGAGTCAGCTAGATGTGGACCTATTTTATACAACCCTGTTGATTAATGGTTTGATTTTTCACAACTACATGTTTATTTTTGGAGCCTCTTGAATGTGATGCCCCTTGGTGTCCTTAATGAACTTGGAGTGAAAATCACATCTGTGTTTGGTAAGTGTTATGCCATGGAATCACAAGAGGTACCATTTGTTGGACAAGTCAAAGGATTGGTAGTGTAGTTGGCAGTTCATCAAGGTAAGTTTCTGAATATGGACGTGGTAGTTGTGGATTATCCACCCAAGTGGGGGATGTTACTATCAGGAATATGGGATAATAGCATGGGTGGTAGTGTGAAAATGGATTTGTCTTACCCCACCATTCCTTTAAAGGGTAAGATGGTGAAACTTCATAGCGAACCTAAGATGTTGCATACACTTGAAGATCTAAAATGTGCTCTAAATGAGGCATTATACATTGATGTGGAGTTGGGTAGCTTCATTGAGAATATAGATTGTGTTGAACAATTTGTTGTTCTTAATGCTAGGTTTTACAAAGTAAGTGATGATGTTTGAAAAATGTGTTTTGACGAGACTTGCTCCAATCTTGGAAATGGATCTGGGGATGCCCCTAGCAAGAAATGTTTTAAGTTTTCTTTGAAGTTGTCCTTTGAGTGCATGAACAATACTGCTGATTATGTGGCACTTTTGGTTGGTACTCACTTGAATGCATCTAAAAAACAAGATTACATAAAGCTACTAAAAAAGTACCAAGATTGCTTGGCTTGATCATATCCAAAATTGAAAGCATATAGAGAGGGTCAATTTCAACATGTCATCCCATTATAGCCTAGCAGCAAATCCTTCAAGCAAAAGTAGAGATCTATTAACCTCATCTTGGCCACCAAGCTTTTGGAAGAGTTAAATAAACTAAGGGATGGTGAGATATTGGAACTACCAGTTAATGGTAGACATTTGAAAACACTTCCTTGATTAAGTCCATGTTTGTGTACATTAATGTATAGTTTATAGTTCCATTATTTTGTTTCCCTTATGTATTGGGCCTTGTTTATACATTTTATTTTGGTGTTTTTCATCATGTGTTCATTCTTAGATCCTCTTAATTTGCTTTTATTGGTCTAACCTTGTTTTTTTGGGTCTCCAAAGGTGTTTGTTATGAAATTGTCAAATTCTAGCTCAGTGGCCTAAGGAATTGGCACTTGGGCTTGTTTAGTGGGGTTCTTGACACCCCTGCAAGGGATGTACATCCCTGGGTGAGAACCAGTGTTAGTTCCCAAATCTGAGTTGATCAATTTGTGCCCTTTTAGTTATGTGAGTGCCTAAAATGTCTAATTATTGCCCCCAATCCATAAATGTTCATTTGGAGCTTAAAGATCCTGCTTCCACAGTCAAGTTATGAAAACCTTGTAATCCTAGTTTCATATGACAATTAACATTTTTATGTTTCAATGGCATTGCATGGTCTATGTTGAAATTGAGTTGGGAAGATAAAATAATTGATTAAGTCCAGTGTTTTTTGTTTGCAAAAGGAAAAGGAATGAAATTTCGGTGGGGATTTCAGTTGAAAACGCAAACTTGCAAGTTTGAAACTTGCATTCAAAACTCCAAAGTCCACGGTGGAGACTCTGAGCGAAAAAACAATTTTGCATATTTGCA
Source organism: Torreya grandis (assembly GCA_037957365.1). NCBI lineage: Eukaryota > Viridiplantae > Streptophyta > Pinopsida > Cupressales > Taxaceae > Torreya > Torreya grandis. Next base: position 418,434 of record JARHVA010001095.1, on the reverse strand, counting down.
ATTTACAAATTGAAAATGGCATTCAAAGTTCTGGTGCCAACATTAGGGGGAGCTCATGAAATGGTCACATGCCCATGTGGCATCAAAGGGAAAAACTTAGTTGACAAGTTTCAAAATCCACTCCAACAAAGAGGCAAGGCAAATCACATAAGCGTTTCAAAATCCACGTGAAAGGTCAAATGCGGATGCAAGGCAAAATGGTGGATTTTTTGAAGTCAAATGCAAATTTGAATTATTTGCAAATTGCAAGTGAAGTATGAATGTCCGATGGAAATCCAAAGCCAAAAAACAATTCTTAAATTGCAATTTTGCAAATTATTTTTCAAACTTTGAAACCTGTCAACGGAAGTTTTGAGAGGAAAAACAACTTTTCAATTTACAAAGTTACAATATGTAGGCATAGTTTCGAAGCCTGACTTGGTGGGAAAACAACATGAAAAAATCAAAATTTCAAATTGCAAGTTGTAAAATGTACTCCCAACCCTGAAACCCACAGGTCGATGTGGAAAGTCAGTGGTTGGTAGAAAAACTTGATGGAAGAGTAAAGCCAGAATGCAAGTTTTGAAAATATAAATTGCAATGTGCAGTTCATTACTCGAAAGACATATATTGGCGCGGACATTACAACATCACTTTATATTTGAAATTTGTCTATTTCTTAAACGGTGACTTGAAAGTTAAGGGAAATGCTAGGTGTTATTTTTGTTCGCTCCCATATTGCATTTCGTTTGACCACTGCAATATTTTGGCATTACTGCCCTATGGCTCTGTAGCATTTTTGCATACCAAGAATCAGTGCAGTTAGCTTTGGAAGTAGTTTCAAGCAATTTATTTGGCAAACAAGCCTAAATACAGATATTTATACGTACAGGCTGGTGGAGATATTGACTATTGATTCATGGAAATGGATCCAACTGGGTGCTATGGTCGATGGAATGGAAGTAGCTTAAAAAAATAAAATCAATGTTCAAGATGTTATACTCAGAGGTGCATTTAATTAAGACTTTAAAGCACAAAGGCACTATCAAGTTCTACAATTCATGGGTTGATAAAGAGACTAGGAATGTCAATTTTATCACTAAGATATTTGTTTCTAGTACTCTCCGAGAATACCAGTAGAAATATAGCATGTAGACATCATAACTATAAAGAATTGGGCTCATCAAATCCTGAAAAGGATGCTTTATCCCTTGATCTACACTTTGACTTGTTACGTCACTTAGAGCATTTTGAGCCTTTGTCTTAAGTGTGTGCGGCCACGTTTTGGGTTACCCACCTTGTTTTTCCCCTCTTTGCTTTGCAATTCAGGTCTCGACGCTTATTATTTCCTCTCAGGCTCCTTTTTTTGCTTGCTCGTTCATTCATTCCTCAAGCTCTCAGGGTTGTGAATTCCTTCGGACAAAATGTCTGAAGGAATTTCTTCAGACGTTTTTAAAAATAGTAATTCCTCAAATTTTGTATTGTTGTAAATTGTGGAAGTCGAACTAATTCATCTCCCTTGAGATTGGTGACCTTTCACAGCCTCCCCACACCTTCAAAACATGTATAAATGAAGATGTAACCCAAAATGGAAAGCAGAGATCTCTTCTCAGAGATAAGCATATGTTTGGGTCTGCAAATTTGATCAATAAAACATCTCTTCTCAGAGATAGCATTAATTTGAATTGTTTTGTTCTTGTTTCTTGAATTATCTTTCAACCAAAGCTTTCGAGTTTTGGATCAGTGGTATCAGAGCGGTTTGTCTTTAGAGTGTATGATCCCAAGGACGAGGTCAGATTACAGGAAGCTTGGGTGGAAAATAGAACCAACAGACTATCCACCTATTCACTCGAAACGACTTCAAATGGTGGACAACACCGAGACATCCGATCCTTTCAAGGAAATGGTGAATGAAGCCCTCCAACAGAAGCAAGCACATATGCTTCAACAATTCGCTCAAATTCTCCAACAAATCTCGATGGAAAATTCTAGCTCCTCATCTGCACCCCCACATTCTTTCAATGCCCCAACACCCTTCAAGGTTCAGATGAATTTTGATATCCCTACATTTGAAGGCAAAATAAACGCTGATGCAGTAGATAATTGATTGGATCAATTATCTTCTTATTTTTCTGTAAATAAATTCACCGATAAAGAGATCCCTTTCGCTCTTTTGAAAGCATCATTGCCTATCAAAAATTGGTGGGAAGTGTACAAAAAGAGACTCAGTGTAGATGATATTGGCCTTGAGACAAAACCTACTTGGGATGATTTCATAGAAGCTGTGAAGGAAGAATACTACCCTATTGGAGCATATGACGATCTGTATATAGAGTGGCAATAATTTTGCCAAGGTAAGGAACAATTTGTTCATGATTACACTGATATTTTTCATTCTCTATCTGTAAGATTGGGCATCTAAGAAAGTGAGAAACACAAGGTTCTCAAATATTGTGGCAGACTACAATGGTACATACGGGGATAAATGGAACTCTTCAATTTGTAAACCTTTGGTGAGGCATACAACTTCGTAGTGAAGATTGAGCAAAAGCATGGAAGAATGAATATGAAGAGTCAACCTTCAAAATGGAGAAGTGATAAAGAAGATCAAACACGAGGCCAAAATTGGAAGCAAAAGGAAGGAAAGGTTGAGAAATGGTGTGATTATCACAAATTTGGAACTCACTCCAAAGAAGAATGTTGAGCTATCAAGTCCCTATTTTTTGAGTCACAATCCTCAACATCTCAGATCCTGCAGTTGAAGAGGTTGAAGAAGAGATTATAGATGCTGAGCCTGAAGCCATTGTTGCTTCATCACAGACCCATGAGGAGAGACTAGATGACAAGGAAAGGTTATTTCACTCTAAGTTATGGGTGAAAGGTAAGCCTCTATATTTCATTCTTGATAGTGGAAGTCAAAAGAATTTAATTTCTTCTAATGTTGTGAAAAGCCTAAATATATCCATGAAGCCTCACCCAAATCGATACAGTATTGGATGGTTGAGTCTAGGGAGAAACCTCCGTGTCACCCACCAATATCTTCTCTCATATGCAATGAAACCCTTCCAAGATGAGGTCTTATGTGATGTGGTCAATCTAGATGTTTGTGATGTACTCTTTGGTCAGCCATTCATGTATGATCGACATGGCATATATGAATCAAGAACTCAAATGATTACTCTCGCTCTTGGAACACAGTGCTACAGGGTACCAAAGGCACCACCTTCTACATCTGTCTCTCTAATTAGTGCCAAGAAATTTGTTCTCATGGTGGTCAAGCCACAAGAATCCAAAAGGGTTGATGTTGCAGCCCTGACTACACAAAGAACACAACAACTGAAGCAAATAGATACCATGTTGAAGAATTTCATGGCCTTCCATCCACAGAGTGATGGTCAGATAGAAATAGTGAATAATTGGGCCTTACACAGTTCCATAAATCATAGTCCCCTCCAAGTATGCATCAGGAATCAAATCAAAGTACAACTACCACACTTGATGACAAATCTTAATGCAATGGGGACCATTGCTTCTCAATGAGGGAGGAATGATCTGGGAAATAATTCAAATGACAATTCGGGTGATGGGTCCACCCCAATTGATGACATAACTTATGGGAGCCATAACTTTTGCACCGTAGCTCCAATTAACCCACCGTTTGAACCGTTGGAAAGCTAATAATGAGGGGAACATCATGAGATGGCATGGATATTTACTCAATGAAGTGTGAACCCAAAAAACCCAATGGAATTATCTCAAATTTTAATTTTAGTAGTGCAGTCTAAAAATAGTAAGTTTTCAAAAATAGTAATTCTTCAAATTTTGTTTTGTTGTAAATCATGGAAGTCAAACCAATTCATCTCCCTCGAGATTGGTGACTTTACACATCCTCCCCACACCTTCAAAACATGTATAAATGAAGATGTAACTTGAAATTAAAAGTAGACATCTCTTCTCAAAGATAAACATATGTTTGGGTCTGCAAATTTGATCAATAAAACATCTCTTCTCAGAGATAGCATTATTTGAACTGTTTTGTTCTTATTTACTAAATTATCTTTCAACTAAAGATTTTGAGTTTTGGATCAGTGGTATCAGCGCGGTTTGTCTTTAGAGTGTATGATCCCAAGGATGAGGTCAGATTACAGGAAGCTTGGGTGGAAAATAGAACTAACAGACTATCCACCTATTCACTCCAAATGATTTCAAATGGTGAATGAAGCCCTCAAGGGAATGGTGAATGAAGCCCTCCAACAGCAGCAAGCAAAGATGCTATAAAAATTTGCTCAAATTCTCCAACAAATCTTGATGGGAAATTCTAGCTTCTCATCTGCACCCCCACATCCTTTTAGTGCATGAACACCCTTCAAGGTTCAAGTGAATTTTGATATCCCTACAATTGAAGGAAAAATCAATGATGATGTAGTATAACATTGGTTGGATCAATTATCTTCTTATTTTTCTGTAAATAAATTCACCGATAAAGAGAAGATCACTTTTGCTCTTTTGAAAGCATCATTACCTGTCAAAAATTGGTGGGAAGTGTACAAAAAGAGATACAGTGCAGATGATATTGGCCTTGGGATAGAACCTACTTGAGATGATTTCATAAAAGCTGTGAAGGAAGAATACTACCACATTAGATCATATGACGATATGTATATAGAGTGGCAACAACTTCACCAAGGTAAGGAACAATCTGTTCAAGATTACACTAACATTTTTCATTCTCTATCTGCAAGATTAGGCATCGAAGAAAGTGAGAAATATAAGGTTCTCAAATATCATGGTGGACTATAATGGTACATACTGGGAGAAATGGAACTCTTCAATTTAGAAACACTTGGTGAGGCATACAAGATCACAATGAAGATTGAGTAGAAGCATGGAAGAATGAATATGAAGAGTCAGCCTTCAAAATGGAGAAGTGACAAAGAAGGTCAAACACGAGGCCAAAATTGGAAGCAAAAGGAATGAAAGGTTTGGAAATGGTGCGATTATCACAAATCTAGAACTCACTCCAAAGAAGAATATCGAGCCATCAAGTCCCTGCGCTCTGAGTCACAATCCTCAAGATCTACTGCTCTACCTCATACAGACCCTACAGTTGAAGAGGTTGAAGAAGAGATTATAGATGCTGACCCTGAAGCCATTTTTGCTTCATCACAGACCCATGAGGAGACGCTAGATGAATTGAAAAGTTGTTTCACTCTAAGTTATGGGTGAAAGGTAAGCCTCTATATTTCATTCTTGATAGTGGAAGTCAAAAGAATTTAATCTCTACTAATGTTGTGAAAATCTTAAATCTGTCTATGATGCCTCACCCAAAGCCATACAGTATTGGATGGTTGAGTCTAGGGAGAAACCTCCGTGTCACCCACCAATGTCTTCTCTCATATGCAATAAAACCCTTCCAAGATGAGGTCTTATGCAATGTGGTCAATCGAGATGTTTGTGATGTACTCTTTAGTCATCCATTCATGTAAGATCAACATGGCACATATGAATCAAGAAATTAAAGGATTACTCTCACTCTTGGAACATGGCGCTACAGGGTACCAGAGATACCACCTTCTACATCTGTCTCTCTGATTAGTGCCAAGAAATTTGTTCTCATTATGGTCAAGCTATAAGAATCCAAAAGGGTTGATATTACAGCCCTGACTACACAAACAACACAATAACAGAAGCAAATAGATACCATGTTGAAGAATTTCACGACCTTCCATGCATAGATTGATGGTCAGATAGAAATGGTGAATAATCGGGCCCTACACAGTTCCATAAATCACAGTCCCTTCCAAGTATGCATCAAAAATCAAATCAAAGTACAAATACCACAATTGATAAAAAATATTGATGAAATGGGGACCATTGATTCTCAAGTAGGGAGGAATGATCCGAGCAACAATTCAAATGACAATTCGGGTGATGGGTCCACCCCAATTGATGACGAAACTTTTGGGAGCCATAACTTTTACACCGTAGCTCCAATTGACTCATCTTTTGAACCATTGGAAAGGTAATAATGAGGAGAACATCATGAGATGGCATGGAGATTTTATTGATGAAGTTTAACCCCATAAAACCCAATGGAAGTATCCCAAATTTTAATTTTAGTAGTGCAGTCTAAAAATAGTAAGTTTCTAAAAATAGTAATTCCTCAAATTTTGTATTGTTGTAAATCATGGAAGTCAAACCAATTCATCTCCCTCGATATTGGTGACCTTACACATCCTCCCCACACATTTAAAACATGTATAAATGAATATGTAACTCGAAATGGAAAGCAGACATCTCTTCTTAGAGATAAGCATATGTTTGGGTTTGCAAATTTGATCAATAAAACATCTCTTCTCAGAGATAGCATTATTTAAATTATTTTGTTCTTATTTATTGAATTATCTTTTAACCAAATATTTCAAGATTTGGATCAATGGTATCAGATCAGTTTGTCTTTAGAGTGTATGATCCCAAGGACGAGGTCAGATTACAAGAAGCTTGGGTGGAAAATAGAACCAACAGACCATCCACCTATTCTCTCCAAATGACTTCAAATGGCAGACAACACCGAGACATCTGATCATTTCAAGGAAATAGTGAATGAAGCCCTCCAATAGCAGCAAGCATAGATGCTACAACAATTCACTCAAATTCTCCAACAAATCTCGATGAAAAATTCTAGCTCCTCATCTGCACCCCCACATGCTTTCAGTGCCCCAACACCCTTCAAGGTTCAGGTGAATTTTGATATCCTTACATTTGAAGGCAAAATCAATGCTGATGCAGTAGAAAATTAGTTGGATCAATTATCTTCTTATTTTTCTGTAAATAAATTCACTGATAAAGAGAAGATCACTTTTGCTCTTTTGAAAGCATCATTGCCTATCAAAAATTGGTGGAAAGTGTACAAAAAGAGATTCAGTGCAGATGATATTGGCCTTGAGATAGAACCTACTTGGGATGATTTCATAGAAGCTCTGAAGGAAGAATACTACCCCGTTGGAGCATATGACGATCTGTATATAGAGTGGCAACAACTTCGCCAAGGTAAGGAATAATTTGTTCAAGATTACACTGATACTTTTCATTCTCTATCTACAAGATTGGGCATCCAATAAAGTGAGAAACACAAGGTTCTCAAATATTGTGGTGGACTACAATGGTACATATGGGGAGAAATAGAACTCTTCAATTTGGAAACCCTTGGTGAGGCATACAAGTTAACAGTGAGGATTGAGCAGAAGCATGGAAGAATGAATATGAAGAGTCAGCCTTCAAAATGGAGAAGTGACAAAGAAGGTCAAACATGAGGCCAAAAGTGGAATCAAAAGGAAGGAAAGGTTGGGAAATGGTGTGATTATCACAAATCTGGAACTCAGTCCAAAGAAGAATGTCGAGCCATCAAGTTCCTACATTTTGAGTCACAATCCTCAACATCTACTACTCTACCTGATACAGACCCTGTAGTTGAAGAGGTTGAAGAAGAGATTATAGATGTTGAGCTTGAAGCCATTGTTGCTTCATCACAGACCCATGAGGAGAGGCTAGATGACAAGGAAAGGTTGTTTCACTCTAAGTTATGGGTGAAAGGTAAGCCTCTGCATTTCATTCTTGATAGTGGAAGTCAAAAGAATTTAATCTCTACTAATGTTGTGAAAAGCCTAATTTTTTCCATGAAGCCTCGCCTAAAGCCATACATTATTGGATGGTTGAGTCCAGGGAAAAACCTTCGTGTCACCCACCAATGTCTTCTCTCATATGCAATAAAACCCTTCCAAGATGAGGTCTTATGTGATGTGGTCAATCTAGATGTTTGTGATGTACTCTTTGATCATCCATTCATGTATGATCAACATGGAATATATGAATCAAGAACTCGAAGGATTACTCTTACTCTTGAAACAAGACACTATAGGGTACTAGAGGCACCACCTTTTTACATCTGTCTCTCTGATTAGTGCCAAGAAATTTGTTCTCATGGTGGTCAAGCCACAATAATCTAGAAGGGTTGATGTTACAGCCCTGACTACATAAACAACACAACAACAGAAGCAAATAGATACCATGTTGAAGAATTTCATGGCCTTCCATCCATAGACTGATGGTAAGACAGAAATGGTGAATAATCGGGCCCTACACAGTTCCATAAATCACAATCCCTTCCATGTATGCATCGAGAATCAAATTGAAGTACAAATACCACACATGATGAAAAATCTTGCTGCAATGGGGACCATTGCTTCTCAAGGAGGGAGGAAAGATCAAGGCAACAATTCAGATGACAATTCGAGTGATGGGTCCACCCCAATTGATGAAGGAACTTTTGGGAGCCATAAATTTTGCACCGTAGCTCCAATTGACTCGCCGTTTGAACCGTTGAAAAGCTAATAATGAGGGAAACGTCATGAGATGGCATGAAGCTATGCTCAATGAAGTTTGACCCCTTAAAACCTAATGAAAGTGTCCCAAATTTCAATTTTAGTAGTGCAGTCTAAAAATAGTAAGTTTCTCAAAATAGTAATTCCTCGAATTGTGTATTGTTGTAAATCGTGGAAGTCGAACCATTTCAACTCCCTCGAGATTGGTGACCTTCCACATCCTCCCCACACCTTCAAAACATGTATAAATGAAGATGTAACCCGAAATGGAAAGTATACATCTCTTCTCAGAGATAAGCATATGTTTTGGTCTGCAAATTTGATCAATAAAACATCTCTTCTCAGAGATAGCATTATTTGAATTGTTTTGCTCTTGTTTCTTGAATTATCTTTCAACCAAAGCTTTCGAGTTTTGGATCAGTTTGTTGCATGCCAAACTCTTATTTCGTTAGGTATTGGCACTAATCTTTCATCTCATGGTTTAAGGTTAGTTTCACTTATTGATTTCTTGTTTAAAAAATGATAATAATAATAAAAAATATTAATCAAAATAAAATATTTAAAATAATAATACTACTAATAAAATAAAATTAAAAATGTGTAATTTCACTATGTTAAATTTAAAATGTGTAATTTCACTATCTTCAATAAAATTGTTTGATAAATTTATTTATTTGTAAAAAAATTACTCTATTTTTCCCCAGTTTCACTAATTTCTATAATTTATCCCTTATTTCCCTAACTTCTATAATTTATCCAATTTATCACTTATTTCTCATTTATTTATTTTACTCTAAATTCCCTTATTTTACCATAGTTTCCATATTTTTACTATTTTTTTTTAATTTAATCAAATATTCACTAATATCTTAATTTTCATTAATTTTTCTATTTTACTAATATTTTTAGTAATTTTCCTAATTTTGATTTAATTATTCTAATTTTACTCTAATTTGTTTAATTTTACCTTAATTTCTATGAGTTTTACTAATTTTAATAATTTATCTAATTTCTCTAATATCCTAAAATTTCATAAATTTCCCTAATCTCCTTATTTTTATATTAAAATTATTCTAAATTTTCCAATTTCACTATAATTCCATTAGTTTTCTCAAAATTTTCACCAATATTATAATTTTCACTAGTTTCTTGAATTCCTAATTTAAACATAATTTTCTTTATTTGTATAAAAAATCATCAATTTCCTCAATTTTCTCTAATTTCTATTATTTTGATATTATTTCTCTAATTTATCGAACTTAACCCTATTTTCTCAATTTAACACTTATTTACAAAAAATTAACCCTATTTCTATTCAGTTTACCACTATCTTTAATATTTTTTTTAATTCCCAAAATTTCCAGATATTTACCTTAATTTTATTATAGTTTCAAAAGTTTACTCTGATTAAATTGCTTCTGAAATCCTACAACTTATAATAATATTATTAAATTTAAAACCGTTTAATTCTGTACTTTGGTTTTACCTTGGCAACAAACTCTCAAACGTATTCGGTCCTCTGCCCTAAACATTGGGCAGTCTGTCAACTCTGCCATCAATTTCAATTTAATGCTCTCAAATCATTTATCGAGGAAAAGAAACTTCACAATCAGACGAAGGAAGTGCGGTAAGTAAAGTCCATTGATTTTTTCAATGTACAGAAGAATCTTCCTCGGCGCCGTACGTAATTGCATGTGGCCTCACGATCGCGCACTTAACAGACCTAAAATTTGCAGTACCCACTGAAGATCAAATCGCGACTTAGAAGCCGTGTCCGTCCATGTCTGACCCTTTTTTTTAATATATATTAAAGTTACTGTGCACAGATCAGACGTGAGACGTAACAAGGGCACTAGTTTGGAGTCCAGGGGTTAAATTTGGCGGCCGTTTAAACGTTTTTGAAGTTCTTACACGTAAAATACAGACACATTATATTTTTAACCGTATCAAACGACGGACGAAAACTTAGACTCCCTGTCAAATTGACGTTTACAATAAAAAATTGACCGTTTTATAATTATTAATAGGAGTGGGGACTCGGACTAGTCAGAGTTTGGGAGTGGAGTCTGGGAGTGGGAAGTGGACATGACACGATTCATAGTCATAGTCTCACATGACCAAACGCATAAATAAAATGTGAAGGTGTTCGGACCCCAGATTCAGAGGCACAATAAGATAAAATAGGAGACTAGACAGCATTACCCACGCGTGACATTAAAGTAAAGTGGAATCATTGTCGAAACATAGACTTAAAGGAAACTAACCAGAAAAAATATTCAAACATTCCCATTTCCTACCAACTTGGCCGCCATTGAGGATTAAAAATGAATTGAGGATTGTTGATTCATCGAGTCATTGACATTTGTGAGAATAATTAAAGGCCGTATTTTCCATGACTTAATGAAATTTAAATTTTCTATTATTCAAGTGTAACTACCATTAATATAGGAGATGGAACAAAGGTTCCAAAGGTGAACTCTGACAAGACTCCGCAGTCGCCCCACTTCACGAAACCTCCTTCATATTATGTGGGTGCAAAGTTCAAAGTTTTTGAATTGTTTTTGGTTAATTTTTTGCTCAAAAATCTCGCAGAAAGGGCGACTCTCTAAGTTTATAAACCAGTGGAGGAGATGGATCTCAATGTAACGAGCAATGAAGAATCATTTTCCTTCGCATTGCTCACCCAGTGTTTTTTCTTCCCACTCGAAGATGGAGAAGAGGAGAGATGCTTTCGATTTTGCACTCTGTGAGATTTACATCTTGCTTTGGTCGATCATCTGAATCCAACTCAGGGTAGTCCTTTTCCCTTTGTTTTTCATTCTTCAATGTTTTTTGCCCCTTTCAAATGTTTTAATTTTTTTTCATTTAAGAGTTTAGAACAAATAAGGGTTTATTTTGAGAACAACATTTACCTGTACCGCAAAGGGTTTATTTTGAGAACAACGTTTACCTGTACCGCAAAGGGTTTATTTTTATAACATCGCTTGCCTCTACCGTAAATATTTGTGTGAATCTCTTCTAAGGTCGTTGTATTATCCTATAATAGTCACGGATTTGAGTTTCAAAAACAATAACCCCTAACTTTTACCTTTATGAATAAGGCGTACACTATCATTTGAACTCAAATCTTGTGTTGAGATGGTTAACATAGGGTTTTTGATTGCTTACTGAAACATTTGTGATCCGATTTTTTTTTTGGTATATACCATGGATTTGTTTCTGCTTCTTTTTTGGGTACATTCCTATTAGATGCCTTTTTAAAAAGGTTACAGTGTGTAATGTGATGAATTGTGTGTCTTTGCTATTTCATTTTAAAACATCTTCCCACAAAAACTATAAATTTGTAGGTTGAATTTATAATATTTTATTATTATTATGTTGATTGTCATCTTACAGGGCATTTCATAGTTGAATGGTTGCCTATTTATTTTTCGGCTTGTTGTGTTTTCAATAAAGCCTTCTAACCAATTAAAAGTGGTGTCTTGGCTTTTCTTTACCCCCAAACATGGACAATTTAGGGAAGAAACAAGAATAGGGCTTTGTGTTAATGGTTGAACGCATTATTGTTCTGGGTGCGTCTCTACCATTGTTTGGTGTAGAATTGGACACTTTACCCAATTCAAAAACATTTGCCTGTGATAATGTTTCCCAAATGAACTACATCAACGATAAAATAAGTGGCTCTTCCTATACATTTTGGAATCTCGATAGTCTACTCAACTATAATTTAAATACATAAAAAATATTATGATAAGGTATAGCATTTTATAGATATATTTACACACATATAATAGAATATGATTTCATTTATATTAATAATATCTTTATTTTTATATCATTTTATTATATAAAAATAAATATTTTCGTATTTATATAAAAATTATGAAAGTTAAAAATGAGAAATGAACATCATGTGCAAGGTGACATTATCTTAAAAACCGTCACAAAATTTTTTCTTGACGGGTAAGGGTGACTGTCAAATTTAACCCCTGGTTTGGAGGCTAGTTAAGAACAATCAGACATCGTCACAAGTACGAATAGAAACATCACTTCAACATAGACTTGAAAGAAACGAGACCCAAAAAAACCCATTTATAAGGAAACAACCTGTAGTTAAGAAAAAGTAAATGAGAAAATTAGATGCTGGTTATATATATATATATATATATATATATATATATATATATATATATATATATATATATATATATATATATATATATATATATATATCTCTTAAGGACTTTTCTAGTTGCAAAACTTAATTAAAATGTGTCTCAATAATATAAAGGACTCCACAATTTCTTTACTTGAAAGAAGGCACATTTGCTTAAAATTTGTACTATAAATCTAGTTAAATAATATAATTATGATTTTTTATCTCTTTTTTATTGTTAAAGAGGTTTGAGATTTTTTTTATCAATATATGTATTATATTTATTAACGGAAAGAAATATAATACATCTTTGTTTAAAAAATGGGTGGTATGAGAGCACACCCCAAATCAATAACTAAAATATATCAGATAAAAAAAAATTTGAGAATCACAACCACATTTAAACCACTATAACCACGATGATATCAGCGATACAAGGTAAAAGAAATAATAGCCGACACTAAGCAACAGGGATAACCAAACCTACAAAATGAAGAGGATGTGGTGGGCTATCGAGTTTGTCTCCCCAACCTCCCCATGAGGGGAAGAGATATCAGATATGCTCCAACCATATTTTTTATTTTTTCTTCTTCACCTTCCTCAGTCTACCCACGAGAGGTGATAGAGTAAGCGCCAACTTGAGGAACTTCTCCTGAGCATCTCTGCCTGGAGGATTAAACCCAATATGCCCATAATCAACATGGAGTGAAGGCTACCCTCCATACCCCTCAGAAGGAGAGAATATTTGATAGGGAGGAGGTGGAGGGGTGGGGAAATTTGAGTAGCTTTGAGAATTTCAACGTCTGTGGCCATGCTCACGTCGCTCTTGCTCTCTGTTCTAGTAATAACGAGGAGGCTTAGGAAGCCCTCTACTGATTGTGCAAGGGACATTACCCCAATGGCACATAAGAGTACGAAGATGCTTCACCTCGAGGGAAACTTTATTAGCCTACACTTGTATTTGTAGCATTACATTAGATAAAATACACATTATGTTAGCGATAGGAAAAACTATGTCTAAGCAGTCTTCATTAAATATAGTTGTATTCCTTTCTTTTTAGAGCGTAAAAATAATTTCAATACAAAATATATGCCATATTTGTTTATATCTTGCAAGGAACAGAGTAGAGTCCCCTAAGAGGGTAATGTTCCAAGAGAAATATTTTAACATGAAAGGCTTAAAAAGGAATGAATCTGCACCCAAGCATCCAAAGCTCTAAGACATAGCCAAAAGATGTGTTTTAGAGACTTCAAATGGCAACACATAAGGCATCTGAGAGAGGGAATCCTCATGTGAAGAAGTTTATTTCCCATGAGGAGACCTTGATAAAGAATGTACAGGCAAAAATGGTTTTTTTGGATTCCATAACAGTTGACCAGACATAATGGAACCTCCTATTCTAAAATGAGGGGGTGTTGTTAGTATTCCAACATTTATTGAGCATCTCCCAAGGAGCACTGCTAGGAGAGAGCTATTGATGAACAATCTAGGGTTGAAACCAGAGCACGAGGGTGTAAATAACCAATTCTAGTCTTTCTACCACTTGGGAGACCCTTTAACGCCTATTTTTTGCAAAGCATAATCTAGAGTAGCCATCTAGATTACAGAAATAGATTCAAAGCCTTGAGCATTAAACCTATGTTTCAATTTTATCTAAATCCAACTAAGCCAAGATCTAGATCATTTTCAAAGATATCCCCCAGAACTCGAATACCTCTATGAAAATACCAAACAACTTTGAGTCTGGGGACTTCTATCAAGGGCTTCTCATTGATGGTAATCACTGAGGAACACCAAATGGAATGAGCATTAATAGAAATACCAAACCAAAAACCATCCCCTCTCCCATTTAACCATGTCTTAATTGTTTGCAAAGGTTTCCATATGCTTTTGACCACATAAGTCCCTATAATTTGACCAACACTGGGTAATTAGCAAAGTCTGTACCCCCAAATTCTACCAAACATTTCTACTAAAGCAACATCTAAACAAAATACAATGTCAGAGGAGAATTTTCCAAGCCTTTCACCCTTCAATTACTGTAACAATCCATTTGGCATAGAAAGTGAGACCCTGCTTAGCAATATCAATAGACCTAATCCTCTAGCCTCTCTAGGATGGCATCAAATATCCTACGCAACTCTGTGAAAATCCTTATTGCCTTCAGAATTAGCCCAAAGAAAAAATTTGATTAACTTTTTAAGCTTTTTGTTGGTTGGTTTGGAAGGAGCCCAACATGAGGAGTAGCAAACATAAGTGGCTGCAAGAACTTTATAACAAATCTAAAATTTACTAGCTAGATAGGGGTTTGGTAATCTAACAGGACAATTTACAATCTAAGAACTACATGTATACAAATAGTATTTTCAAACTTTTATCAAATAATGATGTTTTCTATCTTATAAGAACTCATCGAGTCACAATCTCTCTAAGTACCCACCCTAAGGGGTGCACCGGAAAAAGGGTGGGCAAACCATTGGTGCTTTATAGGATTGTTGTCCCTTTTTCCACTTGTTATCTACACACTTGTCTCCTAAAAACCATTCCCCTAATCTTTGCCTCCTATTTTTCACCCTCCTCTAGTCATTTACCATCTTTATTAGCCTTTTCCCTAACCTAAACCCCTTTTTGGCAATTTACATAACTATGTCGACCACATTGACCCTGTGTTGTTATTTAAAAAAACTTACTAAAAACTAAGTCAGTCGTGGTCAACATAGTTCATTATCTAATTTTTTTTGTCAATTAAAATATTAGGTCGACCTTGTCAGCTGAAACTTTCAAAAGGGTTTAGGGTTAAATTTGCCTATATAAACACATTTATTTCACCATTTATAAGAGGAGATAAGAAGAAGTAAAATATATTGTGCATCTGCTTATCCACCATTCTACTTGAGGAAAAAGCTTAGGATTTCATACTTTGGAGAAAAAGATCTTGTCTTGTGGATAAGTCTTTTGGATGCATTGATAGGTTGTGTAGCCTAGCACTGATTTATCCTTGTCATCCTTATATACCACAATAACCTCTTACAAAACACTTTGGCCAAGGGAGAGATTGAGGCTCGACGGGTTCATCTTCAAAGGTAAGTATTTTTAACTTTATTCCTCCTTTGTAAGAGTAAATAGATATGCATTTGCACTTCTTTTCCATGCATTAGGTATTCATATGCATTGATTTGAGTATATGTCTTCAATGCATGTTTAATTTTATTATTTATTACCCCCACTTTGTGCCACAAGTTTTGGTGAGCACTAGATTAGAATTTTCTTTCCTTGTTATTAATTTAGTGAATATGAAAACATAGGGCTTAGTTAGGGTTATTGCATAGTTTTGCTTGATTGGAGGCTTTGGAACCCTCCCTAGTGATATTATTGTGGTAAGAGATCCCTTGATTAGGTCTAGTGGATCCATATTGGTCATGACCCTGATTATCTAATGTATTCTAAATTGGAAGTGTAAGTAGGATCTATCTTCTCCAAGCTAGGATTGATTTGTAGAATCTGTTGTATTTCCCATTGCATACATTTTGATGAACCCAACGTGAGTCTAACCCTTGCAGGTTTTCTTTCATGTTTTTATTTCTATCATTTCATTATTTTTCTATATTTGTGATACTATATCGACCAGGTCAATATAATTATAACTTTTATGCACAAGTTTAACACAGTCATATCAGAACAACTATGTTCTTTCTGTGTAGGTCTTCATTAGATTGAGGTTACTAGATCAGACAAGTCGACACAATACTCTTTTCAGTCCTAGATAACAAACTAAGTTAGATAGGTTGACTTAGTCTTTCAATCAGCATTTAGATCAATAAAGTAAATCAGGCAGGTCAACTTAGTCTTTTAGTCAGCTTCCAAATCAATAAACCAAGTTGAGTAGGTCAACTTACTCTTTCATTCAGCATCCAAATCAACAAACTAAGTCGGATAGGTCAACTTAGTCCTCTAGTTAACATCCAAATAAACAAACTAAGTCAGGCAAGTTGACTTAGTATTTTAGTCAACATCTAGATCAATAAACTAAGTCAAGCAAGTCAACTTAATCTTCCAATCAGCATCCAAATCAACAAACTAAGTTGGGTAGGTTGACTTAGTCTTCCATTCAAAATCTATATCAACAAACTAAGTCAAGAAGATTGACTTAGTCTTTTAGTCAACATCTAGATCAACAAACTAAGTCGAGTAGGTTGACTTAGTCTTTCAATCAACATCCAGATCAACAAACTAAGTCAAGCGGGTTGACTTAATCTTTCAGTTAGCATCTAAATTAACAAACTATGTCAAACATGTCAACTTAGTCTTCTAGTCAGCATCTAGAATAACAAACTAAGTCAATCAGGTCGACTTAGTCATCTTATCAAGTTTCAATAAATAGGGTTTCATAGAACTAGGTTGAATAAGTTGAGTTAGTTTTCAAAACTTACAAGCAACATCTAAGGCACTACAAAAGAAAATTTACAATCCTAATCATCTTCTAACCCATCAAGGTTCATCTCTTTCTCTCTTTGTCAATTCAGTACTTCATTATAGTTCTATTTTATGCAAGTTTATAGTCTTCAAAACTATATTCCTATAACAAACTAAGTCGACCTGGTTGACTTAGTTTTGTAGCCTATCTTCTATCTAAAAGGATAAGTCAACCTGGTTGACTTAGTTCTTAAAGATTATTGCTTCTACAGAATAGTAGCAACCTAGTCGATTCTATTTTGTACTCTTTTCATACAGTGTCATCTGAGCTCACTCTATACCATTCTTAATTTGGGAATTAACAACTATATGCTAGTAATTAATTCACACTTTTATTTTTAGTTATTTACATGTTTAGAGTAGCTCATATAGTCTAATTAGGTAGTTTTTCAAATTACCATTTAGTTAAACTATTTTGCTCTTTTTTTACAGACTACCAAATCACACAATATTCAAAATGCATTTAACATTTATCTTTTCAAGGCCTACCTTATTATATTTTATCACCAAGGGGGAAGCTAACTTGGTTTTTTGGCCAAGTATAAACACGTGGTTAATGGTATATATTGCAAAAGCATCCGACGCCCTTATCATTGCAAGATTGTGAAGTGAGGGGGTAGGCCCCAATACCAAGCCAGTACCATTGCTAATATAGATCCCTTTCAACCTAAACATCTTGAAACCATCCATAGATTGCTTTCTAGTTCCCTATTTTCATCCAAATTTCCTATCACACTTCAAATAACACTTTATAATAATCTAACAACACACAAGATGACCACTTAGTTAGCATTTGATTTATAATTGATCATTTTCTCTCTGATCAATGTGTGTTATATTGCAAAATCTTGCATTGGCCACTATTGGTGCAAGGTTTTATCTTGTGTGCTTTAATTGGATCATTCTCATTGATCTAATTATTTGTGTGTTTGCTTCCAATTCTTGCTTCAATTACATTGAAATTTTCTCCCTTGTTTTATCACACTATCATTCTGTTTGACACAGTCTCTTACAGACTATCTTTTTCCTTATTTACAGTACTAAGTCGACCTAGTTGACCTTATACTCTTTTTTGTCAACCAGGTTATAGTACTAAGTCAACCTGGTCGACTTTGTATCCTTATTAGTCTGTCTTTTTCCTTATCTATATTACTAAGTTGATCTAGTTGATCCTATACTCTTTTCTGTTAGTCAAGTTATAATACTAAGTTAACCTGGTCAACTCTGTATCCTTATCAGGGTATCTTTCCCCTATCTACAGTACTAAGACAACCTAATCGACCCTATACTTTTTTCTATTAGTCAGATTATAATAATAAGTCAAATTGGTTGGATGTATATCCTTATCAGGCTATTTTTTTTCCTATTTGTAGTATTAAGTCAACTTGGTCGACCTTATACTCTTATTTATCTCTTCGATTATAGAACACAGTCAACCTGGTTGACTTTGTATCTTTCCTATCTCTTTACTTTTACATCAGCTTTATCTTCCCCAATCTTTATCATTCATCATGAAATTCTTATTTGAAGAGAACACTGAGATAAATTCAACTGATATGATGGGTTTTACCAACCCCAATAGGATCTCCCATAAGCAGCTTATGGCTCCTACCCTAGATGAAAGTAATGTGCATGTATCCACTCACACTAAAAATTGTATGACCCCTCCTCATTCCTCTTCACTTCACAATCCTCTTTTGTCATTTGAAGATCAACCTGAATTAGAGTATAACCCATAAATGATCATATTCATCAATGAGTTTCCTTAACATTGAGGAAAAAATCCTTCTATTATTTACCATCTCATGATAAGTGGTCAAGTCAAGGAACCTCATTCACCTTCTCCCATATTCTCACATGGATTTGGGGGCACCAGATTCTTTGCTTCTCAACCTCTTCCCTTTATTTTTACCCCTTCTCATACCATGACATATTCCACTTTGATTTCCTCCATCTCCATGCCTAACATGTATACTAACATGGCAAGTTATACATCTAGTGGGCCTCTTCCCAGACCCACTCTTCTCAATTCTTCCACTAGTGCATCATTTTGTACCCATGGTAATCATGCCTCTAGTGTCACTTCTTCTCATCCCTCTACTAGTACATCTTTTAACACACAAGTAAATCATGCTACTAGTGCCTGACTCACCAATAATTCTTTTCAAGCTACTACTAACACCCATAGTGGTACCCAAGCCACTACTACCAATTCTAAAGCTTCACAAAATGCCAATAATACCACTCAAACCCATCAACTTCTATTACAAAATATTAATCAAATAAATGCCTTCAAAGCTAACAATGTAAATCAAATGATGGAAATGCAAAATCATCTTAGCCATCTTCAACCCCACCCTCAACAGGATCCATAGACAATGCATAAACAAAATGCTACCCCACCTCCTCTTTGGGATTTCCATGGTAATCTTATCCATTAACCTCCCCTTGTTAATAAAATAATCAAGCACCTTCAAAATGAGCCTCTTACATCTCAAATTGCTAACATCGATATAGGAGGTATCACCCCTACCATTACTTATAATGGGTCAACCGATCCTACTCTCCACTTAAAAACATTTGAAAATCTATATAAAGACTAGGTCAAGTTAAATACTTTTGCTACTACCAAGCTATTAGCAAAAACTCTCATGGGTGATGCTTTAGATTGGTACAACCAACTCAAATCTCATTCCATCACTAGTTTGGAAGATTTAGTCAATGCTCTAGTCCAAGAGTTTTAAACCAGTGATCTTCTCAAAAATACTACTACGCCCTTAACCTTTGGTGTGTCTTGGGATATGTGTGGCTGACTTGTGGCTTACATACCTCTTTTATATTCTTGTTACATTTCTCTATGTTCTTAGTTAGGTTGGCCTATGGAATAACCATGGCTAAGTAGACTATATATAGGAGGTAGTGGTTAGTCTTTGAGGATCATGTTAAGTATTCTGCTCTTAGTGCATTGTTGTGTAGGTTGCTCCCTCAAAGTGGCTTTACTATATTATCCATTATTCTGCTCTACTAATAATTATTACTATGCGATATCTCATATTTGCCTATTATATGTGATATAAAATCATTCTATGTGAACATTTAAGTAATCTCATTACAAGTGGTATCAGAGCTTCGATTTGGGCAAGTTTCCTACAGCATTATTTTTTTGAATCTGGTGAGGCACGACTTCTGTGAGGGAAAGGAGCAAAAAAATATAACTTGCAATTTGGGAAGAATTTTTTTTTTGTTAGCACGGTATTGTTTGAAATGCTTTTTTGAAAAAAATAATAATTATTAAAAAAAAGTCTAGAATTTTTTTTTGCTTTCCATAATTGCAGTCATTAGATTCGTCTCAATGAGACGATCACAATGGTATACTCTACTGGTACACTTTTTTGTGCCAAATTATTTTACCCTAGTACACAAAGGTGGTCATTAGATTCATCTTGGTGAGGTGATCATAATGGTACCATCTCCTGGTACACTTTTTTTGAGGCAAAAACCCTCTTAGGGTTTGTATATGGTTGATCCTTCTACATAGGGATGAAAAGGGGGGCAAGAAACTCTGAAGACTCCTTGTAATGACATGGAATCTAGAGCTTCAGATCTTTTGATTTCTCAACTTCAAATTGACATAAAGGGCTTGGTGTGGCATGATGACTTTATTGCAGTTTAAGCTGATGTTTTAGGGATGCATAAAGAGATTAATGGGGTTCACAATAAATTGAATTAGATCACTGCTTCATTGGTCGCTCTTTCATCTTAGATATAATAAAACAACCCTCCACTTCATCATTCAGGTCCTCCTCTCAACACTAACAACTCCAATTTTAATGTGAAACTGATGTTGACCAAAGTGGACATGCATAATTTTGATGGTAAAGATGTTCTCACTCAGATTGCCCAAATTGAGAATTTATTTGATTTGCATCAAACTCCTAGATCTCAGAAGGTGATAGTGGTGTTTCAATTTCTGGAACTTGAGCAGTTCATTTGGTATCATTGGTTGTGTGCTCAAAATAAAAAAATGGTATTCTTGTTACATGGTCTATTTTCATTGATGAGTTGTTATCTCATTATCAAAATAATGTCTCTGAGAGCTACTTCAGCCAATTAGCCAAACTACGACAAATAGGAACTGTGAAGGATTATATTCATCAGTTTCAAAATCTATCCTTACGAGTGGAAGACATTACTAAGGAAATTTTGACTAATCTATTTTTGGATGGTTTCAAATATAACATCCAATTAGAGGTTCAAATTTTTAACCCAAAATTTGTATTAGAAGCTATCCCATAGGCACACATAACAGAGGAAAAAGAGATGGTCAAATATAAAACATTAACTACTGGTCATGATCACACCTTTACAGCACCATCATATACTCAACCCACTAGACTGACACCTTGACAAAATGAAGAGAAATGAGCTACAGGGTTGAGTTATGGTTGTGATAGCAAATGGAGCAAAGATCATCATTGTGTTAAAAAGATGTTTTACATTGAAGGTGCCAATGAGGATGACGATGATGACGAAACACTTGGCAAGGATGAAGAAGGTCCTGAGGAGGAATCTGAAGACTCTCAACCTACTATTTCCTATCATGCCCTTTTAGGTATTAGTACTCAGTAGACTCTTAAGGTGGTGGGTTTCCTAAAGAAACAAAAGATCACTATTTTGATTGATTCTAGGAGCACACACAACTTCATCAACAATAAGTTGGTTGCTCTCTTGAACTATTTCATTTATCCCACTTTATAATTTTAGGTCATGATTGCATATGGTGGTACTATCAACTACTCAAGAAAATGCCATAGTATTAAGCTGGCCATGGGAGACTACTTGTTGGATTCTCCTGTGTTTGTTATTCTCATGCAAGGAGATAACATTATTCTAGGAGTATAGTGGCTCACCACATTGGGCACTATTGAGATGAATTTTCAAGAATTATTCATGTGTTTTCATTCTGAAGGAAGGACATTTGAGCTAAGGGGATTAAGGGCTAAATCTCCATAACTTGTTAACTCCCATCAAATGACAAAGATTCTTCGAAAGGGTGTTGACAGATTTGTAGCTCGCTTGTTTTCCATGGAAGTTCATCCAACTCAACCATTTACTCCTCCTGATTTGCAACAAGTGATTGATGCCCATTCAATTATTTTTGGTGACATGTCAAAAGGACTTCCACTTAGTCACACACATAATCATGATATCAAACTTATTCTTGGTAGTACACCACCCAACATCAGGCCATACAAGTATCCCTATACCCCAAAAAGTGAAATAAAAAAGATGGTACATGAGATGTTGGATGCAAGAATCATTCATCATAGCTAAAGTGAATATTCTTCATCAGTTATCATGGTGTGAAATAAAGATGACACTTGGAGGATGTGCCCTGACTATAGGGAACTCAACAAGTACACCATCAAAAATAAGTATCCTATTCATGTCATTGATGATTTGCTAGATGAATTAAATGGTGTTCTTTATTTTACCAAGTTAGATCTATGTTTTGGGTATCATCAAATCTGGATCCATGATGAAGACATACCCAAAACTACTTTTAAGACTCATGAGGGCCATTATGAGTTTTTGGTTATGCCTTTTGGGCTAATAAATGCACCATCTACCTTTCAGAGTTTGATGAATATTATTTTTAGTCCATTTTTGAGGAAATTTGTTCTGGTATTTTTTAATGTTATCCTCATTTACAGTAAAAATTGGGAAAACCTTTTCCACCATGTGAAATAGGTACTCTCAATTTTGGAACAACATTAGTTGTATGCCAAACCTTCCAAATGTACTTTTGGAGCTTGTGAGATTGAGTATGTGGGTCATCTGGTTTCACATACAAGAGTAAAAGTGGATCCTAAAAACATCCAAGCAATGATGGACTGGCCGATTCCTAAAACACTCAAGCAACTAAGGGGATTTTTGGGGGTAACTAGTTATTATCAGAGGTTTGTCAAAAATTATGGTAGCGTTGATGCCCCACTCACATCTTTATTAAGGAAAGACTCCTTTTAGTGGACTGATATAGCTACCAAGGCAATTGAATAATTGCAATTGGTGATGATAACCACTCTAGTGTTGACTACTCCTAATTTTTCTAAGACTTTTGTGGTTGAATGTGATGCATCTGGGTATGGTATGGGTATTGTACTCATGCAAGAAGACATACCACTTGCATTTGAAAGTTATCAACTAAAGGGTGAAAATCAACATAAGCCCATTTATGATAAGGAAATGATGGCCATTTTATGTGTAGTCAAACAATGGAGGCCTTGTTTGATGGGTCATCACTTTCATGGAAAGAATGATCATGACAGTCTCAAATATTTTTTAGAACAAAGGTTATCATCTAAAGAAGAACAAAAATGGGTAACTAAGATGTTAGGCTATGATTTTGAAATAGTTTACAAGAAAGGCAAGGACAATGTAGTGGCAAATGCACTATCCAGGAAGGATGAATCAATTGAGGCATTGTTATATGTTATGACCATTCTGTAGGTAGATTGGCTAGAGGAAGCATGATCAGAATGGGACAACGATATTGCTACCCATGATTTGATTTAGAATCTTCAGCAAGGTTTGGGTGGATTTGAAAAATTCACATGGAAGGGTGATGCATTATGGTATAAAGATAGATTATACCTATGTAATAGTTCTCTTTTTAAACAAAAAATCCTTCAAGAACTTCATACAACTCTAATTGGGGGTCATTCAGGATTTTTGAAAACCTATCATAGAATCAAGCAGATTTTTTTTTTGGGAAGGACTCAAGGGGGATGTCCAAAAATATGTGGCTAAATGTATGATCTATCAACAAAATAAAGGAGAATCCATCAAAACCTCAGGGCTTTTGCATCTTTTATCCATCCCTAGCCAATGTTGGGAAGAGGTGTTTATGGATTTCATTACATGGTTACCGAGATCTGATGGTCAAAATGTTATCATGATTGTGGTAGATCATCTCAGTAAGTATGCTCATTTTTATTCTTTATCATAGCTATTTTTTGCTAGTACAATAGCTTCTACTTTTTTTAATATAGTTCAAAAATTGCATGGTACCCCTAAGATCATTATCAGTGATCGAGATCCCATCTTCACTAATAATTTTTAGACTGAATTATTTGCATGTTTGGGCACCTAGTTGGCTCATAGTTCATCCTATCATCCTCAATCAGATGAACAAACTGAGGTAGTCAACAAATGTCTGGAAGGATATCTCCATTATTTTTTTGATAAACAAGATAAATGGGTTCATTGGTTTCCACTTGCTGAATGGTGGTATAATACTTATGTTCATAGTTCTTCCAAAATGTCTTCTTTTTTAGCACTATATGGATACCACTCTTCATCCATCACTTCAATCTTGAAGGTCAATCCTAAGGTTCCTACAGATGAAGAATATATTCACCATCAATAGGTGGTCCTTGCCAGTTTGTGAGAAAATTTAGCCGTGGCCCAGAATCGCATGAAACAACAGGTAGATCAACATAGGAGTGAGAGGCACTTTGACATTGGTGATTGGGTTTTTATTCGCCTACAACTATATAAGCAAATGTCCTTGGAGCAAAATAAAAAGGATAACAAGTTGTCCCCTAAGTATGCCTTATCAGATCTTGCAAAAACTTGGTAGTGTGGCCTACAAGTTAGATTTTTCTTCCTTCACTCGCATACATCTAGTATTTCAGGTATCATGCCTGAAGAAAGTCATTGGACACAAAGTTGCTACTCAAACTAAGTTACTAGAATTGGATGAGAAAGGAAGAGTTATTCTTGATCCTGAGGTGATCCTTCAAATGAGCATTAAGTAATTATGGTCTCAAGTGATTAAGGAGTACGTGATCAAATGGAAGAATCTGCCCTATAAAGATGCTAATTAGGAGGATGAATCTTTTGCGTAGTAACATCCAGAGTTGACTCAATGTTGAGGACAACATTGTTTTGAAGGGGAGGGGCATGCTACACCCTTAACCTTTGGCATGTCTTGGGATATGTGTGGCTAACTTGTGGCATACATACCTCTTTTATATTCTTGTTACATTGCTCTATGTTCTTAGTTAGGCAGCCTATGGAATAACCATAGCTAAGTAGACTATATATAGGAGGTAGTGGTTAGTATTTGAGGATCATGTTAAGTATTATGCTCTTAGTGCATTGTTATGGAGGTTTCCCCCTCAAAGTGGCTTTGCTATATTATCCAGTATTCTACTTTGTTGTCAATTATTGTTATGTGATCTCTCATATTTGCTTATTTTTTGCGATATAAAATCATTATATGCGAACATCTAAGTAATTTCATTACAAATATCTTGGCTCATTTTATCAATTGTAAACAACTTGATACTGAAACCACACAAACTTTCATCAAATGATGGAAGACCTTGTGTAATAAGTGTGAACATAATATGGTAGATGACAACCTAATTCATTTCTTTACCAATGCTCTTTTTCCCAAGATGTAATATCGGGTCTAGACTCTCTCACCACATACTTTGGAAGAGGCCATCGACCAATAAATGCATCAATATTTCCTCATGCATTAATATGAGCCATCCCAACCTTCTATGGGTACTCGCATGTTAATCAAGAATATGAATCGTCATGCTACAAATGATGACGTCACCAACTCTTATGATGGTTTTGATACCATGCTTTGTCATTAGGTGATGTCTTATTAATTAAGTCCTTAGGCTATGTCAAGGTGTTAGAGGTTGAGTCTAAGTCCAAGAGTCATGATTCCCATTTTCATAATCATCCATGGTCTTAGTCTTCCCATGAAACACTTAGCATTTTTTAAGGTAACTTTGACAATGTTAAGGTTCTTTTACAAGTCTAAATTTGTGCTTGGTCTAGGTTGTGGCATTGATGACATGATAACTCATTAAGATGGCATGATGACCATAGTGAGCGGGTGCATGAGAGGCAAATCCATGAGAAAGAAACATTGAAATTCCATGTTTTAGAGAAATTAAGGTAAGTTTGGGGAGATTAAGGTATTTCTCAAGAGTCCAAGTCATAATTGATTCACACGAAGACATGAGAGATGACAACTTCACTAAAAGAGCATCAAGAATGAATATTTAAGCCATACTAAGGAGGCCATTAAAAAGGGGGGCAATAGAACTTTTTGTGATTGTTCCACTTGAAAGACGGGTCAATTTCCCCTTCTTTTCTCTTCCAATCTTACTGAGGACACTGATGGGGCTTGGAGGGACATTCAACTATACGATGACTAAGAAGGTGGCAATGGAAGGGAAGGCCTTCATAATTGAGATGTTGAGTCCATGAGCCCCACAAGGAGAGTAGATTAATCGAAAAGGGGAGCAGCTTGGAAATGTCAATGAAGTAAAATGTGAACCAAGTTGAGACTCTAGAAGGCAGCATCAACCTTTATGAAAGCACCAACTTTGTCCACCATGAGCTTGATGAAGCACTCATTCCTCATCACCAGAGGGAGCGAATAAAGCTGATGCCACATTGGGATAGATTTAATTTGGACCAAATCCAATAAGAAGAAAGGGCTCCAAGAGCACAAGAAAATGCTAGAACAGTTGAAGAACCATGGCCTAGAGTTCCACACAAAATCCCTATCAGGTGAGCTCTAAAATTCTACCAAGAAAAAGCTAGCACACAACAAGGAGAAGGAAGGAGGACTAATAGAATGCCAAACTTTTGAGGCCCAAGTTGAGAGTGTTGAAGGAGAAGCAAATGATCCCACACATTTATCGCTCAGGGATTTGTTGCCAATATTTGCTTCCATCTCCAATAGTGGAGGGTTTGGGATAACCAGCTCAAGGACCAATGAGGTGACCCTAATTCAAACATTACCAAGCAGAAGGTCCTCAACCACGACCAGAGAAGGAACATAATAAGCATACACTAGAAGAGGGGTTGTAGAGTCAGAGCTCGAGGGGATCTAGGATTTGCAAAAATTAAAACAGTGGTGGAATGGATTAGGAACATTCTTGCATTTTGCTTACACCCAACGAATCTCAGGACCCCCAACCACCTTGTCTGAGACATCTGATAGAGAAATAGGAAAATGGTCATAGAGAGAAGAGTCCAAAGGGTGATAGTCAACCAACAGAGCTGCAACTGGGGAGGACACAAGTCACTAAGAGGAGCATGTGATGGAGCCACCATATCAAGGGCTCAACCAAGGCATTTGTAGTAGTTTGAAGTAGAGCATGAATAAGGCTAGGCGACCCCATAAGAGAAGGCACAACAAGGGAAGATAAGCCATTTGCAATAACCACTGAGGCATACAATATTGCAACCCCATTAATAGAGTGAACCTCCACATGAAAATAATTGTCACCCTTTGACCGAGGAAAAGGGTATGGCGAAACAGAGTGAGCATGCTTACTGGTGTTGATAGAGTTAAGAAATCCTTTTAGCATGCTGTAGCAATCGTCTTCTATCTTGGTAGTAGGTTCCTCCATAGAATCCCTAATGTTAAACTCCCCCACTTCAGGGATAAGAACACTCTCAGAGTCTTTATGTAAAGTATGAGTAAGAGACTTCAAGTTGAGTTTGTGTTTGCTATGACTAAATCTATTCCAAAAAAAGATAGAACGCTCAACGAAATCAACTTTAAAAATATACATAATAAAAAGCGGAAGAATTACTAAAAACCCTCAACAATTTGAAATTCTACATGAAGTAACTAATTAATCATTATGCCACTCCAAATTTGTTTGTCTTTATAATTCATTGTTTTAAAAGGAATCTTTAAAAGGTAGGAAAAGCTATAAATAAATTTTTGTTTTTTTAAAAACTTTTCATTTATTCCACGTGTAAAATTGAAGTTACGTAAAATTGGAGTGTGATAAATAATTGGATGTCTTGATATCAATGGATCTTTTGCCTTTTATTTTTATTTTTTTGGTTTTTAATGGTGAGTGTCATAATGCCTTGCGTGATGTATGTCACAATAAATTAAGATGTAATAAACAATGAAATTTTATTAAAGGGAAGTATTTGTATATTAAAAAAAAATTAAGATATAGAAATAAAGTAATAAATTTAAAAATATAAATAAAAGGATTATTTTGATTATAATTTTTTTAATATTAAAATTAATTTAATATAAAATGTAAATAATTTTAATATAAAATATTAAAAATATATATAATATATAAATTATGAGTGTTCATTCTTTTCATATATATATTATAATTTTAAAAAAAAAATAAATAAATAAAGTAAGGGTTTTGGAAAGGGACTCTATTCATTATAAGAAATTAAATATGCATGGTTTTTAAAAATAAGAAAATATAATATTAGTTGTAAAAGAGACCAAAATGTAAATAGAATAATAATAACAAAAGAACAATAACAATCATAAAACACTGAAAAGACAAAACACAACTAAGACCTTTCTATATCATTTTTTTTTCCAGTGATCTAAGGGTCATATTTAGTGGTTAAAGCTCTTTCTTTTTTTTCCTGTTCTTTTTGTTACTAACCATTGTCCATTTGCCTCCTCCTCCTAAATCATATAAGATAGGAATGGAGAGTACAAGAGCATCCCCTAGTTTATGATTCGATAATGGAATTCTAGTAAGCAAACTTTACCTTCTAAATTGAACTTAAATAGAATCCCATCCAACAAACTTTCACGAGATTCATCTGTAGTATTCTTTATAGATTTCGTAACCTCCCTCTATCTATAGGAAATTATTTCCACTGAAGTTTTTAGAACCATATTTAACACTTCACTTTTAATAAACGCTTCAATTATTATATGTTCTAAACTTATGTCCTTCCATTTATCTTCTGCTCACGCTTGCCATTGTCCCGTGATCATATATTTTTCAACACCTATTAATTTTATATATAAAAAAACTGTTATTCATTTGAAGAATAATATAATTTTATAGAAAAAAATTAAAACGAAAATATAAAAAATGTTAATATTTAGGAAAAGAGAAAAACTCTCAACATTAAGATCTATATATACAAAGAAATTTTAATTACAGGTTATATAAAAGAATTGACTAGGGAAGGTTAAGATGAAAAAATAACAGAGCCGCTGAGGTACGTGTCAAATCTCATGCCTGATATCTAATAGAGAGTCAATATAAAAACTGTCAGCTCTGCCATAAACCTCGAATTAATGCTTTAAAACCTGGAAAAAAAAAAAGTATTTCACAATAGACAAGGATGTGCCACAGTTACTCCATTCTTTTTTTTTTTCAAAGTACTGCAGCAATGGTCCCATAACTTTTTATTCGGTCGCAGCCCCACTCAGATCAGAGCATCATTTGGATCGGGTGTCTGAAAAACTTGTGTTTGACGCGTTTTTAAAAACATTATTTATTATTTATTATTTATCATTTATTGTTGTCGGAAAATTCAAAAGTTTCCATTCGAATAGAAGTGAAATATGGAAATATGTGCCGACAAATATCAGCGATACCGTCTCCGGCTTCATTGTCGAGATAAGAACAGTTTGGTATTAATTATTTTCGGCCGACAAAATTCCAGGCAATATACTCCGGCACTGGTGCTGTTTTGGCAGGGTAAACTACACGATTTCGAGATATTGTTTGTGTAGTTATTAATTAACTCAACCTTTGACTGGAGTAATTTGACGGTCGACACGGCCTTTTGTGATTTTTTTGATGACTTATTAATTATCGCATTTCAAATGATATTATAATTGACAGGAGAAAAAATATATATTGAAGATATATTTATTTTAATTTTTTAATTTTTTTTTAATAAGGTATTTAAAATTTTATTTTATATTTGATATATATTTATATTTAAAAATTAATTATATTTTACGATTTAAAAAAGGTAAACACAGTAGTTATACGGTCATCAATTTTTAATCTTGTCTTGGTAATTTGGGATGAATGAGATTATTAATGTTTTCATTAGTCAAGAATTTTACACAGTTACATTAGAATTAGAGATATTATTCTCTTTTTACATTTAATTGTATGATATGGTCAAAGAAGTGGTGTATTATATTTTTGATATTGTTATCTAACATAATTTAACAAATGTAAAGTAACAAAGCATTACATAAGGCTACTTAGTTTATTGTGTTTTTCAAAAATAGTTAATTCCTTTGATTTTTTGATATATAGGAACCATCCTAACTGTTAGATATGTGACAACAAAATTAAATGTCGAATTGTTTTGTGATGTAGTTTGTAACCCACTTCTCAACAGGGGGGTGTAGGGGCCTATTATTGCGGCACAGGAGTGTCTAGGGGCACCGACAGCTATGGAGCTCCTCTTGGTGGGGTTTCGGGGAAGGGGGAGGGGGTGTAACAAAAAATCAAGGAGTTAAACCCCTATTTCTATAAAAATGATTCTACCAAATTCTATTTTTAGGTTTAGGAATGATCATAATCTCATCTTAGTTGCTTAACACCTCGAGGGCTCCTAATCCTTGTGATGCTACCACTTTGCAGCTCCACGAGATTGCTAAACCCTAGGAGGCTTAGCCCTAAGGCTTAATGCCTTTGATGTTCTGAGTCCCTAAAATACTACGATTTGGCAGTTCCACGGGACTTTAGAAGCTCGAGAGGATTAACCGAAAGGCTTAATGCCTTTGAGACTTCGATTCCTCGTAATACTGCCACTTGGTAGCTCCATGGGACTACAGAGGCTCGGGAGGCTTAGCCCAAAGGCTTAATGCCTCCGTTGTTTTGATTCTCTAGATTACTACCACTTGGCAGCATCATGGGACTGTGGAAGCTCAACGAAAGGCTTAATGTTTCTAACGTTCTAAGTCCCTAGAATATTACAACTTGGCATCTCCACGAAACTGCAAAAGCTCAGGGGGCTTATCTTAAACTGAAATATTCTTCATTTTATGTGTTTTAACGTTTACATGATGTAGGCAACGATATAGTTATGCATTATTATTTTTACTTAGTTTGATTAGATGTTTAGGAAATAATTTATTAAAACTTTGCACAGTTTTTTGATTGGTTTTAATTGAATCTTGAAAACATTGTCACTTATAAAATTATTTATGATATTATATTAGCAGAAAAAAATTTGCTTGAAAAAATAAAAAAATAAAAAGTGCAGCGTATACAATCCATATGATTCAAAGAAATAAAATATAAACTTTACTCAAAAGATTATATGGGCTTTGGTAATTTGAGAAATTTAATATGACATTCGGCTTGATGTATATAATTAGATTTTGCACCCAAATAAAATAAGGTAGATTATAACTTAATGATTGTTTGGATTACTAATTAATTATGTTGTCCCTTCTATTTACTTAAACCGATGTTTTATGACTATCAAAAAGCCCATGGGATATTTAGCATCCATGATTTTTTTTTAAATCTATCAACTTAGTAGTTAATTGTTGGAGTTTGAAAGCCACAAAATTACAAAAGTCATAGCCAATAAAAGTTAAACATATGCTCTATCTCATTTTCCTATGCTAAACATATGTTGCATTACATTATTGCTACTTCACCGAGCTTAGGTAAGTCTCAGTTCGATCTTCACATGTATCGATTTGTATTGAGGCAGTTTGCATGTCAATTTGAGTGCAGTTTGTTTGCTATGTATTCCTACAAAATATTCCTTCTTATCTTTTTAAATTATTGTATATAATGAAATATTTTTTCAAACTTTCATTAAACTTTAATTCTAACATTTGATTGGATAATGATTATTTTTTCTTTTTTAAAATTGAAATAAACTTATTTTTTCCTTTTTAAAATTGAAATAAACTTATTTTTTCCAGAAACATATTCTTATCCTTTTACATCATCCATTAAAAACATGAAAAAATAATAATTTTTAAATTTTATATTTCATAAATTATTTTTATAAATTTGAGAAAATGTAGAATATATATATTTAAATACACAACTAATTAAAAAATAATTACCATAATACTTTGATAACAAATACTTACAAAAATGAACGACGACATAACAAGAAAATTAATTTATAAAAACCTATCAACCAATAATAAAATTTAAATGAGCCACTCCGAATTTGTTTGTTTTTATAGTTCATTAATTTAAAAGAATCTTTGAAAGGTAGGAAAGGTGGTTCAAAAACCTTTTCATTTATTCCACGTATAAATTTGGAGTTACGTGAAATTGGATGTCTTCGTCAATGGACCTTTTGCCTTTCATTTTTTTTGGTTTTTCAATGGTGATTTGTGTGATGTATGTTATAATTTTGGAGGATATAATAAAACAAGAGCTCTGTTTAGATATAGTCCCTGTTTTAATGAAAGGTAGATTATTGCTAAGTGTTATATGTATAGGATTTGATTAATTAGATTATTTTTTTATTAATAGTAGTAATCAATTTTTTTTTATAGCATAAAGTTATTGAGGATTGGATGATTTGAAAAATTTTAAAAGAAAATGTTTTAAGAGAATTTAGACCTAACAATTAATATCGTAATTTTTATTATGAAAGACTTTATAATAAACCAATTCAATAATTAATAATTTAAATTTAATATTTATTCATTTAAGAAATATGCATTTTTTTGTGAGTTCTATGAGTGCATATGTATATTTTGATAATATGATTTAGATTGAAAATTTGTTACATCACAGAAAACAGATTCTGCTTTTGGAGCTCTTAAAATAAATTGGTTAAAATGCATATGATGAAAATTGACAAATAACAAGAATGTTGAGATATTTACAAAGAAAAATAATATAGTTTTTCTTTAAATTTAAATAATTATAAATAATTAGATACAATTTACAGTAAATATAAATTAGTTACGTTTTAGTTTGCTAGTTTCTATATTTATATTTAAAATTGTTTATAGTTAAATTTTGTATATAAATTTGCAATATAAACTTAACATAATAATGAATGATTGGCGTGATTAATTATAATTAATTAGAACTAAAATATTGTTGATTGGGATGAAAGTTATACTCTCTCTATTTTAGTAGGAGTTAGGAGCTAGAGGCTAATAAAATGACTATAATTTTTTATAGTTTATCAAATTTATTAAATATTAAATTTGAATGTAATATACATCTAATTAAAACTAAATCAAATTATATATATATTAGATTAAATATAATAATAATAACTATATTTCAAATAATTACAATAATAACAATAATTATATTTCAAAGTGATTACAATAATCTTGAATGAAGGGATGTAAGGCTTCATATATAATTATCTAAAATAACTTTGTATTAGTTATAATTAAATTTTATAATGTTAATTAATTTAATTAGTGATCACTTTTATTATTATTTTTTTAATATTGAAATTAATTTAATATAAAATGTAGATAATTTTAGGATAAAATGTAAAACATTATATAATATATAGATATATAAATTATGAGAGTTCAATTTTATTTTCACATACATATTACAATTTATTATGTTATATTAAAAATTTAATTTATATATATATATATATATATTTATATTTATAACAATTTATTAATATTAAAATTAAAATTTTATTTTTTATTTCAAGATCTTAAAACTATAATTGAAGTGTGAGTAATTTTATACAAAATATATAAACTCTATATTTAATGGCATGCCAGAGCATCTTAGAACAACTGTCCATAGATTCTATGAAGAGGTTCAAGTTAAAATTAGAACTTCAGCAGGTATCTCTGAAAGTTTTAGGAGTGACATCACAGTTAAACAAGGATGCCCTTTACCACCCACTCTTTTTGGCTTATACATTTACCAAATTGAAGAGTGGTTAAATTTTTAGGGTGGAGATGGTGTTCACCTAGGGAAATATGTGATAAGGCTCTTTTTATATACTGATGACTTTATTCTGATTGCTAAGTCCCCTTATGGATTGCAAGAGCACTTTGATGCCCTTGAGCTTTTCTGTAGAGATGTTGGTATGTAAGTCAATACCAGTAAGACTAAAATCATGATTATCTCCAACAAAAGAAAAAGATCCAACACACATTCCTCTTTGAGGAAAATAATACTGAAGAGGTAAATGAATACAAGTACCTCAGGTTTGACTTTAATAATAGACTTAGCTGGAGACTTGCAGAAAGAAAAGAACTTTAGGAGGTTGGAAAGCATGGTATGCCCTTCAAAATAGATACAAAGAAGCTGAATTATGGGATTGGAAAACTATTCAGACTCTTTCTAGATTATTGGTAATCCTGGTGCTTTATGGGTGTGAGCTTTGGGCTAACAACTTGTCAGAGTCCAAGTGGAAGCAAATAGAGAGAATTCATAAAACATGATCACCAACAAGTTTAGGGTAAAAGTTACAACTCTATATGAGATCTTGTTTGTTGAAACAGGGACTATTCTGATGGAAGCCATGGCAATGGTGCGTCTCCTAAGATATATCAAAAGAATTGAGTAGCTAGAAACAATCAAGTGGCCTAAGGTAGTTTTCAGTGAGGTGCCCAGCAAAAGAAAGAAGTCTTGGATGAAGCAAAATAGCGAGTGGATGATCAAGTGGAATATCTATTTAAATGCTTGTCCTACTGATAGCAAAGATATAAAAGTTTTTGTCATAGATAAATTCTGCAAGTCTATGTCGGGTGGAATGCTAGGGAGAAAGAGGAATTATTACATTGAGGTGTTCAAATCCACATGTGATCATCAACAAAAGGCTTACATTAGGGAAAATATCCCTTGGAGAGCTAGGATTTTGATTGCTCAGCTTAGAACTAATTCCCACCAGCGTCGATGCGAAATAGGAAGGTAGAAAAGGCCTAAAGAAACTTGGGAGGAGAAAGTATGTGAATTTTGCAATATGGGGACAGTTGAATCAGAAAAGCATTTTATTTTAGATTGCAACACTTACACAAACATCAAGGAAAGATATGTGGATCTCTTGACATCAACCTCTTGACATGGTCTGTTTATAAAGGAGTCTTTGGAAAAAATTGGAGAGCTCATTCTTTCTCTGAATAAAAAAATAAATACAAAATAGAAACAAATATGACTAAATTAATTGTCTCATAAACTATTTATTTAAACTCGTAGACATTAAAATATATTCTTCTTCTATAATGAGAATAATGAACCTTTTTGATATTATTAATTTCTTTTATTTATGTTTAAATATATAATATTAGTACTAAAATTGAAAACATTTTAAACTATCCAACTAATGGAAGTCTATGTAAGACTTATCCTTTCTACTTATAATCTACACATTTTCATAAAATTTTCAGTTAAAATAGTTTATCTATTATACTTATTATTATAAAAACACCAATACATATACACAAAAATATATATTTTTTGATGTTGAAGTTTTCCAACCCAAAAAAAATAAGTGATGAACATTATATATTATTTAAGGTGCTAAACATTACATAATCTTTCAATAAGTGAACGCCGTATCATTCAATTTTAATTGAATAATTTTAATACATTAATTTTTTTATAATTTAATGTGACCAATACAATATTAAAATTAGAATTAGGAAAAGAAATACTATTTTTTCAAATGATAATAAAATTAATATAATAATAAAATAAAAAGTATTTCAAACTAATAAGATTATGATTTTGAAGTATCAAATTATCTTTTAAATGTGATTAAGATTAGAAAATTACTAAAAATTATTATTAGTACCTATTAAAATAAGATTATAAAAAATAATTTTAATTGATTGGTTTTTGTTCAACTAATCAATTTTTTTAAAATTTATATAATTTTAATAATTATATTTTTTTCAATAAAATTTATTAGATAAATAATGATATATTCTTTAATTGTTATTTAAAAATATTCTTTCAAATTAATGCAACTCCAATAATATATTTTTAAATAATATTATTCATTACATCATATTATTATTGTTTATAGTTATATTGATTATTGTATTTTATTTCTAGAGCAAATGTTGTACTAAAGAAGTAGAAAATGTGTCAATTGCATTGATTGAGGTCTATAGGCCACTCAAAACTAACGTTGTAATGTTTTCACTACTACTTTCTCTACCATCATGTGTAAGGAGCAAACTTGAAAAACCATAAAAACTATAAGACTGAAAAAAAATTATAAAACTTTTATTTATTTGCTTTGCTTTTGAATAAAATATCATGTTAATTTTTTTTAAGATAGATACCAAAGTTGATGAGTCCCTTACCCTTATTAAAAATGCAAATTTTTTCACAATATTACCCAACCATCAAACATTTCAAAAAGGAAATAGAGGTCCCAACGAGAAACAAAAGCCACCAAGTGAAGACACAGTCATAAAGAAAGAAAAAATATCTTACCAAAAAACCTTATAAAAAACGACCAACACAAAAACCGTCAATCAACTACCAAAAAAACCAAACAAAAATATCTTTAAAAAAATGAAAAATTAAGATACATGAAAAAATTGAACGATTAATCCATGCATGAAAATGAAAGAAATGATTAACATGTACATGAAAAAGTATTATAATCAATAATAGCTCAAACAAGTTCTACCACATAACCCCATCAAAATTAGTATGGATAAACTCAAGTTTAACATTGTTAATTTTTTTTTTTAATATAAGAATAGTCCAAACAAGTTGTACCGCATAATCTCATTCAAGTTTATATGGGAAAGCCCAAGCTTAACATTGTTACAACATTTTTTTATATAAGAATGAGGAGCTCTATACGATAAATGTTATATGATGCAAAAGAACAACGAAGATATTTATAAATAAGAAAAAAAATTAGAGAGATAAAATCATAATAATCATAACATTTTATATAGTATGTAAGTGTTGGTATGATATAATGATTAAAGAATTAAATGAATTATTTTAAAGAGTTAAAGAGTTATATATTTTTCATTATTTGATATCAACTAGTAATTACTTTAAATGTGTAAAGAAATTTGGAGGAATTGTATATTTTTGTTTTACAATTACAATTAATATATATTTATTTATATATATATATATATGGATATATATGGTAATAATTCAACTTTTGAGTTGTTCACATAATATTTGTTGATTTTTTTTTGTTTAACCCAATTTCAACTTTACAATGAAGTGTTTTTATCGTTATAAGCAGTTTTGGTGTAACATAATCTCCACTCTTCATTGTGTGTAGTCCACAAAATCATCTTCAGGTTAACAAATCTCTTAAGTTTAGGAATATTTCAGCCAAACCCTAACCTTAACACTGACCTCAATCCTTTCAAAAAGGAGCTTCTCGCTCATTTTTTACCGCACTCAGTATATCTTCTAACAAGAGGATGGAGGATTTACTCTACTTCTCATTAGACTAAAACAGTACAAGATTAGCATCTAAGAATCCCATCGTTAACATCGATAACAAAAATGTATATAAGATTTACCTTAACATCAGATTATCTTAATACACAACTGATTAAGATAGATAATACTAAATTTTTTCAATTGTTACAGCATAAAATTCACGAAAAGCGCAATGCAATAACAAGGATTTGATCATAATTGTAAATTTTTTATAGCATGAAAAACGTTAATTTGATTTGGTATAGTGACATGCACTGTCCACAATGG
This sequence comes from Torreya grandis, assembly GCA_037957365.1. Lineage (NCBI taxonomy): Eukaryota > Viridiplantae > Streptophyta > Pinopsida > Cupressales > Taxaceae > Torreya > Torreya grandis. The sequence goes on along the minus strand of JARHVA010001095.1, from coordinate 380,970 downwards.
GAGATGCTATGTAGAGGCTCCTTCCAAGTGCAATGAAGGTGCCCCCCGTAGGCCATCGACCTTCCTAATAACAAACTGACCCCACCCAGGTAAGTATGATATTTTGTTGCCCCATCCCCTTCCTGTTATACTCTCCCTTCTCCCTTTGAAATAATTACGCCATGCATATGGGATCAAAAATATTACCTTCCAACTGCGGTTTCATTACTGCTCCTCCCATTATCCCAGCCTAGCATAGCACAACGTAGAGCTACCCTCTATTGAAATATAAAATCATTTACTTCCACATGGTATTACATTACAAATATGATGCAGGACAAAAATATGTAGGTATAACTATTGCAACCTTCTTTCACATGTCACAACATGCAAACCCAATATTATGCCCAAGGTTCGAACCTCCTGAAGTAGCTTTTTTGTCAACAACATTAATGTTGTTTCCATATCAAGTTTTGTTCTTTTGTTTTCTTTAACTCAGCGCAAGAGCAACACTACCACCATTCTTTTTATCTAAGTGGTTTCAACTCAAGTGGAATCACATTCAATTTTAGTCAAGGATTTTAACGGACTCAAAAATCCCCTCTGCATTTTCAACAGACTACAAATATGTAGTTATCTCCATGTATATATATATATATATATATATATATATATATATATATATATATATATATATATATATATATATATATTGGTTGTGTTTTTTTTTGGGAGTATGAACACGATGTCATGAGCTACCAAACCGTTCTGCACCACCACCTCCCCCAAACCACCACCATTCAAAACGAGAGTGTTTATAACAAAATATATTGTTTTATCTCTTTATAAGACGAATCTACAAGCTTCGCCCATTGTATAAACCTCCAACTTCATTAAAAAAATTACATTATAATTATAATAAAATAGAAAATATTAATAAAATTTTAATTAATTAAAAAATAAAATATTTTTAAATATTATTATTATTTTTCTAATAAAATATTTATTAGACTATTTTTCAATCGGATCCACTTAGGTTGGAAGCTCTTTAATAATATCAACATTAACCAAGACTCGAGTATAGGTTGAATGACCCTTTTTTCTGTGATAGGATCATCAAGTCAGAATTCACCAACAAAATTGCCTATTGTTTTAAAAACAATATGATCCTAAAATTGAAAAGGAAGATTTGAAATCCGTAACCAAATCAATTTTGAATTAAAAGTTTTAGCATGAAAGTTGAAATCTAGATACCAAGTTTAACAAACAACATATATTTCTCCTCCCAAAACCAAATGTAATCATTGAAAATAATGTTTTTTGTTTAATAGAATCAAATATTACTATGAAAATACTTCTACCATAAAGTCTATTTTGATCTTACCTTCTTCTAACCCCTGTCATTGTCCTGTGATCATATTTTTCTCAATACCTTTTATTTTTTTCCGTGTGATCATATATTTCTCAATACCTTTTATTTTCATATATAAAAAAATACTACTTATTTGAAGAATAATATAATTTTACAATTAAAAAATTAAAACAAAAATATAATAAAAATTAATATTTATGAAAAGGGCAAAACTATCAACATTAAAATCTATATATACAAAGAAATTGCAATTACGAGTTATATAAAAGAATTGACGAGGGAAGGTAAAGTTGGAATAACACGGTGCCACAGTTACTCCATTGATCTTTTTTTAAAGTACGGCTGCAAAATTATTCGGTCACAGCCGTAGAGCATCGTTTAGATAGTGTCTGAAAAAGTTGTTCGCATTCATGTTTGACGCGTGTTTAAAAACATTATTTATTATTTGTTGTTTTTTGAAAATTCGAAAGTTTCCACTCGAATAAAAGTAAAATATGGAAACAAAAAAGTTCGTGCCGGCAATTATCCGCGAAACTGTCTGCGGCCGAACGGTCGAGATCAGGTGTTAAATTTGACCCTCGTTTAGATGTTTTTTACTATTTTAAACGTAAAATACTTCCAATTTTTTTTTTCAAATCGTAATGAAAGATGGAGTTTTTTTTAAAAATTGTCATTTTGACGTTCACTTTTGAAAAACGCCCGTTCTAATTTTATATAAGGTACATCAATGATCAACCAGTAACTAATCAATAATCACTATTATAATTCCTTATTTTAATTTAAAAAGCATAAAATAATTATTTAAGTGGTTCGAGAACACTGCAGTTTGCTTTGCCTGCTAAATATATATTACATTTCCAAAATTCCACGGTTGGCATTGATGAATTGCCGGGTAGTTGAAGAGGGTTGGTGATGTTGGTCTTTGACTCTTTGCCACTGCCTGCCGCCTGGTCATTCATAATTTCCATTCCAATTTCCCCCCAAATTCCAATTGCAGCCCGCAGCTTGCAGCCTGTGTGACAGCGTTTGACAGTGAGACACTGAGAATATATGGCCGCGGCAGAATAAGGTAGCAGACTAGCAGTGACAGGGTTTGTCCCTTAATATAGGTACTGCTTTCGAATCTCACTCCAACAAGTTTAAGCTAAATACAATTCACATGGATTAACCATAGCTCTGTTTTCTCTCATGAATTTTAGCTGCTTGCTATACTTGGACCAGTGTAGAAATTTGTGTTAACGTTTATATTTTTTGATTTCTAATTTAATTTTTATATACATTTCCTATCATTTTGCAGATATGTCTTCCAAGGCCCTTGTCTGATGCTGATCGTGTAAAGGTATTCGACCTCTGCTTGAACCTGTTCATTAGTTCTGATGAAGATGATTTTTTTTTCGCTTGATGGATTAACAATATTTTCATGGGTTCATATGTTAAATGGAATATCTTAACAATATCAAATTAAAGTTATGACATGAATTACTGTTTAGAGCCCTCTCCTCACGGTATAGAAGGGCTTAGTTAAAATTCCACTTTTTGGTGGGAAAATACTTCTCAAACATTCTGATGCCACCTCATTTATTATACCTGGCAGATGATTCCCCAATTCCAATGAGTTTATGGACCACTGATATCCTGTAGAGATCATCTTACCATCAAGAGCCTATGGTCACATTGATTTTGCAGATTAATCATGGCCACTCTTCGATGTCACCTTTTTGACACTGAAACCATTGTTTTATGAAGTTCCTCCAAAGCTCTTTCAACTCCTGACCATGAATTTCGTGTCTATGCCATTGGCTGTTTTCCGTAACCTTTTATTTTTTCCAATAGGCTATGGATGGCTTTCACATGTTAGCCAAAGCAAGGCTGCACTGCATCTCTGACATTAAACCTTGATTTATTTGTTTATTTGTAACTTGGGTTCAAGTACACTGAATTTCAATAATAGAATAAAAGCATTTAAATTGCATTAGAACAATGGAATGCGACTCATGAAACAAAGACCATTAAAAAATTGAAGTAAAGATAGATATGAAGTTTAAGAAAATATGCCTATATAGATGCCTCTCGAAGTAAACATTCCGAATCTAGAATCAAGATGATTATAAGCAAATGCTAGGAGAGAAGTTAAATTTTAATATTTATAATCTATTTAATGATATAATGATGCGGATTTTTGAATAAGCACTCCACATCTAGAGTCAAGATGTTCAACACAAATGAAGGCCATGATAAACAAATTTTCAATGGTTTGAATTTCAAAATTATTAATCTTTATAATGTACTCCAAAAATTGGTGGATTGTACTATATTCAATGCTTCACCCCAAATGTTTGTATTATAGGTTCATGATTTTTTTAAACCAAGGCATTCGCTGCTTTTACTAATTTCTGTGCTTTATTTGTTCTCCTTTGAAGAAACACACTTTATAGATCTAGAGAATATTATAACAAAACACTTGAATTAGAGCTGTATTTTTTCCTCATATGAAATTTAAATCATTGCACCGCTACTATGATAAGTTCAGTTCTCTTCGTTATCTTCGATGATCCTTATCCATATCTTATGTAATATCATGCAACAAGAAGGCTTATTCCCCTGTGCATTCCCAAATCCATTTCCATATGAACCACGTAGACTGCCTGCTGGAGGCCACGTGGACTGGCTGTCAGTTCAAAAGGGCACGTTTGAAGCCCTGGGTTTTTTCAAAAGGTGAAGAGTCAAGACAGTCGGACAAAAAGGCCGCAGAAACAAAGACTTAGACAAAAGACAAGGAAATTGGATTCCTTCGGACAAGAAGTCCGAAGGAATTTGGACGCTTAACTAGCAGAATCGCCAAACAAAGCCCGAAGACAAAGCCGATGCGAAGGGAAAAGTTAAGGAGGTTTTGGCAAAGACAGTTTCAAAAGGCAAAGCTTTACAAAGGAGTGAATTTCTGCGGACTTTTGTCCGAAGGAATTCCTTCGGACAAAAGGTCCGCAGGAATTCGAAAAAGGGAGCAGACAGGTCACAGAACCGTTGAAATTCGAAGAAAACTTGTGCACGAAACCCCCATATTACTTTGGATTAGAAGGACTATGTTGCCCAAACATTATGTAGGCCGGATTTGATTGCATAGGAGTTGGCTCACATATGAGCTGAGGGACATTGTGACATCAAGAAAGAGCACCTTGTTTTAAAGGAGTGGCATTGTTTTTTGGATGAGATCCGATGCCAGCTAGTGGGTGCCACTCGGGCCTCCAACATTGTTGTTTGGATGACTGGTCACATGCAAAACAAGGGCTGACAGAGAAAACAAATAAATGAAGCCGAATGTCCAATTTAGGCTTGTGATTGTCATCTGGAACAGGAAGAGAGTCCCTAAGTGGCCACAAATCTCCTTTTTGATAACAAACCGTCGGGAAGGATACCTGGCATTCTTGGAAGGCTTTCCCATTTGACGGAACTGCAAATGGGTGGAAATTACTTTTCAGGCCTTGTGCCACCAGAGCTTGGTCAACTTACAGGCTTGCAGATCACTTTAAATTTGAGTTGGAACAGGGTTTCAGGGCAGATACCAACGGAATTAGGCAACCTGAGTTTGTTAGAATCTATTTATCTCAACAACAATCAATTTGTTGATCAACTTCCTCCTTCATTCACAAAGCTCTCGAGTTTGATAGTATGCAATGTTTCTTACAATAACCTTACTGGGCCATTGCCCAATATAACTATATTTCAAAAAATGCCTGCTAGTTGTTTCATTGAAAATCAAGGGCTCTGTGGAGGACCTCTTTCAGATGCATGTCAACCCATATATTCATGGCAACCTGTCTTGCGTCTTGAAGAAAGTAAAACATCAATGGGGCAAATTGTGGCCATCACTGCTGCAGTCATAGTCGGAACTTCGTTGGCTATTATTGTAAGCATTTTTTGCTTTTTCAGGCGCCCAGTGCGTGTGCTTGTCCCATTTGAAGACTAGCACTCTGTTACTTCAGATGTTTATTTTTTCCCAAAAGAGGGCTTTACATACCAGGACCTAGTAAAAGCCACAAATAATTTCTCTGAGGATGTTGTGATTGGAAGAGGAGCATGCGGAACAGTGTATAAAGCAATCATGTCTTCTGGAGATTTGATTGCAGCTCTCTTTCTTCTTGCAGGTTTCACAGCCTACCGTTCTTGAAAAAATGGAGCTTCCAAATCCTTGTTGTTGAAGCAAGCCAAGAAGATATCCTACTGACAGTGCATCAGCAACCATAAGAATCCCTGTAATATATTACATGCCTTAAGGCTTAGATAAACCAATACTAATATGTGAATACAAGTCAACAGGGCAAAACCAAAGTCAGAATACTCATAAAGCCAATATCATGAGAATCTCAAGGGAAATTTTTGAGTTTAAACCCTCCAGAACCATTCCAATCATTACAGATAGTTCGCAATCGCGGGTAACAGAGTTTGCTGAAGAACTATGCACTCGACACTTCTGTAGCTGGAAAGAAGGATTCTATATAAGAATTTGCAAATGGACAATTTGCATAAAGACAGATTTTCCAATTGTTCAATGCTGGAGAAATATTGAGAAATATCCATCTAGAGATTTGTTCAGGGTTCCCCATCACATGAACAATAAGTTTATGTGCAAGGTGACATTATCTTAAAAACCGTCACAAAAATTTTTCTTGAAGGACAAGGGTGACCGTCAAATTTAACCCTGGTCGAGATAAGAACTTTCAGCCGACAGTGACGGCAAACAAAATTCCAGGCCCCGAAAATATACCCCGGCGATGTTTTTTGCAGGGTAAATGACACGATTTCGGAGATATTGTTTGTTTTTGTCAAATTGACTGAAGTTTTCGTGGGAGTAACTTGACGTCAGGTCGAGACGGCCTTTTGTGAATTTTTTTGACGACTCTTATTAAGTATCGCCTTTCAAATGAGATCATACTTGGTATATTATATTTTAATTTTAATTTTAATTTTTAGTATTTTTAAAAAATAGTTTGTCCAAAATTTTATTTTGTAATATTTGATGTGAATGTTTTTTTTTCAATTAATTATATTTTACAATTTAAAAAGTTAAATATGGTTATATAGTGATCAAATTTAATTTTTTTGGGTAGTTTGGGATAAATGAGGTTGTTAATGCTTCATTTGTTGAGAATGAGTGTCAGTTTTTGATGCAAAAAAAAGAGGTCAATTTTTTGGAGGTTATAACTTTTGATTCGTAATTCGGTTTGAGCTCTTCTTCATGTCAAAACGATCATATCGAAAAGTTTGATTTTGTTCTAAGCTACTCTATTCATTTAGATTTGATTTTGATATTTTTCGAAGGCCAAACGTGATCATCTAAGGGTTCAAAATTAACATTTAATAATTTTTTTGGAAATTTTCTATTTTTAGAAATTGCATATTTTTAGAATTGGACGTCAACTTCAGTTGAATTTCGTCCCATAGGCTAATTTTAGTATTTACGTTATTTCGAGAAATTTTTAGAACCAAGAGCACTTGCATACGAAACTTACTATAAATAGCGGCTGCTAAAAATATACGTTTTTTTTTAGATTTTAGATTTTTTAAATTTTTACATGTCAGCTCTAAATTCCGAGTTCAGGGTTATTTAAGCATGGTTTGGGTTTGTGATTATTTCAAGTCATTCAATACGAATCAATACAAGTTATTGTTCAGAATCTTGGTCTATTGGTATTTTTATTTGTCTTGTTAGTTTGTGTTCATTATCTAGTATTAAAGCAAGTTCGAATCTTAGAGTAAAGAATGGTGAGAGGACAAGGAGGTGTTGCGCAGATGAACAAGACTATACAAGAGTTGTAGAGGCAAGTTCAACAATTAACATAGGTTATCACCAATCAACAGAGAAGACAAGGTGGTGATGAGGAAGAAACAGAGCGTGATGAAGAAGTTCAACAAGAAGAAGAACAACAAGAGCAACCACCATCAACGGGAGAGAGGATGGTTCGAGATTTAGAAGGAAGAAATGAAATAATCAAGGTTGATGTTCCAGATTATGGAGGCAATTTAAAATCACAGGAGTTGATAGATTGGATGAATAACATAGAGAAGTTCTTCGAGTGGAAGACTATGAGAGAAGACAAGAAGGTAAAGTTTGCATGCATGAAATTGAAAGGTCATGTAATGATTTGGTGGGATCACCTGCAGAAAGAGAGACAAAGAAAAGGTAAAGAGAAGATTAATTCGTGGAAAAATATGGAGAAGAAACTAAGGGAGAAATTTCTCCCTGTGGATTATACACAAACCTTATACAAAAGATTTCAGAATTTGAAGCAAAAAGATCACAGTATACAAAAGTGTATACAGATGAATTTTATAAGCTTTCCACACAAGTGGAGCATGATGGAACAAAAGAGCAAATGACTGCAAGGTATGTAAATGGTTTGAAATTTTCTATTCAAGAAGAATTAAGCATGCATAGAATACCTAACATGGAGGAGGCTTATCGATTAGCTTTAAAGGCAGAATAAAAACAAAATAGACAAAATTTTATAAGGACATCTACTGCTTCAAAAAGAGGTGTATCCCCTCCAATAAGGGGATGAGGTGGGTTTAATACCACTAGAGGTGGCTTTAATGCTAATAAAGGTGAATCATCATGTGGTCTAGAAAGGCAAAATGATAATAGGCAAGGGTTTCAATATCAACAAAGTGGAAGAAGATTCAAAAAGGATGAGGTTATGGTGGTGTTAGAGGATGGTTTCTAAATCAGGGTAGATCTTATGTCTGTTATAGATGTGGAGAAGAAGGGCACAGAGCGTTTGAGTGTCCACACTATTAAGATCAAGAAAGGAGGCAAGAAGATCATCTAAGAGTAAATCTAGTTGAGGCTAAAATAGAAGAGCAGAACACTGAAGTTGCACCAACAGATGTTGGAGAGAATCTCACGATGAGAAGAACCATGATCGCTCCAAGGAAGGATCAAGAGCAAAATAAAGAAGGTGGTGATCCATGGCTGCGATCAAATATTTTTCGAACAAGATGTACTTCAGGTGGAAAGGTATGCAAAGTAATTATAGATGGTGGTAGTTGTGAAAATATGGTTTCTAAAGAAATGATTGAGAAACTAAATCTACAATGTGAAAAATATCATAATCCTTATCAGATTTCATGGTTTGAGAAAGAGAATGAAGTAATAGTAGATAAAAGGTGCTTAATCAAGTTTTTTATAATAAAGAGTTATAATGATGAAATATGGTGTGATGTTATTCCGATGGATGCATGTCATGTGTTATTGGGAAGACCATGACAATTTGACAAGCAAGTAATTCATGATGGAGCAAAAAACACGTACACTTTTTGAAAAGGTGATACAAAGGTAGTTTTTTTACCTCTTAAAGAGGAAGAGAAGATAAAAATCATGATCTCTACTAAAGAATTTATCCAAGATATGAAGGTAATAGGTGGTTTTTATGCATTAGTAACAAAAAAACAAAAAAAAAACATAAATAGTGTCAATACCAACAGAAACAACAAGAGTGTTGAAAGAATATGCAGATGTTATGCCTGATGAGTTATCAAATGGTTTACCATTGAGAGATATTCAACATCACATTGATTTGATTTCAAGATCAGATCTCTCAAATCAAGCAGCTTATAGGATGAGTCTAATAGAACATGCATAATTAAATAAACATGTTACTGAATTGCTAAGGAAGAAGGTGATAAAGGAGAGTATGAGTCCATGTGAAACACTAGTGTTGCTAACTCAATAGAAAGATGGAGGATGGAGAATGTGTGTGGATGGTAGAGAAATTAATAAAATTACAATAAAGTATAGGTTTCCTATACCTTGTTTAAATGATATGATGGATGTGCTTGTCGGATCAAAATATTTTACCAAGATTGATCTAAGGAGTGGTTATTATCATATTTAAATTTGTGAAGGAGATGAGTGGAAAATTGCATTCAAGACTAGGGATGACTTATATGAGTGGATGGTGATGCCATTCGAATTATCTAATGCACCTAGCACATTTATGAGGGTGATGAAGATAATGATACGAGAATATATTGGTAAGTTTGTGGTTGTTTATTTTGATGATATTTTGAAATTCAATAAGACTAAAGAAGAACACTTATAGCATTTGAGAACGCTAATGGATTTTTTAAGAAAGGAGTTGTATGCAAATTTGAAGAAGTGCAAATTTATGTAGAACAGTTTGGTATTTTTGAGATTTATAGTTTCAGTCGATGGTGTGAAAATAGATGAAGAAAAGATAAAGGCAATTGTTGAGTGGCCTATTCCAAAAAGCATTACAGAGGTAAGAAGTTTCTATGGTTTAAAAATTTTTTTACAAAAAAATTATTAAAAAAATTGGTAGTATTGTGGAACCAATAACATATTGCATGGGAGGGAAGGAATTTGCATGGACTAGAGCTGCTACATAAAGCTTTGAAATTTTGAAGAAGATTACAGAAAGACCAATTTTAGCATTACTGAATTTGAAAAAAGTGTTTGAAGTTGATTATGAGGCTTCGTTTGTGAGAATTTGTGTTGTGTTAAGTCAAGAAGGAAAGCCAATAGCATATTTTAGTGAGAAATTGAATGAAGTAAGAATGAAATATTCTACTTATAATGTGGAACTTTATGAAATTGTACAAGTATTAAGACATTAGAGGCATTACCTAGTGCCTAAAGAGTTCATCCTATTTATAAATTATGAGGCTTTGAAGTATGTGAATACACAAAATAAGTTGAATAGTAGGCATTCAAAAGAGGTTTCTTTGTTACAGGGGTATAATTTTGTGTTGAAACATAAATTAAAAAAATAGAATCAAGTAGATGATGCATTTAGCAGAAGGGTAGCATTATTAACTACTATGGTGAGTGAAGTAGTTGTATTTGAAGCTATTAAAGAATTATATGATACTAATCCATATTTTAAAAAGGTAGTTGAGAAGTGCAATAATCCATTAACAGGTGAGACAGATGATATTCATGATGAGAATCTTATGCAAAAAGGTTATCTCTTCAAAGGGAAACAATTGTGCATTCTAGTTGAGTCTCTACGAGATAATATAATAAGAGAATTACATAATGGTGCTTTGATTGAATATTTTGGTAAAACAAAGATAATAATTTTGGTGGAGGAAAAGTATTTTTTTCCAAAGATGAAGAGAGATGTGACAAGGTATGTTTCAAGGTATAGAATATGTCAGGGGGTTAAAGGACATGCACAAAATACTGAACTTTACATGTCATTACTGGTTCCAAGAGGGTCATGGACATATTTGAGTATGGATTTTGTGTTGGAATTGACAAACACACAAAGAGGTAACGATTCAATTTTTGTTATTGTAGACGGATTTTCTAAAATGGTTAATTTTATTACATGTAAGAAAATCAATGATGCCACTAGAGTTGCATAATTATTTTTTATGGATATTGTGAGATTGCATGGTGTTCCCAAAACTATTACTTAAGATAGGGACACAAAATTTCTAAGTCATTTTTAGAGGACTTTATGGAAGAAGATGAGTACTAAGCTACAATTCAGTAGTGCATATCACCCACAAACAGATGGACAGACAGAAGTTGTGAATAGAGGCTTAGAAAATTTATTAAGATGCATAGTGGGAGAGAAGCCAAAGCAATGAGACTTGGCTTTATCACAAGCTAAGTTTGCATATAATAGTTTAGTGACTAGATCAACATGAAAATCACCTTTTCAAATTGTTAATGAGAAAAATCCTATGGTTATTTTAGATTTGGTACAATTTTCAATTGCAAATCGAATTAGTGATGATGAATAAGTGTTTGCAAAATATATGCAGAGTTGCAAGGAGTAAGAAGAAAGTTGTAAGAAAGTAATGAGAAATATAAAGTAGCAGTGGATGTCAGAAGAAGATACAAGGTATTTGAAGAAGGAGAGTTGGTAATGGTCTATTTGAGAAAAAAAATATTTCTCGAAGACACATACAATAAGTTGAAGTACAAGAAAATTAGACCATGCAGGATTGTGAAGAAAATTAATGATAATGCATATGAGGTGAGTTTACCATAAAATTTTGATATATCTCTAGTATTTAATGTTTCAAATTTATACGAATTCCATGGAGAAGATGGTGAAGATGATGAAGAAATAAGTAAATTGGGAGCAACAGTTTTCAAACAAGAAGAAAGAAAAAAATAGGGCAAATTTTGGATGTGAAGACAATGAGCACAAGGCAAGGGAATTATAACAGGTATTTGGTGTAGTGGGAAGGATTGTAGTAAGAAGAGAGCACTCAGATTACATAATAGGAGTTGAAAAAGATTGATAAATACAAATGGAAATAGTATAATTAAGCCAACTCACAAGAGTTGAGTTGTTTTCAACCAGATGATAATGATACAAAAAAATAGGCCAACCTTCCAGAGGCCATAACTTTTGACCCATAACTTGGTTTGAGATCTTCCACATGCCAAAATAATCGTATTGAAAAGTTTTATTCAGCCCTAAGAAGCTTTATCTTCTTACATTTGATTTAAATATTTTTTGAAGGCCAAACGTGATCATCTGAGGGTCTAAAATTAACGTTTAAGGATTTTTTGGAGAATTTTTTTATTTTTAAGAATTGCATATTTTTAGAATCGAATGTCAACTTAAGTTGAATTTCATCCTATAAGCTAATTTTAGTATTTAGGTTATTTAAAAAAAAATTTAGATCCATGTGTGCTTGCATGTGAAACTTATTATAAATATTAGCTACTAAAACTAGTCATTTTTTTTAGCAATATTTCAGGGGATAATTTGGGTGACGGTTCTACCTCAATTGGTGGCAGAACTTTTGGGAGCCATAAATTTTGTACCATAGCTCCGTTTGACTCCCCATTTGAACCATTGAAAAGGTAAGAATGAGAGGAATATCTAAGATGACATAGAGCTTCGATCGATAAGTTTTAACCCCTAAAAATTAAATAGAAGTGCCCCAAATTTTAATTTTAGTAGTGTAGTCTAAAAATAATAAGTTTCTAAAAATAGTAATTTATCAAATTCTGTATTGTTGTAAATCATGGAAGTCAAACCACTTAATCTCCCTCAAGATTGGTGACCCTCCACATCCTCCTCCTATATTCAAAATTTGTATAAATGAAGATGTAACTTGAAATAAAAATTAGACATCTCTTCTCAGAAATAGGCATATGTTTAGATCTGCAAATTTGATCAATAAAATATCTCTTCTCAGAGATAACATTATTACAATTATGTTGCTCTTATTTCTTGAATTATCTTTCAACTAAAGCTTCTAAGTTTTGGATCAGTGGAATCAGAGTGGTTTATCTTGAGAGTGTATGATCCCGAGGATGAGGTTAGACTACAAGAAGCTTGGGTGGAAAACATAGAGCTTCCAAACTATACATCTATTTACTCCAAATGACATCAAATGATGGACAACATCGAGACATCCAATCCTTTCAAGGAAATGGTGAATGAAGCCCTCCAATAGTAATAAGCACAAATGCTACAACAATTCACCCAAATTCTCCAACAAATCTTGATGGAAAATTTTGGCTCCTCATCTTCACCCTCGCATCCTTTCAGTGCCCCAACACCCTTCAAGGTTCAGGTGAATTTTGATATCCCTACATTGGAAGGCAAAATAAACGCTGATGAAGTAGAAAATTAGTTGGATCAATTATCTTCCTATTTTTCTATAAATAAATTCACTGATAAAGAGAAGATCACTTTTGCTCTTTTGAAAGCATCATTGCCTGTCAGAAATTGGTGGGAAGTGTACAAGGAGAGATTCAATATGGGTGATATTGGCCTTAAGATAGAACCTACCTGGGATTATTTCATAGTAGCTATAAAGGAAGAACACTACCCCATTAGAGCATATGATGATTTGTATATAGAGTGACAACAACTTCACCAAGGTAAGGAATAGTCTGTTCAAGATTACATTGAAAATTTTCATTCTCTATTTGTCAGATTGGGCATCCACGAAAGTGGGAAATACAAAGTTCTCAAATATCATGCTGGAATACAATGGTATATATGGGGGGAGATGGAACTCTTCAATCTGGAATCCCTCGGTGAGGTGTATAAGTTTGCGGTGAAGATTGAGCAGAAACATGGAAGAATGAATATAAAGAGTTAGCCTACAAAATGGAAAAGTGACAAATACGGTCAAACATGAGGCCAAAATTGGAAGCAAAATGAAGGGAAGATTGGAAAATGGTATGATTACCACAAATATAGGATGCACTCCAAAGAAAAATGTTGAGGCATCAAGTCCCTAGTTTTTGAGTGACAATCCTCAACATCTACTACTTTGCCTCATACACACCCTGCAGTCAAAGAGGATGAAGAAGTGATTATAGATTCTGAGCCTGATGCCATCGTTGCTTCACCATGGACCCATGAGGAGAGGTCAAATGACAAAGAAATGTTGCTTCATCATGGACCCATGAGGAGAGGTCAGACGACAAAGAAAGGTAAGCCTTTGCATTTCATTCTTGATAGCGAGAGTCAAAAATATTTAATCTCTGATAATGTTGTGAAAAGCCTAAATTTATCCATGAAGCATCACCCAAAGCCATACAATATTGGATGGTTGATTCCAAGGAGAAACCTCCATGTCACCCACCGATGTCTTCTCTCATATGCAATAAAACCCTTCCAAGATGAGGTCTTATGTGATGTCAATCTGGATGTTTGTGATGTACTTTTTGGTCAGACATTCATTTATGATCAACATGGAATAAATGAATCAAGAACTCAAAGGATCACCCTCACTCTTTGAACATGACACTACAGGGTACCAAAGGTATCACCTTCTACATCTGTCTCTTTGATTAGTGCTAAGAAATTTGTTCTCATGGTGGTCAAGCCACAGGAATCCAAAAGGGCCAATGTTGCAGTGCTAACTACACAAAAAACATAACAATAGAAGAAAATAGATACCAAGCTAAAGAAGTTCACGGCCTTCCATTGACAGACTGATAGTTAGACAAAAATGGTGAATAATCGAGCCCTGCACAACTCCACAAAGCATAGTCCATTCCAAGTATGCATAAAGAATCAAATTAAAATAAAACTACCACACTTCATAATTTTTTTTGATGCAATGGGGAACATTTCCTCTCAATGAGGGAGGAATGATCCAAGTAATATTTCAGGTGATAATTCGGGTGATGGTTTTACATCATTTGGTGGCAAAATGTTCAGGAGCCATAACTTTTGCATCATAGCTCCGTTTGACTCCTTGTTTGAACCGTTGGAAAGATAAGAATGAGGGGAACAATGTGAGATGACAAAAATATTTGATTAGTGGGTTTTGACCCTTGAAAACTAAATGGAAGTGCTCCAAATTTTAGTTTTAGTAGTGCAGTCAAAAAATAGTAAATTTCTAAAAATAGTAATTCCTCTAATTTTGTATTGTTGTAAATCATGAAAATCAAACCACTTAATCTCTCTTGATATTGGTGACCTTCCACATCCTCCTCCTACCTTCAAAATGTGTATCAATGAAGATGTAACCTGAAATAAAAATCAGACATCTCTTCTCAGAGATAGGCATATGTTTGGATATGAAAATTTGATCAATAAAACATCTCTTCTTAGAGATAACATTATTACAATTGTGTTGTTCTTATTTATTGAATTATCTTTCAACCAAAGCTTCTGAGTTTTGGATCAATGTAAAACTTATTATAAATAGTAGCTGCTAAAAATAGACATTTTTTTATATTTTATATTTTTTGAATTTTTGCATGTCAACTCTAAATTGTGAGTTGAGGCTTATTTAAGGATGGTTTGGGTTTATAATTATTTTAAGTTATTCAATATGAATCAATACAAATTATTGTTCAAAATCTTGGCATATTGGTAATTTTATTTGTCTTGTTAGTTTTCGTGTTCATTAGTTTTTTTGAGAGATGAGGCAAATAACTTTGTTAGAATCAACTTTAGCCACATCTAACTCCATATGTTAAGATTAAACTTTCATCAATACTATATTATTTTGGATTTTTATGTATAATTATTGACTATATTTTATTTGGTTATAGCTTGTTATGTTTTTAAAAAAAATACTTTTATTAAAATTTATCGATATATCTATTAATAAGAGAAAAAGATAATACATAGATGGTTACAACAAAAAGTGATCTTTATACTAATTAAAAAAAAATGTCTCCTTTATAATTGGGATGAGAAATTTCAAATATCTATATAATATATAGAACACTTGACAATAATACCATGGGCATAGAAATACATGATGATAGTAGCATGGGCATGGCAATTTACATTGATGCATTCGTGTGGGGCCTCCTTCCATTCCCTTCCCTTCACGTACCTTATATACATAATTTTATAGTTAATGGGTCAAGGCATATCAATATATGTGGGTTTGAGGTGTAAGCAAAGCAAACCGAGGAGTGATTGGAGTGAACTGGAGCCTCAAAGAAAAGGTATATGCCCATTAAACATGGTCAAGTCAGATTATGTAATTTATGCCCGGTTAAAGTGTTAAGAGCATTATCTATCCAAGTGCCATGATATCATATATCTTTGAGTGATTGTGAGGGAAATGGGCAAAGGTAGTGATAAGCAATAGGGGAAAGACAAGGAGGGAGACAAATGTTCTGCCTATTTTGATTTTGGTTTGTAAGGTCGATCTTGAGCTCGAGGAGGCCTCGATGGGCATGCTTTTTCCCCCCTTCCTTTCCATTTTAGTTTAGCTCTTGCATCTTGAACACTTTCATCTATATTCTCATCCTATGGACTAGAGATTAAAGAGGGTAAGAATGAGTAGATGGATACAAGAATAATTTGCTTGGTTGGTTATGTAGAAAATGACCCACAACCCAATTCATAAGCATATAAGTATCTCATGAATGCCTAGGGTTTGATGAGATGCCCAATTCCTCTCTTCACTAACAACACTCTGACTATCACTCCCATCGAGGTTATCACTTCTACTAACCTAAGATTGGTGGACCAAACCAAGCATCAGATGAGATGGGATGGCAATACAGGGATGTTCCCCAAGTTTACACAAGTCGATAAGTTTTGACGATCTATAACATATTTTTTGTGTTCTAAACAATATATGATAAAATAAAATTTCAATAGGGCATAAATGATTACATGGAAAATAATTTGTAAACCTTATATTTCTCAAATGCCCACACTTTAATATCTAAAAATATTATTACTTGTTTGAACAAAAATGTGTCTAGCTTATATGTGCCTTGAGGGCCTACGTACATTTAATGAAAAAAATGAGCTTCAAAGATCTATCACCGATAATGTCTCTAGCTTATATGTACCCTGAGGGCCTACACACATTTAATGAAAACAACGAGCTTCAAAGCTCTATTCCTAATGATGTTAGTGAGCATTTTTAACCTAATCACACACATTGACATAAACAAAACTTTAGGGTGCATTGATGATGTGGATAATTTTGACTATTTTTAAATGATTAAGAAATACATGGTAATCTTTAAATGAGCATAATCTTTAATAATAATTAATTAAGATTTATGGACTACCCGAATTGAAGTGTTCATACACAAGGCTCTTAGTTTGCCCAGGGTGTAGAAAAGCTTGTAGGATTTCATAGTAGGGTGCACATTTGAGGGTTTTACAAATTTGCCAACAACAACTCTTTCCAATTGCTATGCAAAGTAATAATGTTAAAAACCTAAAATATACCCTAAAAATCTTTAAAAAATAGCTTTGTATTTTTTAACAATTAAAATATGTTCTATAAGCCTTTTCCTTTAAAAATGCACGTAGAGGTGTATAGGCAGGGTATTTTTGAATTTTGTTGACTTGAGGAGGTTGGCAGTTCTGTTTTGGTTTCAATGAGTGGTTGGAAGGCTACCTTACCATTTATTTAGTCAAGTTTATTAAGATTTTAAGTGCAATTTAATTAAATAGGTCATTAATGATGGGAAATGTTATTAGCCATAACTTTTACTCAGTAAATCAGATTTGAGTGTATTTTCTTTCGCAAATTATTTATTTTCATTCTCATTCCATCAGTCCTATTTTTATTGTAAATGTACTAAAATTATAAAGTACCATATTCAGGAGGGGTTACCTGTGCTATAGGCCCTACTACTTTTTGTATTTTACTTCATACACCAATTGCTCACACGTGGATGCATTTTTAGTTGTGTCCAACATCTAAATTATGAGCGTACATTATCCCTCATCACTCTAGCCCTGATTTGTCACTTAGATGCATTATTGGTTGTGTTTGATATCCATTCTTGAGCATGCTTCAGGACTTCATTGTAAAGTATCTTATGCAATCTTACACTTATTTGATGTTTTCTCTTAGTCATGATAACTCCATTTGAGAGATTTCAGAGGAGGAAGGTTAAGTTTACATCAATGGTCCTTCTTGGGAAGACTAATTATGTTTCATGGTGTGTGTACATGAAATGTTCACTCACATATCAAGACCTTATTCAATTCTTATATGGATAAATTCCTATTCATTTTGGCCTAAGTCAATACGATGATTGTGCCAATTCTTGTGATTGTGTCTATGGTCACTTATTGATACACATTTCATGGGATATACACCACTATGTGGAGTAGACATAGTGCCCTTTTACTGTTTGGATCACTCTTCAGAGTCTTTTCAAGGATATTACTATGATTTCTCACACATCCTCCTCTTCATATTATCTCTTATGAGACTATTGTACACTCTCTGCTTACTTCTATTTTTTATGTTGATACATCTATGATGGATAATGTTCTTCCTTTTTTTGAGCCCCCACTATAAGATGAGATTTTTCCAGACCTAGTTATTTCATTACAAATTCTACATCAGTTCTTGTGCAGATTGTTGCTCTTCCATAACCTTCATAGACTTACATTTTCGAGGACTTTACTGATTTCAGTGAGAGTATACACCTTGAGAGTATTGACGACTCATATTTTCCTATAGAAATTCTTGTAGATTTGAGTGCTTTATTTATAGACATGTCTTTAGTTTTAATGGTTGTTGAGCGTTGCTCTCATATTCCCATGGACATTCCTTCAAGTGAATGTTTCATGTCACTCTTCTTCTCTAGGTGTAATGAGGGTACTTATGAACCCTCTTGTTCTCTCCCCTTCATTATATTCTTTCTAATTTCCACTTTCTATAGTTAGGCTTGTGATTCTTGATCATAATTTGACACATTTGAGCACTATTAGGGAGAGTTTTGAGCATTTTTCAAACATTTGCATTCCTATCTACATTCCACTTGAGTGGAAATTCTATTAGATGGTGGAGCCTAATGTTATTATAATGCCCGATTCCCAACAGGGGGGTGTGGGGAGGTATCCCCTCTGCCTCGCCCTGCTCCCCTTCCCACCCCCCCATTATGGTCATCATGGAGGTGCAAAATTTTTTTAAAAACACATTATAAAATATTGTAATTTCATAGTAAATCTAGACCATTCACTATTAGGTCTCATATCTAACGGTATAAATTATGTTTGTGCATTTTTACCCTAATATGTAACCCTTCTTTGATATGAGGGCATTGTAATCACGATGACATACTGGGTGTGAGTGAAGAGGATATTGTAATCATTGTATTGTAGGTTTTTCTCTTCATTTGTTGAACTAAATAATAAGGACTGGCTATTTTTGTGTGGATGTAGCCCATATTGGGTGAATCACTTTAAATCTATGTCTCTATTGTGTTATTTTTTTTGCATTTTGTTTCTGCCTATAATTCATTAATATATTATGTGTTTTATATTCCTAATAATTGATATCAGTGTCGAAGGTTTATTTGTTAGATAAACTCGTAGGAAAAGAGGGTTCATGGTTTGAGTGAGGTCAATGTCAGAAGAAAGAAAGTTTAAGGTCAAGAATTTCAACGGCCAAAACTACTAACTATGAAAGATGAAAATGGAGGAATATCTATATCAAAAGGATCTTTTCTTACCATTAGGCAGAATAATAAAAAAGCTAGTGACTATGAAGGATGAAGATTGGGAGGTTCTTGATAGAAAGACACTAGAAACTATACGGTTGTACCTGGTAGCATTAATGGCCTTCAATATTTCAATAAAAAAGATAATAATGGATATGATAAAAGCATTAGATAGAGTGTATTAAAAACCATCAACGTCCAAAAAGGTATTTATTATGGAGCATTTATTTAGTCTGGAAATGTTAGAAGGTGGGTATGTTGTTGATCATTTAAATAGTTTTAACATGGTCACAAATTAGTTAAGATCCGTAGGAATAAATTTTTATGATGAGGTTAGAGATATTTTGATTTTGTGCTCATTGCCAGAAAGCTAAAATGGCTTGGTCATAGCTATAAGTAATTTTATCTCTGGTTTAAACACTTTAAAGTTTGATGATGTTATTGGTGTTATTCTTAGTGAGAAAATGCGACAAAAAAGTATAGGTGAGACATTAGGTAATGCTTTGACTATCAAGAATAGAGGAAAACAAAAGAAAAGAGGAAAGGGCCCAAGTAATCATGGTAAGTCTAAGAAGGGTAGATCCAAATTTAGAGAAATGTTGGTGTGCTGGATTTGTGGCAAGAAAGGACAGCTGAAAAAAATTGTTGGTTTCTAAAAGGAAAACAAGGAGATGGACAACAAGATAAAAATCAAGATGTAAATGTATCAAGTGATGTGTTACAATTTTTTTTTATCTTTTTTTTTGATAATATTAATGACTCTTGGGTGTTCAAGACTATGTTAAAGGTGATTTTGGATAGGTTTATTTAGGTGATGGTGAATCCTGTAAAATTATAGAAAGTGGTAAGATACAGATAAAATTATAGAATGAAAACAAATGGTTATTGTAAGAAGTGAGGCATGTTCTTGAGTTGAGAAGAAATCTAATTTTATTAGGGCAATTTAGAAGTGATGGTTGCATAGTTACATTTGCAGAAAATTCATGGAAGGTCACTAAAAGATCAATAGCAATAGCAAAAGGAGAGAAGGTAGGTACATTATAGTGATCTAATAGTAATATTGAATCTTCTATTGCTTTAGCTTCTACAGAAGTGGATATAAAATTATGGCACCACATACTTGAATACATGAGTGAGAAGGGGATGAAAGTTCTCCACTCAAAGAATTTGTTGCTAGATTTGAAGAAGGTGGATTTGGAATTCTGTGAGCATTATGTGTATGGAAAACAGAAGAGAGTAAGATTTCTCAGAGTTGGTAAGACAAAGAAAGATGAAAATTTAGAGATTGTGCATACAAATGTATGGGGATTGGCTCAAGTATCATCCCTTGGTGGCTCTTCTTATTATGTTACTTTTAATGATGATGCAACTAAAAAACTTGGATTTATTGCATATGAAAAAATATGATGTTTTTTATACTTTTAATAAATGGAAAGATTTGGTTGAGAATAAGACAAGAAATAAGTTGAAGTGTGTCATATCAGAAAATGAAGGTGAATACTGCAACAAAGAATTTGATAATTATTGTTCATCCCATGGAATTTGTAGAGAGAAGATGGTTCTAAGAACACCACAATAAAATGCTATGTCAGAAAAGATGAACATGACAATCATGGAGCATGGAAGGAGCATGAGATTACATGCAGAGTTGTTCTTATAATTCTGAGAAGATGTTGTGGATACTATTGTTTACTTAATAAATATAGGGCCTTCAAGTCCTTTAGATGGTGACATTTTAGAGGAAGTATGGATAGGTAAAAATGTAGATTATTCTTTTTTAAAGACTTTTGGTTATGAAGCATTTATCCATATTGATAAAGAAAATAGAACCAAGTTTGAATCAAAATCCAAGAAATATACTTTTATTGGATATGGAGTTAATGATTTTGATTACTGTTTATGGGATTTTGAAAATGGCAAAATCAGTAGGAGTAGAGATGCGATCTTTAATGAGAAGGTCATGTACATAGATCAGTTGCAGGAAAAGAAATAGGAAAAATCAAATACTGAATATGCAATACTTGATGAAATCACTAGAAATGAAATTTCAAAAATCCCAGAAAATCAGAATGTGTAACAAATACAACAAGTACCTCAAACTCCTAAAAGTGTCATTAGAAGATCTACTATAGTAAGTAAACTTCCTAAACGATACTCTCCTTCAATTTATTATTTATTATTGATTCATGGTGGTCAGCCAAGAAAGCTATGAAGAAGTAATGCAGGTAGAAACCAGAAAGAAGTGGGAGCAAGGCATGAAAGATGAGATGGACTCTTTGGTACATAACCAAACATGGGATTTAGTTCATTTGCCTACAGGGAAAAGAACATATTAAAACAAATGGGTTTATGGTTGAAGGAAGAAGATGGAGGCAAAAAGAGGTACAATGCCAAATTTGTTGTAAAAGGGTTTGCACAAAAGAAAGGTATTGATTTTGATGAAATATATTTTTAGTTGTAAAAATGACTTCTATAAAAATTGTTTTAAGTTTGGTAGCAGTAGAAGATTTGTACCTTGAATAATTAGATGTGAAGATTGTTTTCCTTCATGGTGATTTGAAGGAAGAAATATATATGAAGCAGCCATAGGGATACGAAGTAAAAGGTAAGAAGACAATGGTGTGCAGGTTGAAGAAGAGTTGGTATGGTCTAAAACAAGCTCCAAGGCAATGGTATTTGAAATTTGACATGTTTGTGACTAAACAAGGTTATAGTAGATGTCAGTTAGACCACTGTGTGTATTTTAAAAGATTAGATAATGGTATTTATATTATCTTGTTATTGTATGTAGATGACATGCTTGTTGTAGGGTCTAACATGCATCATATAAATGATCTTAAAAGGAAATAAGAAAATTATTTTGCAATGAAGGATTTGGGTTTTGCAAAACAAATCCTTGGTATGAGAATAACAAGAGACAAGAAAAATAAAAAATTGACATTGTCTCAATAAGAGTACCTCAAGAAGGTGTTATTTAGGTTTAATAAGCAAGATGCAAACCCTATAAGTACACATTTAGGAGGGCACTTTAAATTAAGAAAAGAACAGTGTTCTAAAAGTTAGGAAGAAATTAATTACATGTCTAAAGTTCCTTCAGCAATTGGAAGTTTAATGTATGTTATGGTGTGCACGAGACCATATATTGCTCATGTAGTGAGAGTTGTCATTAGGTTTATGAATAGTCAAGGAAAAGAGCATTGGGATGCAGTTAAGTGGATTCTCAAGTACTTGAGAGGGACTATTGATAGATGATTATGTTATGAAGATTCAGAGGTTACCTTATAAGGATATGTTGATGCAGACATGGCTGGAGATTTAGATAATAGAGGGAGTACCATAAATTATGTTTTCACTATTGGTGATACAATAGTTAGTTGGATTTCAAAATTATAAAAGATAGTTGCTTTGTCAATTACAGAGGAAGAGTATGTTGCATTTATAGAAGCAAGCAAGGAGATGATATAGATGCAACGATTCATGGAAGAGTTGAGGCATGAGTAGGAAGATTGCAGGTTGTATAGTTATAGCCAGAGTATGATTCATTTATCAAAGAACTCTACATTCCACTCAAGAACCAAACATATACAACTTAGGTATCACTTCATTCGTTTAGTTTTGGAAGATAGTCAACTAATATTGGAAAGGATCTATACAAGTTAGAATCTTGTAGATACACTAACAAAAGCAGTCACAATGGATAAACTGGAGAATTATTTATTTTCAATAGGTCTTTAGGGATAACAAAGAAGATGAAAAATATACTAGGGTCAAAGTTTAAATAAAATTTGAAGGAAGAGTTGTAGCGGTGAGTTATAGTAGTTAGTCTCCAAGTGGGAGATTGTTGGATGGTGGGGCCTAATCTTATTATAATGCTCGGTTCCTGATAAGGGGGTGTAGGGAGGCAATGACCCCCACTATGGTTGTCATGGGGGTTTAGGGGGTAATGACCTACTTGGAATTCCCCCTTGATGGGAGTTCGGGGGCAACGCCTCTGAAACAAAATTTTGTTAAAAATGCATTATAAAATATTGTAATTTCGTAGTAAGTTTGGACCATTCATTATTAGGTTTTAGATATAATGGTATAAATTATGTTTGTACATTTTTTTCCTAATATGTAACCCTCCTTTGATATGAGGGCATTATAATCATGGTGGCATACTGGGTGTGAGTGAAGAGGATATTGCAGTGGTTGTATTACATGTTTTTCCCTTCATTTATTGGACTAAATAATAAGAATGACTAGTTGTTTCTGTATGGATGTAGCCTATATGAAGTGAACCATGTGAAATCTGTGTTTCTATTATGTTGTGTTTTTTGCATTTGATTTTTGCCTTTAATTCATTAATTTTGCTTTGTGTTCTATATTCTTAACAAATTCATCTTTTCTTTCCAAAGGAAGAGACAACATTTGTTGTAGAGGGACCTACTACAAACTTCACCATGCGATATTATGTGCTTACCTTCTCTCTCTTCTTTGTGGAGGCACACATCCTTCATATTTTTGTAAGATATTGAGATCATCGTTATGTACTTGGGTAACTCATTAAGCCTCGTTATCAGGACCCAATTATGCAACCTGCCTAAGCTATGCTTAAGGGTGGGTGTTATAGTGGGGCTTTCTAGTCCTACCTTCTTTTATTTGTCTCTCTTTTGGGGGGTATTTTTTTTTCCATTAGGTTTTTTCCTTTTACTCCACTTTTTGAAAGTTGCATTGTACGTGGGTACCTCATCAGGGCTTGTTATCGGGATCAATTTTTTATTTTACGTCCACCTAAGATACACTTAAGGGGGGTGTTAGTGTAGGATATTTATTATTCCATTTATTTATTAAATCGATAATCCCTACACATATAGTTTCAACTTGCTTAGGTGATTATTTAGTCTACGATAGTTAGCTACCACTTGTCTTATCTAAGTGGTTGTTACACATTTGTTCTCCACTAGTCTGCTCTCAATTAACTCCATGATTTTAGGTGGAAGTTGCATGCTCTTTCTTCTATGTAAGACACCTATTGTAAAGCTATTTATCAATCAAGGCAATTATTGCACATCCTCTTGCATATTTATGAATACAAATAGATTCATTGTCATTAGAATTCATGTGTGCTCATTCTACCTGGAAATCACCTATTTACACCTCTAGAAAATAGATATCAAAGGTTGGAATCAAGGTCACAGATATAAATAGGCTTAGACAATTTATTAAGAGGTGCCACTCCCACATACTATATACAAAGGGTGAATAAATAAATTAGAAATAATATGTTAGAGTTCTAGTGAGAGGACACAATTATAACATATCTTAAAATAAGAGACAAAAAGATACCCATTTCATAGATATATAATTGCGACTTTCTCAATCGAATCAATTAAACCCATAATTTAACTTTTTTACCTAAATATTTATTTATTAAGAGAGATAACCCTTATGATTCTATTAAATAAAAACTACATATTCCAAAACTTGAATTCAAAGATCCGATTATTCATTTGAAACTTTTCTTTACATCAAATATTTAATTTAAGTTTATATTTGCTCATCCCTACATTTGTTAATCTTATATAATACTTAATAAGAAATCTCACATAGCCTATGCCCTAACAACCATACCTCTTGCAACACTATAAGCAACGGCCGTTGTTGTTGGCTGCCCCACTTACGTGTCCAAAAACAAAAATAAAATAAAATATAAAAACCAAAAAATGAACCGACGACCGCAGAGCTTAACATTATCAAGAAAATTAACTTGTAAAAGCCTTAAACGTGCCACTCCTAATTTGTTTGTTTTTATAGTTCATTTTCTTAAAAAATTAAATTTAAAAAGGTAGGAAAGGTGGTCCACAAACCTTTTCATTTATTCCACGTGTAAAATTGGAATTATGTTGGAGTGTGATAAATAATAGATGTCTTGATCCCAATGGATTTTTTTTTTTTTTTTTTTTTGGGTTTTTGGTTTTTAATGGTGTGTATAGTGATTTATATGATGATATCATTATGTGATAGGTCTTAATAAGATGAGAATTGTGTAGTGGTTATTTTCTTTTATTTTAGTTTAAAAATAATTTTATAAGATTATATAAAGTTGTATAATATTTGTTGAGAGTACAAATTATTTGCAAAATATGTAATATTTTATATATTTCAGTGACAAATAAATTAAAAAAACAATTTATTAATTGAAATCATTTCAATAATTTTTTAAACATAAAATATAATTAAATTGACTATTATATGTTATCAGACATAATGTTATTATTGACCCTAAATTAGTTTTTATAACTAATTCTTACAAATAGTAAATTTTAGAATGATGAACTTATTAATATAATTAGTTATATATACTTATTATTCTGAACTAATATTTCATAATAATCCACATAAAATCTGGTTATCAAATTAATTTTTTTTTCATAAAATTAAAAAAAATTAATAATATCTATTGAATCAATAAAATTCTATTCTTTAATGCATGTGAACAATTAATCTTGATTTATCCAAAAAAATTCATATCAAATTGATTAAACCAAAATACAATAATTCCAAAAAAAAAAAATCTGATTAAAAAACACTATATAATTTATTGGGGGCTTAACATCCTCAACTTTGAGCCCTAACTACATGGCAAAACATTTAAAAAAAAAAATCGTTAATTAAAAACTATTAAAAATAATGATGAAAGACGTTACATTATTTGTAAACTTCCAAAAGTAATAAATGCTAACATAAAAAACCTTTAAAGTGTATACAGATGTATACCTCTTATTTCCAAAACTAAAACGATGTTTTTCTATGGGACTAGAAATTACTTCATTCAAATGGAACTTTTTTTAAAATAATGAAAAGCCAATAAATTTTCACAAAGCTTAAAAGTCAACACATTCCTTTAAATATCGAAACAAAACAGAATGTATATATATTTTTAATTTGTTTTGTTTCTATTTTTTAAGGTTACATCACTTTCCTTTATGCAAATAACTTTTTTTTTCAAAAATTAAGAGTCTGCACAGTATTACATGGAAATTTTTTTTGGGCTTTCGATTTTTTTGAATTAATAATTTATAATAATTTTAAAAAATAAATATAATATCAAATAAAATTTCTATAATATTTGTAATTGTATATAATATTTTATATTTGAATAATTTTGTAATGGCTTTTTCCTATTAGTTGTTACTACAAGAGAGGAGGATGTCAACATATAAAACTAGGAGAAATGGTTATTAAAGAATGATTAGAGTTTTGAATATGATATACAGTTAAAATTTTCTTAAAAAGTAAAATATCAATTTAATATTGTATTGCCTAAAACTCTAATTTTTAGTTAAAATATAAAATTTATTTAAGATATTATCTTTTTGAGATTAATTATTTAGAATATTTGATTCACGAAATTTCTCATGAACTTGAATGGTTCAAGTTTGTTGTCATTAAATCACATGGTGGAATTTAAAAAAGAAACAAACGATCTAAAATCATATCAAATAATAATAATAATAATAATAAATAAAACAAAATAAATTTAATTAATTAAAATTAGCAAAATGAAACACCTAAATTTTTCAATAACACAGAATTTTGAATGTAAATTTCCTACCTTAAAAGAGTTTGGTCATACTCCTGTAAGGTCCGACTTATTTCCATGTAATTGTTGGCTTGAGGGAATATGGGCATATGCCCATTGCAGGGCCCAGTCTATCTCCTAAAATTGGTTTTCCAGCGAAGCTAAAATTCTCAATAAATTGATGTGTATTGTTGAAAGGGACAGACCATTCAACACATTACAAGTTCGATTTTTTTTGAAATGTGGATTGACCTTTCAAGACCACCCTCAAGCCACTAATCGACTTAATCTCACTTGGCCCAGCTTGATACCATACTGGCTTGATTTCTTCTTCCTCTTGTAAGAGTAGACAAATAGGCATCAAGCCATTGCAAGAGAGGGTTGATGTATCCATGCCTTCCTCCAAAATAATTTTTCAAATCCCTAAGAATGAGGCTTTGAGGGCCAAATCATCTTTGATATTGAATTGTTCAAATAACCATTGACGTTTGCTTCTTTTCATTTGAGACACTTTTGAAAGATCTTGCCACTGATCATCCTAAAAACAGATTAAATAATGGATTTATTTATTTTTTAAATGAATAGATCTATATAAATATTCTCGGTCTTGCTGCTTTTAACCACTGATTTTTTAGAGTTGTGGAACTTGATATCATAATTATTTTTATTGTCATCAAAGCTTATAGTTAATGTTTATGATGTTATGGACTTGCATCTTAATAACATATTAGTTATTTATACCAAACAAAATGTAGTTAAATACTCTTTTTTATAAATTTTGTTAAAAATACACAAATAAAATAGTAGAAAATTTAAAAAATTTCAACACATAAAAAATAAAGAATTTTTATTGGTGGAAAAATGATTGTTTAATAGAAAATTAGAGGAAATTGATTCATTTAGTATTTAAAGGTCTATTATAATAGAAAACACATATTAATATTGTATTAAATCAAGAAGAATATGCCTAAATAATATTTAGAGAATATTATCAAATTAATATCTCAGACTTTAAATAAAACTATACAATTATTATCGGAATATATGTTTTAAGTATTTTTATTAGCTGAACAAGAAGTAGATTAATTGAAAAGTGAAATCTATAGGACCTTAACATTATAGGGATTAATAATGAATATGAATAATAAATTTTATTAAAAAGAAGTATTTGTATATAAAAAAAAAATTTAGATATAAAAATTAGATTTTTATTTTTTTGAAATAATAATTTTTTAAAGAATATAAAGATCATTTTTATTGTAAAATTTTAATATTAAAAATGATTTAATATAAAATATAAATAATTTTATTATAAAACATATTTTTTTTATAAATATACATGTTTGACGCTTTTTTTAAAACATTATTTGTTAATTTTATTATTTATGTTACGCTCATTATTTGTCATGTTTGTATTTTCCTTCCGCATTAACGGCCCTTTACTTTTCTAAATTAAAAATATGTAACATATTCAAAACAATTGGATTAAAAAGTGTGTGGTATAAAATAAAAATATGTGTAAAAAATATATATTAAAATTCAAAATAAAAGTGGGTGGTATGAAATCAAAATTTGAGTAAACAATATACATTATATTTTAAAATAAAAAAGTATAAATAAAATTTAAAATTAAAAAATATAAAAACAGTAAATTTAAAGGATCTATTTTTTTTAGGATCGTATAACTTTGTTAATCAAAATTTCCTCCTTTATTTTTGATTTAGGGGTCCTTTGTAACATGTGGGGATTAGCCATTTAGTCTGAAAAAAAGTATACTAATATTTTGGAGCCTTGTTTAGATATTATGTATCAATAATAACATTTGCAGGTTTCTTCGTGAGTATCTGTTTTTAAGATTTAATTTATTTTTAGATGGATTGTTATGGGACAAAATAATGTTGTCTATTATTTGACGAACATTTCATTCGCTCTTTTGAAAATCTACTATCAACACCGCTTGTAGTCCCTTCACTTGTTTTCAACAACTGCAACATCATACAACTCTCTTGAACCAATTTCAACTATTTGATTGACTTGTATTTCCCATCTTGAAGCTTTGAATTTGGTGTTTTAAAGTACTTTTTCCTAAAACTTCAAAATTATTAGTTGTATTAGGGGTCAGTTGCTTCTATTTGTGACTTGGGTGGTGTGGACTGCTCAGAGCATATCTTTTTAATCTTGTGGACTGCATGATGAAATCTTATTGTTGAGGGTGTTTGAATTGTTGAAGTTCATTAGGTTTTTTGGCAATCCTTAACAAAGTAGCCATAATCATTATATTTTTTGTATTTGAAAGGTAGTTGGTCATAGTCTAAATCTTACATATAGGACCATCCTTCTAGATTTAGCTCAATGGTTTTAGGGAGACCTTTTTCCAAATCTAATTCCACACAGATTCGAACATAAGAAAATTTTCCTTTTGACTTGGACTTATCAGTGAAGTGGTCCAAAATGTTTTTTTTAAATAAAAAGGGTAAAAATATATTAATAAAAGAATAAGAGCATTACAAGAAGAACGAGGGACCGAAATCCCCAAAGGAAAACAACAAGCACATAAAAACTAGGGATGAACCCACCTATATGTTGACATGAGCCTTCCTATCTTCCTCCAAAATACGTTCCAGATTAAAGCGAAGCTCCAAGGAGAGAGACTCCCAATCCTTAGGATTATACCACCATCTAAATGCTCAGATGCCCATTTTGCCAAATAATCTGCTGCTCTATTTCATTCACGGGGAATATGAACAAACCTAATTGTATCCATGAGTGAGCTAATCCTCAAAATCTGCTGCACAATCCTAGCCAATTGCTAATTGACATCCATCATTTTCCTCTTAACAAGCAAGTTGATCACGACTTGAGAATCTGATTTGCAAATGATCCTACGCCAACCTAACGCTTGAGCTTTCTCAAGAGCATAGAGAATAGCCTAGCCTTCCATCATGTTATTGGTTTGCATCCCCTCATGGACCACAAAGAGAAAAATCACCGTACCTTCAAAGTCTTTGCCTATCCCACCAGTACTCGCAAGGCCGAGATTGCCCCTGGAAGAGCCGTCTGTATTGATCTTGAGAAACCCATTGGGAGGGTACTACCACTGACCGTCCCTATGAATCTTCTCTTTGCCCTATCGACCTCTCCTGACACAAGCTGAATTACCTACAAATCGCTGGATTCCTAGGCGTGCCACCACCTCAACGTCCAATTTGGATAAAGGGAGACAGACCTCACTCTTGGCCTGCACAGTCTCCTGAATCATCCCTATGACTTTTTACCATACTTGTTGCGCCATAATCCTCTCATTCCAGAATATCTGCCTATTTCTCTCCAACCAAAGCTGCCACAGTAAAAAGATGGCCCCCCCTAACCAAACATTTTATAGAAAAGCTATCCTTGAAGGGGGTTCTCCCATGCCACTCCAAAAATCGACCAAGGATGAAACATGGAGACAGGGGCGCTACCATACGTCCCACCAAGAATGCCAGAGTTGCAAAGCAAAGGAGCAATGAAAAAATAGGTGAGCAGAATCCTCCTTAGCCGCTCCGCACATAACACAAATGGACGGGCCTTGGAAGCCTCTTTTTCAGAGATTGTCCTAGGTCAAGCACCTGTTCCAAGCCAAAAACCAAAAAAAGCAGTTGCATTTTGGCCATGAGAATTTATTCCAGACTTGTCTCCACCATTGCACTTCTCCCCTGCCCAATCTCTGAGATAATAAACCCTAATATCCAGAAACAACTATGTAAATTCCTTTAGGATTGGGAGACCAAACAAGCTCATCTTCCTCCTGGAGGGAGCTACATTAGCATCTAGAAAGGAGGTTTAGTAGCTCATCATGCTCCTCTTGCATTCCAATAATCGGCCAAACCTCAGGCACTTTCCATTTTGCCACCTCCAGCTATCTGCAGGAAATGTATGATTTAAAGTCACTCACCCAAGACCAACCGGCATTAAGGAATCTCTGGCAAAGGTTCAATAGATTAGGGAACTAAGAAATAATGGGAGGGTTATCATCCCAAGAATCAGTCCAAAAGAGAGCCTTGGATCCCCGCTTACAAATCTAGAATAAGCCTTCCTTAATAAGAGCAACTCCTTTTTTGAGAGTCCTCCATATCATTGAGCCTTTCCCAATGAGTTAATAACGAGGAATATCACTCTGAGTGGCCCCCAAATAGTACTTCTAAGAGATAATTCTGGCCCAGGCCTTGTCTTGTTCATTGCACCAACGCCAATAAAGCTTAGCCGCCAAAGCAACTCCATTTAAGTCCGTCTACCTTAGGCCAAGCCCCCCATGTTGTTTGGGGCTACAGACCATCTCCCATCTAACTAAGCTCCATTTTGAGGTCATCAAAGTACCAGCCCATAAAAATTGCCTAGTAATCGAGTCAAATTCCTTAATAATTCCCACCGGGGCAACCTGAAGCATACATCTATAAATGGGCAAAGCCTGCACCATAGATTGAATTAATTGAACACAACCCACAAAAGAAAGCCACCTGTGAGTCCAATGATTCACCTTTGATCAAAATTTATCCAAAATATTCTGCCAAGATTCTTTGCGTATATGACCAACTGTAATAGGAATACCTAGATAAATCAAGGGGAGAGTCCCAATCTAGAAATGCATAGTCTGAGCAATTCACTGCTGTATGGGAGTTGGTGTATTAAAGAAGAAGATGGATGAATTATCTTCATTGACCTTTTGCCCCGAGGCCGTTAGATAAACATCCAACACCCTGCGTAAATTGGCGGCTTCACTCATTGTGGCCATGCCCATCAGAACAGTGTCATCAGTAAATTACAAGTCAGACTGCACCAACAGTTCACCCCCCATCGCCAGCCTTGAATATGCCCATCCTCTTTGTTCCTTCTGATCATCCTTCCTCCCTAATTGTTCTTGTGATACCATCAAGCTTAGCTTGCGCATCAACCTTAGCATGAAAAATATTCCCAAAGCTTTGATGATTCCATTGTTTAAGCTTATACTTCACAAACTATAGTGATTTAGCAAAAATATACATCACCGTACCATGGGCAGGCCTGCCTCACCTCCACCAATTGGCCACACATTCGAACAATGATTGATCTCATAGCCACATGAGTTAGAATCTGAAGGAAGGAGAGCGAGGCTGGTACTTTGAAACACTGTTCAACTTAATAGGCCAATGATTCGATCCTCTCCAGTCCAAAATTTTAGACCTTTTATACCACATACCCTCGACCCAGTAGCCAGAAACCAAAAAATGATCTAGTCTCTCAACAATGAAATGTTGGCCAGTCCTCTGATTGTTCCAAGTAAACTGTCTGTTGTTGGATCGTATGTCGACTAAATTCAAAACTTCAATGTAATTTTTCATAAGCAAAGCATAGGGGTCAAGCTTTGTCATACCACCACATTTTTTAGTCAAATCCAAAATAGCATTAAAATCTCCAGCCATAATCCAAGGTTGGAGGGGAGTCAAGCTGCGGACAAAACTAATGTGGCCCCACAGGGATTGTTTACCCCGCCAGTTAGTAAGGGCATAAAAATTGGATAGAAGAATGACTTCCCCCGTCTCAAAGCTAGAAGCCATCATAGTCAAGTAAAACTTAGAGGACAACCATCCTATGAGGCCGATC
The DNA here is from genome assembly GCA_037957365.1 of Torreya grandis. Lineage (NCBI taxonomy): Eukaryota > Viridiplantae > Streptophyta > Pinopsida > Cupressales > Taxaceae > Torreya > Torreya grandis. The sequence goes on along the minus strand of JARHVA010001095.1, from coordinate 348,537 downwards.
TTGTGGGGGTTCTAAAGGCAAGCTAATCCACCTGAAGATTCGGTAGCCCCAATGCATTGACAGTCCTCTTGTCTCCACAACTTAGGCGCTAATCTGGACATAGCATTTACTGAAAGCTTAGTCTCCTACAAAAAAAGGACATCAGGTCTTTGACTTCTAATCAAGTTGTGAACATCATTTTGTCTAGGGCTGCTGTTTAAACCCCTTACATTCTAGGATAGTACAATCATTTCAAAGGATTTAAAAAGTGAGCATCTAGAGTCTTCACTGACCCTGACTCCACCAAAGTCTCTCCCATTAGTTTAATCTTTTCTAGGCCTTTTTTCCTGCCAAGCTTGATCGATTTCTCCCTCCCACCCTTCTTAAGGTCTTTTTGAAAAAGTCCCAAGTGAGGAGAAGATTTACTACTCCTTGCTGCTCCTAATTCTCTGGATTTCCCTGTTAAAGATAAATTACCATCTTCTTTAGAGGGAACAACTAAGGAAGTCAACACATTTGATATCAACATCTACTGGTCCATATCCATGTGCCCATCCCCAACATCCTGTGATTTAGTTAAATCAACTGAGACATTGTTCTCCTGGGTTGGGCCCTCAATCTGCTAATCCAAAATCATCAACCCTGGGTTCACCTCCTATTGGTTAAGGTCATCTAGAATTTCAAATCTGTTAGGTGAGTTATCTGCTTGTCTTTCCTTCAAAGACCATTTGTGACCCCTGCTTTTATATCACCCTTTAACCAGGATAAAACCATCAGTTTCTGGTGCCTCACCTAGAATCGGACCCTTCCCTTTGTCAGTTCCAGATGGATTATGAGCAGGTTGAGCAAGCTGAGATTCAGAGGTTTTAGATTTGGGACACCATTGTTGCAAGTGACCATAAGCATGGCAAAGATGACAGCGAAAGGGAAGAGTTTCATAATCCAATTTTTAATCCAAGTTTTGTACCCAGGAAAAGGGTCCCGCACTTATTTCAATAGCATCAGGTATTGGCTTACTAAGATCAATTTCAACACAAATGCGGGCATAAGTCATTACCTTTTTCCCAAGGATTGACAAATGATGAACCGATTGGCCTTCCTAGGAGGGATGCAAGAAATTGCAGGGTATCTTCATGATAGCATTCCATCAAAAAGTGAGGTATCCACACCCACACCAAAACACAATTTGTCAATTCCTTTGAAGGTATAAAACCAGCATGCCACAGCTTGATAAATAGCCCCACCTGATTGGGAAAGTATGGACCTCTAGCAAAGACTCTGCTACAGTCAAGCAAGTAGGTAAAAGTGACCATAAAATAATTGTTGGCTAACATTGTGATATCCATTTCTCCTTCTGGAGCCCATGTCCTTTGAGCTCACGCTTCCAAGAACTGGAACGAAGTCCTGAGCCCCAAAAACTTGCAATACAGAGAATGATTTATTTAATATTCGATATCCTCAACAATCATGTCCATAGGTATGACCAATTTGGGCCTCTCCTTGCATCTTTCTAGGCATCCATTGACCTTGCAAAGTCTCATGCCAGTTGGCTCTTCAGCATCACTTGGACCTGGAAAGAGTGGGGGGATAACCATTCCAGCACTCCTCAGGCTCTGGGCCGACTGCTGCACTTCCTGGGCCAACTGCTACACTCCCTAGGCTGACTGCTGCACTCCCAATGCCACCCTGTAGCTGTGACATGTGCTCTCCCCCTTCGCGCCCTCCTTCCCCCATGCGTCTTCCTTCTCTCTTTCTGCCATTTTCATCACAGTCCAAGATCGAAGTGGTCCAAAATGTCATTGGTCATAGTATTTAGAGATTTGTCCTCATAAAAAAATAAAAGGGAAATGGGGAAGCTTCACCCAAATAGGGATTGCAATTGGTATGTCTTTAGTTGAGTTAAAATCTATTGGTCAATGGTTCAAATTAGGCCCTCTTGCACCCAAAAACAAATGGGCCACTTCTAAAAATCTAAGCTTCATCCTCTTTTACCTCAATGAAGAAGGCATATGATCCTCTTTTTGTAGAACCAGTTGCTCATTCTAGGAAATCAATCCAATCATCTATGGTTTTGAGTCTTGGCCAAAGACTCATAAAATTTATAATGAAAGCTTTTAGAAAAAACTAAAGCCTTTTTCCTAGAAGACTCATTGTTGAAGACTTATTTGGGTGACATATTTAAATTTTTAGAAAAAGGGATTGAGGAGGCTTCGCCTTGGACTGTCCGACAACAATGACAACTATAATTCTAAAAGCATGGGATTCAATATAAAAATGAATAGAGAGGTTACTTTATATAAGACCTAATAGAAAATCTGACACATCATTTGCTCTGACAACCATACCTCTTTTAACACTAGCAATAATGATTGTTGCTATTGCAACCATTTCCACATTGTATGTGCCCTAATTGTTGTTTATTCGTCATGCCTTAAGCCTTATTTTATTCTCATACCTTAAATTTTCTTCTTTCTTCATCCAAATAAATTTATTTATTAGTATTTTATATTATATTTTGATTATAATTTTTTTTCTGATTAAATTTTTGTTTTTATATGGATTAAGTGTATATATTATTTTTTAGGTTTAGCGTCAATGATTGAAAGGTATCTATTCTATCAAATTCTCTTGGAATATAATTTCAATTTGATCTTTTTTAACATTTCATAAAATTTATTCTTTAATGAATAATTAAATAATATTTTTAACACAATCATTCTTAACATTAAATTATAATCCAATTGATAAATTATTTTTTAATAAAATAATAAAACCAAAATAAATAATGACTTCATATACCAATAATAAATTTAAATATGCCACTCCTAATTCATTTGTTTTTATAATTTATTTTCTTAAAATAAACTTTAAAAGATAAGAAAGGATGTCCAAAAACCTTTCCATTTGTTCCACGTTTAAATTTGGAGTTACGTGAAATCAGACTATGAAGAATAAATGGATGTTTGTGTTTTGTGTGTGTGTTTTTTTTTAAATTAATAAATGGTGTGTCATAGTAACTTGTGTGATGTATGTCACAACACATCTATTGATGATGTAATAAAATAATGAGTATGAATGGTTAATTAATAAAAGAAAAGGAAAGTATTTGTGTATATATAAAAATAAAAATTGAGAGAAATATTTTTTATTTTTTATTTAAAATAATAATATTTTTAAAAAAGAATATAAAGTTTATTTTTATTATAAAATATTTAATATAAAATTGTAAATAAATTTAATTTAAAATGTAAGAAATTTATATAATATATATAAATTATGAGTGCCCAATTTTATTTTCATATATGTTATATTAAAAAATTAAATATATTTATTAAACAAAGTGTTAGGAAAACACATAATAAGAGTAGTACACTTTTTGAAATTTTTATTTTTTTAATTTATACTTAAAACATGTAATATTAATGTCAAAATTAAAGTTTTTTAAGCTTTCTACTTTTATATGTAAAATGTAAGACTTTGTCATTTGTATTTATGATTTGTATATTTTTAAAAATATCTTAACCACAATAATTTATGTATATATTATATTTATAATTATAAAAAAATTAATATATTTTCTTATTTTATTTGATGTCGATTTTTTTTTTTTCAAATTTTTAAAATATTTTGTAATTTAGTAAGACCAATCAAACATTAAAATTAGAAAAAATAAAAATACTATCTTTTTAAATGATAATAAAATAATAATACTAATATTAATATAATAAAAAAATATTTCTAACTAATAAAATTATATTCTTAAAACACTAAATTACACATATAAATATAATCAAAACTAAAAAAATTATTAAAAATTATTATTCAAAATACAATTCTTAATAATATAATTTGAATATATAGAATGCAAAAAGTCACTATCATATAACCAAAAATTGTTTAACATAAATAATCATTTAACCTAAATTATATAAGGTCTCATTAAAAAATGATGTATTTGTTGCATTTTCTAAAATTAATGTTTAAAGAAATGAAATGTTAGGATACATTGCGAGATTGGTCCACTTATCCATGCATGAATGTTTATATAATGATTGACATGAGTTTAAATACATAAATATTATTATAGTTAAAAAATAACTTAAATAAGTTTTACTACATTATTTTATCAAGTTTGCATGAAAATAACTGTTTATATAATGATTGACATGTGTTTAAGTGCATAAATATTATTATAATCAGGAATCACTTTAAAAAGTTTTATTACATAATTCATTAAGTTCAATGTGGAAACATTTAAGTTTATCATTGTTAGTACTTCTTTAGTATTATATTGAAGGTTTTAGTGTATTATTTTTTCAAGATTTTTATTGATTGTCAATGAAATTATATCGTTTATCAAAAATTCAAATCATTCTCTAATATTTATTAGAAGATATTAATATTTTATTATTTTTATCAATTATTGTTAAATAAGTAATAGTTTTTATGATATGTGGTTAATGAGGGGATTCTATTTTCATTATTATTCCAGCAAGCCTTTTGCTAACAAGGTGAATATTTGCAATATTTACCACAGTGATAGGGGAATGACGTGATTTTAGGCGAAGACAACATGTTAGTGCCTAAATCTGAGCAATCAATTTATACCTTTCTCGAGATGTGAGTGCCTGAAATGTCTAATTGTTGCCCCCAATCTGCAAGTGTTCATCTGGAGCTTAAAAATCCCACTTTTGCAGTTAAGTTATGAAGACCTTGTAATCATGGTTTCAATGGACAATTAATATTTTTATGTTTTAGTGGTGTTATAAGATCTATAATGAAATTGAGCTGGAAAAATAAAAAAAATGATTAAATCTAATATTTTTTATTTAAAAAAAAAATATAATAAAATTGAGACAATTTTTTTTTTGAAAACGTAAACTTGTAAATTTGCAAATTGCATTCAAAACTCCAAAATCCTGAACGGAGATTCTAAGGAAAAAAAAAATAACTTGGCATATTTGCAATTTGCAAATTACAAGTTGTAAAATGTACTCCCAGCGCCGAAACCCGCAGGTCGACGTGGGAAGTCACTGGTTGGCATAAAAAACTCGGCGGAAGTGCATGCAAGTTTTGACACTGTAAATTGCAATGTTCGGTTCAATCCCATAAACCCGCAGGTCATAGCAATTGTGGAAAGGTCAACGCGGATATATTGACTGCCGATTCATGGAAATTGGGCGCTATGGTCGATGGAGTGGAAATAGCTTTAAAAAAACAACAAATCAATGTTCAAAATGTTATGCTCAGAGGTGCATTTACTTAAAGACTTTAAAGCACAGAGGCATCATGAAGTTCTACACTTCATGGGTTGATGAAGAGACCAGGAAAGTTAACTTTATAATTAAGATGTTCATTGCTGGGACTTTCAGAGAATACCAACAGAAATATAAGCATGTGGACATCGTAGCTATAAATAACTGGGCTCGTCAAATCCTAAAAGGTGTTTGGAAAAAAGTGTCTCAACCTTTGATTTTTCCATAGCTGCAATGATTTTTAAATATTTAATGTTGCTATTTTTCTCACGCAGCCTTGTGAGTTACAATTGGGAATTTCTATTTTCAGGTGGAGTCAAGTTGGAAAGTCACAATTACAGGGGAAGTTGTGCATGAAGGCATTTTCTATTTTCATGTTGAGTTTGCATGGAATGTGAGTTTTCGAGGTGCAGTTATTTTGGCAAGTGTAGATTTTGCATATGCAGGTTTAGTGATAATTGGCAGTTGCAGTGTTGCATGTGGTGACAATTGGAAACTTACCATTATTCATGTGTAGTGGTTTTGACACTTTTCATGTTGCATCTTCAGCCTTTGGCAATCGATTTAGAAATGTTTAATTTATGCATTGTAAGCTTCTATATATTGAGCACTTGTATTTTGGAGTTCTAAGTTGTTTTATTGAAGAACCATCATGTTGTCAGAATTACTATAGAATTGAAGAAGTGTGAAGACTCCTGCAAGAGCATAGCTCTGCAATTATATTGTAATTTGTTTATTGTATCTAAATAATATAATTGAGATTTGTTTTTTGAGTGTGGGGTTTTTCTCTCGAAAGGGTTTTCCCCACGTAAAAATTTTGTGTTGTGGTTTCTTTGTTTATCTGTTTATGATATGTATGTGCATCTAAATTTGTAACAGTTAAAGGTGTTTAAGAAAATTTTGCAACTCTGTCCTACTTAGATTAGTGTAGGAAGCTTCTTCCACATACTCGGCTTCCTTTCAGAAGAGCTGCTTTATTTGCACAACCATAGTTCATCGAGACCTTAAATGTGGAACTATGTGTTTCGGGAAGGCTAGCAATAAGAGCTTGTGCAGGCATGAATTTAATGCTAGTTACATACCCTTTGGACGTCCTATGAATACGCTTGGTTATTGATCTAACCTATAAAAGCATGATCTAGTTGCAATAAATATGTTATCGGATGAGGGATTTGGATCATTTTATAGAGGTCTTGGGCCATTTTTTCTTGGAATTGCACTCTACATTGCTATCAACTTCTATATTTTTGGTTTGGTTAAGAAGTCTCTTCTAGAGGAGCTTAGAAAGAAACCAAAGGTGTCTTTTATAACTGCTTTCGTTTTAGCCTTTTGAGCAACATTGATGTGCTACCGTCTTGACATTGTCAGAAGACAGATACAAATGAAGGGATCACCATACAAAATTGTTCTCAATGATTTTCCATGGATTATTACATGTAATGGTGTTATTGGATTATAGAGGGGTTTTATACCCAATGCACTTAAAAATCTAACAAATAATAGTATTATTAGACCAGTTGTTGGAAAGCTCTAGGTTGGAAATTTATACATGAAAAGGGCCCTAATCTTGTGAAAAATAGGTCTACATAGATCGGTAAGGAAGATGCAACTTTGCATTTATAAATGTGCAATTTGGAAGTTGCACTCAAAAGCCTACCACCCATTGGTCAATGCAAGAAGAAGGAATCAAATGTCCAAAGACATAAAAGTATAAGGTTTCAAGCCAAAGACAACTTTGCATTTTGCAGTTTGCAAATTGCATTTGTAGTTTCCATGTCCGTAGCAGAACTTTTGAGTGGAACTACAACATCAAATTGTAAGTTGCAAATTTTTAATTTGCAAACGTGCAACAAAGTTTTGGATTCCCACCAATGTAAAAATTTACACCTAGAGCCCAAAATCCCACTAGGCCAAAAAGGTGCAAAATTGTACAAGGGAGCCAAAGTCTCGCAATAAGGTAAGATACAAGTAAAAATTCAATTAAGCATTATTAAGTTTGGTAGAAACCCTAAAAGGCAAAAGAGAAAATGTGAAAAATCATGGGCAATTCAATGGCAAAAAAGGTAAAAATAAGCTAAGTGTTTCATTTTCTAATATTTGGCTTATGTCGAATACCTCCATGGAAGAAACATTTGCTATAGGGGTTTTGAGACCAAGGTGGTCCAATACAATCATATTTTCCAAAAGGCCTTGGATCCTACATTGCCTCCATCACAACTGGAGCAATATAATGCCATCATTACAAATCAAGTGGCATTCTTTGGCTTGCACAAGGAGGAGGGTAGTTGTCAACAAGTTTTCAGCTAGGCAAATGATTAGTGAGAGAGTAAGGCAATGTAGTTACACATGAAGACAAGATTTTATTTTTCTCCAAAGGGAATATTCTCCCTCAAGCTCAAGTGCAACGAATTTATAGCCAAGGAGATCAAGAGTTTGTTATCAAAATTCATCATGACATGGACATGCAGTTACCATAATGATTTCCTTGCATAACATTAGTTTTTAGACATGATCAAGGGCATCTTTCGACTGAAGCATATTCTCAAAATATTTTGGTGTGAGAAATTTGTATAAGTAAATAGTGTCTATCCTCTTTACAAGGTGGTTGTTCGTTTTCTTAGGTCTTAGGCTCTTTCAACTTCCCAAAATCTCCTCTTTGTAGAGGCCTTTTCATTTTTTGGGATTCTTGTTATGTTTGTTTTTTCTTTTGTTGCTAAGCTGGTTGCATTTGTACAACCATTATCAAATTCTAAGATCATAATGTAAATGTCTCCCCTATTTTAGAACAAACTCACCATGTTATTCCCCATTGTTATACATTCTAAACATTAATATATGTAAGATCTATTTTCACATTAATATAAAATACATGTGATTTATGATGTATTTATCAATGAAATGCAATAATACATTCTTCATGTTTTGTTGATTGGTTATCTAGTTTTATGCTTATTAATGGTAGTCATTCTGGACATAGATCTAGGTTATAAACTCATAGTCTTTATAAATTTGCACTATGATTTGGGAGTGTTTTTGTTGATAGTCTTTTAAAGACATCCTCGACTTATGGAGTTGAAAAGATAAAGTGCTTGAATCTCAAATTGAAGTGTAATACTTCAGGGTTTCAAGGATCATTTGAATATTTGCATTGGATTGGCATCAATGAATGCAAACCATTCATGATAATTTTTTTAATCTTGTTTCTTGGTCTTGTACATCTTTGAATGAATGATATCATGACTGTTGAAGGAATTCATACTATTTAAAAGCTACCACACTACTCTTTAATACACCTAAATCATCCTACTTGCCCTAGTTGCAAATAATACATGATGTTGACTATCCTGAGTGTTATTTGTCCATAGATGCATGAATGTTGCATATTTGAAATGTGTCTGTAAGTGCTCTTTAAAGCCTAGCATTGAAACCTTCCATTTGTCTACTAGTTGTTAGAAGTTCTTTAGAAATGAAGGTTGCAATCACTTTTCCATTTGTCTTTAGTAGCTTGTGTTTGGTTTAGATCATTTGCCTAGTCTATGTGACAACTCTTCCCAAGTGGACTGTGTAAGTTTGGTTATGCTCTGATCAGATTTGTGTTTGTATGATAATAATTTCCTTGGAGATTAAACTGTAGTATCCCCCTATGTGAACAAGCTACCCTATAAGTCATCTCGCCTTGGTTTAGGTAGAGCCATAAGTAGCAGGAAACTAACCATACCCTCTATCAATGTCTTCCAGTCATTGTCTTTGTTCAGTCCATCTAGATGCTAAACCCTTCCCCATCTATAATGACATAAGTATGGGTTTATCATCTACATTTGACATATTCTCAAGTTTGTAAGGCTAAATGTAAGAGGTGTACAATTGGGAACCAACATTTCATTGGCACTATTACTAGGGTCCATCCTTGGAACTTGCATTTTCAGGGAATTGAAAGATTTGATTAATTGACCTCTACTAATTTATTGCAAAGAACTAGTTATTTATTCATGTTTTGAAGTGATTTTCCCTTTTGAACATGAATCTAAAATTTTTAGTATATATATTTTTAATATCTCATCACTGAATTCAACAAAGTATAGTTTTATATTGTATCACTCCCTGATTATGACCTACTATATTCTATAAGTTTTCTTCTAGTGGTGACTCCAACATTATATATGGTTTTTGAAAGATTAGTGCCCATTTTTAATATCTTTAGTTGTGAGTGTTTTTTTGCTTGAAACCCTGGAAGGACTGAGATCCTCCTTTAAAGTTAATTCATCAAAGTAGCTTATTTCTAAGTTAAGTGTTCATCAAAGAAGGAGACAAATTTGGAGGCCAATTGAAAGACAAAGTTTTGTTGCAAAGGAGTATTTGGACTGTCAAAATTCTAGTACACCTAAAATTTTATTTGTTGAAATTCCTTTAAATGAAGATTATGATAGATCTCCTAATAATTCAAAGATTTATAGTCCTATTCACTACCCAACACCTTCTCAACCAACTAAATCTCCTACTAGGTTTGATCCCCCAAGTCCACCTCACTCATCCCCTCACAACCCTTTACCATATGATATTTAACCCACCATTGAACCAGTCATGAGGCATAGAGATCAAGATGAGAATGAAGATCCTACATTTAGGATTCCCATATTTAGACCTATTAATTTTGATGAAATGGAGGGTTACCCCAATGAAATTCCAAATGAATTAAGGAACTGCCTCCCTAAGTTTCATGGGAATAATGCAGTGACTGGTGATCATCATTTGAGGGATTTTCAAATAATCCTTGAATATTATGAGGTTGAGCATGAGGATGTTTGAATTAAACTATTTGTGCCCATGATGGAAGAATATGCTCATGATTAGTTCAAATCCCTTCCCCGTGGATGCATAGATTCATAGGAAGAAATGAAAAATGTTTTCAAAATTCAATATTGTGATAGAATTGATCCTAGGTTCCTTCTTGTAAAATTGAAAAACATAAAGAAGAACCCTAATGAGTGTGTGAAGGATTTTAACATGAGGTTTAATAATATTATGATGAGGTTGCATGAAAATATTAGGCCTTTGACAAGAAGGTTGCGTACTACTTGAGGGACAAGGCCCCTATAAACTTGAGGTTGGGATTTAACATGGCAATCCAAATTAAAAATAATATAAAGGCTGTGGGAAAACCTTTGAATAAATGGGCTGATGTGAAGTTGATTAATCCTAAAAATACTTAGTCTGCTAAGGCAACTAACCTTAAGGAGACTGTGAAAACTTTGGCAACTGTTGTCAAGAAGATGGCATACAAGTTGGCTAGAGATGAGAAGGGGATCCCTCATAGATATTTTAATCAAGAGAGAACCTAGAATCATAATCAAGCACAAGGGAGACCTTCTTTATATAATAGAGATAATGATAGAGGGAAGAGACTTGCCCAAAATGACAAAAATTAAAATAGATAAGCTGAAAAGGAGGTTCTTGATCTGTTGAATGCTAAGGTCAACGTTGTAGATTATGACCTTGACATTGATTGGTGTGATAAATGCTTCTTCCATCATCCTCCTTGTGATACTACTAAAAACATTGATGAAGATGTAGAGGAACATGAGTTTGCATTTGAAGATGATGTGGTTTTGATGTTTGATTATCAAGTCTCCTGAAGTAAAATGTTTGGCTCCATAGAATTACTAAGTGCTAACACCGTTGATTAGTTTTGGAATGCAATAAAAAAGGTATGTGTCTCAACTATCGAATTGGTTTATGATTTTAACATGACATAAACATATGAGTTACCCAATCATGACATTGAATTTTTTTGATCTATGATTATTAATAAGTATGATGGGGGAATTCCTTTAGTTGAGGACAAAAAAATACTAATTAATACAATAGTTATGCAAGAGAAAGAGTACATAATAAGAATAAGGCAACAAGGTGCTGCTCCTCAAGAGACTACTCCTATAAATCCAAGGGCAGGGGATGCAAGTAAGGAATTTAATAAAATGAGAGAAGTCCTTATTCCTTCCAAACTAACATCTACTTCCCAAGTTGTCAAACAGAGAAGTGCTCCAACCAAGAATAGAGAATGCATATTATCCATTACTCCTAAGGGTATGAATGATGTTAGAATAAATCCACCCTTGGAAACTGCTGTTAGGAATGCTAATTTGTCCCATTTTGTTCCACCTATAACTTTGAATGATTATATTCTAGCTAAAGGTGTTGTCACCGTTCCTCCTAATACTCCCCTTCCTTAGTACAACATGTGTGATATGGCTCAAGTATTGATTCAATCAAAAATCATTGTGCCACTTGTTGAGTTGTTACAAATACTTGAATATAAGAAGAGGGAATTTAAATATTTGGAGTTTAGTGAGAATGCAACTACCAATGAGATGACTTCACCCCAAACACTCCCAAATGATGATGAAGAATCAGATGAGGTTGTTGAACCCACCACAAAGGTTTATTTAGGGGCTGCATTGATAGAGATTTAATTGGATGTGGACCCATTTTATACCACCCTATTGATTAATGGTTTGATTGTTCACAACTACATGTTTAATTCCAGAGCCTCTTGCAATGTGATGCCCCTGGGTGTCCTTAATGAGCTTGGAGTGAAAATCACATCTACCTTTGTCAAGTGTTATGCCATAGACTCATGAGGTGTTGGACAAGTCAAAGGATTGGTAGTGCAGTTAGCAGTTCATCCAAGTAAGTTTTTGAATATGAATGTGGTAGTTGTGGATTGTCCTCATAAGTGGGGAATGTTGCTATCAAGAAAATGGGCTGATGACATGGGTAGTAGTGTGCAAATGGACTTGTCTTATGCCACCATTCCTTTGGAGGGTAAGATGGTGAAACTCATATTAATCTTAAGATGTTGCATGTACTTGAAGATCTAAAATGTGCTCTAAATGAGGTGTTTCACATTGATGTGGAGCTGGGTAGCTTCATTAGGATTATGGATTATGTTAAACAATGTATTGTTCTTGATGTTGGGTTTGAAAAAGTAAATGATGATGTTTGGAAAATATGTTTTGACTGGGCTTGGTCCAATTTTGGAAATGGATTTGAGGTTGTCTTTTATGCCCCTAGCAAGAAATATTTTAAGTTTTCTTTCAAGCCATCCTTTGAGTGCATGAATAATATTGCTAAGTATGAGGCACTCTTGTTTCGTACGCACTTGAATGCATTCGAGAAACAAGTTTACATATAGCTCCTGAAGAAGTAATGAGATTGCTTGGCTTGGTCTTATCCAGAACTGAAATCATATAGAGAGGATCAGTTTCAACATGTCATCTCATATATCCTAGCAACAAACCCTTCAAGCAAAAGTAGAGATCTATTAACCTCATCTTGGCCACCAAGCTGCTAGAACAATTAAATAAATTAAGTGATGGTGAGATAATAGAACTGCCAGTTAATGGTAGACATCTGAAAACACTTCCTTGACTAAATCCATATTTGTGTACATTAATGTATAGTGTATAGCTCCATTATTTTGTTTCCCTTCTGCATTGGGCCTTGTTTATACAGTTGGTTTTGGTGTTTTTTTGTCATGTGTTCATTCTCAGATCCTCTTGATTTGTTTTTCTTGGTCTGCCCTTGTTTTTTTGGGTCTCTGAAGGTGTTTGTTATGAAATTATGAATTTATAACTCAGTGGCCCAAGGAATTGGCACCTGGTCTTATTTTTTGGGGTTCTTTGCACACCCACAAGGGGTGTACATCCTTGAGTGAGAGCTACTATTAGTGCCCAAATATGAGCTGATCAATTTGTGCCCTTCTAGATATGTGAGTGCCTAAAGTGTCTAACTATTGCCCCCAATCGTAAGTGTTCATTTGGAACTTAAATATCCTACTTTCGTAGTCAAGTTATGAAGACCTCATAATCTTGGTTTTAGCTGATAATTAATGTTTTTATGTTTCAGTGGCATTATAGGGTCTATGGTGAAATTGAGCTGGGAAGATAAAATAATTGATTAAGTCTAGTGTTTTCTATTTACAAAAGGAAAAGGAATGAAGTTTCGGTGGGGATTTCAGTTGAAAATGCAAACTTACAAGTTTGCAAAGTGCATTCAAAACTCTGAAATCCACGATGGAGATTCTGAGTGAAAAAAAAAAACTTTGCATATTTTAAATTTATAAATTGTAAATGGCATTCAAAGTTCTATCGCCAACATCAAGGGAAGTTCATGCAATGATCACATGCCCACGTGGCACTAAAGAGAAAAGCTTAGTTGACAAGTTTCAAAATCCACGCCAACAAAAAGTAAAGAGCATGCCAATTACTCCATGTCCATGTTGGGGTCTTCATTATCCACATGAAAAGTTTAAACAAGCCATGTAAGTCTCTTAAAGCCCACACTAGTAATAAAGAGGCCACATAAGCATTTCAAAATCCATGTGAAAGGTTAAAGGGGGATGCAAGGCAAAATGGTGTTTTTTTTTGGAAGTCAAATGCAAATTTGACTTATTTTAAAATTACAAGTGAAGTATGAATGTTTGATGGAAATTCAAAGACAAAAAAAAAAATCTTAAATTGCAAATTATTTTTCAAACTCCAAAACTTATCGATGGAAGTTTTAAGAGGAAAAATAACTTTTCAATTTACAAAGTTACAATATGCAAGCATAGTTCCAAATATTGACGGATATACTTGGTGGGAAAACAACATGTAAAAAATCAAATTTTCAAATTGCAAGTTGTAAAATGTACTCCCAGCCAAGAAACTTGTAGGTCAATATGGAAAGTTAGTGGTTGGTATAAAAACTTGATGGAAGAGAAAAGCCAGAATGTAAATTTTAAAAATATAAATTGCAACGTGCAGTTCAATCCCTGAAACACATAGGTCATAGCAAGTGGAAAGGCCCACACAGAGATTGGTGCAAAGATCGCAACATCAATTTATATTTGTGATTTTTCAATTGTAGGAGAATTTCTAAGACCCACCTGTGGACATGTAGAGTGCACAAGGGTTCAAAGATCCATCTGGAAGGATAAAAATCTACGTGTTAGTAGTGAAGTTAAATGATGACTTGAAAGCTAAGGGAAATGCTAGGTGTTATTTTTGTCTGCTCCCATATTGAATTTCATTTGACCATTGTAGTATTTTGGCATTGCTGCCCTAATGGTGCTATAGTAGTTGTGCAGATCAGGAATCAATGCAGTTAGATTTGGAATTAGTTTCAAGCAATTTCTTTGGTAAATAGGGCTAAATACAAATATTTGTACGTATAGGCTGGAGGAGATATTGACTGTCGATTCATGAAAATGGATCCAATTGGGTGCTATGGTTGATGGAATGGAAGTAGCTTAAAAAAATCACAGTTCAAGATGTTATACTCAAAGGTGCATTTACTTACGACTTTAAATCATAGAGGCATCATCAAGTTCTACACTTCATGGATTGATGAAGAGACCAGGAATGTCAATTTTATCACTAAGATATTCATTTCTGGGACTCTCAGAGAATACCAGTAGAAATATAAGAATGTGGACATTGTAACTATAAATAATTGGGCTCATCAAATCTTGAAAGGGATGCTTTATCTGCAGAACCATAGTTTATCGAGATCTTAAATGTGGAACTATTTGGTCTGGTAAGGCTAGTGGCGGGAACTTATGCAGGAATGACTTCAATGCTTGGATGTCTTACGATTATGCTTGGTTGTTGATATATCTTGAAAAAGCATGAGCTAGGTTGTAATAATATGTTATGGGATGAGGGATTTGGATCATTTTATAGAGTTGACAAGAAAAAATTTAAAAAAAAAATCTATTTTTTTTTTAAAAATTTTTAGCAGTTATTATTTTTAGTAAGTTTTGAATGCAAGTGCATGCAACTTTTAAAGTATTTTGAAATAATATAAACATTAAAATTAGTTTATAGGACAAAACTTAATTGAAGTTCATGTTTGATCATAAAAATATGCAATTTATAAAAATAAAAAAATCTCAAAAAAATTATTAAACTATAATTTTAGACCCTCATATGTCTTTTTTGGACTCCAATTATTTTTGAAAAATGCCTCTAAGAATAAAGTGTAGCTTAGGGTAGAAACTAACTTTTTGAGATGGTCATTTTGGTGCATGGAAGATTTCAAATGGAGATACGGGTCAAAATTTATGGCCTATTTTTTTTGCATCATTCTCCTCTAGTTGAAAATAATTGAGCTCCGACGAGTTACCCTGATTGTACTGTTGCCATTTTTCTTTATCAATCTTCTTTAACTCCCATTCTGTAATCCAAGTGTTGTTTTCTTGTCGCAATCCATCACACTAGACCAAATCCCTGTTATAATTCCCTTGTCTTATGTTGATTGTCTTCATATCCAAAACCTACACTATCTTTTCCTTCTTCTTTAGAACATGTTGCTGCGAATTTACTTCTTCTCTTCATCACCTTCACCATATTATCCATGGGATTCATATAAATATAAAATATTAAATATTGTAGAGGTATCAAAATTCTGTGGTAAACTCACCTCATAATCATTGTCATTGATTTTCTTCACAATTTTGCATGGACCAATTTTCTTGTACTTCAACTTGTTGTACGTGCCTTTTGAAAATATTTATTTTCTCAAGTAAACCATTACCAACTCTCTTTCAAATAACTTGGGTCTTCTTCTTACATTTACTGATACTTTATATTTCTCATTACTTTCTTACAACTTTCTTCTTACTCCTTGCAACTACTGCATATGATATGTAAATGCTTCTGCACCATCACTAATTCAATCTAAAATTGGTAACTATACCAAATATAAAATACCCATAGGATTTCTCTCATAAACATTTTGAAATGGTGATTTTCCTATTAATCTATTCACTAAACTATTGTATGTAAACTTAGTTTGTGGTAAAGCCAAGTCCCATTACTTGGGCTTCTCTCCCACTATGCATCTCAACAAATTTCTCAAGCTCTAATTCACAACTTTTATCTATCCATTTGTTTGTGGGTGATATGCACTACTAAATTTTAATTTAGTACCCATCTTCTTCCACAAAGTCCTTCAAAAATGACTTATAAATTTTATGTCCTTATTTGAAGTACTAGTTTTTAGAATACCATACAATCTCACAATATCTTTAAAAAATAATTCTACAACTATAGTGGCATCATTCATTTTCTTAAATGCAATGAAATGAACTATTTTAGAAAATCTATCTACAAAAACAAAAATTGAATCATTACATCTATGTGTGTTTGGTAATCTAAACACAAAATTCACACTCAAATTTGTCCATGGTCCTCTTAGAACTAGTAATGGCATGTATAGTCCAGTATTTTGTAAAGTCCTTTAGCCACCTAACATATCCTACACACAAAAACATACCTTGTCACATCTCTCTTCATCTTTGGCCAAAAATACTTTTCCTTCACCAAAGTTATTGTCTTCATCTTACTAAAATGTTTAGCCAAACCTCCACTATGTAATTCTCTTTTTATATTTTCTCATAAAGACCCAACTGAAATGCATAATTATTTCCTTTGAAGAGATAACCTTCTTGTATAAGATACTCATCATGATTAGTATCTGTCCCACCTATTAATGGATTCTTTCACTACTCAACTACCTTGCCAAAATATAGATCAGTATCATATAATTCTTTGATAGCTTCAAATCCAACTACTTCACTCACCATAGTAGTTAATAATACTACTCTCCTACTCAATTCATCAGTTACCTAATTTTATTTCCCTAATTTATGTTTCAACACAAAAGTATACCCCTGCAAGAAAGATACTCACTTTGCATGCCTACTATTCAACTTCTTTTGTGTATTCACATACTTCAAAGTCTCATGATCTATAAATAAGATAAAATTTTTAGGCATCAGGTAGTGCCTCCAATGTCTTAATGCTTGTATAATTACATAAAGTTCAACATCATAGGTATAATACTTTGTCCTTACCTCATTCAATTTATCACTCAAATATGCTATTAGATTTTCTTCTTGACTCAACACAACACCAATTCTTAGAAATGAAGCATCACAATCAACCTCAAACACTTTGTTAAAATATGGTAATGCTAAAATTGGTATTTTTATAATCTTCTTCTTCAAAAATTCAAAGCTTTCTATGGCTTCTCTAGTCCATGCAAATTCCTTACCTCTCATGCAATCTGTTAATGGTGCCACAATACTACTATAATTTTTAATAAATTTTCTATAAAAAGTTTCTAAACCATGGAAAATTATTACCTCTATAATACTTTTTGGAATAGGCCACTAAAAAATCATTTTTATTTTTTCTTCATCCATTCTCACACCATCTGTTGAACTACAAATCTAAAAAAATACCAAACTGTTCTGCATAAACATGCACTTCCTCAAATTTGCATACAACTTCTCCTTTCTTAACAAATCTAGTACCATTCTCAAATGTTATAATTATTCTTATTTAGTCTTATTGAATATAAAAATATCATCTAAATAAATAATCACAAACTTACCAATATATTCTCGTATCACTGTATTCATCATTCTCATAAATGTGTTAGGTGCATTAGATAATACGAAGGGCATCACCATCAACTCATATAAGCCATCCCTAGTCTTGAATGCAGTTTTTCACTCATCTCCTTCACAAATTCAAATATGATAATAACCACTCCTTATATCAGTCTTTATAAAATATTTTGCTCATGTAAGCACATCCATCATATAATATAAATGAGGTATAGGAAATCTATACTTGACTATAATTTTTTTAATTACTCTACTATCCACATAAATTCTCTATCCTCCATCTTTCTTTGGAGCAAGTAATGTTGTTGTTGCATATGGACTCATAATCTCCCTTATCATCTTCTTTTTTAATAATTTAGTAACCTACTTATTTAATTATACATGTTCTAGTGGACTCATCCTATAAGTTATTTGATTGGGTAGAGCTGATCTTGGATCAAGTCAATGTGATCTTGAAGATCTCTCTTAGGTGGTAAACCATCTAGTAACCCATCAGACATAACATCTGCATATTCTTTCAACACTCTTGCTACTTCTATTTGTATTTGCACCATTTTTGTGTCTTCATTTTTTACTACTAATACATAACAATAACCTGCCACCTTCATATTTTGGATAAATTCTTTAGTAGAGAGCATGTTTTCTACCTTCTCTTCCTCTTTAAGAGGTAACACAACTACCTTTATACCACTTTTCCAAAATGTGTATATGTTCTTTGCTCCATTATGAATTACTTTCCTATCAAATTACCATGGTCTCCCTAATAACACATGGCACACATCCATCAGAATAACATCATACCATATTTTATCATTATAAGTTTTTTCTTATAGAAAACTTGATTAAGCAGCTTTTATCTACTAAACCTCATTTCTTTTCTTAAACAATGAAATCCAATAAGGATTAGGATGCTTTTCACATTACAAATGTGGTTTCTCTATCATTTCTTTAGAAACCATATTTTCACAACCAACACTATCTATAATTACTTTGCATACCTTTCCACCTAAAGTACATCTTGTTCAAAAAATATTTGATCATATACATACATCACCACCTTCTTTATTGTACACTTTGTACTTCCTTGGAGCGATCATTGTTCTTCTCATCATGAAATTCTCTCCAACATCTACTAGTGTAATTTCAATATTTTGCTCTTCTATCTCTGCCTCAACTAGATTCACTCTTGGGCGATCCTCTTGCCTCCTTTATTGATCTTGATGATGAGGACATTCAAATGCCATGTGCCCTTCTTCTCCACATATATAACAAACATAAGATCTATGTTGATTCAGGGACCATCCTCTAGCATCACCATAACCTCATCCTTTATGAAACCTTCTTCCTCTTTGTTGGTATAAAAACCCTTTCATATTTTCATCTTTCATTTTTTCACCATGTGATGATTCACCTCTATTAGTATTAGACCCACCTATGGTGGTATTAAACCCACCTCCTCCCCTTATTGGAGGGGATCCACCTCTTCTTGGACTAAGAGACATTCTTCTAAAAGTATATGTATTTTATTTTTCTTCTACCTTCAAAGCTAATCGATAAGCCTCCTCTATGCTAAGTTTTTTATGCATGCTTAATTTATCTTGAATAGTAAATTTAAAACTATTTACATACCTCTTAGCCATATGCTCTTTTGTTTCATCATGCTCCACTTGTATGGAAAGATTATAAAACTCATCTGTATACTCTTGTATCCTATGATCCTTTTGCCTTAGATTTTAGGATCTTCTACATAGGGTTTGTGTTTAATCTACAGGAAAAAATTTCTCCCTTACCATATTCTCCATCTTTTTCCATGAATTAATGTTCTCTTTACCTTTTATTTATCTCTCTTTTTACAGGTGACCTCACCAAATCATTTCATGACCTTTTAATTTTGTGCATGCAAACTTTACCTTTTTGTCTTCTCTCATAGTTTTTCACTCAAAGAAATTATCCATGCTATTTATCCAATCTATCAACTCTTCTAGTTTTAAATTGCCTCCATAACCTAAAACATCAAATTTTATTCCTTCATTTCTTCCATCTAAATCCCAAACCATTCACCTTTTCAGCTCATCTATTCACCATTTCTTACTCCTCCAAGATTAAACCTCGCTTTGATACTAGATAAAGAACCCAAAATTACTATTAATTCTGAAAATATAATAGGCCAAGATCTGAAACAATAACTCATAATTTATTCATATTGAATGAGTTTAAATAATTAAAAACTATGCATAAATAAGCCTCAACTCAGAAGTATATTTGACATGTAAAAATTTAAAAAAAACTAAAATCTAAAAAAAACTTTTATTTTAGCAGAGATTATATATAGTAAGTTTCACATGCAAGTGTGTGCATCTGTAAAAATATTGTGAAATAATTTAAAAAATAAAATTAGCCTATAGGATTAATATCAATTAAAGTTCACATCTGGTCATAAAAATATGCAATTTCTAAAAATAAAAAAATCTAAAAAAAATCATTAAACTATAATTTTGGACCATCAAATGATCTTGTTTGGCCTCTAAAATTTTTCAAAAAATGCATCTAAGTGGAAAGTGTGGTTTAGATAAATAATGAACATTTCAATATGGTCATTTTGTCATGTGGAAGAGCTCAAATGGAGCAATGGATCAAAATTTATGTTTTCCATCATCATTCTCCTCTGGTTGAAAACAACTCAGCTCCTGCAAGTTGCCCTGATTGTACCGCTACCATTTTTCTTTATCAATCTTATTTAGCTCCCATTTTGTAATCCAAGTGTTGTCTTCGTGTCTTAATCCTTCTCAGTAGACCAAATACCTATTATAATTTCTTTTTCTTGTGCTCACTATCTTCATATCCAAAATTTGCACTATTTTTTCCTTCTTCTTTGGAACTTGTTGTTATCAATTTACTTCTTCATTTTTATTACCTTCACCATATTTTCCATGGAATTAATATAAATCTAAAAAATTAAATACTGAAGAGATATAAAAATTCTTGTGGTAAACTTACCTCACAAGCATTGTCATTGATTTTCTTCACAATTCTACATGGACCAATTTTCTTATACTTCAACTTGTTGTATGTGCCTTTTGAAAATATTTATTTCCTCAAGTAAACTATTACCAAATCTACTTGTTCAAATACATTGGGTCTTCTTCTAACATCTGTTAAGGCTTTATATTTCTCATTACTTTCTTGTAACTTTCTTCTTACTCCTTGAAACTGTTGTATATGCTCTGTAAATGATTCTGCATTATCACTAGTTTGATATGCAATTGGTAATTGTACCAAATCTAAAATACCCATAGGATTTCTCCCATAAACAATTTGAAATGGTGATTTTTATATTTATCTATTCACTAAACTATTGTATGCAAACTTAACATATGGTAAAGCCAAGTCTCATTGCTTGGGCTTCTCTCCCACTATGCATCTCAATAAATTTCTCAAG
Source organism: Torreya grandis (assembly GCA_037957365.1). Lineage (NCBI taxonomy): Eukaryota > Viridiplantae > Streptophyta > Pinopsida > Cupressales > Taxaceae > Torreya > Torreya grandis. Next base: position 327,410 of record JARHVA010001095.1, on the reverse strand, counting down.
CTCTTATTCACAACTTCTATCTATCCATCTATTTGTAGGTGATTTGCATTACTAAATTATAGATTAGTACCCTTATTATTCCAAAAAGTCCTCCAAAAATGCATTATAAATTTTGTGTCCCTATCTGAAGTAATAGTTTTTAGAACACCATGCAATCCCACAATATCTTTAAAAATAATTCTGCAGCTCTAGTGGCATCATTGGTTTTCTTATATGCAATGAAATGAACTATTTAAATTTTTTTCCTATAACAACAAAAATTAAATCACTACCTCTCTGTGTATTTAGAAATCCTAACACAAAACCCATACTTAAATTTCTCCATGGTCTTCTTGGAGCTAATAATGGCATGTATATTTCAGTATTTTGTGTATGTCCTTAAGCCACCTGACATATACTACACCTAGAAATATATCTTTTCACATCTCTCCTCATCTTTGGCTAAAAATACTTTTCCTTCACCAAATCTATTGTCTTCATCTTACCAAAATGTCTAGCCAAAACTTCACTATGTAATTCTCTTAGTATATTGTCTTGTAGAGACCCAACTGGAATGCATAATTATTTCTTTTTGAAGAGATAACCTTATTTTATAAGATACCATGATAATTATCTATCCCACCTATTAATGGATTCTTGCACTTCTCAACTATCTTGCCAAAATATGGATCAATATCATATAATTCTTTGATATCTTCAAATCAAACTACTTAACTCACCATAGTAGTTAATAATGCTACTCTCTAGCTCAATGCATCAGTTACCTAATTATGTTTTCTTGATTTATGTTTCAACATAAAATTATAACCCTACAAGAAAGATACCCACTTTTCATGCCTATTATTGAGATTCTTTTGTGTATTCACATACTTCAAAGTCTCATGATCTGTAAGTAGGATAAAATCCTTAGGCTCTGGTAATGCCTCCAATGTCTTAATGCTTGTAGAATTGCATAAAGTTCAACATCATAAGAAGAATACTTTGTTCTTGTTGTATGCAATCAAAAATGCATCATGTCTATAAATCAATCCTAGCTCAAAGAAAATAGAACATACCTATAGTTTCAATTGGGAATACATTTGTTAAGTGGAAACATGACCAATATGTGGATCTAATAGATCTGATTAGGGGATCACTTATCACAATACACTATGCTAAAGAGGGTTCCAAATCCTATAGTCTAACAAAATCATGCAATAACCTTAATGAGGTCCTAGGTTTTGATATTTCACCTATACTAATAACAAAAAAATAAATCTAATCTAGTGCTCACCAAAGCTTGTGATACAAAGTGGAGGTTAGAAATAATAAAACTAAACATGCATAGAAGACATATACTCATGTCAATGTATACAAAATTGTAATACATGGAAGATAAGCACAAATGTATTATCTATCTACTCTTATAAAGGAGAAATAAAGTTAGGAATAATTACGTTGAAGAAAAATCCACTGAGCTTCAATCTTTCCCTTGGCCAAGGTGCTTCACAAGAAATTGTTGTGGTATGTAAGGATAACAAAGAAAAATCATATCTAGGATACACAACCTATCGATGCATCTAAAAGACTTCTCCACAAGATAAGATCCATATCTCTAAATAAAGTATGAACCCTAAGCTTTACTTCTCAAGTAGAATGGTTAATAAGCAGATGTTCATTCACTCTTGCTTTTTTTGCTTCTCATAAAAAATGATAATAATAATAATAAACTCGTATATATAAGCAAATCTTTCCCTAAACCCTTTTAAAAATGTTGACCGACAAGGTTGACCTAGCATAATTTCAGATAATATTTCACTAGGTTATGAACTAGATCAACCAAAGGTCAACTAGCTCCTAAGTGAAAAATACCTCAAAACTATATAGGGTTGACCTAGTCAACCCAATATAGTTGATTGATAAAAATAGATTTAGGTAAGGGAAAGGAGGATAAAATGTAGCAAATGCCTAGAATGGGTACAAAAAAGAAGATAAAGCTATGGTAAATGGTTTCATAAAATAAATTTGTAGATAATAAGTGGTAAAAGGGACAACAATCCTATAAATCACCAATTGTCTGCACACCCCTTTCCCGATGTAGCCCTTAAGACATGCACTCAGAGAGATTGAGACTTGATGGGTTCTTGAAAGATACAAAGTGTCAGTAAGTGATAAAAATTTTAAAATATTATGTGTACATATATACCCCAGTTGAAGCTCATCACATATCACATGAGTGCAACACGTGATGGTGCTGTGAGAAATAGAACATGATAACACATAATGCTAATGCTAAGTAAAATAGAGTAAGTAAAAAATAAGATAATAAAATGATAGAAGTGAAAAAAACATACCTTTACTTACCTTAGTGCTGTAGATAAAGGAGTAGACTGTAATAGATGTGAATATGTCCAATGTGAATAACATTAGCTGAACATGTAGAAGTTAGTGCAAAAAATAGCCAAAAATATATATTTTTTGGAATATAGACATATAGTAGTTAGAAGAGATAGATATTTTAGGAAAATTAGAAAATTAGGATTGTGAAGGCAAGGTTTAAAATATTTAAGGCAAATAAATGTCAAAAGGATGTTAAATGAATGATAAATGATGGTAGACGAATGACAAATGATTGTAAGATACAATAAATCACATTGGAAAGCATTTAAAACATAAATAGAAAAAAATGAATGTAGAACATACTAAATCATGTTGGGAAGCATGTAAAACATACATGGAAAATGAAAGATCCATGTAAGACAAATTGAACAAAGATAGGTAAGAAAGTGAAAAGTAAGCTCTTGTAAGATAGGCAAAATGAAAAATATGAAAGATTGAAAATGAAATGTAATTGAAGATGTGAGATAAACATGAAGAAGGCATACATAAAGAGAAACATGTAATAATGGAAAATGTCATATGTAATATTAGTGAAGTCCACAAAAATCAAACAAGAACATGATAGATAAATTAAAATCAAAAGCTCTAAAGGATGAAAACATAAACTTAGTGCTTGTTTTAAGATATAATGTAAGAAAACACAACCACCAAATGTCATGACTGGGATTATAATGAAATGGTGTCGTAAATAAATGGTGTAAGGGTGAAATCCATATTTTCTCAAACATGTTATTTTGATCTAAGGATAGATAAAACTAAAATAAAGTAATGTTAGAATGTTTTAAAGAGGTGAAGAAGAAGGAAAATAGAAGAGAGGAAATAGATTTAGGATCACCATTTTCCTATCAAGGGGGAAAACAAAATGGGTGGAGAGGATAGCGAAGGAAAAACCAAGGTAGAGGAACTCTTTATCAAAGTCAAGTCACTCAAATTAGGTTTTTCAAAACAAGAGGCGTTTCAACCTTAAGGACTCTAAAGAATTGCTCTTAGCTACCAAAGTCATAGGTCAATAAATGCAGTATTTATATCATCCCATAAAAGATATATGCATGAAAAGTAAAATGGACCTACCTTCCCACAATGTGTTCCCCATTCCTTAGGACACCTTATAAGGTCATCAGTATACTATTAAGATTGGGTACTTGCATGAGAAATTAGGTAGCACTATAGAGTTTTTTTTAATTCTCATATTCCAATCTACTGGCCTACTGCATCCCAATAGACCTCGACTCTAGTGTGAGGCCAACTATGGAGTTTGAGCTTTGATTAGAGACAGGAGATATGCTTGTAATCACATTTTTTTTGTGTGATTTGAATTTTGAAATTTGTGGGTTGCCTTTTTTATATCATTGCCTTTTATTTCAAATGATTTAGCTTTTAACTTTCTTGATGGCTTTTTCTATTCCTCCTGTATATGGATTTGGAAATCAAACATGGGTGATAACGATGACTTTCATTTGAATAATTAGGACTTAGTTTCTAACAAGGAGAACTTCAAAGAACACGAGGTCTAAGAATCTCATAAATATAGGTAAAATAAAAGTGCTATCTTGACTTCAACTTTGTTTTATCTAGTGTGGAGTGTAAGGAAGGGGAAATCAAGAGGAGTGACACATGGGATAATTTAAATTACTTCAAACCATAAAAAATGTGAAAAAGGGTAAAAATGGATACAATAACAATAAAATGTGATTCCTTACAATAAGAATGAGGGAAATGGAGGAAAATATGCTAACATAGATTGTTATGCAAATTCCATCTATCGAAAAAATCAAAAGCTAAAGTTGAGAACAAGGATAGAAAATTTGTTATTATTACAAAACAAATTCTAAAAAAGGAAGAATAATATGGTAATTTTATGAGGAGGGGCGGGTCCTATCCACGATCTTGCATTTCAACTCATAGAAGAGAAACATACGAGGGATGCAAAAATGTGTGTGAAATAATAAAATAAGAAAAGAAGCAAAGGTGGTATTTTGTGAGGGGGGTTAGGTCCTATCCATGGTCTTACACTGAAACTCACAAGGTGAATGCCAATAAAGTGAAAATAAAAAAGAAGAATAATCATAAAGATACTAAGGCAAAGTATGACATAAAAAGATAAAAAATGAAAACAAATGCCAAATGTAATGTGTAAGAAAATCAGAGGACCCAAAGGTGACAATGATGCTAGTAAAATGAAATTAAAATAAGTAAAGCATACAAAATTAAAGAAAAATGAGGAAAACACCAACAAGTAAGACCTATGCTAATGTCTATATTAAAGATGAGCATATGAAATACAAGTCTTATAGGTCTCAGAAGGTTTCTTGAAGTTGAATTTATTTGTTATTATGCATTGTAGAATAAGAGTGGACATCATAAGATGCCCCAGTGGGTAAGTGAATGTATAAATGGGCATCAAAAGATGCCCCAAAGTCTGAAGGGACATGTGGATGGGCATTGTAAGATGCCCCAACATGTGAGGTGGAGTGAGGTAACATTGAATCATTAAAATGATTTGCATTAGGTTGGTAGGTGCATTTTGAGATAGGTAAATGTATTAATTGGTGATATTTTAAAGATGTTGAATGTGACATATGGTGTGTAGGAAAGGTATGAGGAGGTAAAGGAGGTAAAGGAGGGCCATGTATGATATACTTTAGAGTAGGACTTCAAACTAGTTACTCTTTTGGTTCATGTGACCTAAGAGTTTGAGTTTCAATGGATGCAAAAATATGTTTAAAGTTGTTCATGTTAGCTATCCTTTCCTTATTGGTGTAGGAAGAAGGATCAAATATGGTTTGAACAAAATTAATGGATGAGGTATAGGTATGAGATAATTGTTGTTGATCATTAGGTAGTTGATGTTGATGTTATTGTTATTCTTGAGATTAAATTTGAGAAGCTTGAAAAAAGTATTGATAACATTGTTTTGTGAGAATATCAAGACTAAAATATGGACCAAAGAAGGAAGAAAGAAGAAATCGGTAAATATCACGACAAGACTCATGAAAATGACCTATAGTATCATGCCACCAATAAAATTTATCAAGATTGTACCATTTTGGAGGAGGTTTGGAAGGATCAAATCTCATGGTTTTAGAGGGTGGAAATTTCTTTTTAAGTTGCTCGAGACTCAAGGGAGGGTGGGCTGGGGTAAAATTAGTTGAATTAGATGCTCCACTTTAAGTTTGGGAAGACTTAGATGAATCAAAGTTATGAAAAAATTATTGGAAAGTTTCTTTAATAGTTGTTTGAGATGGTTCAAATTGAGTCATGATAAAGTCTTGCCTTCTTTCTTGGTCTAAGGTTTCTTCTAAAGTTTTAGGTGAAAAGATTCAAACTTTGTATTGAAGGGGAACCTTAAAAGTAGTAACAAATAGTTTTAAAAGAGTATCATCATTCATCTTATGGTCTACTTTATGAACAAGATACTTTCATCATTTGATAAAATTATGAGTAGATTCATTAAAAAGTTGCTTGGCATTGATAAAATGGCTAAGATAATTTTTTGGAAGGTCATCATGTTGGAATTCCTTCACTAGAGCATTGACTAAATCCTCTAGTTGTGAGATGGAATGTCTAAGAATTTGGTTGTTCCATTCAAATGAATCAACAACAAATGTTTTGGCTAAGATCTTGGTGGTAGAAAAGGTTTTAGTTTGGACCCATTCCTTATAGATATTACCAAAATATTTAACAAAGATAGTAGGGTCCTTAGTCCTACTATATGTGATAGTTGGATAAAAGTTTCCAATATCTATTGATGTAATAAATGGGGTTAAAAGTTTATTTTGAAGATGTTGAAGCATTTTATTATTCATTGGAGGTTGAGGGATGATATTCCCATGGGCATCTCTAAGAGGAGGAGGGATTCTTTTTTGATTTGGTTGAGGCATGATGACTTGAGGTGGTTGACTAGTCATGTGTAATAAATGTTGTTGCATGTTCATCATTTGAGAGGTGGTAGAAGTTTGCCTTATGTTTATTTACTATATGACTTATGAAAGAAGATGAATTGTATCAATAAATGGGTTGGTGTTTGTAGGAGGGGTATTAGTGTTGATATAAGGGCAATTCTTTGGTTGAGGATTCCCAACTTTGGTATTGGGGGAGGATTAAGATGAAGGACCTTGACTACATTACATTGTGTAGTGATTGGTTTTGGTTTAGGAGAAGAGGAGGGAAGAAAGTGGATAGTTTTATTTGAAGTAATAAAATAAGTGATGTTATTATCCAAATCTTTAATAATTCAATGTTATTGACTAAGAGAAAGCTAAAAATATGTCATCATGATGAGAGAAGACTAGATAACCACACAAGGAAATAGTAAGTGGCAAGAAATTGTACAAAGTCAACTAACACATGAAATAGGGCCTTAAAATTATATAGGGTTAACTAGGTCAACCTAGCATATTAGACATGAGATTAAAACTGTACAGGGTCAACTGGGTTGACCTAGCACAATAGACAAGGAAGATCAAACAACCTGTAATAGACTATGTCGACTGAAATGACCATGTACTAAAAACAATTTTGCAAGTAATTTGAATAGTAAAAACTAAAAAAAAAAACAATCAAGTGGATCAATGAAGTTGATCCAATTAAGGCACATGACACTAAACCTTGCACCAATGTTCGCTAATGTAAGTTTTTACAATATAAAATACAATTGAATAAAGAGCAAGAAATAAAAAAGCTAACTAGATGATCAACCTAAATGTTGTTAGAACTAGAAATAAATCTATGGATAGTTTCAAGAAGTTTGGTCTAAAAGGGATTTGTATTGGCAATGATATAGGATTTTTATTGGGGCCTACCCCCTCACTTCACACACCACAGTGATAAGGGTGTCGAGTGCTTAGCTAGAATATACCATTAACCATGTGTTTATACATGGCTAGAAAACCAAGTTGGCTTCCCCCTTGGTGATGAAATCCAAGTAGGTTGGCCTTGGGTAGACAATTATTAAAGTGATAGTTAAGATTTTATTATTTGGTTATGTGTGCATAAAATAGAAAATAGTGAAAATAAATGGTAAATTAAAAACTGCCTAATTAGACTATGTGTTCTATTCTAAGCATGCAAGCAACAAGAAATGAAAGTGTCAGTTAATTACTAGCATATAAAGGTTAATTTCAAATTTAAAACACAGTATAGTGTTGATGAAGTTGATAGTGTATATATATATATATATATTGATAATGTCACCTCTATACTGTAGAAGTAAAGGTCTAAAAATGAACAAGGTTAATGGAGTCGGTCAAGTTATCCAAACAACACAAAATAAAAAATTGGGTCGACAGGGTCGATCTAGTTGACTATAAAAGGATTGTTTTAAATACTATAAATTATGAAAATAAAGACTATAAGGAAAGAGAGAAATGATATAAATAAACCTTGGTAGGTCTAAAGATGCATAGAAGTGAGATTGATGTCAAAGAACCTTGATAAATGCCTACAATCCTACTAACATGGTTGACTAGGTCGATCTAGCTTTGTAGAAGCTTGTTGTTGAGTGCCTAAAATATACAGGTTATACTGGGTCAACCTAGTATGGTGAACATGATGCCTGAAAATGTATAGGTTTGATTGGGTCAACCTAGTACTCTAGACTAGATGTCTGAAAGTCTAAAAAATTATACTGTTTCGACTGAGTCAACCCAATATTGTAAATATATGATAATAAAAATGATAAAATAATGAAATAAATTGAAATAAATATTTTAAGGGTTAGATTCACATTGGGTTCACTAGAATGTATGCAACTAGAAATACATCATGTCTATAAATCAATCCTATCACAGAGAAGATAGAGAATAACTACACTTTCGATTAAGAATACATTTGTTATGTGAGAACATGACCAATATGAGGATACATTAGATGTGATTAAGGGATCACGTATCACAATACACTCTGCTAATAAGGGTTGCAAAAACTCTAGTTTAACATAATCATGAAATAATCCTAAGGAGGCCCTAGGTTTTGATATTTCACCTATACTAATAACAAGAAAAATAAATCTAATCTAGTGCTCACCAAATCTTATGGCACAAAGTGGGGGTTATAAATAATAAAACTAAACATGTATAGAAAACATATACTCATTTCAATGTATATGAAATCCTAATACATGGAAGAGAAGCATAAATGCATTATCTATCTACTCTTACAAAGGAGAAATAAAGTTAGGAATACTTTCCTTGAAGACGAACCTATCAAGCCTCAATCTCTCCCTTAGCCAAGGTGCTTCATAAATTTTTTATGGTATGTGAGGATAAAAAAAACAAATTAGATCTAGAGGCTACATAACCTATTGATTCATCCAAAAGACTTCTTCACAAGACAAGATACATATCTACAAAGAAAGTATGGAAGCCTAAGCTTTACTTCTCAAGTAGAATGGTCAATAAGTAGATGTTCATTCACTCTTAATTATTTTTCTTCTCATAATAAATTATAGAAATTAACTTGTATATATAGGTGAATCTTTCCTTAAACCCTTCTAAAAATGTCGATCGATAGGGTTGACCTAGTTGACCTAGCACAATTTCAGACAATAATTCACTAGGTCATGAGCTAGGTCAACCAAAGGTCAACTATATCCTAAGTGAAAAATACCCTAAAAATATATAGGGTCAAACTTATTGACCTAGTAAAATCAACTGATAAAAAGGGATCTAGGTGAGGAAAAGGAGGATAAAATGTAGTAAATGCCTAGAATGGGTACAACATAGAAGAGTAAGTTTAGGGTAAATTATTTTAGGAGACAAGTGTGTAGATAAAAAGTGGCAAAAGGGATGACAATCCTAAAGAGCACCAATAGTCTTCCCACCCCTTTCCTAGTGCCATGCACTTAGATAAATTAAGACTTGATAGGTTCTTGCAAGATACAAAGTGTCAGTGAGTGATACAAGTTTGAAAATACTGTGTATACACTTACCTCATTCAATTTCTCACTAGGATATGCTATGGGCTTTCCTTATTGACTCAACACAACACCAATTCCCATAAATGAAGCATCAAAATCAACCTCAAACACTTTGTTAAAATATGGTAATGCTAAAATTGATCTTTCTATAATCTTCTTCTTCAAAGATTCAAAGCTTTCTGTGACTACTCTAGTCTATGCAAATTCCTTCCCTCTCATGCAATTTGTTAATGGTGCCACAATACTAATAAAATTTTAAAAAAAATTATGTAAAAAGTTGCTAAACCATGTAAACTTCTTACCTCTATAATGATTTTTCGAGTAGGCCACTCAACAATTGCCTTTATCTTTTCTTCATCCATTCTCACACCATCTATTGAAATTATAAATCCCAAAAATACCAAATTATGCTGCATAAACTTGGACTTCTTCAAATTTGCATACAACTCCTTTTTTATCAAATTCAATACCATTCTCAAATGTTGTAAGTGTTCTTTTTTAGTTTTACTGAATATCAAAATATCATTAAAATAAACAACCATAAACTTACCAATATATTTTTGTAGCACTGTATTCATCATTTTCATAAATGTGTTAGGTGCATTAGATAATTTGAAGGGCATCACCATCAAATCACATAAGCCATCCCTAGTATTGAATGCATTTTTTCACTCATCTTCTTCACAAATTTGAATATTACAATAACCATTCCTTAGATCAATCTTGGTAAAATATTTTGCTCCTACAAGCACATTCATCATATCATCTAAACAAGGTATAGGAAATCTATACTTGATTGTAATTTAATTAATTGCTATACTATCCACACACATTCTCCATCCTCCATATCATTTTGGAGTTAGCAACACTGGTGTTTCCCATCGACTCATACTCTCCTTTATCAACTTCTTTCTTAACAATTTAGTAACCTACTTATTTAATATACATGTTCTAGTGGACTCATCTTATAAACTATTTGATTGGGTAGAGCTAATCCTGGAATCAAATCAATGTGATGATAATTATCTCTCTTTGATGGTAAACCATCTAGTAACTCATCATGAAAATATTTGTGTATTCTTTCAACACTCTTATTACTTCTATTAGTATTTGCACTATTTCTGTCTTTATTATTTGCTATTAATACATAATAACAACTTGCCACCTTCATATCTTGGATAAATTCTTTAGTAGAGAGCATGATTTCTTCCTTCTCTTCCTCTAGATCTTTGATCCATCATGAATTACTTTCCTCTCAAATTTCCACAGTCTCCCTAGTAACACATGGCTTGCATCCATCGGAATAACATCACACCATATTTTATCATTATAAGTTTTTCCTATAGAAATCTTGATTAAGTACCTTTTATCTACTGTAACCTCATTCCCTTTCTTAAACCATGAAATTTGATAAGGATTAGGATGCTTTTCACATTGCAAATGTAGTTTCTCTATCATTTCTTTAGAAACCATATTTTTACAACTACCACCATCTATAGTTACTTTGCATACCTTTCCACTTGAAGTACATCTTGTTTAAAAAATGTTTGATCATAGCCATGTATCACAACCTAATTTATTCTACACTTGTTCCTTCCTTGAAGCGATCATTGTTCTTCTCATCATGAGATTCTCTCCAATATCTACTAGTGCAATTTTAATATTTTGCTCTTCTATCTCAGCCTCAACTAGATTCACTCTTGAGCAATCTTCTTTCCTCCTTTCTTGATCTTGATAATGTGGACACTCATATGCCTTGGACAAACATAATATTTATGCTGATTTCAAAACCATCCTCTAACACTACCATAACCTTGTCCTTGCTAAACCCCTCTTACTTTTTCTTGGTATTAAACCCTTTGCCTATTCTCATCTTGTCTTTCTGCACCACGTGATGATTCACCTCTATTATTATTAGACCTACCTTTGGTGGTATTAAAACCACCTCATCCCCTAATTAGAGGGGATTTATCTCTTCTTGGACCAAGAGACATTCTTCTAAAAATTTGTCTATTTTATTTTTCTTTTGCTTTCAAAGCTAATTGATAAGTCTCCTCCAGGCTAAGTATTCTATGCATGTTTAATTCAGCTTGAATAATAAATTTTAAATGATTTACATACCTTGCATCCATCTTATCTTCTATTTCATCATGCTCCACTCGTATGGAAAGCTTATAAAACTTATCTATATAGTCTTGTAGACTATGATCCTTTTGCCTCAAATTCTAAAATCTCCTATATAGGGCTTGTGGATAATCTACAGGAAGAAATTTCTTTCACATCTTCTTCTCCATCTTTTTCCATGAATTAATCTTCTCTTTACCTTTTCTCTATCTCTCTTTCTATAGGTGATCTCACTAAATCATTGCATGACATTTCAATTTCATGCATGAAAACTTTACCTTCTTGTATTCTCTCATAGTCTTCCACTCGAAGAATTTATCCATGCTATTCATTCAATCTATCAACTCTTCTAGTTTTAAACCTCCATAATATAGAACATCAACCTTAACTCCATTTAATCCTTCTAAAGATTGAAACACTCTCTCTTTCATTGATGGTGGCTAATCTTGTTCTTCTTATTCTTACTAAATTTCTTCATCATGATCTATTTTTTCTTCAATTTCATCATCACCTTATCTTTTTCTTTTATTGGTGATAATATCAAGTAATTATTCCACTTGCCTATGTATCTTTTGTATAGTCTAGTTCATTTATGCAATACCTCCTCATCCTTTTGCCATTTATTACTCCTCTAAGATTAAACCTTGCTCTGATATCAGATAAAGAACACAAAATTACTATCAATAATGAAATTAAAATAGGTGAAGCTCTAAAAAAATAACTCAAAATTGATTTGTATTGAATAAATTAAGATAATTACAAACCATGCATAAATAAGCCTCAACATGGAAATAGGGTTGACGTGTAAAAATCTAAAAAAAACATCTATTTTTAAAAGCTATTATTTTTAGTAAGTTTAGCATACAAGTGCATGTAGCTCAAAAAATATCTAAAAATATTCTAAATGCTAAAATTATCCTATAGGATGAATTTCAACTGAAGTTCACATTCGGTCACAAAAATATGCAATTTTTAAAAATAAAAAAAATCTCAAAAAAATCATTAAACTATAATTTTGGACCCTTAGATGGCCTCATTTTGTTAGGATCCACTCCTAAGAGCACACTTTATTACCTTTGTATAAGCAACTAAACACAGAATTAAACCAGAAGTAATAAGTAACTAGAATTCAGAAACAACAAAGAATATATGATACGAGAAACAATACAATCTATATTAACACTCTTCCAGAAGAAAATACAATGAAGAAATCACACTCTTCCCACACCTCTGGGGTGTCCAGTAATTCTCCCTCAAGAGTTCTTTCTCTCACTCAATTACAAACAACAATCAACTCAATACCGAGTTGTTGTTCCCTCCATGTGACAATCAACTCAATGGTTGTTTTGCCTACATACCAAGTCAAGTGACAATCAACTCAACCATTGTTGCCTCCTTGCTTATCAAGCATACCTTCTTGATCTTGCACACTTGTAGATCTAACTAGTCTTACTTACCATGTAAATCTTCCCTGATCTTGCACACCTTGCAGATCAACTGATCTTACACTTGAGGATCTAATCCTTCTTAGTCTTTCTTTACAATACAACCCATGGGTCTCTTAAATAGATCCCAATACAAAAAATAATTAGAAACACAGACTCAAGACTAAAATTAGTCTTTACATGCAAACTAACTGTCCGTCTAAAATTAGACCAGTTTTGGAATACACAGACGACTGACGTCAGTCTCTATCTGTCTAGAGATAACCAACATCAGTTCCTGTCTGATTGATGCTAATCGACACCTAACTAATGCCGGTTGTTTTGTAACTAGACATGACTGACGTCGGTTGTCCTGACCGACGTCGATTATTTTAACACTCAACAACCTCCACCATTTGCATCAGTGAAGCTTTTAGCTCCATAACTTAACAATCTCCCACTTGGAGATAAATAGCTGCATCTATACCTATACCTGTACATCCTCTAATTTGTTTTTGGCTTGTATCACCCATCTTCAAGTTCAGTCTTGAAGACCAACAAAAGTTGAATGAAGATTCAACTTCTCCTTTGTTCCTGGCTTTGTTAACATACCTACAGGGTTCATATCCTTGCTAGTCTCTGTGACTGCAACAATCTTTTGCAACTCTAAAATCTAGCTAACCGCCATTCCACCAACAGTGAACACATATCTTGTGGTGCTAATCCTGTCATCCAAGTCACCTGCCATTTCCAAATCTACATACACATGTAGAGAAGTGCATGACCCTACATAGCATAAATACCTGCTACTGGTCCCTCTCAGATACCTGAGAATCCACTGAACTACTTTCTAGTGCTCCTTGCCTGGATTGGCCATAAACTCGCTGACAACTCCCACTACTTGGGCAATATCAGGTCTAGTACATACCATGTACCCAACCTCATCATGTGATTTAGGACACTGTTCATAGCTCAACTTGAACTGTCCAACCATAGGTGTGCTTACTAGTTTTGCATCTTACAAATTGAACCTCTCCACTACCTTATTCACATAATCCTCTAGAGATAAAATAAACCTATGATTTTTATAGTCTCTAGAAATACTCATGCCAAGGATTTCCTTTGCTCCTCCTAAATCCTTCTTTGCACATGTCTGAGCTACTTTTACCTTTAGCTCAGTACTTCCCTGCATGTGTGACCCTGCAACAAGCATATACACTACATACAGTAACACGATAATGTAGCTATCATTATCTAACCTGGTAAAATAAACACAATGGTTACATTGACATTGACTAAAGCCATGCTTTGTCATACACATCAAACTTGAAATACCACTGTCATAAAGCTTGCTCAAGACCATATAACCTGGGCTTCTGTCTCACCTGTCCATTCTCTCCTTTCTTTAACCTGTGAATCCATTCATCTTTCAGTTCTTTCCTTCTGGCTGGCAACTCAACCAAATCTCTCATTTGGTTCTTTTCCAAGGAATCAATTTCCTCATTCATGCCATGCTCCCACTATTTCTTGGATTCTACCTGTATTACCTCTTTAAAACTTCCTGGTTTTCCACCATCAGTGAGTAACAAGTAGTATAAAGAAGGGGATTAATGAAATTGAGGTTTACTTACCCTTTCAAACCTCCACATGGGCATTTGAGACTCATTGACAGCTTGCTGTCCACCCAAATTTCATTCTAACAGTGACCGATCCCAGTCATCTCTCAGTCTGCACCTAATCGATGTCAGTTTTGCCTGACTGACATCGATCTCTGTCTGATTGACATTAGTTCCTTCTTGACCGATGTGGTCGACGTCAGTTCTTACCTGACCGATGTTAGTTTCCACCTGTGTGACCTGACCGACGTTAATTCTCACCTGACCGACATTGATTCCCACCTACTCGACATCACCGAATTTGGTCTCCATTGGATCGACATCGGTTCCTACCTGTTCAACATTGGTTCTCACCTAATCGATGTCGGTAACTGTGTTTTCTTGTGAATGATGATTTTTACCCGCAAGCTCATTTTGGATCTTAACCTTATCCAAATCAACCTTGCCTTGCTTAAAATTATTCAGCCTCTTGAGCTGATCTCTATCCATCATCTTCTCCTTGAAAACTAAGGCTTTTCAGTTCTTAAACATGTCAAAAACATCAGATTTCCTCTTTATGCAATAAACCCAATCCTTTCTTATAGCATCATCTATGGAAGAAACATATCACTGTGATCCTCCAATAGAAGCTCCCTGAGTTGGTCCCCAAACATCTGCATGAACAAGCTCCAACCTATGCTTCTTCTTTGTTGACCCAGTTGTGAGAAACCTCACTTTCACCTGTTTCCCAAACATACAATGCTCACAAAAATCTTGGTCTATCAAATCTAAAAGCATACCTTTTGACTTAAGAACATCCATTCCCTTCTCACTCATGTGACCAAGCCTACAGAGCCACATCTTTGCATCTACAGCTGAAGCAGATAAAATAGAAGGAGAATCAGTAATACAAGTAGATAGATAAAGTGTACCTACTTTCTTACCTCTTGCTAAAATAAGTGCACCCTTGGAAACTTTCCAAGATTCTACTATGAGAGTTACTGTGCAACCCTCATCACCCAACTTCCCTACAAAAATCAAATTCCTCTTCAGGATGGGTACATGCATGACATCCTTCAACACCCATGTGTTGCCAGTCTACAACTTCAGCTGCACTTCCCCTTTGCCAACCATTTGACAAGGCTCACCATACAGATAATCCTCTATCTGCATCCTCCATAATTGATAATTCTTGCCATTGAATTTCTCCATTCTTAGCATACTTTCTTCTGCCATTGCTTTACTCCCACTAAAATAGAAACCCCTGTGAGTGACCTGTAATAAAAAAACACTAACTTGCTCTGATACCACTTGTTAGGATCCACTCCTAAGAGCACACTTGATTACCTTTGTATAAGCAACTAAACACAGAATTAAACCAAAAATAATAAGTAACTGGAATTCAGAAACAACAAAGAATATATGATACGAGAAACAATACAATCTATATTAACACTCTTCCAAAAGAAAATACAATTAAGAAATCACACTCTTCCCACACCTCTTGGGTGTCCAGTAATTCTCCCTCAAGAGTTCTCTTTCTCACTCAATTGCAAACAACAATCAACTCAATACCGAGTTGTTGTTCCCTCCATGTGACATTCAACTCAATGGTTGTTTTGCCTACATACCAAGTCAAGTGACAATCAAATCAACCATTGTTGCCTCCTTGCTTATCAAGCAGACCTTCTTGATCTTGCACACTTGCAAATCTAACTAGTCTTACTTACCATGTAGATCTTCCCTGATCTTACACACCCTGCAAATCAACTGATCTTACACTTGGGGATCTAATCCTTCTTAGTCTTTATTTACAATACAGCCCATGGGTCTCTTAAATAGATCTCAATACAAACAATAATTAGAAATGCAGACTCAAGACTATAATTAGTCTTTACATGCAAACTAACTATCCATCTAAAATTAGACTAGTTCTGGAATGCACAGATGACCAACGTCAGACTCTGTCTGTCTGGAGATGACCGACATCAGTTCCTGTTGACCGATGCCGGACGACGCCTAACCAATGTTGATTTCTTTGTAACTAGACATGACTGACGTCGGATGTCCTGACTGACGTCGGTTACTTTAACACTCAACAACCTCCACCATTTGCATCAGTGAAGCTTTTAGCTCCACAACTTAACACATTTGACCTCAAATGTTTTTGAAAAATGGCTCTAAGCAAAAAGTGTAGCCTAGAATAGTAACAAGATTTTTGAGACATTTATTTTGGCACATGGAAGATCTCATATAGAGATAACGAATCAAAAGTTATGGCCTATTTTTTTGGCATCATTCTCCTCTGGTTGAGAAACAACTTAGCTCCTGTGAGTTTCCCTGATTGTACTATTGTCATTTTTCTTTATCAATCTTCTCTAGCTCCCATTCTGTAATCCAAGTGTTGTCTTCTTGTCATAATCATTCCCACTAGAAAAAATACCTGTTATAATTCACTTGTCTTGTGCTTATTATCTTCATATCCAAACATGCACTATCATTTCCTTCTTCTTCATTAGAAATTGTTGCTACCAATTTACGTCTTCATCTTTATCACCTTCACCATCTTCTCCATAGAATTCATATAAATATGAAACATCAAATACTGGAGAGATATAAAAATTCTAAGGTAAACTCACCTCATAAGCATTGTCATTGATTTTCTTCATAATTTTGCATGGGCCAATTTTCTTGTACTTCAACTTGTTGTACATGCCCTTTGGAACTCTTTCTTTCCTTAAATAAACCATTACCAACTCTCCTTTTTTAAATGCCTTGGGTCTTCTTCTAACATCTGTTAATGCTTTATATTTCTCAATACTTTCCTGTAACTTTCTTCTTACTTCTTTTTGCAACTACTACATATGTTCTATAAATGCTTTTGCATAATCACTAATTTGATATGTAATTGGTAATTTTACCAAATCTAAAATAACCATAGGATTTACCCATAAACAATTTGAAATGGTGATTTTCTTGTTGATCTATTCACTAAACTTTTGTATGCAAACTCAGCTTGTGATAAATCCAAGTCCTATTGCTTGGGCTTCTCTCCCACTATGCATCTCAATAAATTTTCCAAGCTCTTATTCATAAATTCTATCTATCCATCTACTTGTGAGTGATATTCACTACTAAATTATAGCTTTATACCCATCTTCTTCCACAAAGTCTTCCAAAAATGACTTAGAAATTTTGTGTCCCTATCTAAAGTAATAGTTTTTAAAACACCATGTAATCTCAAAATATCTTTAAACAATAATTTTTCAACTCTAGTGGTATCATTGGTTTTCTTACATGCAATGAAATGAACCATTTTAGAAAAAAATTTTACAATAACAAAAATTTAATCATTACATTTCTGTGTGTTTGGTAATCCCAACACAAAATCCATACTCAAATCTATCCATGGTCTTCTTAAAATTGGTAATGAAATGTATAGTCCAATATTTTGTACATGTCCTTTAGCCACCTGACATATCCTATATCTAGAAACATACATTGTCACATCTCTCTTCATCTTTGGCCAAAAATATTTTTCCTCCACCAAATCTATTGTCTTCGTCTTACCAAACTGTCCATCTAAACCTCCACTATGTAATTCTCTTATTATATTGTCTTATAGAGACCTAAATGGAATGCATAATTATTTCACTTTGAAGAGACACCTTCTTGTATAAGTACTCACCATGATTAGTATCTATCCCACCTATTAATGGATTCCTACACTGATCAATTACCTTGCCAAAATATGGATTAATATCATATAATTTTTTGATAGCTTCAAATCCAAATACTTCACTCACCATAGTTGTTAATAATGCTACTCTCTTTCTCAATACATTAACAACCTGATTAAGTTTTTATGATTTATTTTTCAACACAAATGTATACCCCTGCAAGAAATATACCCACTTTGCATGCCTACTATTCAACTTCTTTTTTGTATTCACATACATCAAAGCCTCATGATTTGTAAATAAGATAAACTACTTAAGCACTAGGTAATGCCTCCGATGTATTAATGCTTGTATAATTGCATAAAGTTCAACATCATAGGTAGAATACTTTGTTCTTATCTCATTCAATTTTTCACTAAAATATACTATTGGCTTTCCTTCTCGAATCAACATAGCACCAATTCCCACAAAAGAAGCATCACAATCAACCTCAAACATATTGTTAAATTATGGTACTGCTAAATTTGGTCTTTCTGTAATCTTCTTAAAAAATTCAAAGCTCTATGTGACTACTCTAGTCCATACAAATTCCTTCCCTCTCATGCAATCAGTTAATGGTGCAACAATAGTACTAAATTTTATATAAAAAGTTGCTAAACCATAGAAAATTATGACCTCTATAATGATTTTGGGAATAGGCCACTCACCAATTACCTTTATCTTTTTTTCATCCATTCTCACACCATCTATTGAAACTATAAATCCTAAAAATACCAAACTATTCTGAATAAACCTACACTTCTTTAAATTTGCATACAACTTCTCCTTTGTTAACAAATCCAATACCATTCTCAAATGTTGTAAGTGTTCTTCTTTAGTTTTATTGAATATCAAAATATCATCAGTATAAAAAACCATAAACTTACCAATATATTCTCATAGCACTATATTCAGCATCCTCATAAATTTGCTAGGTGCATTAGATAATCTGAAGGGCATCACCATCCACTCATATAAACCATCCATAGTCTTGAATGTAGTTTTCCACTCATCTCCTTCACGATTTCGAATATGATAATAACCATTGCTTAGATCAATCTTGGTAAAATATTTTTCTCCTACAAGCACATCCATCATATCATCCAAATGAGTTATAAGAAATCTATACTTAACTATACTTTTATTAATTACTCTACAATCTACACACATTCTCCATCCTCCATCTTTCTTTAGAGTTACCAATGCTAGTGTTTCACATGGACTCATACTCTCCTTTATCAACAACTTTATTAACAATTCAATAACCTACTTATTTAATTCTACATTTTCTAATGGACTCATCTTATAAGTTACTTGATTAGGTAAAGTTGTTCCTAAAATCAAATCAATGTGATGTCAAATATCTCTCTTCAGTGGTAAACCATCCGATAACTCATCACATTTTTTCAACACTCTTACTACTTCTATTGGTATTTACACCATGTTTGTGTCTTCATTTTTGTTACTAATACATAACAACAACATGTCAACTTCATATCTTGGATAAATTCTTTAGTAGAGAGCATGCTTTTTTCTTCTCTTCCTCTTTAAGAGGTAACAAAACTACCTTTGTACCATAATGAATTACTTCCCTGTCAAATTGCCATGTTTTCCCCAATAACACAATACATGCATCTATTAGAATAAAATCACACCATATTTCATCATTATAAGTTTTTCCTATAGAAAACTTGATTAAGCACCTTTTATCTACTATAACCTGATTCATTTTCTTAAACCATGAAATTCGATAAGGATTATGATGCTTTTCACATTGCAAATGTAGTTTCTCTATTATTTATTTGGAAACCATATTTTTACAACTACCACCATCTATAATTACTTTGCATACCTTTCCATTCAAAATACATCTTACTCAAAAATTGTGTGATCATAGCCATGCATCACCACCTTCTTTATTTTGCACTTGTTCCTTCCTTGGAGAAATCATTGTTCTTCTCATTATGAGATTCTCTCCATTATTTGTTGGTGCAATTTTAGTATTTTATTCCTCTAACTCAACCTTAACTAGATTCACTCTTGGGATATCCTCTTGCCTCCTTTCTTGATCTTGATAATGCAAATACTCAAATACCATGTGCCCTTCTTCTCCACATCTATAACAAACATAATATCTATGTTGATTTTGGAACCATCCTCTTGCACCACCATAACCTTGTCTTCTCTGAAACCATCTTCATCTTTGTTGGTATTGAAACCCTTGCCTAATCTCATTTTACCTTTATGCACCACGTGATGATTCACCTCTATTAGTATTAGACCAAACTCTAGTGGTATTAAACCCACCTCACCCCTTGTTGGAGGGGATCCACCTTTTCTTGGACCAAGAGATGTTCTTCTAAAATTCTATCTAATTTTTTTTTCTTCTACCTTTAAAGCTAATTGATAAGGCTCCTCCATGCTAAGTATTCTATGCATGCTTAATTCATATTGAATAGTAAATTTTAAACCATTTACATACCTTGTAACCATCTACTCTTCTATGTCATCATGCTCCATTTGTATGGAAAGCTTATAAAACTTATCTATTCACTCTTGTATACTATGATCCTTTTGCCTCAAATTCTAGAATCTTCTTTACAGGGTTTGTGTATAATCCATAGGAAGAAATTTCTCCCTCAACTTCTTCTCCATCTTTTTCCATGAATTAATCTTCTCTTTACCTTTTCTCTATCTATATTTCTTTAGATGATCCCACCAAATCATTGCATGACCTTTAAATTTTATGCATGAAAATTTTACCTTCTTATCTTCTCTCATAATCTTCCACTTGAAGAACTTCTCCATGCTATTCATATAATCTATCAATTCCTCTGATTTTTAACTGCCTTAATAATCTAAAATATCAACCTTGATTCCTTCATTTCTTCCTTCTAAAGCCCAAACCATTCTCCCTTCCATCGATGGTGGTTGATCTTGTTCTTCTTTTTCTTATTGAATTTCTTCATCACGATCTATGTCTTCTTTATTTTCATCACTACATTGTCTTCTTCTCTGATTGGTGATAATCTTGATTAATTATTCCACTTGTCTCTACATCTATTATATAGTTTGGTTCATTTTTACAATACCTCCTCATCCTCTCACCATTTCTTACTCACCCAAGATTAAACTTTGCTCTAATACTAGATAAATAACCCAAAATTACTATCAATACTAAAATTACAATAGGCCAAGAAATAAAATAATAACTTAGAATTGATTTGTAATGAATGAATTTAAATAATTATCAACCACACATAAATAAGTCTCAACTCAGAAATAGATTTGACATGTACAAATTCACAAAAAAACTAAAATCTAAAAAAATCTTCTAATTTTTAACAATGGCTATTTTTAGTAAGTTTCGCATGCAAGTGCATGTAGCTCTAAAAATATTCCAAAATAATCTAAACATTAAAATTATCGTCTAGGACAAATTTAAATTGAAGTTCATGTCCACTCATAAAAATATGCAATTTCTAAAAAAAAAAAAAAAAACTCTGAAAAAATCATTAAACTATAATTTTAGACCCTTAGATGGTCTTCTTTGGCCTACAAATTTTTTTTGAAAAGGCCTCTAATTTGAAATTTAGGTTTCAAGAAGCAATGAGATTTTTGATACGGTCGTTTTGGCATGTGGAAAAGCTTAAATAGAACTACGGATCAAAATTTATGGCCTAAGTTTTCTACATGATTCTCCTCTAGTTGAAAACAACTCAACTCTTACAAGTTGCCTTGATTGTATTGCTAACATTTTTCTTTGTCAATATTATTTATCTCCCATTCTATAATTTAAGTGATGTCTTCTTTCCACAATCCTTCCCACTAGACCAAATCCCTGTTATAATTTCCTTACCTTGTGCTCAATGTCTTCATATCCAAAACCTGCACTATCTTTTCTTTCTTCTTTTTTAGAACCTGTTACTGCCAATTTACTTCTTTATCTTCATCATTTTCACCATCTTCTCCATGGAATTCATATAAATATGAAACATTAAATACAAGAGAGATATCAATTTTTTTTGGTAAACTCACCTCATAAGCATTGCTGTTGATTTTCTTCATAATTTTGAATGGATGAATTTTCTTGTACTTCAACTTGTTGTACGTGCCTTTTAGAAATATTTCTTTCCTCAAGTAAAAAATTACCAACTCTCCTTATTCAAATACCTTGGGTATTCTTCTAACATTTTTTATTCTTTATATTTTCGATTACTTTCCTTCAACTTGCTTTTTACTCCTTTCAATTGTTGCATATGCTCTGCAAATGTTTCTGCATCATCACTAATTTGATTTGCAATTGGTAATTGTACCAAATCTAAAATACCCATAGGATTTATCCCATAAACAATTTGAAATGGTTATTTTCATATTGATCTATTCACTGAACTATTGTATGCAAACTCACCTTGTGGTAAAGTCAGGTCCCATTGCTTGGGCTTCTCTCCCATTATGCATCTTAACAAATTTTCCAAGTTCCTATTCACAATTTTGTTTGTCTATCTATTTGTGGGTGATATGCATTACTAAGTTATAACTTAGTACCCATCTTCTTCCACAAAGTCCTTCAAAAATGAATTATAAATTTTGTGTCCCTATCTAAAGTAATAGTTTTTGGAACACCATGCAATCTCATAATATCCTTAAAAAATAAATTTTCAACTCTAGTGGAATCATTAGTTTTCTTATATATAATGAAATGAACCATTTTATAAAATCTAGTTACAATAACAAAAATTGAATCATTACCTCTTTGTGTGTTTGGTAATCTCAACACAAAATTCTTACTCAAATCTATCCATGGTCTTCTTGGAACTGGCAATGGCATGTATAGTCCAGTATTTTGTGCATGTCCTCTAACCACCTAACATATCCTTCACATATAAACATAACTTGTTACATCTCTCTTCATCTTTGGCCAAAAATATTTTTCATCTGCTAAAGCTATTATCTTTGTCTTATCAAAATGTCTATCAAAACCTCCACCATGTAATTCTCTTATTATATTATTTACTAGAGATCCAACTAGAATGCATAATTATTTACCTTTGAAGAGATAACCTTTTTGTATGAGATACTCATCATGATTTGTATCTGTCCCACCTATTAGTGGATTCCTGTACTACTTAACAATCATGAAAAATATGGATTAGTATCATATAATTCTTTGAAAGCTTCGAATCTAACTACTTTACTCACCATAGTAGTTAATAATGCTACTCTTCTGTTCAATATATCAGCTACCTAATTATGTTTTCTTTGTATGCCTAATATTCAACTTCTTTTGTCTATTCACATACTTCAAAGCCTCATGATCTGTAAATAGGATAAAATCCTTAGGCACCAGGTAATGCCTCCAATGTCTTAATGGTTGTACAATTGCATAAAGTTCAACATTATAGGAAGAATAATTTTTTCTTACCTCATTCAATTTCTCACCATAGTAGTTAATAATGTTACTCTTTTGTTTAATACATCAGCTACCTAATTGTGTTTTCTTTGTATGCCTATTATTCAACCTTTTTTGTGTATTCACATACTTCAAAGCCTCATGATCTGTAAATAGAATAAAATTTTTAGGCACCAAGTAATGCCTCCAATGTTTTAATGCTTGTAAAATTGCATAAAGTTCAACATTATAGTAAGAATACTTTGTTCTTACCTCATTCAATTTCTCACTGAAATATGCTATTGGCTTTCCTTATTAAATCAACACAACACCAATTCCATAAATGAAGCATCACAATCAACCTCAAACATTTTGATAAGATCTAGTAATGCTAAAATTGGTCTTTCTGTAATATTCTCCTTCAAAAATTCAAAGCTTTCTATAGCTACTCTAGTCCATGCAAATTCCTTTCCTCTCATGAAATCTGTTAAAGGTGTCATAATACTACTAAATATTTTAATATTTTTTTTGTAAAAAGGTTCTAAACCGTGGAAATTTCATATTTCTATAATGCTTTTTGGAATAGGCCACTCAAGAATTGCCTTTATCTTTTATTCATCCATTCTCACATCATCTATTGAAACTACAAATCCTAAAAATACCAACTGTTCTTCATAAACTTGCACTTCTTCAAATTTGAATATAAATTTTCCTTTCTTAACAGAAGCAGTACCATTCTCAAATGTTATAAGTGTTATTCTTTAGTCTTACTGAATATCAAAATAAGCAACCACAAACTTACTAATATATTCTTGTAGGTCTGTATTCATCATCTTCATAAAAATTTTAGGTACATTAGATAATCCGAAGGGCATCACCATGCACTCATATAATCCATCCCTAATCTTGAATACAATTTTTGACTCATCTCCTTCATGAATTTGAATATGATAATAACCACCCCTTAGTTCAATCTTGGTAAAATATTTTATTCCTGCAAGCACATCCATCATATCATCTAAACGAGGTATAAGAAATTTTACTTGATTGTAATTTTATTAATTATTATACTATCCATACACATTCTCCATCCTCCATGTTTCTTTGGAGTTAGCAATTTTGGTATTGTACATGGACTCATACTCTCGCTTATCATCTTCTTTCTAAACAATTTAATAACCTACTTATTTAATTTTGCATGTTCTAGTGGACTCATTCTATAAGTTACTTGATTGGATATAGCTAATGTTGGAATCAAATCAATGTGATGTTGAATATCTCTCTTTGGTGGTAAACCATATAATAACTCATCAGTCATAACATCTGCATATTATTTCAATAGTCTTATTGATTTTTTTGGTATTTGCATCATTTTTGTATCTTCATTCTTTGTTACTAATACATAATAACTTGCCACTTTTATATCTTGGATAAATTATTTATTAGAGAGCATGATTTTTTCCTTCTCTTCCTCTTTAAGAGATAACAAAACTACCTTTGTACAACCTTCTAAAAATTATACGTGTTCTTTGCTCCATCATGAATTACTTTCTTATCAAATTACTAGTCTCCCCAATAACACATGGCATGCATCCATCGGAATAACATCACACCATATTTTATCATTATAAATTTTTCCTATAGAAAACTTGATTAAGCACCTTTTATCTTTTGTATCCTCATTCTCTTTCTTAAACCATGAAATTTGATAAGGATTTGGATGGTTTTCATATTTAAAATGTAGTTTCTCTATCATTTCTTTAAAAATCATTTTTCCACAACTACCACCATCTATAATTACTTTGCATACCTTTCCACCCAAAGTACATCTTGTTCAAAAAATGTTTGATTGTAGTCATGCATCACCACATTATTTATTTTTCACTTGTTCCTTCCTTGGAGTGATCATTTTTCTTCTCATCATGAGATTTTCTCCAACATCTACTGGTGCAATTTTAGTATTTTACTCTTCTATCTCAGCCTCAACTAGATTCACTCTTGGGAATATTCTTGCCTCCTTTACTGATATTGATAATGCGAACACTTAAATTACCTATGCCATTCTTCTCCACATCTATAACAAACATAATATCTACGTTGATTCAGGAACCATCCTCTAGCACTACCATAACCTCATCCTCCTTGAAACCCTCTTCCTCTTTGTTGGTATTGAAACCCTTGTCTATTCTCATCTTGCCTTTCTACACCACATGATGATTCAAATCTATTAGTATTAAACCTGCCTCTAATGGTATTAAACCCACCTCATCCCCTTATTGGAGGGGATCCACCTCTTCTTGAAGTAACAGACATTCTTTTGAAATTTTATCTATTTTGTTTTCCTTTTGTCTTCAAAGCTAATTGATAAGCCTCATCCATGTTAATTATTTGATGCATGCTTAATTCATATTGAATAGTAAATTTTAAATCATTACATACCTTGCATCCATCTGCTCTTCTATTTCATAATTCTCCACTCGTATGGAAAGCTTATAAAATTCATCTAAATACTCTTGTATACTGTGATCCTTTTACCTCAAATTTTAGAATCTTCTGTATAGGGTTTGTGTATAATCCATAAGAAGAAATTTCTCCCTTAGCTTCTTCTCCATATATTTTCATAAATTAATCTTCTCTTTAACTTTTCCCTATCTCTTTTTCTACAGGTGATCTCACCAAATTAATGCATGACCTTTCAATTTTGTGCTTATAAACTTTACCTTCTTGTCTTCTCTTATAGTCTTTCACTCGAAGAACTTCTCCATGTTATTCATCCAATCTATCAACTCTTCTGGTTTTAAACCACCTCCATAATTTGAAACATCAACCTTGATTTCTCTATTTATTCCTTCTAAATCTTGAACCATTCTCTCTTTCATCAATTATGTTTGATCTTATTATTCTTCTTCTTTTTGAATTTCTTCATCATGATATGTGTCTTCCTCGATTTTATCACCACATTATATTCATATCTAATTAGTGATAATCTTGATTAATTATTATAATTTCCTATACAAATCTTGTATATTCTGATTCATCTATGAAATACCTTCTCATCCTCTCGCCATTTCTTACTCCTTTAATATTAAACCTTGCTTTGATACTAGATAAAGAACTCAAAATTACTATCAATACTAAAATTACAATAGGCCAAGATCTGAAACAATAAATCATAATTAATTTGTATTTAAGGATTTTAAATAATTAAAAACCATGCATAAATAGGCCTTAACTTAGAAATAGAGTTGACATGCAAAAATTTAAAAAAAAAAACTTAAATCTAAAAAAACCTTCTATATTTAGCAGCTACTATTTTTAGTAAGTTTCACATGCAAGTGCATATAGATCTAAAAATCTCCTATTATTATCTAAACACTAAAATTATCTTATAGGATTAATTTCAACTAAATTTCACATTTGGTCATAAAATATGGAATTTTAAAAAATAAAAAAATTCTAAAAAAAATATTAAAACTATAATTTTAGACCCTCAGATGGTCTCGTTTGGCCTCCAATTTTTTTTGAAAAATGCCTCTAAGTGGAAAGTGTGGCTTAGGGCAGAAAAAAATTTTGATACAGTCATTTTGGCGAATGGAAGAGCTCAAATGGAGCTACGGATCAAAAGTTATGGCCTATTTTTCCTGCATCATTCTTCTCTAGTTAAAAATAACTCAACTTTTGTGAGTTGCCCTAATTATACTACTATCATTTTTATTTATAAATATTATTTAGCTCCAATTATGTAATCCAAGTATTGTCTTGGTGCAATCCTTCCCACTAGACCAAATACCTGTTATAATTCCCTTGTCTTGTGTTCATTTTCTTCATATCTAAAACCTATACTATCTTTTCCTTCTTCTTTGGAACTTGCTGTTGTGAATTTACTTCTTCATCTTCATCACCTTCACCCCATTCTCCAGGGAATTCATATAAATGTGAAACATTAAATACATGAGAGATATAAAAATTATGTGGTAAACTCACCTCATAAGCATTATCATTGATTTTTTCATAATTTTACATAGACCAATTTTCTTGTATTTCAACTTTTTGTATGTGACTTTTGGAAAGCTTTCTTTCCTCAAGTAAACTATTACCAACTCTCCTTATTCAAATACCTTAGGTCTTCTTCTAACATCTATTGATACTTTATATTTCTCATTACTTTCCTACAACTTTCTTCTTACTCCTTGCAACTACTGCATATGCTTTTGCATCATCACTAACTCGATATACAATTAGAATTTATACCAAATGTAAAATAACCATAGGATTTCTCCCATAAATAATTTGAAATGGTGATTTTTTTGTTGATCTATTCATTAAATTGTTGTATGTAAACTCAACTTATGGTAAAGTTAAGTCCCATTGCTTGGGCATCTCTCCCACTATGTATCTCATTAAATTTTCCAAGCTCCTATTCACAAATTTTGTCTGTCCATCTATTTGTGGGTGATATGCACTACTAAATTATATCTTAGTACCTATATTTTCCACAAATTCCTTCAAAAATGACTTCAAAATTTGGTGTCCCTATTTGAAGTAATAGTTTTTGGAACACCATGTAGTCTCACAATATCTTTAAAAATAATTCTACAACTCTAATGACATCATTAGTTTTCTTACATGAAATGAAATAAACCATTTTATAAAATCTATCTACAACAACAAAAATTAAATCATTACCTCTTTGTGTTTTAGGTAATCCCAACACAAAATCCATACTCAAATCTATCCATGGTCTTATTGAAACTAGTAATGGCATGTATAGTCCAGTATTTTGTGTATGTCCTTTATCTACCTGACATATCCTGGATCTAGAAACATACCTTGTCACATCTCACTTCATATTTGGCCAAAAATACATTTCTTCTACTAAATCTACTGTCTTTGTCTTACCAAAATGTCCAACCAAGCTTTCACTATGTAATTCTCTTATTATATTATCTCATAGAGACCCAACTAGAATGCATAATTATTTCCCTTTGAAGAGATAACCTTCTTGTATAAGATACTCAACATGATTAGTATTTATATCACCTATTAATGGACTCTGCACTACTCAACTACCCTGCCAAAATATATATCAGTATCATATAATTCTTTGATAGCTTCAAATCCAACCACTTCACTCACTATATTAGTTAATAATGCTACTCTCCTGCTCAATGCATCAATTACCTAGTTCTATTTTTCTGATTTATGTTTCAACATAAAATTATATCTCTGCAAGAAAGATACCCACTTTGCATGCCTACTATTCAACTTCTTTTGTGTATTCACATACTTAAAAGCCTCATGATCTTTAAACAAGCTAAACTCCTTAGGCACCAACTAATGCCTCCAATGTATTAATACGTATACAACTGCATAAAGTTCAACATCATAGGTAGAATACTTTGTTCTTACCTCATTCAATTTATCACTAAAATATGTTATTGGCTTTCCTTCTTGACTCAACACAACACCAATTCCCACCAATGAAGCATCACAATCAACCTCAAGCACGTTGTTAAAATCTGATAATGCTAAAATTGGTCTTTTTATAATCTTCTTCTTAAAAAATTCAAAGCTTTATGTGGTTGCTCTACTCTATGCAAATTCCTTCCCTCTCATGCAATATGTTAATGGTACCATAATACTACTAAATTTTTTAATAATTTTTCTATAAAATGTTGCTAAACCATGAAAAGTTCTTACCTCTGTAATACTTTTTGGAATAGGCCACTCAACAATTGCCTTTATCTTTTCTTCATCCATTCTCACACCATCTAGTAAAACTACAAATCCCAAAACTACCAAACTATTCTACATAAACTTGCACTTCTTCAAATTTGCATATAACTTTTCCTTTCTTAACAAATCCAATACCATTCTCAAATGTTGTAAGTATTCTTCTTTAGTCTTACTGAATATCAAAATATCATCAAAATAAAAAACTACAAACTTACCAATATATTCTTGTAGCACTGTATTCATCAATTTCATAAACATTTTAGGTGCATTAGATAATCTGAAGGACATCACTATACACTCATAAGCCATCCCTAGTCTTGAATGTAGTTTTCCACTCATCTCCTTCACAAATTTGAATCTAATAGTAACCACCCCTTAGATCAATCTTGGTAAAATATTTTGCTCCTGAAAGCACACCCATCATATCATCTAACTGAGGTATATAAAATCTATACATGATGTATTTTTATTAATTGTTCTACTATCCACACACAATCTTCATCCTCCATCTTTCTTTGGAGTTAGCAACATTGGTGTTGCACATGAACTCATACTCTCCCTTATCAACTTATTTCTTAACAATTAAGTAACATGCTTATTTAATTCTACATGTTCTAGTAGAATCATTATATAAGTTGCTTGATAAGATATAGATGATCCTAGAATCAAATTAATGTGATGTTTATTATCTCTCTTCGATGGTAAACCATTCGATAAATCATCAGGCATAACATCTGCATGTTGCTTCTATTGGTATTTACACCCATTTTATGTCTTCATTCTTTGATACTAATATATGACAACCTACCACCTTTATTATTAGATAAATTCTTTAGTAGAGAGCATGCTTTCTACCTTCTCTTCCTCTTTAAGAGGTAAAAAAAACTTCCTTTGTACCACCTTTACAAAAAAATGTGCATTTTCTTTACTCCATCATGAATTACTTTCTTGTCAAATTGCCATGGTCTCTCCAATAACACATGGCATGCATCCATCGAAATAACATCACGCCATATTTCATCATTATAATTTTTTATTATATAAAACTTGATTAAGCACCTTTTATCTACTGTAACCTCATTCCCTTTCTTAAATCATGAAATCTGATAAGCATTAGGATGTTTTTCACATTACAAATGTAGTTTCTCTATCATTTATTTAGAAACTATATTTTTACAACTACCACCATCTATAATTACTTTACATACCTTTCCACTTGAAGTACATCTTGTTCAAAAAAATTTGCTCATAACCCTACATCAACACCTTATTTATTCATCACTTATTCCTTCCTTGGAATGATCATTGTTCTTCTCATCATGAGATTCTTTCCAACATTTGTTGTTATAACTTGAATATTTTTCTCTTCTATCTCAGCCTCAACTAGATTCACTCTTGGGCAATCCTCTTGCCTCCTTTCTTAATCTTGATAATGCAAGCACTCAAATGCCATGTTCCCTTCTTCTCCACTTCTACATCAAACATAAGATCTATGTTGATTTGGAAACTATCCTCTAGCACCACCATAACCTCATCCTCTTTGAAACCCTCTTCCTTTTTATTGGTATTAAAAACCTTACCTATTATCATCTTGCCTTTCCACAACACATGATGATTTACCTCTATTAGTATTAGACCCACCTTTGGTGGTATTAAACCCACCTCATCCCCTTATTGGATGTGATTTGCCTCTTCTTGTACCAAGAGACATTCTTCTAAAATTCTATCTTTTTTGTTTTTCTAAAAGCTAATTGATAAATCTCTTCCATGCTAAGTAATTTATACATGCTTATTCATCTTGAATAGTAAATTTCAAACTATTTATATACCTTGCAACCATCTGCTCTTCTATTTCATCATGTTCTACTCGTATGGAAAGCTTATAAAACTCATTTTTATAGTCTTGTATAATATGATCCTTTTGCCTCAAGTTCTAGAATCTTCTATATAGGTTTTGTGTATAATCTAAAAGAAAAAATTTCTCCCTTAGATTCTTCTCCATCTTTTTCCATGAATTAATCTTCTCTTTACCTTTTCTCTATCTCTTTTTCGACAGGTGATCCCACCAAATCATTGCATGACCTTTCAATTTCATGCATGCAAACTTTACCTTCTTACCTTCTCTCATAGTATTCCACTCGTACTTCTCCATGTTATTCATCCAATATATCAACTCCTCTAGTTTTAAACTACCTCTATAATCTAGAACATCAACATTGATTCTTTCATTTCTTCCTTCTAAAGCCTGAACCATTCTCTCTTTCATTGATGGTGGTTGATCTTATTCTTCTTCTTGCTAAATTTCTTCATCATGATATGTGTCTTCCTCAGTTTCATCACCACCTTATCCTCTTCTTTGATTGGTGATAATCTCAGTTAATTATTCCACTTGCCTCTACAACTCTTATATAATCTGACTCTTTTGTACAACACCTCCTCATCCTCTCACTATTTCTTGTTCCTCCAAGATTAAACCTTGATTTGATACCAGATAAAGAACCCAAAATTACTATCAATTATGAAATTACAATAGGCCAAGATCTGAAATAATAAATCAAAATTGATTCATATTGAATGAATTGAAATAATTACAAACCATGCTTAAATAAGCCTCAACTCAAAAAAAGATTTGACATACAAAAATTCAAAAAAAATAAAATAAAATTTAGCAGCTACTATTTTTAGAAACTTTTGCATGCAAGTGCATGCAACTCTAAAAATATCTTGAAATACTTTAAACACTAAAATTAGCATATAGGACAAATTTTAACTAAAGTTTACGTCCGGTCATAAAAATATAAAATTTCTAAAAATAAAAAATTCCCTAAAAATTCATTAAACTATAATTTTGGACCCTTAGATTATCTCGTTTGGCCTCCAATTATTTTTTTAAAAATTCCTCTAAGTAGAAAGTGTGACTCAGAGCAACAATGATCATTTTGAGATAGTCTTTTTGGCATATGGAAGAGCTCAAATGGAGCTACAAATCAAAAGTTATGGCCTATTTTTTCTGCATCAGTTTGTGTAGGCGTGACTTTAATGCTAGTTACATAACCTTTGGATGTCCTATGATTACTCTTGGATATTGATCTAGCTTGCAAAAACATGAGCCAGGTTTTAATAAATATGATATGAGATGAGGGATTTGGATCATTTTATAGAGGTATTGGACCATCTCTTCTTAGCATTGCACTCTACATTGCTGTTAAATTCTATATTTTTGGTTTGATTAAAAAGTCCATTCCAGAAGAGATTAGAAAGAAACCAAAGGCATCTTTTGTAACTACTATCATTTCATCCTCTTGTGCAACATTGATGTTGTGCCCTCTTAAAACTATCAAGAGACAGATGCAAATGAAATGCTCACCATACAAAATTGTTCTCAATGTTTTTCCATGGATTATTACCCATGATGGTGTTATTGGATTATACAGGGGTTTTGTACCCAATGCTCTTAAAAATATAACAAATAGTAGTATTATGAGACCATTTGTTGGAAATCTCTAGGATGGAAATTTATGTGTGAACAGGGCCCTAATCTTGTGAAAAATAATTCTATAGAGATTCGTAAGGAAGATGCAATTTTACATTTACAAATGTGCAATTTTCAAGTTTGACTCAAAAGTCTACCATCCTTTAGTCAATGTAAGAAGAAGGAATCAAATGCCCAAAGGCATAAGATCAAAAGTTTTCAAGCCAAAGACAACTTTGCATTTTTTAGTTTACAAATTACATTTGTAGTTCCCAAGTTTAGAGTAGAACTTTTGAGTCAAACTACAACATCAAATTGCAAGTTGTAAATTTGAAAATGTGTAGCAATCCTTTGGATTCTCACCAACATTCAAAGTTGCACCTGGAGCCTAAAATCTTGCCAGGCCAAAAAGGTGCAAAATTACAAAAGGGAGCCAAAGTCTTGCATAAGGCAAAATATAGGTAAAAATGCACTTAAGCATTATTAAGTCTGGTGACAACCCTAAAATCCAAAAGAGAAAATGTGAAAAACACAAGCAATTCAATGACAAAAAAGGTAAAAATAAGCTAAGTATTGCATTTTTCAATATTTGGCTTATGTCGAATACTTCCATGGAAGAAAATATTGATGTAGGGGTTTTGAGACCAAGGTGGGCCATTACAAGTATATTTTCCAAATGGCCATAGATCCTACATTGCTTCCATCACAGATGGAGGAATCTGATGCCATCATTACAAAACAAGGGGCATTATTTGGCTTGCACAAAGAGGAGGGCAACTGTCCACAAGTTTTCAGTTGGGAAAATGATTAGTGAGAGACCAAGGCAATGCAGTTACATGTGAAGACAAGAGTTTTTTCCTCCCAAGGAAATATTTCCCCTCAAGCGCAAGTGTAATGAATTTCTAGCCAAGGAGATCAAGGGTTTGTTATCAAACTTCCTCATGACATGGACAAGTAGTTACTAGAATGATTTTCTTGCATCACATGATTTTCTAGGCGTGATCAAGGGCATCTTCCAACTAGAGCATATTCCCTAAATATTTTGGGGTGAAAAAATTATATAAGTAAAGAGGGTCTATCCTCTTTATGAGTTAGTTGTTGGTTTTCTTAGGTCTTAGGCTCTTTCAATTTCAAGAAATCTCCTCTTTACAAAGGCTTTTTCATTTTTTGGATTCTTACTATGTGTGTTTTTACTTTTGTTACTAAGGTGGTTGCATCTGCATAACCATTAGCAAACTCTAAGAGCATAATGTAAATGTTTCCCTTATTTCATAACAAACTCACCATTTTATTACCTATTGTTATACATTCTGAACATTGATGTATATAAGATCTATTTTCAAGTTAGTGGAAAATACATGTGATTTCTATTGTATCCTATTAACGAAATGCAATAATACATTCTTTATGCTCTATTGATTGGTTATCTGGTTTTATGCTTATTAATGGTATTCATTCTAGGCATACATCTAGGTTATAAACTCCTTTCTACACTATGATTTGAGAGTGTTTTTGTTGATAGTCTTTTAAGGACATCCTGAATTTATGGAGTTAAGAAGAGAAAGTGCTTGAATATTGATGACAGTCTGCCTGCTTTGATACCAAAATGGTGCCTACAGCCAAACACTTAAAATAATTCTTGCAGAGTACTTGTATTCACTACAATTAAAGTTTAAAACAGACTTCTGTGTCCTCGGCTTGTAATAAATGTGACAGTAATATGTGATATCACTGCATCCCATATATCCAACTAATGGGGATCCCAGCGTGACTTAGATTCTAAGGAACTTCTAGTAGACGAGGAAATTTTGTTTTATCCTGTCGATAAGACAGCAAAAACTTATACAGCCGACATGTTCTCATTCCTTTGCAATTTTCCAAATGGACTCGAGTCTATATGAGAAGGTCTCAGACCATCATACATAATGTCTCAGACCATCATACATGCTATTGTTTTGCCAATTCTAGTACAAACTTAGATTCCTTATTGATGAAAATAGTTTCTTTAAAACACTTATCAAGAGCACAAGCAATGTCCGTGTCCCTCAAATTCCTCAAGTCTCTCCTCTTCAACAAGGGTGCATCATCAAGCCTCAACTCCACTATTTCTTCTGTGCTACAGTCTCTACATTGTTCTAAGCAATTACTATTATTCCCATAGGACCCACAAAGAAATGAGGCCAAATCATCTTTCTCCCGATCATCAAGTTGTATCCAACGTATGCCTTTCTTGTATGCAAAATAACATAGGTTTTGTAGCCTATAAATCTCAAGTATATGACTCTATCAAAGTTAACCTTAGTCAAGATGATGGTTGGATCATTATTTTTGAGACTGGCCGTAGCTTTCTCAAACACAGGCGCAAGCCGCTTACAATGCCCACACCAAGGAGCATAGAATTCGACTAGAATGAACGGATACTTAGACAGCGTTTGTGTGAAATTAGTGGCATCCAATGTCAATACCGATGACACTCCCTCTTCTTTTACCGTTGCTCTCCATGAGAACTCTCAGAATCATCCGGTATAGTTTGTATAAGGACATCAACAGAGCTCGTCTCCTCCTTAGTAGAAACAGGGTTTGTCCAAGATCACCTGTTATTATTCACAACCGCATCGTATGGCAGAGGCCTTGAACTGATATCAAATCTGTTCTTTCATCTGTGGAGATCGAGCCATAATCACATGTTGTAGATTTGAATTGGAGAGCTCTGTTCATGTTCTTTTCACTGAGATAGTGATATATACCTCGGTGATTGTAGATCAGTATATTAACTATATTATTTGAAGAACATTCCCACATCGATTACCATTAGACTAAGCAATGGACCTATATTACCATTTAAAACCCGTGTTTCCCTTTATAAGGCTATCAAGGAATCATTGAACTCCCAAAATGCATACGAACACTTATTCACATGATACAGGATGGAGAATCAATCTACAGACTTAATTAAATTCATCAAATCAAAATATACATACTTGTTTCTTGGCCTTTGAAGGCCTTATTTCAGACTTCCACACCACCTTCGCTCCTTGCTCTTCTCTTTACATCCTTTTGTCCTCTCTCCTACTCTTCTATAATTAATTTTCTTTTTTTTTACTCTTGTTAAGATTCTCCCCTCTAACTTCTACGCCCAATTTTGGGCTGAAGGTAAAACAAAAACAATTTATAATTTTTAACAATATACTAAGGTTGAAACATTTTCAACCACTCCTCCATTATTCCCTCAACAGCCCCAACAATTTTATTTTTACTTTTATTTTTTTACAATTACCCCTCATTAAAAGCATATTGGAGGGAAAATATAATAAATTGAATTTGAATGCAGATGCTCCTGCATCAAATATCTACTTGTAGTGTATGTTTTAGGGTTTCAAGGATCATTTGAATATTTGCATTGGATTGGCACCAATGAATGCAAACCATTCCTAATAGTTTCATTATCTTATTGATTTGTCTTTTGCATCTTTGAATGAATGATATCATGGTTGTTGAAGGAGTTCATACTGTTTAAAATCCACCTCATCATTTTTTAATACACCTAACTCGTCCTATCTTCCCTACCCTATAAATAATGCATGATGTTGACTATCATGAGTGTTATTTTCCCACAGATGCATGAATGTTGCATATCTAAAATGTGTCTATAAGTTCTCTTGAAAGCCCATCTTTTTAATCTTCCATTTGGATCCTAGTTATCTGAAGTTTCTTTAGAAATGAAAGTTTCAGTCACTTTTCCTTCTATATTTAGTAGCTTGTGTCTAGTTTAGAGCATTTTCCCAACCCGTGTGACAACTCTTCCCAAGTGGACTATGGCAGTTTGGTTATGCTCTAATTAGATTTGTGTTTATGTTCCAATAATTCCCTTGGAGATTGAATTGTAATATCCCTCTATGTTAGAAAGATACCCTATATGTCTTCTCACCTTGGTTTAGGTAGAGCTATAAGTAGAAGGGAACCAACCATACCCTCTGTTGATGTCTTCCAGTCATTGTCTACATTTAGTCCATCCAGATATTAAACCTTTCCCCAACTGTAATGACATAAATTTGGGTTTATCATCTATGTTTGCTATATTCTCAAGTTTATAAGGCTAAATGTAAGAGGTGTACAATTGGGAACCAACACAATAGATCATCTATCAAATGTAAGGTTTTCAAAATGGGGCATATGGAGAGCAATTCTAGGGTGATTTGTCTTGTATGCCATGTTATACATATTTTCTTTCTAATTTTTTTTTTTACTTTTTGTTTATGCCAAATGTGGGTGGAATGGGGAACTTTATACTAGGTAATTATTTTACTTTTATGGATTTAATCAACCATTGCTATACAAAGTTTCAAGAATAAAAGATTAATATGGAGAAGGGAAATGATTTATTTTAATTTTAATTTTTGTTGTGTTTTTTATCTCATTTTGCATTTTCAACCTAAGTACTCAAGAAACAAAAAATTGTTGTTTATATTTTGAATTTTGTAGGAAGAAAATATTAATATGGAGAAGGGAAATGGTGCTTTTGGGGGTTGTATGAAAATTTACATGAGAGAGACATAATATTGATGAATTATAGGAAAAAAACTAAGGTTTTTATCATTTGATGCAAATAATTACGAGGATGCAGAGCTTGCTTTCATAAAGATACAAACTTCTATCAACAAAGTGACATCTTTTCCTATGAATTCTTCTGTCTGCATTGGGTTGAACTCTAAATATTTTTTGGGTTCTGAAGCTTGGTTGTATTATTAAAAAACTTTAATTGATCATTTTATTGAATTTGAGAGTAGGAATCTTCTACTTATTTGTTTTTTTTTATTTGAAGTTTCAATTCTGCTTTTATGATAAGTATGTTCCGCCCTTTTAAATTTGTAGCAAACTAATTTATTCTGATGCTCCTTATATTTTATTATGTCACTCTCAATAATGTAAAATGTTGTATTTTGTTTTGAACATCAATAATCTATGAATTATGTAGCTTAGAAATGGATATCACATAACTATGTTAAAAGGATTTACAAATAGGACAAGCCTATGTTATTTCCATTATTAATTGCCCTGTCATTGTTTAGACTATAAATATTTTAAAATCCATATTTGTGGTTACATTTTAAAGTCAAATATATTAAACATATGGGCATGACATATATAAAAAGTGGGATTTCCTTAAATGTCTCCTGAAATATGCATGCATATATTCTTTTCAAAGTTAGTTTGACTGGATTCAAATTTATTATGGTTCCCAATTTCATATTTTCAAAGTGTCAAAAATGAATTAATGATATCAAAGAAATCCCTTGTTAAAATTATTTGATATACCCATTATTTTAATCTACAATCAATTACTCCTAGGAAAAATAAGGATTAATGTTGTTAACAACATAAAAATTGGTGTTGGTTTTGGCTTGTCCAGGACTAACCTTATAAGGACTATATAAAACATTAACATTTATCATTAAGATGAGACCATTTCATAAAATAAACTACAGATGCCTATTGATCTCATTTGCATTAACTGAAATCACTTATATAATGAGAGATTAAAATATTACTATTTAAAAAATCTCAAAATACACATAGGAAATATAAATTCTAATTTGTAATTTCAGTTAAAAAAAGAGAAAATCAAGTTATTCATTCATCCTTCAATGGTTTATCATAAAAATAAATACACACAGGTAATATAAATTCTAATTTGTAATTTTAGTTTAAAAAATAAAAAATAAAGCTATGCATTCATCCTTCGATGGATTGTCATCAAAATATTTCTAGTAGAGTTTAGAGGAGAAAGTCTTCTAACATGAAAGTTCATTGAAGAACCCGACTAGAATTTTTTTTGGGTTTATTAATGAGGGCTTAACAGTGTATCCCTCAACACCGGGGACATGAATGATGGTTATAGTCCATGCAGTTAAGAACATCTGCACTTTGGTGGGGAGCTAGCTTAATGGTTCCTAGGTGACATTAAAAATAGGGTCTTCATTGTAATAATCACCTTCCCTTATACTGCTATCAACCCTGTTGGGTAACCTGATCGACACTTTATGTTTATCTCATCATATTTTTTATTCTCTATTGGTACATTATGTTATTGAAAAATCTTTTATATAGCAACTAATGTCTAGTCAAATTTGTAACTGCCAAATCCAAGTGCTTCCCAAATTCATCACTGCTTCCACATCTTTATTCTTAATTACCATTTGATTCATGTCCATACTCTATGTGAAAGAAAGGTTTTTGATGTTTACTTCAAAACTACCATTTTCATTTGCTCAAATGCTTCTAAAACCTTATGTAAAGACCCATTTCTTGTATAACTTGATACCATGGCATTCCATTGTAGAAGGACCCCATATATACCTGCATATATCCATTTCTTTGCAATTACATATTACAACATGCAAATATTGACCCCACATGCATTATTGTATTGTATTATGTATTTTATAGAAAAATACAGATGGCAAATTATCATAATGTAAGTGCCACATATACCTTTCAATTAATCATCAAAATAGCAATAATAATAGGTAGATGATAGGCTTCAACATATGGCATAAAGTTGAAATTTCAAAGGTAAACAACACACTCGTACATGTAATTGTATGCAAGGAAAAATCATTGCACAACAAGTTTAATTTTTTTGGAAAATGTACCTTAATAAAAGTAGATACAATAAATAAATTAAAAAAACTATTTGTATAAAAATGAAAAAAATTAATATTGACTACATGTTATTCTGAATTGTCCATGGTTGAAGAATACAATAGTCTGCATCAATATGTTACTTTACAGTGTGGGTCAATTGTTAGTGAAATGCAAGTGCTGGCAGATACTAAACCGCATCATGACATTTATACTTAACTTTTGATCTATCACATGTACCATATATACTAACAATAGCCAAAAATAGCTTAAGAATACCAACAACAGGCATAACTAGCCTAAGAATACCAATGAACAACCACAACCAGCTCAAAAATACCAATGTTGGCCATAACCAACCCGAGAATACCAATGTCAGCCACATCTAGACTCAAATAGCATAGTGAAATTTGCACTCAGGCAGGGCTTGAAACAACCAAAACACTTTACCAGCTCACCTACATCTCATTGATGGGAAAGGAATATATTAAAGGCATTCTTTGAATTTATTTTATGTTATTTTATATAAAAATGAAAAACTTTAAATAATAAATATTATTATATAATGCAAAAAAAATGAGAAGAATAGTCATAAACAAAGAAACAATTAAGAGAAATAAAATCATTATAATCATAATATATTTACTTATAATATGTAAATATTGATGTAATACAATGGTTGAAGAAATGAATAATCCTTAAGAGTTATATGTTTATCATTGTTTAATGTTGATTAAGAAAATTATAATATAATTATGATAGAATAGAAAACATTTTTAAAATTTTGAATAATTAAAAAGATAAAATATTTATAATTATTACCGAGTCATTATTTTCTTATAAAAAATATTTATAGGATTGTGTTTTTAATTAAATCTTCCTATTTTTATATGGTCTCATCAACTTACATGTATATTTTTATTTCCATTCTCAATAAAAAGAGGACAACCAAATTAAATGTTTTGCTTTCTCCAAATTTCTATGGATAGATGAAGTCATGTTTGAAAATCAATCACTTGGCATTACGTAGTCTCTTACTTTCTCTGCGGCTCGTCGTTTTGGTCAACCACCCAGAATTTAATAGGTGGGAAGTCAATTCAGTCCAGCTAGTTCAATTCAATCTAATTAACATATAATAATGTTTCCACACTTTTTCAATACTTTTGATTAATATATAAAAAATATTACTATTTATTTAAAAATAATATATTGAATATAATAATGTTTCCACAGTTTATATCAAATATGATAAGAAATACTTCTGATTATAGATATTTAAAAACTTATAAATTATTATTTATAATTATATTCATAATTTTTTTTCAAAAAGCATTTTTTATCGAATAATATATTTTTATAAATGTTTTTAAAATGAAAATATAAGAAAGGTTAATATTTATGAAAAAGGGAAAAACTCTCTAACATTAAAATCTATACATACCAAGAAATTGCAATTATGAGTAATATAAAAGAACTAGGCATCAACCAATTCCACCACCTCCACATACCAAAAAAGTGAAGGAAGGTTAAGTTGAAACAGGTGAGCCAAGTGAGGTGGGGACTAAAGCCCTACACACATGATGCATAAGCATTTAAATTCCGCCACTTCCACCTCCACCACTACCCCCAATCACCGCTTTGGTTATCATGTCATGTGTGCATATTAGGGCAAAAGTTTAATGCGGGCTCAATTCAAAAGCTTCAAAGTATGTTTTATTTTATTCATGTACGTAGGCTATTGAGTTATAGACATGATGTAAAAAATGTTGAGAATTCAAATAGTTGAACCCAAATACAAAGAGACTTTTAATCACACAAATATTAATATTTTGCTCTCTATTCTCATTAATTAATCATTCGGGAATACAATACAAATATATAAGAATATGATTCCTATTATTTCTCCACTAATTTCTCTCACCCGAAATCTTATGATTATGCAAACAACTATTTAGTTATATTGTTATAACTCATGAACAATATATCTCAACAACTATAATATTCTAACCTAATATCATAATATTGTTATAGCAATATTACTACCAAATAACCTATTACTATTTACATCTCGATATATACCCAAATTTACACAATGTGAAAACTAATCCCAACATCCCCCCCATATTTTTTACATGGTACAATATATCTCTTTTTTCTGATTGTAGTGTGTCACCTTTGTGTGCTCATGATCTTCTCTACATATATGTGCCATCACACACCTCTTCCTTTACACTCATCTGCAATTGGTTTTTCAGGGTCACTAATAACCTTCTAAAATGGTTTTCACAAATTCACCAATAACCTTACCAAATAGTTTTCTCAAGTTCACCACTAACCTTACAACATGGTTTTTTCAGGTTCACCACTAACCTTACAAAATAGTTTTCATAGGTTCACCACTAACCTTTCATCATGATTGCTATAATGCTTTTTTAGATCAATATTTTCCAATGTAAATATACAAAAAATGGTTACATGAGAATATTATTCACAAATGAACAGGTACAAGTATTCTCATTTTTCACATATGCTAAAAAACAAATATAATTACCACACCATACTGAAAAAATACATCACACAAAATGTCCCCACATCATTGGTGCAGCTCCATCATTGATGAATGATGAGAAGTCACTAAAAGACCTCCATCTTTTGTATATCCTCCAGCGTCCAGTATGTGAATCTGCTCACTCAATTAGTATGTCGATGTAGCTCAATTGCATATCACTTTTATTGAAATAGAGTCCCCCCATAATACTAACACATTCAACATTATGACATTACATACAAACAATAATGCATCTTTTACAATATTAATTTTATTTTATACATTTAAAAAAAAGATGACTCAACTATTAACCCAATAGACGACTTTTAATACCT
Source organism: Torreya grandis (assembly GCA_037957365.1). Classification (NCBI taxonomy): domain Eukaryota; kingdom Viridiplantae; phylum Streptophyta; class Pinopsida; order Cupressales; family Taxaceae; genus Torreya; species Torreya grandis. Next base: position 285,128 of record JARHVA010001095.1, on the reverse strand, counting down.
TTGATGACTCAAAAGACTCGTAACAATTTTTTTGAAGGGACTTTTTGACAATAAAAATTATAAACTTCATTAAATACATAAAACTATAAAAGCTTTAAGACAAAAAAGAAAAAAGAAAAAGACTTAAGACTTTAAACAAATAAACCTATATAAAATCCTAAAAACACTACATAATAAATAAGAATTTTAATAAAACATTTAATAAGATGTTACTTTCATTGATAAAATAATTGATCAATCTAAATACCATGGACATATACAAAACTTAACTTGCAGCAAATTAGCCACTTATACGAACCTATTTCAACGTGGAGAACATGTGTTTGCGAAGGATGCATGAAGATTTCAAGCTAATGGTGTTTGAATAGCTTCGATCTACGGTGCATGACATTAATGTATTCAAATAAACGTCTTCTTGCAAGCTGCTGATTGATCCGTGTTTGAACATCAGATGCAGATTTGTCAAAATTATTGCATGGCGCAGATTCTTGCATGGAAACTTGATCTGTTGGCGGTAAGAATAATTCAATGTTGCGTGGGTCTGAAAACTTAACATTAAACACAATGCTAAATCTGTAGTGTGTAAAACAAATCAAGTTTGATGTAGAAACATCACAGAGAGTTAGACGTTTTACGACTACAAAAGCTGGGATGATGGCGTGGGTCAAGTCACCAGATGCAAGTGATTCCACCAGAAATAATACAATGTAATGGGAGGTAAGCGGAGCAAGTGCAGATCCAAATGGAAAATAGAAATAATGCAGCACAACTGTATTGAATCTACATGTTATTTTCTTACATAATGCCAAATCTTTTAATAGTTGGACACTATTTAAGAAAGATACAGATTTTGAAGGATTTTGACACATGGACTACAACATGCATAACCGATTCTATTGCACTGAACATTATATTACAATCAGAATTGACATTTACATAGGATCCGGAATACACGCACTCAGGTCTATTGGTGAAATTGATGCAATCCAAAGTATGATAGAAATCAATTGACAAGGGCAGATAACCAAAACCTTTACCAAAGGTAATTCTGACATTATGGTAGATTGTGCATACATGGTCTATGAGATGGGAACCAACAAAAAAAACTTTAGTCGATCACCATTGATGTCGAGTCTGCAAATATCATCTTTTTGCAGTTTATGATCTGATAACACTTTGTATATAGCTTTGTGCAAGATTGAGATTAATACCTATATGGCTATTCTACAATCATTTTGTCAAACAAAATGAACTCACAGATCCGAGACAACAACTCAAGTTTAGACATTGCCTCCTTTCAATCTATTTCTTCATCTAGGTTGCTCTAATACCACTCGAGAATTCAAAGAGCCGAACCCAAATACATAGAGAATTTTAATCACACAAATAATAATTTTATATTCTCTATTCTTATTAATTAATCACTCGAGAATACAATAAAAATATATAGAAATATGATTCTTATTATTTCTCCACTAATTTCTCACTCAAAATCTTATGATTATGCAAAATCCTATTTACGATATATTGTTATAACTCATTAACAATATATCTCAACAACTATAATATTCTAACCTAATATCATAATATTGTTTATAGCAATATTACTACCAAATATAACTACCAAACAACCTATTACTATTTACCTCTCAGTAAATACCAAAATTTACACAATGTAAAAATTAATCCCAACAGAGCTTCTAAAAATAGGTCAATGAAGATTGACGGAAGGTCAATGTAGGAGTGAGGGAGGATGGCTGCGTGCAGAGAAACTAGGAATGGCGGCTCGTCGACAGGCCCCAGGGAGGACCGATCCTTGCCTGGGGCGACCTCTCATGGACAGGAGACGCTGTATGTCAGCGAGCAGTCAAAGCTGAGCAAAGTAAACGGGTGCCTCTTGAGGAGCCATGATCGGCCTGTGCTGGTTATCCCTCCAGAGGCAGTAAAGGAAGATGTGGAGTATCTGGCTTCTCATGCCTTGATTTGCAAGTTTCTGGGCATTCGAATCTCCTTGTCGGCTTTGAAAACTTGGAATCATCGCTCTTGGTAGATAGAAGGGGATTTTGACATTATGCTGGCTGGCAATAGCTATTTTATGGTGAATTTCTCCTCAGTATCAGATCGAAATCAAATTTTTGAGGGCGGTCCCTACTATGACCGTGTTGGCCTTTTTCTCAAACCCTGGCATGTGGGGTTTAACTCTGCTGAAGAGCTCCCAGCCTATGTGCCTATGTGGGTTCACCTTCCATGACTCCCTCTTGAATTCTGGAGGGAGGATATCCTGCAACAAATAGCTGCCATGCTGGGAACACCAACTGCCATTGCACATCAATCGTTGGATACAAAGGTAATCTCATATGCACGCATTTGTGTTGACATTAATTTAAATAATCCATTACCAAATTCCATGGAGATTTGTATGGGCTCCTCATCCTGGATCCAGCAGATAGATTATGAATCTATCCCCTTTCGCTGTCGAATCTGTCATGTATACAGGCACTTGCACCGCTAATGCCCTCAGGATTCTAAAGGTAATGGGACACCTCCTGAATCGTTTGCGCCAAGGACAACCTATCCTGGCAAAGGGGATGGTCGGCCAGCCCCTTCAGAAAATGCGAATTCTCAACCAAATAGTGGAGGAAAAGGTAAAGCTCATGCAAACAATGCAAGTGTGATGCAAGGATCAGGTGAATATATTAACTCGGGCATGGAGAGTTTCATCCCAGTTCGATGCCGAGCAAAAGGATGTGGACAGAAATGCATGAATTCTGATTGACAAATGGATTTGGGGTTTAACAGGTTTGAGGTCCTTGAAAATATGGCTATTGAGCATGGTATTTCGACCGAGGATCAGGGAGACGCTCCAGAGACAGATACGAAGGAGTCAGATATCAATGAGGTACAAGATATGGTGGTCCAACCGACCCTAGCAAGCTCTCTTGGCCTGGAGGAGGGCGCTCTTTTGGTTTCACAAGCTATGCATGATAAGGAAGTTCACTGAGCAGACCTAGTGAAGGAAGTGGATGCAGGCAGGAAAGAAAAAGGAGCTTCCCCTGCTCTTGGCCTAATGCAGAGGCCATTCAAGAAAACCTCCTTTTCTACTCCTTCAAAAGTTGGGTGCAAGAAGGATCATGATAAAATCAAACTTACAGGGGATTTATTGGTAGAATATGGGGTTGTCAAGACCCTAGATGAACATTTCCCTCACTCTACTCAATGATTGTCTTATCATGGAATGTAAGGGGTTTGAATAGCACCCCCAAACAAAAAGCTATGTGTAGATTGGTGTTTGATCATTCTCCAGATATTCTCTGTATCCAAGAGACCAAACTCTCTGTTGATTCGCTATTTGCCTGTATGCCAAATATCTGGTCTTTTGGCCAATGCCAGTGTGTGGGTGCCATGGAAAGCTTGGGGGGCTCGCCATGTGTTGGGATCCTAGAAAAATTATGCCTCTTCATTGGGTAAGCTATCTATCAGCTATTTCAATGGTTGCATCTTATCTTGAAACTGGTGAGATGATCCTGGTTACCAATGTATATGCGCCTGTTGATCCCCTGAGTCAGCTTAAGCTTTGGGAGCATATCAGGTATTTTCAAAATTGTTATCCCTTCTTGCCTTGGATTATGGCGGGAGATGTCAATGCGGTCCTGAGTCTAGAGGAAAAAAGAGGTGGATTGACCCGCTTAGGCCCCTCGTCTGAAGGGCTGTGCCATAATATTGAACTGGTTCATCTTGCGGATGTGAGACCTGTAAATGGACTATTCACTTGGAGCAACATGAGAACAGGGAATGAAGCCATCTCTGAACGCCTTGATAGGTTTCTTGTCTCTTGTTTTTGGCATTCTAGTTCTATCTCTCTCACATCAAAAATTCTTGATTGGAGGGGATCTGATCACTGGCCCATTAAGCTTCTTACCAGTCATATTGATAGGCCTAAAAAGCCTCCTTTTAAGTTTCAGCTGATGTGGCTTCGTGACTCATCTCTACATGACCTCATGGAGCAGTGGTGGAGACAGGGAGGACCTGCATATGGGACTGCTATGTATTCTTTCCTTAAAAAACTTCAACATGTTAAAAGGAACTTGCAATACTGGAATAGAAATTATTTTGGCAATTTACATCACATGAAGAAGAAGGCTCAAGACCGGCTAGATGGGATAACCAGGCAAATAAGGGATTTTGGTTTGTCTAAAGATCTTTGATTAGAGGAATCTAGAGCTATAACTACTTTAGTAGAGTGGGAACTCTGGGAAGAGATCTATTGGAAACAGAAGGCAAGGATTGACTGGCTCCAGGAAGGTGACAAGAACACAGTTTTTTTTCATAATTCTATGCAAGCGTGGCGTAATAGGAACTATATCTCTACTCTTGAGCTTCAGGATGGGACACACCTAACGTCCTCCCAAGCTATATCCAGGGAAGCTGTTCATTTTTATTCTGCTCTCTTCTCAGGTGCCCCACCACCAAATGAGATGGCTGAAAACATAGTTTTATCTTGCATTCCCCCTGTGGTGACTTTGGAGATGAATGATTTTCTCATGAGACCTATTGGTTTGCCGAAAGTTAAGGAGGTTGTCTTTAGCATGCCCAGAGGCAAAGCCCCAGGCCCAGATGGCTTCCCAGCTAATTTTTTTCAAGATTTTTGGGACATTATTAAGCAAGATCTGATGGAGGTTGTGTGGGAATCATACTCTAACAAAGAAATGCTCAGAGCTTTGAACGCCACCTTTCTAGTATTGATTTCGAAGAAAGAGCAAGCTAATCAGCTGGATTTTTTTAGACCCATTGCGCTTTGTAATGTGGTCTATAAAATTATTACTAAGCTCATTGCTCAACGGCTTAAAATTTACCTGCCCAGGATCATATTGGAGGAGCAAGGGGGTTTTGTGGCAGGTAAACAAATATTGGATGGAGTGGTTATTGCTTCGGAAGCTATTCACTCTATGAGTACTTCTCAGGAGCGGGCCATGTTTATCAAGCTTGATTTAGCCAAAGCGTATGATAGAGCTAGCTGGAGATTTTTGAAAAAAGTTTTGGTGGTGTTTGGCTTCAGTCAGGATTGGGTTCGCTGGGTGCTAAGCTGTGTCACTACGCCATCTTTCTTAGTCCTTATTAATGGAGAACCTTTCAAACTTTTTGGTGCATCTAGAGGCCTTCATCAAGGGGATCCACTCTCGCCGTACCTGTTTATTATTTTGGCTAAGGGGCTTGGGCAGCTCTTCAAACTTCGTGTCTCTCAACATTTGATGCATGGATGGAGATGGGGGAATGGGCTAACCCTATTGAATCACCTTCAGTTTGTTGAGGACACAATCTTGGTAGGGAGAGCTCAGATTTAGGAAGTGGAGGATTTCTGACTCACCCTCGACACTTATCTGGCGGCATCTGGGCAAAAAGTTAATGATCATAAGTCCTCTATTTTTTTCTTCAACACTCCTGAGCCTATTTAGTAGAGGATTGCTACTATCTTAAGGTTTCAGGCTCAACCCCTCCCGGTGATTTATCTGGGAATCCCAATTGTGGTGGGAAGGCAGCCTCGGCTCTTTTGCCAGAATGTGCTCGACAAGCTAAGACAAAAAGTTAGTCATTGGACCCACAGGTGGCTGTCAATTGTTGGTAGAGTGATTCTTCTGCAATCTGTTATCTAGGCACTTCCCATATACCGCAGTATGATTCAGGTGGCCCCAATGTATTTCTTGAGGGAGTTTGATGCTCTCTCTCGATAATTTCTCTAGAGTGGCAACCTGCAGAATTCCAAATAGAGCCTTATTAATTGGGCTACTGTATGCCGGCCTAAGCAGGAAGGTGGCCTCAGATTGTGCTCAGCTATTTTGTCCAGTCAAGCTCTTGCAGCCAAGCTATACTGGCGATGGTGCTCCAATCAATCTTCCCTTTGGGCCAGAATCCTGTCTTCCAAATATTTTCTTGGCGTTGATCTCGCTGATATTCCCAGGCTCCCTCTGGAGGGAAGAAGATCTATGGTGTGGGGCACTCTCAAGCTTGGAGCATATCTTGTGAAGCGCAGCCTATTCTGGGTTTGTAACAGTGCTCGGAGGCCCTTTTTTGGAGTGATTCCTGGGACAGAGCGCCTCCTCTCTTGTCTTCACACCCGCATTTGCAGCCTCTATGTGAGTCATTCCTTGCTGTTGGTTGGCACATAGTGTCTCATTACAAAGAGGGCTTTAACTTGGGCACGACTATTAAATACAAATGGAAGAACTCTTCTGACTGGCTGCCAGGGGGCTCTGTGGAAGATCGGCTGGAATTAGCTTGTATTCTAGCCTCCAGAGGATGTAGTTCCCTGCAAGGATGGGATACCTTAGCCTGGGGAGGAGATGCTACTGGGTAGTACTCTGTGTCTTCAAGTTACATGGCTTTGGCAAAGCAATTATTTGATGAAGGACAATTCTTATGGGAAAAGAAAATTTGAAACCGGGTTTCATGGCCCAAATGCAACTTTTTTCTTCGGCTTCTTGTCCATAATAGATGTCTCACGTGGGATAATCTCTGCAAGCGTGGCTTTCAGGGGCCATCTATATGTGTGTTGTGCCACAATAGTGATGAGATTGGCTCTCATCTCTTCTTCCAATGCTCATATGCCAAGCAGATTTGGCATCTTTGGTGGAATGCCTGGAGCTCCCCTTGCTGGCATGCCTCTTCATTGACTGAGTTCTGGGGTCGACTGGGACATTCTCCTTCAAGAGTTTCTATTCTTCAAAACGCCTGGGTTGTTGGACCTTCCTTTATTTTATGGAATATCTGGATTGAGGGGAACAGGAGGATCTTCAGGGGCGCTAACCTGGAGATAAGTATCATGTGGGTGAAAATCACCAGTGCGTTGCAAGAAACACTTCAGGTGAAGTGTGGTGGTGATCATGACCTGGATCCCGAAGCTATGGACATTTGCTCAAAACTTTTCCTTACTCCGCTCACTGTCAGGATGCCTGACACTTCCAGCCACTCAGTGGTAGGAAATAGACAACAGTCGCAACCTATTGGTCGGATGGGACGCTGGACTCCCCCTATGGATGGGGTCATTAAAATAAATACGGACGGCTCCTCGCGGGGGAATCCAGGAGACGCTGGTATTGGCAGAGTTGGGCGAGATAGCACTGGAAATATGCATTTCTTCTTTTCGATTTATAAAGGCTATCACATGAATAACCTTATGGAAGCGATGGCTATACTAGAGGCAGTAAAATGCTGCTGTCAACATGGTTGGTATAACATCGTTTGTGAATCAGATTCTCAAGTGGTCGTCAACTTGTTGAACAAATGAAATCTAGGTAAGACGGATTGGCACTTGGATGTGATTGTTCAGCAAATTCGACAGCTGAGTAGTTCCTTGGTTTTTGTGTCTTTCAAACATATTCCCCGTGAATGGAACGAGGTAGCGGATTGCCTTGCTAAGTGGGCTTCTGAGAATGGGCCTCTATGGAGCATTACGAATAAACGGATGTTACCTCTGAGTTTATCTAAAAAAATTGATCAACTTGTTGACCAGGATAAAGAGTTGTAATTGGTGTTTCGTTTTCTTTTCTAATAAATTTTTTACCCCTTTTTAGTTTAAAAAAATTAATCCCAACAAAAAATAGGTCCTGAGCACGGTCGAGGGTGCCTTAGACCTGTCCATACTGAGCGTCTCTTTTTTTACGTAATTTTTAATAACATTTTTAGCTTTTTAAACCTTGAGCTTGTCAACGTCATTAATTATTGGTTCTTCTATTTTTAAAGGTAAAGAGAAATTTGTATATAAATTATGCATCTCATTTTTTAAAGATAATTTTTAAAATATTTTTTTTTTGTTGAAATATATCCATATATTAACTAAACAGAAATATACAAATAATTCTAAAAAAAAAAGGTGGTATGAAAGCACGCCATGTCACACTAGGCAGAGCCTAAGAGCAAAAGTATCAAATAGATAGGCAAAGCTTAGAAATAGTTCACAAAGTCATTAAAAACATAGCTTTTATATAGCAAGAGCAAGTCCAAAAGTTGGAGGATCCATATCATCAGGTCCCCAGCTCGACCTTGGCAAGTCATTGCCATCTAGAATAGGCTCCCAGCCAGTAACTTAGTAGCCCAGCTAGCAGAGGGAGGTAAGATTATTTGTAGCAACGAGTTTTTTGTCATTAAATGATGTATCCAGAGTCTAGGTAGAAGGTGTCGAGACACTAAAGGGTATTATCCACATTGGTTTAGTCTGAGTAAGGAAGGAGTCATCCACAAAGTGGCCATTGAGCAATTGTATTTCTTCATGTGTGTTCGTGGTATCAAGGGGGAGATAAATTCCCTTAACAAGGTCCATAGCTTGGGCATTGCTAAGAAGATATCCAAAACCCTCAACTGTAAGCACATACAAGGCGGGAGCCAAAGGGCACCCTTTGCAAATAGAATGGAGTAAGTCAAATTGCTCAGAGGTGACTCCATTAATGGAAAGGACAGTCGAGGCATCTGAGAAGAGCATCTGAACAGTTTGAATGAAAATGGACCCGAAGCCCAGAGCTCAAAGCATGGCTAGAATAAATGGCCATTCGATGTGATCATAGGCTTTTTCAAAGTCAATTTTGATGAACATACCCTGTTGCTTAGACCATTTGGCCCAATCCATGCCTTCTCAGACGGCAATGATGTTATCTAAAATAAAATGGCTTCTGATAAAACCCGTTTGTTTTGGACACACAATGAGGAACAACATATTACGCAACTAAATTCCTAGAGCATTGACAATGATCTTATAAAAAATATTCAGAAGGACGAAAGGTCCCCAGTTGCAGATCAACTTAAAATCTCCCTACTTAAATATAAATTTGATATTTCTTTTAGTTATATTCATACCAAAAAAATACTTGCAAAACATATCTTAATAAATTGTATGCAAGTCACTACCCACAAAGTCCCAAAAAAATTATAAAAAAAAAACCTTAAAATAAAAAACTCTTAAAATTATTTAATGCCAAAGTTAATTTAAAAAGCTCTCAAAATAAAGTGGTCCTAAACAAAATTATTTAATGCCAAAATTAAATCTGAAAAGCTCTGAAAATAAAAAGTTCCCAAAGAGTTTGATAAAATTATTTTGATAGCAAGGTTAATTTGAAAAGCTCTCAAAGTTATTTAAAGGCCATATGCTTGTTGTAAAGAAGAAGATCTATTGATATCATAACTAGACGCATTCCAACAAGACCAATTTTCAATCATGTACGCAACACATGAAACACCAAATCTTTTAAGTAATAAAGAGTCAATATAAATACAATCAACTCTGCCACAAACCTCAAATAATTTGATTTCATTGAGGTGTCAGATCTCATGCGAAATAGGGAGTCAATATAAAGATTTAGGCTCCCTAACTTTCAAAACCGACCCAGCGGAGTGCTTTTAAAATGACGTCAGAGGGCGCACACAAATACATATATCAAAGGTTAGTTTTATTAATCTGTTCCTAATTATCATATTTTTATTAATGAATCTGACTGACAATCTGTCAGAAATATCAAAAATAAAAAATAATACAAGGAATTTAGGCCCCGAGAACATACTCGGGCAAAGGGAATGTTTTACAAGGTAAACGATCCGATTTTTGAAATATTGTTTATTTATTATACAAATTAATTGTGGGGACGATTAGTTTAGTTTAGTTTTTAACAAGACGTTATAATGTTCCAGTGGCCGAGAAATTCTCTCAAATATATTTAGAGAGACGAGGCAAATAACTCTAGTCGGGTCCACTTAGTCACGTCTAATTCTATATGTTAAGGAAACTTTCGTCGTTATTGTTTTTGTTTCGAATTTTTGTTTATAATTATTTATTATATTTTATTTGTTTATAAATTTATTTATTTTTTTAAATTATTTTTATTAAAAAAGATATTAGTTGATAGTTACACTCAGATTTTTATGTTAATTAAAAAAATATCTTTCTATTTTATAGTTGGGATGAGTAATTCTAAACATTTATATAATATATGGGGTATTTGATGATAGTAATTGTTGATGCAGTGGATTGTACTCTTTGAAAAAATATTCAATTCTCTTCCTCCATGCAGCGCAATGGAGACATTCCTCTTGCTGTGGGTGGAAAACTTGAGAGATGAATCTCTAGATTAGGGGCTAGCTCCCCTTAATGCACCTTGAGACCTTGGGTTTCCTATTTGCTAACAATGGAGGGGGGGGGTGAAAAGAGAGAGAAATATTGAAAAACAGAACCTAACTAATGTGGTGATGCACCAAATTGGTTGGTTGATCTACTCAGCCTTGATCTACACTTTACACCAGAGAGAAGCAAACATACACTTCATTCGAATGAGAACCTTCACTGCATCAATGTTTCAATAGGGGATCCTATGGAGATATAAGGAGGAAGAAACTACCAGAGGTGTTCTAAGGCACACTATTAGACAATCTGCTCACTTGTGCCTATACTCTGAGATGGACACTTCTTGTTGACCTGCAGAGATGAATTCACAATACACTAGATATGTTGGTATAAACTTATGAAAGCATTAAAGGAAATGATTGAACATAAGATAAGACCATAGACATATGCAAAAGTGCAAGCTCAAATAGAGGTAAAATACTTCTCTAGATTCAAGGTAAATTCTTCAGGGCTTCGCCATACAATGCTGAGAGACCCCTCTCAAAATGAGAAGTTACAATTATATAGAGAGCTTGGAAAATAGATCATTGACCAGTCAAGGGAAAGAAACCCATGTTGTATTAAACACTCTTGCCGTGAAGAATTAGCCCATGTTGCTGCTGTCTCTTCTTAATTACGTATGAGAAAGCCATGTTGTAGGTGCTTAAGTCGTTGCCCTTGTTGTCCAGGCCTGCAAGAGCATGGGTTACTTCTCCTAGCAACCGACAAGGCCATCCCTAGTTATGTTGATTGGGCCATGCTCTCTTTAATGTTGAGCACAACTGGTTGTTCATTAATGGAAAAAATAAGAAAACATGTGTTGCTCTCTTTAATGTTTGCAACCAACCCCTTTATTGGTTTTCGGTAGACTATTTCACCTAAGTGCATTTATTTTTCCTACTGACAACCTCTGTATCACCTGCCCTAGTCTGGTTCATCCTTGGATCTGTGCTTTGACTTCTTATGTCACTTAGAGCTTTTTGAGCTTTTGTCTTATGTGTGTGTGTGGTCACATTTTGGGTTACCCACCTTATTTTCCCCCTCTTTGCTTGGCAATTCAGGTCTCAATGCTTATTATTTCCTCTCGGGCTCCTTTCTTTGATTGCTCGCTCATTCGTTCCTTAAACTCTCGAGTTGTGAATTCCTTCAAACAAAATGTTTGAACAAATTTCTTTAGATGTTTTGTTCGAAAGAATTCTCTTATGCGCTTGTTACCTTTTGACTTTCCTTGCTAGGCCCTCGGGCTTTCATCTCTAAGCTCGTCAAGACAAAATGTCTGAAAGAATTCCCCTTTGCTTATTTCCCAATGACTAGCCTATCACCTTGAGATTGACGTTCATGGACTCGTCATCAGACATTTAAATCCCAATGGCTAGCTTATCATCTTGAAATTGACATTCACAGGTCTATCATCCACTAGGACAATTCCTTTGACATTTTTCAAATGAAATTTTTTGAAGGGAAAGTGACCCTTCGAACAAAATGAAATGGTCATCTTTTATAACTAAGTGCCCCCTGGAAGGACACCTACCCTTTGGACTTTTGGTCTTTCAAAAAATTTCAGACTTTTATGACTATCAAATTTTTTTAGACAAAATGTTCGAAAGAATTCCCTCAGACATTTTGTCTGAAAGAATTCTTCCTTGACTTCTCTTCCTTGGCTTTCCTTCAGACAAAAGGTCTGAAGGAATTCTCTTTTGGCCTGTCACCTTTTTTGAAGGGCAAGATCCTTTCGAGCTTTCTGTCTTGTCCCTTTGCTCCAATCAGCTACTCTTCGCAAGGGCAACTTGGCCTTTAAATTTGCCTTTTAGAAGAATTGTAAAGGTCTCATTTGCCATCTTTGTGCCCTCTGTAAGGGTACATACCCTTCAAACTTCTTGAAAATGACCCTTCGGCCTTTCCTTCCTTGGTTTTCTTTCAGACAAAAAGTCTAAAAGAATTCCTTCGGACAAAAAGTCTGAAGGAATTCTTTCAGTTTGTCACCCTTTGTCCAAAGTGCCCTTTAGAACTTTTAATCTGGTCCTGCCACTGACCAAAGTGCCCTCCGCAAGTGGCATACACTTTGGACTTCTCAAAAACATCCTTTTAGACATCAAAATGCCCTCCAAAGGAAAATTATTGCCTTTTACAAACTGTTTAGACCATTTTGGGTTCTTCAATCGCTTCCACTTATAAAAGTAGACAAGTGATGCACCTGCCCAAACCCGATTTGCACTAGACCAAGCAAAATGAGAAAACACTTGGCTTTTCATGGGAAATGGTCTAACAAAGAAAACTTTTGCACAAGGCAACTAAGGGATGGACTAGCTAGAACATGGATTAAATGACTTGCAATAAAAAGGGGGGGTGCCCAATTTTGGCCTGTAGGACCAAAATTGGTCAACACATTTAGCGATTCATAGGGGAAGTATGTTTTCTATGCTTAGTAAGATTGGTGGCCTAAAAGTTCATTGTGCATGGATTCAGGATATAGGTTGAAAAGATGGCACAGCTTTGTAAAGACCTAAGAACCAACAATGATTTTACCCCAAACAATAAGAAAAAATACACACAAAGGCTAAAAACACTACACACATGCATAACAACACTTTAGGGAAAATGAGGAAAAAACAAGGAAACTATGTACATGACAAAAGAAATCTAGTGACAATACTTAAGATATATCCCATTGATTGGGATATGTAGCTCTTCACCATCCAACTTGGAGAGTTGGAAAGCATTGTATTTATTGCATTGGGTAATGACATATGAGCCACTCCACAAGGTATCAAACTTTGTGTGCCTTCTAGGCTTGGCTCAATCCTCATCCCACTTCTGGACAATGTCACCTTCATAGAAGCTCTTTGGCATAGACCTCTTGTCAAAATTCTTCTTTATTTTTTGTTGGCAGTTGGTCATTACATCCATGGCTTGGTCTCTTGCTTTTTGAAGCTCCATTAGCTCACAATACCTGACTTCTAGGTTGTCACTCTCCACCAATTGTAGCTAATGGGCAAGATCCAAGGCTGGTAACTCAAGTGAGATAGGAAGTATAGCTTCCCTTCTATACACAAGTGTGTATGGTGAATTCCCAATCGCCCTCTTTGGAGTGATCCTGTCTGCCCAAAGAGCTATCTTCAACTTGGCATGCTAAGTCCTTTGATTTTCTTCCATTATCCTTTTTATGATCCCAATCAGAATCTTATTTGTGGACTTGACTAGCCCATTCCCTTGTGGATAGTAGTTGGAAAAAGTGCTGAAATAGATGTCATACTTTAATGCCCACTCACTTGTCTTTGTTCCCAAGAAAGCCAATACATTGTCTGAAATGATTATGGATGGGACCCCAAATCTAGTCACTATGCCTTCATAGAAGTCTAGGACTGCGCTCTCATTAGCCTCTTTCAAAGCTATGGCCTCTACCCATCTTGTGAAATAATCCGTGGCAATCAAAACCCACTTATGGCTAGTACTAGAAGGAGGATTGATCAACCCTATGAAGTCCAACCCCCATTGCATGAATTGTTGTTCCACTTGAATAGGTTAAAGAGGCATGGCAACCAGTCATTGCTTCCTACCAAAGAAATCATATTTTTGACACTTCTTCACCCTAGCGTGAGTGTCGCTAAACAAATTGGACCAAAAGTAATCAACACTCATAATCCTTGCGACTGTGGCCTTGGAGCAAAGTGGCCACCAACTAGTCCATCATGGAACTTGGACAGTACTTTATCAACTTATTCTAAATCAATGCATCTTAAGAGTACCCCTTAAAAGTCCTTTCTAAACAACACTCCATCAACTAGGACATAAGGAAGATATTGGAGTCTAAAATACCTCCTCTTGGTCCTATCAAGACCTTGTGAACACTCACCAGTTCAAAGGAAGTGAATCATGTCTTGTGCCCAGGTCTTCATGATTTTAGGTATTTCTATTGCAGCTTCATCATGGAGTACCAAAACATCCTCCTTTGGATCTTTGTAGTCTATAGCGAGGTGTTCACACAACCCTCTTCCCCTTACTAGCTTGGTGGTCTTAATTCCTACATCATACTTCATTACTTTGGTGATCCACCCCGCCCTTTTCTCATTCAAGTTTTAGCGCAATAAGAAATCTTTTACACTAGGATGTGGCACTATGATGTGAATCTTTTTGTTAGATAACATATATCTAAACTTCTTTAGAATTCATATGACTACAAGTGCCTACTTATCAACATATGTGTATCTAACCTCATAGCCTTATAAGCCTTGGCTAAAAAAGTGAGAGGTTATTTTAAATTCTCACCATTCACTTGAGTGAGCATATCAGAGATTTCCTCTTCATTTCCAAAGGTATATAGATTGAAGTCCTTAGAGAAGTCTAGACTAGTCAAGGTAGGAGCTTGGATGATAGCTTGCTTGATGCCTTTGAAGCTTTTTCTTCTCCTTGCTGTCCACATGAGGAGCATGGAAGTTAGTGGCTTGACCAACTCAACAAAATTAGGAATGAATCTCTTCATAAAATTTATTTTTGTAAAGAAACTTTACTGGCCCTTCTTGTGTTTAGGCAAGGACAATGCTAAGATGGTGTGCACTCTTTCTATATCAATTGACAAGACTTATTTTGAAATGACATGGCCCAAGAGTTTGCCTTTGTGGATGATAAACACACATTTCTTTGGGTTGAGAGATATGTCAAACTCTCTACACCTCTCAAATATTTACCTCAGGTGCTTCAAATGTTCAGTTTCCTCCTTGGAGAAGACTATCACATCATCAAGATAAAGTAACATAATGTCATTAATCAAACCTTGAAAAGCCATATCCATAGCATGTTGAAAAATAACTCCAGTATTTGACAATCCAAATGGCATCTTACTTTATGTGTATGTTCCCCACTTGGTTTTGAAGACTGTCTTATATTGGTCACATTATTTCACCAGGATCTGATTGTATCTAGAGTAACCATCTAGGAGGGAGAATCTTTCACTACCTATCACCATCTGAAGAATCTTCTCCATACTTAGGAGGGGATAGTGATCTCTTAGTGAGACTCTATTTAGGTCTCTAAAATCCACACACAATCTAATCTCTCCATTCTTCTTCCTAACATGGACCAAATTGGCCAGCCAGGAAGAGTGTTTGATAGGGAAGATGATCCTGGACTCGATCAGTTTGGTGAGTTCTTTCCTCATGATAGGCTCGATCTTTGGATGATTGGCCTTTACTTTTGCTTGATGGGTTTGGCACCCTTCTCCAACTCAATGGTGTGTTGGGCCAAACTTGGGTCAAAGCCCTTCAAATCACCACACTCCTAAGAAAAGACATCAATAAACTCTTGGCATAACATTATGAAAGCATGCTTTTCTTCTTTTGTACATACCTTCCCAAGTGCAAGCAGGTTATCCTTGTAGATCTATACCCTTTCATAATTTTATTTCCTGGTTGACATGCTTGCTTTATCCTTCATGAGTTGGTCATCTTCATTGAAGATGATCTCAAGAGTTACCAAACCTTTGGGAATCCTATTGGTCTTTAGCTGAACAATCTGCCCATCATACTGTTGCTATAGCTTCGACTAATTTGTAGAAGCAAACTCAACTTCTTAGAAGAAAAGTGTTATTTGTTGGTCACTTTCAAGCACCTGCTAATTGGTGACATTATCTAGTATAAAGGCCTCACAATCACCTTTAAATGGTGCTAATTCTTGCTTTAGCTCACCCCCTTGGGGATATCAAACTGAGCACCAACTGCTGCTAGTCTATTTGCATGTTGGTTCTCCTCTCTTGGAATGGAAATGATGTTGAAAGCAATGAAGCTCTCCACAAGGTCCCACACTCTATGCTTGTGTAGTGTCCCTTTCTTAGGGGCTCCTTTTTCTTTAACAAAGCTCTGATACCACTGTAATATCCCTTCGGATACCAAAACAAAAGCTCTAATACCACTGTAATATCCCCTTCAAATAGGGAATATAGAAAGACAAAAGCTCTGATACCACTGTAATATCCCCTTCCGATAGAGAATATACAAAACTCTATAAGTTCTGATACACTGTATTTGTGCAAAATATTTTCAAATAGATAAATAAATCACAGTATAATCTCTTATTTATTTGCTCATATGCTTATAATAGAGGTCCTCTGTCAAGTATATAAATAATATTGAAAATACGGCCTTAAAAACTTGAGTATTTCACAAACTGGGAATAAAACCTGAATCTGGTATGTCTCGGCCTGCTGTGTCAAAAACACAGTCGCCGATGTCGGTTATACTACCATCGTCGGTCGATTGGGGTCGTTAACTTGCCGACGTTGGTGATAGGTTAGCCGATGTCGGTCTCTGTGTGAATTTGTACAGATCTGTACGGACTTCGTACGACCACCAATATAACATGCCCTATTTGTTGGACCCCTGATCTCAAGATATATGACTCTAATATAGAAGATCTCTATCTGTATAACTTATTGAATCAAAACTTATGAAATAAATACCTGGAATACTGTGATAATTTTTGTATGAAGTTATCTCTCAAACCTGTAAACCTCTGTGATAACTTCTGTATGAAGCTATCTCTCAAATCGGTAATAGATCAGCTGATATTTCACAGCCTCTGAATCGCACACACTGAAGAGTGGACGTTATCCAATGCAGATGGCATCCTGGAACCCTTGGCTCAGTTTTCACAGAAGAATTCTTCAATATCAAAATCAATAATCAAATCATTTCATAATCAATAATGGCCTCCATGAGAAACCCTTATACCCTCAAAAATATGTGCTTGCCCTAATTAGGGTTTCTTAAATTAGAATTAGGGTTTCTTAATTAAAAATAGGCTAATAATTAATATTTGATTAAATCAATCAAATATTAATATCTCCCTCAATACATGTCGGATCCTCGAACTGTCTGAAGCTGGTGAATCAGGGAATGATTTTGCACATGACCATACCAAAATAAGGATGCTCTGCTACATGTCAAAAGTCGCTAAATAATAGGAGCTCAGGCAAAATGTGTCTGAAAGAGCCCGAATGAAAGCCAACTGTAGAAATTTTGCTAATCGAAGCCAAGCCAAGCTCCATCAAGACCCTCTATCCATCCTCTCAGCCTATGAGGCTTGCATAATAGGCTAATCATCAAGTCTGTCGATGTCCACTAAAAAAAGGGACATGACAATCTGCCCCTCTTGAAATTGCTTGTCCCCAATCAATCTCAGAACAATGAACCACTCGATCCACCTGGATCCTAAATGTAGTTATGCTCTGCACTGTTGTTAATCAATGCAAGTTCCTGCAATATCCTCTGAAATATAACCAAGAGGAATCCACAATCAAACTGGCAAATACTACTCAACCAGACTCCAAAAGCACAACTGCCATAGTCAAGAACCCATGAGAAACAAACTTTTGAAGTATGATAACCCAAGTAAAATGGACAACTCAAACTGCCAATTCCATCTACAAAAGATGGTGCCAATCCATCCCATAACTGATCCCTCTGTAAAGGTGGCACGACCAACTGTACCACACTATCAGCTGTGTGAGAAGAATCAATCTGGAGACTCGACTCCACTAGTATCCCAAACACATCAGGACCAGGGACTCCCAAATCTTGAACATGTGTGTCAACACCAACAACATGTTCCTCAGCAACAACTACAGGAACATACTCACCAACAACACTCAATGTACTAACCTCTGAGTATACCTCCACACTCAGAATGCCAGCATCGGACTCATCCTCATCTAACTCTGAAGAAGTTATTGCTGAAACTACCTCATCATCACAATCTCCAGCTCCCTCGTCCTCTGCAACTAACTGAGAGTCCAAATCCTCATGACTAAACTTGACCACATGTCTCTCAGAATCCTTGTGAGCCACCTTCATTGCCTCTATCTTAGGCTCTGAAGCCTCTGCCTCTGACTCCTCAGAACCATCCTGCTGTTCGAAATATTTTGATTCCGAATCCTCACAATACGCCCACATCACACGATGTGCCTTGCCCTTAGGCCTCAAAGGACAATCGTGATTGGCATCATATGGATCTTTACAGTATAAGCAAAGCTTTTTCCTGCATAGACTGTTAAGAGCCTCTTGATCCAAAGGTGGTGTTACTGGGTTGGCCTTTGAATCATGCTTAACAAACATAGGCCGTATAGGCCTATCAGCTATCCTGAAATGGGTCAGCGATAGTCTCTGATTAACAGTAGCACTCCTGTTATCCCCTTGCTCCCCATTCTATCAAATAGGTGTGTTCATCCTCTTTACCATAGTAGTGAGTGCTTGTAGTGCCTGTGTCATCTCACGGTAGACTTCTCTGATGTCCTGATCATCATTATGCCTGTGGCCCCAGTGTGGGCTACCATCACGCCTGTCACTCATGGTGATTGGCTACTGCGTGTGAAATACCTGTGTGGTCCCAACTCTTGTGTCTGCATAAGATCTATAAACCCTCAAGATGGCAGGAATTTGGCTCTGGTCTACCCAACAAGATGGCAGGAATTTGGCTCTGATACCACTGTAGTCCCTTTCTTAGGGGCTCCTTTTTATTTAACAAAGCTCTGATACCACTGTAATATCCCTTCGGATACCAAAACAAAAGCTCTGATACCACTGTAATATCCCCTTCAAATAAGGAATATAAAAAGACAAAAGCTCTGATACCACTGTAATATCCCCTTCCAATAGGGAATATATAAAACTCTATAAGTTTTGATACCACTGTATTTGTGCAAAATATCTTCAAATAGATAAATAAATCACAGTATAATCTCTTATTTATTTTTTCATATGCTTACAGTAGAGGTCCTCTGTCAAGTATATAAAGAATATTGAAAATACGGCCTTAAAAACTTGAGTATTCTGCAAACTGGGAATAAAACTTGAATCTGGTACGTCTCGATATACTGTGTCAAAAACACAATCACCGACGTCAGTTATACTGCTGTCGTCAGTCGATTGGGGTCGTTAACCTGTCGACGTCGGTGATAGGTCAGCCGATGTCAGTCTCTGTGGATCTCTGCCTACTGATGTCGGTCTCTGTGCAAATCTGTACGGACTTCGTACGGCCACCAATATAACACGCCCTGTTTGTTGGACCCCTGATCTCAAGATATATGACTCTAATACAGAAGATCTCTATCTGTATAACTTATTGAATCAAACTTATGAAATAAATACCTGGAATACTGTGATAACTTCTGTATGAAGTTATCTCTCAAACTTGTAAACCTCTGTGATAATTTTTGTATGAAGCTATCTCTCACATCGACAATAGATCAACTGATATTTCACAGCCTCTGAATCACACACACTAAAGAGTGGACGTTCTCCAATGTAGATGGAATCCTGGAACCCTTGGCTCAGTCTTCACAGAAGAATTCTTCAATATCAAAATCAATAATCAAATCATTTCATAATCAATAATGGCCTCCATGAGAAACCCTTATACCCTCAAAAAGATGTGCTTGCCCTAATTAGGTTTCTTAAATTAGAATTAGGGTTTCTTAATTAAAAATAGACTAAATAATTAATATTTGATTAAATCAATCAAATATTAATATCTCCCTCAATACATGTCGGATCCTCGAACCATCTAAAGCTAGTGAATCAGGGAATGATTCTGCACATGACCATACCAAAATAAGGGTGCTCTGCTGTGTGTCAGAAGTCCCTAAATAATAGGAGCTCAAGCAAAATGTGTCTGAAAGAGTCTAAATGAAAGCCAACTATAGAAATTCTGCTAATCGAAGCCAAGCCAAGCTCCATCAAGACCCTCTATCCATCCTCTCAGCCTACGAGGGTCGCATAATAGGCTAATCATCAAGTCTATCGATGTCCACTAAAAAAAGGGACATGACAGCTTGTAGGACTTGAGTAAAGAGTTCTTGGTCAAGCTTCGACCCCTCACTTGGTTCACAATCAACTCGTTGTCTCCAAATACATGTAATTCTTTGATTCCTCTCTTCCTTGACCATTCTAGACCATGAATAAGAGCTTCATATTATACTAAATTACAAGTGCAGGAGAATTGAAACCTAAAATTTGAGAAGTATTTGTCCTTTAATGGTGAAATCAGTATTACTCCACTACCAGCTCCCAACTTGCTTCTAGATCCATCAAAAAATATATACTCCAAGACCAGCCTCTTTAATGAACTTGGAAGGATCATGCTAAAAATTGTCATTTCTCCATTCATCTAGGAGCAGGTCAGCAACTCCTATAAGGGAAGATGATGGAGATTGATCCACTTGGAGCTCTTCTTCATCAATGATGGTGTAGCTCACATTCACCACTTTGGGCAAGTATGGCTCTAGGTGATCTTTGTGGATGGGCTTTGACTTAATCTTCACCTTAGTTCCATACTTTGTCCTAAAAACCATGTAAGACCAATTGGCTGCCAAGTATCCACCTATCTTGGATGTGAAATCCCTTGATAAACAAAGAGTGAAGTAAGGAGGAACATATGCTACTACCACATCATGAGGGATTGAGAAGGTCAGATAGGCATGGAGAGTCAGATTCAAGCCTCTTACCAGTCTCAAGGTCTTGGCTGGTGATCCATCCAACTATAAGAACTCCTTTAGTCATTTGCTCATATTTGAGGCCTAACTTATCAGCTATGCATTTGGGCATAACTGAGGTGCTTTATCCACTATAAATAATGCAATTATGGACCAAAAAATCACCAATAATCAAGGACAAATAGAAAGGAGGGACCTTCTCATCCTTCTTTGCTTGACCTCCCATGGGAGGAGCCCCACTTTCTATCAACACATTATCATTTCTAGTTGGGGCAACTTGCTCACCTAGCCCATGTAATTCCTTTTGAAGTATATCCTTTTGCCCTAACAATGTTAAATAATCCCATAATGAGATGTTCATGTGCAGATTCTTCATTTGGTCCACTATATTGATTGGAGGAATGCCCCCTTTGGAGCTCTCCTTGGGGACATTCATAACTTATGGTGCAACCTGAGGAGTTGAAGCTGCAATCGACGATCTGTAATTGGGAAAATTTGATTTTCTTGTGATGAAAGAGACACTATAGGTGATTGAGTATCTACTTGAGCTTCATCCATAGCTCTCCTCTTGGACTTAGTGTTGGCTAAAACATAATCATTCTGATTACTTGTGCTCCCCATATAGTTAACTATGTAGAACTCTCCTTCCAAGTGATTCATAAGAGTGGAATCAGATTGATCCTACCTATTTTCCATCCCAAGTTGTGTTGGCATCTCAAAACTTGAGAATTGGGCTACTTGGTCACCTTGTGTGGTCATGCTTTGATTTGGTAGCTCACTGGCATAAGCAACCTACTCTTGACCATGCCCTAAGGGTGGATAATTGGGTAGCTCCTGCGCTAAATTATTTTGAGTGGGGATAAGAGCATTGGAAGATGAAGGGGCATTTGGATTATAGCTTTGATAAGGCTTGACTTGTGTAATTTGGCCCTACCCTTGATTATAATTCTGAAAGGGAGGTCTATTTTGTCAGGATCCTACTGCCCACTAAGGGCACACTTGATTACCTTTGTATTAGCAACTAAACACGGAATTTAACCAAAATGATAAGTAACTAGAAATATGAAACAACACAAAATATGAGAGACAATACCCAATTGTATTAATATTCAATCAGAAGAAAATACAATAAAGAAGATGCCACACTTCTTCTTCCCACACCTCTAGAGCTCACCTATAATTCTCCTTCAACACTTCACTCTCTCAATTACGGTCACAACAATCAACTCAAACACAGAGTTGTTGTTCACCTCCACCAATCAGTAATAATGCTGTTAGTACACCAAGTACACAACCATACTCCAAGTAGATCTCCCTTCTCTTGCAACAACCTGCAAATCAACAGACCTTACTTACCATGTAGATGTCTCTACAACTTTAAGAACCCTTGTCCTTGCCTCACAAAGTCCTTATGATTCTTCAACCAGTACCCTGGTGGATCTTCTACCAGAACTTGCACAACCTACAACTCTCCCTGATCATACACACTCAACACCCCTTTGGAACTAGGAGAAGCTAATCCTTGCTCTCTTCTACAAGCCCTCTTGGCTATCTAGCACTCTTGCTCTCTCACTCTTTTGAAGGAGCTAATCTTTGCTCTCTCACTCTAGTACAATTTTACAATATAGCCCATGAGTCTATTATATAGATCTCATGCATACAATAATTAGAATTTCTTAATTACAATAATTAGACACATAACTCAAGACTATAATTAGCCTCTTAACATGCAAACAACCGGTTCGTTAACAAACTATTTGTCAACTTGCAATTCTGGAACCGCACAGGCAACCGACGTCGGTCCCTATCTACCTGGAGATGACCGACATCGGTCGATCCTAACTGATGTCAGCAGCTTCCTGTCTCTCCCTTGACCGACATTGATTGGCCTGACCGATGCTGGTGTCTGTGACACTTCAACAACTCCTCCTGTTCGCATCCTGGTGAAGCTTTTAGCTCTACAACCTAACAATCTCCCACTTGGAGATAAATAGCTACACCTGTACCTATACTTGTACCTCCATCTAATTCATTTCCTAGCTTGTATCCCTCTTCAACTTCAATCTTGAAGACCAACCACCACATAACCTGTGGTGAACCTCCTGTCATCCAAGTAACCTACCACATTCGAACCTACAACTCCATGTAGTGAAGACCTTGACCCTGCATAACATGTTAACCTGCTGCTAGTCCCTCTCAAATACCTGAGAATCCACCTTCCCTGAATTGGCTCCAAACTCTCTGACAACTCCCACTGCTTGGGAAAACTCATGTCTACACTCGACCTCATGTGATTTTGAACACTGTTATAAGCTCAGCTTGAACTATCCAGCCCTTGGTGTGCTTACCGATTTTGCATCCTGCATATTGAACCCCGCTAACACCTTCTTCACATCAGCTCCCACTGGAGACAAAATCAACCTGTGATCTTCCATGTCTCTCATGCCAAAGAATTTTGTTGCTCCCAAATTCTTCATGACAAACCATTGAACTAACCTTACCTTTAGCTCAGCAAAATCCTGTATGTCTGAATCTGCACCAAGCATACCATCCACATACAGTAACAGGATAATGTTGCGACCATCATCCACCTGGTAAGACAAACACAATGGTTACACTGACATTGACTGAAGCCCTGCTTTGTCATCCACCTGTCAAACCTATACCACTGTCCTGCAGCTTCCTCAAGACCATATATCCTAGCCTTCCGTCTCATGTATCCATCCACTCTCTTCTTTAACCTGGGAATCCATACATCTTTTAGTGCTTTCATCCTGACTGGAAACTCTACCAAATATCCCACTTGGTTCTCTTCTGAAGAATTCATGCCATGCTCCCACTATTTCCTGGATTCTACTTGCATTGCCTCTTCACGTCTTCCTAGTTCTTGACCATCAGTGAGCAATAAGTAAGAAGGTGAACAACGAATATGAGGTTCACTTACCCTTTCAGTCCTCCACATAGGCATTTGAGACTCCTTGATAGCTTGTTGTCCACCCAACATCCGTTCCAGTGACTGATCTCAGCCATCTCCCAATCTACACCTGACCGATGTCGGTTCCCTGCGACTGACCCTTACCGTCGACATTAGTTCCATGACCAACACTGGTGTCCCTTTTGACCGACGTCGATCTTCACCTAGCCGACACTACCGACTCCTCTGATTTGCACATGATTGACGTCGATGCCTATCTGTTCGATGTCAGTTTCTCCTGACCGACATCGGTAACTGTGTTCTCCTGTGAGTGATGACTTTTTACTCGCGAGCTCACCTTGAATCAAAACCCTATCCAAATCAACATAGCCCTGCTCAAAATAATTCAGTCCCCTCAGCTGATCTCTGTCCGTCATCTCCTCCATAAACACCAAGGCTTTTCAGTTCTTAAGTTTATCAAAAACATCTATCTTTCACTTAAGAACATGCATTCCCTTCTTACATATATGGCCAAGCCTACAAAGCCACATCTCTGTAACAGAAGGTGAATTAGTAATATAAGTAGATAGATAAAGGATACCTACTTTCTTACCACCATCTAATTCAAGTGCATCCACTGTGAGAGTTACTGTGCATCTCTCATCACCCAACTTTCCTGAAGAAATTAGACTCATCTCCAAGACTAGTACCTGCATGACCTCATTCAACACCCGTGTGTTAGCTGTCTGTAATTTTAGCTTCACTTCCCCTTTGCCAACAATCTGACAAGGCTCACCAACCCCTAAATAAATCTCTCCAAAGTCTCCCTGGACATACCCATGAAAATATGCTCTATTTCGGGCTGCATGGAAAGAGGCAACAGAATCTATAATCCAAGATTCTACTTTATCTAGAGCATCCTGTGCAACAACACCTACAACATCTGCTTCTTCCTTTTCTTCATGCTAATCTTCTATGAACCAGCAACCTTTCTTTACCTAATCTTTCTTTCCATCAATCTGTAATTGGCCATTGGTGCTATTCAGTTTCTCCATTCGTAGCTTATTTTTTTCTACCATTGCTATACTCCCACTCAATCTGAAACCCCTGAGAGTGACCTGTAATCAACAAAACACTTAACACGCTCTAACCACCTGTTAGTGTACTTAACCACCTTCTGATACCAACATATCAAGATTGGTACCAACCTGGTCCACCTGCTCCACCTGCTCTGATACCAATTATCAGGATCCTACTGCCCACTAAGGGCACACTTGATTACCTTTGTATTAACAACTAAACACATAATTTAACTAGAATGATAAGTAACTAGAAATATGAAACAACACAGAATATGAGAGAATATACCCAATTGCATTAATACTCAATCAGAAGAAAATACAATAAAGAAGATGCCACACTTCTTCTTCCCACACCTCTAGAGCTCACTTGTAATTCTCCTTCAACACTTCACTCTCTCAATTATGGTCACAACAATCAACTCAAACATAGAGTTGTTGTTCACCTCCACCAGTCAGTAACAACGCTGCCAGTACACCAAGTACACAACCATACTCCAAGTAGATCTCCCTTCTCTTGCAACAACCTGCAAATCAACAGACCTTACTTACCATGTAGATGTCTCTACAACTTTAAGAACCCTTGTCCTTGCCTCACCAAGTCCTTATGATTCTTCAACCAGTACCCCAGTGGATCTTCTACCAGAACTTGCACAACCTGCAACTCTCCCTGATCATACACACTCAGCACCCCTTTGGAACTAGGAGAAGGTAATCCCTGCTCTCTTCTACAAGCCCTCTTGGCTATCTAGCACTCTTGCTCTCTCACTCTTTTGAAGGAGCTAATCTTTGCTCTCTCACTCTAGTACAATTTTACAATACAGCCCATGAGTCTATTATATAGATCTCATGCATACAATAATTAGACTTTCTTAATTATAATAATTAGACACGTAACTCAAGACTATAATTAGCCTCTTAACATGTAAACAACTGGTTCGTTAACAAACTATTCATCAACTCGTAGTTCTAGAACTGCACAGGCGACCGTCATCAGTCCCTATCTATCTGGAGATGATCAACGTCGACTGATCCTAACCGATGTCGGCAGCTTCCTGTCTCTCCCCTGACCGACATCGGTTGGCCTGACCGACGCCGGTGTCTGTGACACTTCAACAACTCCTCTTGTTCGCATCCTAGTGAAGCTTTTAGCTCCACAACCTAACATATTTGTCTGTCCAAACTGCTGGCAGCCTTGATATGGCCTATAATTCTAAGCTTGTTGCCTCTTGAAGGAAACTAACTCATTGGTAAGAATTTGTAGTAGGATTTTAAATTCATGAAGATTATTTGCAGGGGTAGCATCCAACTTCTTTTGATTAGGCCGAGGAGCTAGAGTGGGTGTAGCAAGGTGCACTAAGGGCTATAAATCAAGAAAGAGTGGCATATGAGGTCTAGGAGCTATCTTTCCTACTTGAATAAGTCAATTTTCAGTGGCTATGGCTATCTGATAAGTAGTGGGTAGAATATGTCCACCCATGGATTGTATCATGATATCAATGTCACTATTCAGGGCCTTCAAAAAGTAAAGGAATGCATAGCTTGGGGTTGGCCTCATGAGAATTAGGAGTCTGTCCCAAGTCTTTTGGAACCTAATGTTAAAATCTTGCATAAATTCATGTGGGGCTCTCTTCATGGTGGTCAATTGCTCAGCTAGAGATAAATGGCCATTTTTTCCCCCAAACCTATTTGTCAAGAGGGTCACTAACTCATTCCATGAGCCAACTGAGTTCATTGGCAAGGTCCCATACTAGCCCAAAACTTTTCCTTTGAAGTACAAGGTTATAAATTTGATGGCTACATTTTCCTCATTGATATTATGAATGTTGCAGAGGTTGGCTATATTTTTGATATGCTCGATAGCAGTGATTAGGCCCTGTCCACTAAAAGGAGGAACACTTTTGAGAGCTATCCCTAGAAATGGGTCATGCTCTAAAGGTTCAAGGGATGCTAACCATTGAAGGCCACAAAAGGGAAAGCCATGATTATGGAAAGATTCAACCGGGGTTTCCTTGAGTAGGTGTATTTTATGACTAGTTTGGGAAAGCAGCTTGCTACCTAAGGGTGAGTATTTACAAAATTTAGCCTTTTTGTTGAGTTCAAAGGCAACTCAATAAATTTGAAAGGGACACCCTAGAAGAAGATCTTATAGTGACATTTGGCATGGGATGCTAGGTTGATCATGAATCAGAGGCTGAGTTCCTGAATGGAGTTGTCAGGTGCTGGATTATAGCTCATTCTTTTGGATTTTTTACAATATCAGGATCAACACCAGTCCTAAAACTTGTAGGACTCAAAAATTGTCCCACTGGGCATACCAAAAACTATTGATGTAGTGGATTTTACCTTATGAAAGGATACTCAGCTCCCTTCCTCCATGTGACACAATGGAGAGATTCCTCTTGCTATGGGTGGCAAACTTGAGGGATGAATCTCTAGATTAGGGGCTAGCTCCCCTTGATACACCTTGAGACTCTAGATTTTCTATTTGATAATAATGGAAGGGGTGAAAAGAGAGAGAGATACTAAAAAATAAAACCTAACTAATGTGGTGATGCACCAAACTGATTGATCTGCTCAACCTTGATCTACACTTTACACCAAAGAGAAGCAAACATACACTTCATTCGAATGAGAACCTTTCTCACATCAGTGTTTCAATAAGGGATCCTATGGAGATACAGGGAGGAAAAAACTACCAGAGGTGTTCTAAGACACACTATTAGACAGTTTGTTCACCTTTGCCTATACTCTGAGTTGGACACTTCTTGTTGACCTGCAGAGATGAATTCACAATACACTAAATATGTTGGTATAAACTTATGAAAGCATTAAAGGAAATGATTGAACATAAAATAAAACCATAGACATATGCAAAAGTGCAATCTCAAATGGAGGTAAAATACTTCTTTTGATTCAAGGTAAATTCTTTAGGGCTTCACCATACAATGTTGAGAGATCCCTCTCAAAATGAGAAGTTGCAATTATATAGAGAAATTGGAAAATAGATCATTGACCAGTCAAGGGAAAGAAACCCATGTTGTATTAAACACTCTTGTCATGAAGAATTAGCCATGCTGCTGTCATCTCTTCTTAATTGTGTATGAAAAAGCCATGTTGTAGGTGCTTAAGACAATGCCCTTGCTATCCGGGCCTGTAATAGAATGGGTTACTTCTAACAACCGACAAGGCCATCCCCAATTATGTTGATTGGGCCATGCTCTATTTAATTTTGAGCATAACTGGCTATTCATTAATGGAAAAAATAAGAAAGCATGGGCCACTCTCTTCATTGTTTACAACCAATCCCTTTATTGGTTTTTGGTAGAGACTATTTCACCTACGTGCATTTACTTTTCCTACTGATGACCTCTGTGCCACCTGCCCTGGTCTGGTTCATCCTTAGATTTGTACTTTGATTTGTTATTCCACTTAGAGTGTTTTGAGATTTTGTCTTATGTGCACATGACCACGTTCTGGGTTACCCACCTTGTTTTCCCCCTCTTTGCCTGGTAATTCAGGGTCTCAATGCCTATTATTTCCTCTTGGGCTTCTTTATTTGCTTGCTCACTCATTCATTCCTTAGGTTCTCAGGCTTGTGAATTCCTTCAGATAAAATTTCTAAAGGAATTTCTTTAGATGCTTTATCTAAAGGAATTATCCTTTGGGCTTGTTACCTTTTGACTTTCCTTGGTGGGCCCTTGGGCTTTCTTTTTTGAGATCCTTTAGATAAAATATTTGAAGGAATCCCTTTAGACAATTTGTTTGAAGGAATTCTCCTTTGATTACTTCCCAAATTCTAGCCTATCACCTTGAGATTGACGTTCACAGACCTGTCATCAGATATTTGAATCCCAACGGCTAGCTTATCATCTTGAAATTGATGCTCATGGGCCTATCACCCATTAGGATAATTCTTTTGACATTTTGCAAATGAGCTTTCCCAAAGGGAAAGTGATGCTTTAGAAAAAATGAAATGGTCCACTTTTATAACTAAGTGCCCCCTGCAAGGACACCTACCCTTAGGACTTTTGGTCTTTCAAAAATTTTAAGACTGTCAAATTTCTTCAGACAAAATGTCTAAAGGAATTCCTTCAGACATTTTATCCAAAATAATTCTTCCTTGATTTCTCTTCCTTAGCTTTCCTTCAGACAAAAGGTCTAAAGGAATTCTCTTTTGCCCTATCACTTTTTTCAAAGGGTAAGCTCCTTTCAGGGTTTTTGCCTTGCCCCTTTGCTCCAATCAGCTGTCCTCCACAAGTTCAACTTGGCCTCCAAAGTTGCCTTTTGGAAGAATTATAAAGGTTCTATTTACCACCTTTGTGCCCTCTGCAAGGGTACATACCCTTCAAAATTCTTGCAAATGACCCTTTGGCCTTTCCTTGGTTTTCCTTTGGATAAATTTTTTGAAGGAATTCCTTCAGACAAAAAGCTTGAAGGAATTATTTCAGTTTGTCACCCTTTGTCCAAAGTTCCCCTTAGAACTTTTGATTTGGTCCTGCCACCAACCAAGTGCCCTCCATAAGGGCCATACCCTTCGGACTTATTGCAAACATTATTTTAGCCATCAAAATGCCCTCTAAAGGAAAACTATTACCTTTTACAAACTGTTTAGACCATTTCGGGTTCTTCAACCACTTCTACTTATAAAATAGACAAGTGATGCACATGGACAAACCTGATTTGCACTAGACTAAGCAAAATGAGAAAACACTTAGCTTTTCATGGGCAATGGTCTGATAAAGAAATTTTTTGCATAAGGCAGCTAAGGGATGGACTAGCCAGAACATGGATTGAATGACTCTTGCAATAAAAAGGGGGGGTGCCCAATTTTGGCTTGTAGGACCAAAATTGGTCAACAGTAATATGGGCATGGGAATTTACATTGACGTCCTTGTGTGGGGCCTCCTTCACTTCACCTACCCTACCTTAACCTATATATATATATATATATATATATATATATATATATATATAACATACCTTATATAGATAATTTTATAATTAGTAGGTTAAGGCATATCAATATGCACATGGTTGATGTGTAAGCAAAGCAAACAAAGGAGCAATTGGAGTGAACTGGGGCAACAGGGGAAAAGGTATATGCATGTCAAGCAAGGTCAAGTCAAATTAGGTAATTTATACTTGGTTAAAACATAGGGGAGGGTGAGGGGATTGATAAAGGTTCCCATTCCTATTATTTGTATTATGTACATATGCAATGGTCTAGATACTTGGGATATAATATCATTCATATTATGTATGTGATAGTCTATAGATCTCGATTATATTACCCATGTGTGAGGGGGGAGGGGGTGGGTCAAGGGGAGGGGGTGTGGGGCTAATTTGGATATATAGTAGGGTCATTTAAGACCCTAAACTATATCATGGTCTACCTCTATTTATCTATAAGGGAATAGGAGGGAAATTAGATCATAGTCTCATTTTGATTGTTATCCATCAATAGCTGCAAGTGATGGGGAACAACAAGAAGAGTCCTAGATGTCTATATTTATATCTAGGACATCGTGAGTATGAGATGGAAATGAACATGAGAATGATATCTTCCACTCTGATTTATTCTTCCCTTCTAATCTACTCCTAAAATATTTCCAATTTGATCCACTATTCCCTTTTAGTTCTTGTTTTGATTCATTCACTAGCTAATCAAAAACTAGAACCAACACTAGATATATCCCCTTCCTTTGACTATAAAATAGATATGGGAGGTTGAGCCCTATATATACATATACACCTCATTGATAGGGGCAATGATGTATATATTGGGGTGAGTTGATTGATTTGGGATTGAGGGTGACATAGGTGGGACATATAGATAACCAATCATCTTGGGGTTATTGGATCAAGCAATGAATGCGGGGTGTTATTACACACTTGTAAGTAGGGAGAGGTGGTTCCATTTCCTCTCCCCCTCCCCCTCCCTCTCCCTCTCTATTTTAGTGGGAGAGGAAGGTAGGGTTAGGGACATCAATGGAGAGTTAGTTGGGGTAATTTCCTATATCATCCGTTATGAGTAGAGTAGGTTAGGGCAATGCCTCTACTCAAGGCGAGTAGGGTTTGATCTCCAAGAGTAACTAATAAATAGAGATATAGTCCTCTTATCTATGATAAATAGCTAATAGATATAGATATAGGCCTCTTTATATATATATATATATATATATATAAAGAGGCCTATATATATATAAAGAGGCCTCTTTATATATATATATATATATATATATATATATATATATATATATATATATATATATATATATATATATAAAGAGGCCTATATATATAAAGAGGCCTCTTTATATATATATATAAAGAGGCCTATATCTATATCTATTAGCTATTTATCATAGATAAGAGGTCTATATCTATATAGATATAGATATAGGCCTCTTTATATATATATATATATATATATTCCCTCTTGATCCCCTATAAATTGAAATGGGGATGGGTAGATGGGTGTTGGGATATAGAGTAGAGAAACACCCTATCAATATGGCAGTGTAGGGAGCTAGGCTAGAGGGATAGAGATCCCTACTTGTGTATGTGGGTTGGGGTGCATGGCTTGGTAGAGGTGTCTGGGTATAGGTAGAGGTGGGTAGGTGGGCATGGATGAGTAGGGTAAGGTGGGTGGGGGTTGGGTTAAGCTGAGAATCATCTTGGGGTGTTTGGAATAGAGGGTAGGTGCCGTCAGTGCTATTAAGTGGAGGAAGGGTGCCCTCGATATTCCCTAGAGAATACCTTGATCTTCCTTGGTAGATTGGTTGAGGGTAAGTTAACCTGGGATGTCAGATTGATTTTATTAAATTCAAGATAACTCAAAATAGATTGGGATTGACAGGATCAAGGTAGGTCTTACGAGAAAGGGTGTGTAGGTGGGGATAGGAGCATAGTGAATAGAGGGATTATCTAGGTGATAAGGTAAATATAAGAGACTATCGAGCATGTTCCCCTACCTATGTATATAGGTTTGACTATTATTCAGGTTGCTACCTTTGAGCTAGGAGTAAGTACTTAGATGCTTGCCTCCCAACTATTAGTAAAGAAAGAAGTTTGTAGAAGTCTAGTCATTCTTTTGGAAATGAAGTTAAGAATTTTGACTACCCCAACCCCTCTTTGTATACGGGTAGAGAGTGTCCTAGAGTTTGGCCAATGGTTTTGATGAGGGGCTTGATAACTAACTAGGCCTGGGGCCTATGATGAGATGGGAAGATAGATATATGGGGACTTGACTGATGACTATATATAGCTATCAACCATTATCTATATTTGTGTTTTTATAAAGACTAAATTAATCATCAAACATGAGGGTAGATGAGGGAGTGATTAGGGATGATGAGAGAGAGAGTGATAATCGATGAGGGAGTGATTAGGCATGATGAGGGTTGATGAGGGAGTGACTAGGGATAATGAAGGATGATGTGGACTGATGATAATGTGATTAAAGATGATGAGGGTTGATGAGGGATGATGAAGGATGATGAGGGCCGATGAGGGAGTGATTAGGGCTGATAAGGGATGATGAGGATTGATGAAGGAGTGATGGAACAAAAAGAATGATGTTTTGATTCCTTTTGTTTTAATTGGAGTGTATGAGGGTAATAATCCTCATTCATGTCAAATAGATTAGGTAGGGTCATGATGGATTACTCTAGGGAGATTGTCATATGATTTCCATGGTTAAAATAGGATATTATCAAGTCTATCATGTTATTTAAGTAATAAGAATTATAGTATTAACTATGAAGTGATTCACTTATATCTATCTCTTTCACACCTCTACACTAGTGAAAAAATATCTATGGGTCTACATTGATGTTGGGATGTAAAAGTGATTCAAAGGTTCAATTCACAACCTAACTCTTCCTTTACCTTTACTTTAGTAGATGATAGATGCCCCCAAATATAGATAGTTAATGGTGAAAAGAAAGAAGTAAATGCAAAGTTATCATATTTTTGTTGAGGGTTAGACGTATCGGTCGATAAGTCCATGTATGATCCATCCCATCATATTGCATAGATGTTGCATACATGTCAGCATAGGAGGTCCTATCTCTAGCATTCATCCTTGTCCCTATTTCGACTAATCCATACCTAAGCCCCTATCTATATATATATGGCTCCCCATCTCTATCTTGACTAGTGACATCCATATCTAAGCTTAGAGCTTAATAAGTCAAATATATATCCAGTTTGCAATCCTAAAATTTTTAAAATTAAGTATTGACTAGAATAAATTTTGAAAAACTAACTTCTAAATTATAACTCCTACATCTTTGGAATCGATTTCAGAAGATGCAAAGTGGACCTAATTTGTTATATTTATTAAAATAAATTTGAAGTATAATAATCTAAAATGTAATATCAATTAAATGTACACTTATACTTATTTATTTTAACAAATGTGTAACAAACACAAACAAACAATAATCACTAAAAACCCTCTCACCAAATGTGTACACTCTTTTTAATACATAGGGTGTATGCCATTTACCACATAAGGCATATGCCTTTTGATTCAAATTTTAAAACTTTTCCAAATCTCCAAATAATTCATTTCAAGGGACGTATGCCCTTTGTGAAAAAGGGTGTACTCCCTTTAGGCTCAGGACCAAACCATTTACAATTTGCCATGTTTTTTTCAAAAAAAGGGCATATGCCCTTTAAAAAAAAAATTCTATCCACATGAATGTCACTTTTTTTGTCTCCCAACTTTTTGCATTGACCCTGACCTATTTACTTATAACCTTTTTTCCCATCAATATATATATGTACGAAGTGAAACCTTAAACTAAAGAAAAGAAAAACTTAGATGTTCATGTTGACAACAAAAAAAAAAAATACTATCCTCACAACTTGAATTATTTATTTCATCCTTGACATTTTATTTCTTCTAGATCGTCCACCTATATAATATCCACTATATGCCATGCTTGTATTTCCCTTCCTCATCAATGACCCTTATCCTAGGCTCTAATCTATTTTTAAATGGGCCAAAGCAGTGTCATCCATCACGTGATGAACATTTTGATTGATCTTTTAAAAATATGCTATCGACCTGTCACTTGCAATTCCTTCATTTATTTTTAACTACTCTACAAAATCTTGCAACTTTCTTGAACTCATTTCAACTATTTGATTGACTTGTATTTCCTATCTTCAATCTTTGAATTTGATGATTTTTTAGTACTTTTTATTAAAACTTCAAAATTATTAAATCTACTAAAAGTCATTTGCTTCTATTTTTGATTTGAGTGATGTTGATTATTCAGAACAGTCTTCTTAATCTTATAAAATGCATGATAAAATCTTATTATTATAGATGTTTAAATTTTTACAATATAATTTAATTTTTTTGACAATTTTTAACAATATAATTATATTTATGACATTGTTTTATTTAAAAAATATTTAATCATAATTTAAATTATATATATAAAAATATCCTTCTAAATTTTACTCAACAATTTTAAGAAACCTTTTTCTAAATCGACTTCCATAGATTGGGGCACAAGAAAAATTTCCTTTTAACTTAACTAAAATGGCCCAAAATGGTATCAATAGTAACTAAAGATTTATCTTCCCAAAGAGAAATGTGGAAGCTTCACCCAAATAAGAATTGCATTGGGTATGTCTTTTAACTATGTTAAAATCTATTGATCAATGGTTCATATAGAAACCTATATGCAAATAATAATATTAAATTGTGCCATTCCGAATTTGATTGTTTTTATAGTTCATTATTTTAGAGAAGAATCTGTAAAAGATAGGTAAGGTTGCCCATAAATGTTTTCATTTATTCCACGTGTAAAAGTGGAATGTGATAAACCATTTGCCTTTTATTTTTTTTTGGTTTTAATGTTGAGTATCATTGTGACTTGTGTGATGTATGTCACTAAGGGAGTAGGATGTAGGAAAATAAAACAAGGAATATGAATGACAATTTAATAAAAAGGAAAGGGAAGTATTGTATATAAAAATAATTTTAAAATATAAAAATTAGATGTATTTTATTTAAAATATTATATTATTTTTAAGAATAGAAAATTTATTTTTATTATAAAATTTTCAATCTTAAAAATAAATTGATATAAAATATAGATAATTTTAATATAAAATATTAATATTATATAATCAATATATATAAATTATGTGTGTTTAATTTTTTTCATATATATATATCATAATTTTTTATGTTATATTAAAAAATAAATTTTACTTGTTATTTCAAGACTTTAAAATTAAAGACGGAATGTTAGTAATTTTAAAAAAAATATATAATAAAAGTAATGAGTCTTTTGATTTTTCTAATTTATTTTATTTATATTTAAAAAATATAATATTAATGTCTAAATTGAAGGTATTTTAACTTTTAATTTTATATTTAATTTAAGAATCGTCATTTGTATTTAAGATATATTTCTTTTATTTGACATTGATGTTTCTTAAAAAATGATAATTATTGTATAATATTTAAAGTAGTAAAAATTATATACTTTTGTAATAGGTGAATGTCTTA
Source organism: Torreya grandis (assembly GCA_037957365.1). NCBI lineage: Eukaryota > Viridiplantae > Streptophyta > Pinopsida > Cupressales > Taxaceae > Torreya > Torreya grandis. The sequence goes on along the minus strand of JARHVA010001095.1, from coordinate 249,974 downwards.
TCATTCAATTTTAATTGAGGAAGTGTAATGCATTAAATTTTTTATATCTCAACGAGACCAATCCAACCTTCAGGGTAGGAAAAGTCAAAATATTATCTTTTCAAATAATAATATTAATATAAAAATAAAATAAAAAATATTTCAAACTAATAAAATTATGATTTTGAAACATCAAATTATATATATATATATATATATATATATATATATATATATATATATATATATATATATATATATATATATATATATATATATAAAAGATTAAAACTCAAAAATTATAAAAAACAATTATTTAAAATACAAATCTTAATAATATAATTTGAATAAATACAATTTAAAAAATCATTATCATATAACTAAAAAATTATTTAATGTATAAATAATCATTTAATATATTCAAAAACTCATTAAGATGTATTTAGAGATTGAGTTACCTCATGAACATTTCTATAATTATTGACATGCACTTAGGTGTATAAAAAAATACTCATAACAAGTCTTACCACATAATCCATGAAAGTTAGTCTGGATAAATCTAAACTTGGGATTGTTACAAATAATTTTTTACATAAGAATGAGAAGCTTTAAATAATGAATGTTATATGGTGTAATAGAATAAGGAAGATATCTATAAATAAAGGAAAATTAAGATAAATAAAATCATAACATTCTTACTCACGTATAGTATGTAAGCACATCATGACATAATTGTTGAAGAATCGAATGAATTGTTTTTAAAGTTACATGTTTATCATTGTTTAATGTAATTGAAAAAACAAGATATTTATATATTTATATTTATTATATTATTTTTTAATTAAAAAATCTTTTTATTTCTAAAAGGTCTCATTAAGTTAGATAGATGTTTTTATCTCTGTTTAATAAAAAGACAACTACCATAAATGTTTCACCTTTCTCAAATTTCTATGAAAGATAAAATCATGCTTGAAAATTTATAATTTGTTTTTATTTTGTTTAATTTAAATATGATAAAAAAATAATAAATAATGTATTTTTCAATATTTTTTATTTTAATATATAAAAATATTATTACTTCTTTAAATTTTTTTTTTTTTTAATAATTTTTATAAAAAAATAAAAATATAAAACATTTTAATATTTATGAAAAGAGAAAAACTCTCTTCATTAAAATTTATATATAAAGAAATTGTAACTATTGCAATTACGGGTTATATAAAAGAATTGATAGGGGGGGTTAAGTTGAAATAATAGAGCCGGGGTGAGGTGGGGACATACTTGAAATGTGATAGGGAGTCAATATAAAAACTGTTAAACCTCAAATTAATGATTTAAGATGGTAATGGGTATTCAAAATACTTGAAAAAATATATTACTTTCAACTGCTACAGAAATAAGCTATATTTAATAAATGAAACAAAATGATTTACTATTTAAAATTGAAACAGAAAGTAATCAAATAAAACAAGCTTAAATGTTTGAAAATATGATCAATTAGAATTTGTTATTATCTGTTGACACCTACTTTTATCGTGTCTAAAATCCAATTAATTATATATAATGCTTTCGTAAAACTAAGTCTTCAATTATTAATATATAACATTGGTAATTATATAGTATTAATAATTTATATATTATAATAATATTTTATATTTCTTTTTAATATATATAAATATAGATTGCACAACCGTAATTATAATGATAATTTTGAGTTGTATTAAATAATATGATGTTATAATAATTATATTATATTATTTATATAATTAAAATATTACATATATGAATTATTATATTTAAATTTAATATATATATTTATAATTAATAATATATATATTATATATAATTTATTATTATAATTCATTATATAGTAGTATAATATTTATAATATGAAGATGCACCATAGAGCTGGGTGAATGTGGTGGGCTATGGCTGGAGGGACCTCGATTGTCAAGAACATGCATATGATCCATGGGGCAAAGAAGAAATTCACTTTCACTGGATGATAGTATTCTCGCCTCACCGCCTCCAAATAAAATATGCATTTCAGTGTATATGTGAAGAAGATGACAAGAAGCGCACTCGGACTTAAACACCAGAGACCTATGTTGATATGAGATGCTGCTGCCTGCATCCACTGTAACCACTCAGTTGAGGCATTAGCCTTCCATAGTATAGCTTGGTTGCTCAACCCCAAACATATTCCAAAACATCCAATGGGAAATCTCAACAGGAATGGCCATTTTTTATCTACAAGGAGCAGTATGTCATCGTAATCCTAACCCGCACACCACAAAAATTCATAAACTTACAATTTATACAGTTTTATATTCAATCATTCTAAATTCGATGCTAGAGATATTAGAGATAGAGATAGAGATGAGATGGAGATGGACATGAACCTTTAACACATCAAACTCGGGGCCTTTCAAAGCATCAAAGTATCTTCCAACCTGAAGATTTACATTGGTAGTCAACTGATAGTTATTTGGACACTCCGCTTCCTGTGTTTGTGGGCTACATGTAGATTTAGGTTGCGATTGCTGTTGCAGTTGTGATAGCGATAGCGAGTTGTGTCTATTAATGGTTCTGAACAAAGAGTAATTCTCCTTGTGCGTGGTGTAATCAGTAAAACTAGCTCTATCGTCTTCTTTGTTTAACACGAAGAAAGCCATTCCAAGAGAGAGATGGCAGTTCAGCTTCGTTTCGCATGGCTTCTTTTGCTTCTACTTCTGTTTCTGCTTCTGTTTTGCATTCAACCTCTGTCGTGCATTGCTTAATTCAATGTTTCCCTTGACCAGGAGCGGATTGGATCTGCAATTGCCAGCTTCAGCTTCAGCCTCAGCATCGCCATTGCCATGGTCTGTGGAGGCTTCTACGTATATAGATACGGAGAGAGGTTTGTCATTCTTCATTATAAACAATTATATATGCTTGCTATAAGAGTGTCCTGGGTTATATATATATATATATATATATATATATATATATATATATATATATATATATATATGCAAAATGAAGATCATCGTGGGTTGAGGAGAGGAGAGGAAAGGAATATCGGTTTTTCATTTTCATATGCAGGGATGTTTTTGCGAAATCAAGTGTCTTTTGTGAAGTTCTTGTGTCTTCTGTATGTAAAGCCAGGCCTTGTGTAAGTGAAGTATTAATGTACGTATTTTCATGAATATGACATCTCTATAGGGTATGCTTTTGAACATGTCTCCATCAATATGAATCAACCTTTCATTATGTTACATACAATCATAATAAAAATAAAGTTGAATTTAAGAAAACAAACGAAAAGTTTTGAGACTTTAAAGCTAATATCGTGACATTTAATCGGTTGAGTAGTAGAGTTATCTATCTCAACGTCCAGACTATGAGCAGGTGGAAGAAAGCTTAAAACTGATAGACGTGAACTCATTAGATTAGAACCCTTCACAATCTCTGCAGGGAACTCAAATGCCGAATCGAGATAGATGATGGAATTATCCTTTGGAAAAGAATAAGGCATGTTATCTATTGACATTAACACTTGTAATGGAGAAAGTATGCTACATGCCATTACAAAATACATGTGTTGCCTTTCAATATAAATTTTCAACGCCGCTATGTGTCTACGACCACTACAGTTTTACAAGAAATTATGTAAAAAGAAATACATTGTTTTTCATTCTCATTATATCGACACTTAATTGCTTCATGGAAGTGGAGTTGGTTAGTGTTAGGGAGAATAACACACTAGACATTTTTATTAAGTCTTAGTAGATTAGATACTCTTGATGGAGAGTGCCTTGTCTAGTGGATAAGAACTTTATTATTACAATAAACCAAATATGAACTACTTTTTCCTAACCTCCGACTGTTTTTTCAACCATGGAGGCCACTGCTAGTTTTAAAGTATAGTAGCAATAGCCCTGGGCTGTGACCCCATAATTGTATCATGTCACACCCAAACATGGAAAAAGGCAAATTGCAGTACCTTGCCGGAGCCCCACTCAGATGAAAATCATGGAAATCATGGAAAACATTAAAATATTTGTATGAAAATCAACCTACATATAAGAATATTGACCTTCTTATGTAACTATTGAACAATAAATTAATATATAATGAATATGTCTCTGAATGTCTTTCTCACATGAAAACATTGAAACAAGAATACTACACAACTGGTGATAAATTTCATGATGAAATGTTGATTTCCATTATGATGAATGGTCTTATTTTTGAATACACTAATTTCATTTAAATGCTATAGCTTAACGGTGCCACAGTTGATTCTATTTGTGATTTATTAATTCAATATGAGAGATAGTTTGCAAGGAAGAAGAGTACACCTACTGAAGAGGCTCACTATACAAAGAATAAGTCCCAACATAGAAATCATCACCTTGTACAAAAAACATTTTATAATATCTCTCTAAAACACTCTTTGAGTCATTCTCTAAGGCAATCTCCACATCGTTCTAGATAGTCTCCATAACATTCACATCGCCACTCTCTAGGGTCTTCTAAATGCAGGAATCACCACAAGCACTCTTCTCATATCTCTTCTAGTGATTCGGGTTCTTCTAAATCTCATAGACAGAAGAAATAACCTAGATGTTTCAAATGTGGTGGTATTGGACATCTTGCAAATGTATGTCCTTCTCGATGAGCTAGTTCTCCATGTAAAAAGAAAGTTGAAGCAAATTATATGGATCATTCTAGTGGTAGATCTTCTGGTTAATCCAGTTATTTAGGATATTCTATGGTCTTGATGAACCTAATAGAATATTTTGATTGATTAGTGACTGGATGTTGGAGGATCAATTGAAGGATGGAGGACTATTTCCTTCTCCAATTATCTATTCACTCAGAGTTTGGGATCATGCTTGAATAGCAATTTTGGTAGTAGTAGTTTGCTTCTTTCAAATTTTTCTAGTTTGGGATTCCTCTCATTTTATTTTCATGACATGGAGCAAGTAGTGTTAATTTATTTTGATTATCTTGGTGCATAGCTTCTCACCTCTCACCTGAGAGGAGGAGAAGATATTGCATTTGTTGTTGTTCTTTGATCATCCATTGGTGACAATATGAGTTGATAGGGGTTGCTAGCACATTCAATGTTGATCAAAGGTCTTCAACATTTGTTGGAAATTAGGGAGATGTCCCATACACAGTATAGTTTATCACTTGGATGGGTTTCAATGTGGGACCTTATGTAGATCGATGTAGTTGGACATGCTTGATTGTGTTCTACTACAATACAATATGATGGTCATCGGGGATGAGTAGGCCTTGATCATGTTCATTAGCCATTTTTTTCCATAATTCACAGGGGTGGGATTCGTTATGGAGTGGCATAGTTTTTTTGGGTTAGTTCTAGAGGTATAGTGTACCACTTATAGTTGTGATAGAGTTCTTTTGATGACTATAGAGTCATTACTCCAGTTCAGTCATCTGCTATACCCCTTTGTATCAAGGGAGAATTTGTTGGATTATTTTATGATCTAAGGTGTTTTTATTTTTATGTCTTATATAGTATTTAATTTATTGTATTATTTTTTAATAATTAGTTGGTTTATAGGAATGTTAGTTATATCCCGTAACCACCCCGTGAAAAGCTTTTAAAGCTTTTCACCTCTCTTTGTAAATAATAATTAGAGAATAATACATTACTATTTTGTGTGTGAAAATATTTATTTTGTAATGTGATTTATTGTCTACATTTTCTAGGGCCAATAAGCAATTGGATATTGAATAAGATGAACAAGGAAAGAAATCCCAAAGTTTTTATAAATGTGAAAAAATCGAATCCATAAATTATTAACACAAACAAAATACAAAACATACAAAGCAAGAATAGGTATGGGGAAATAAGGAAAATGCTTCAGGTAAGCACATTCACAGTGTTCATAAGCTTCCTTTGCATAAATTGTTTAGATGAAAATGCAAAGAAAAGTAGTGAAGATTGTAATAAATCCTTTAAAAAGACATTTGTCTTCAATTTATCTATACCTATTATTTCTCAGGCCTTGTTTCTCCTTACCAAAGGCCTACTATACATAAGGTTAAGCTCACTCATGATTTTATCTCTATTAATAAGTTATTTTTATACATAAGGACAAGCTCTTATATGTAGGGTCATATGCACTACGAATGTAGAGGAAGAGAAGTGTTCAATAGGGTAGAATAAGGTGTATAGGAGCCTCTCTAGGTTTTCCAAGCTATAATATCTTGATCCCTATTTTTAACTCATGTGTTTTTATTTACCATTTCATGTGTTTTTATGCTTGCAAGTGCCTAAATGTACTCTATTCTTTGTGGTGGGGTTATCATGTATGTGTAATTTACATTGAAAGTGTTACTCTTATCATATTTCATGTGTTTGTGTAGACTTTCACAAAGAGTGTGTGAATCCATGTTTGTTGTACTCCCATTGTAGGGTCTATAAGAGCCTCTAAAGTAGTTTTCAATATTTAATATCTTGAGCTCTATTTTTAATTCATGTGTTTTAATTCACCATTTCATGTGTATTTATGCTTTCAAGTGCCTAAATGTACTCTATTCTTTGTGGTGGGCTCATCATGTATGTGTGATTTTAAGTACATTAAAAGTGTTACTCTTATCTTATATCATGTTTTTGTGCAAACTTCCATGAAGTCAGAGTGTGTGAATCCATGTTTGTTGTACTCCCATTGTACTATGTAGTGTATACTTATTATTGTTGACTTCTTCATTCAAAATGTTCAATGAGCTTATTAAATATTGCCATCAATGTCTTTCATATAAGCTACAACTGAAATTAAATTTTTTGCATACAATCTCCATAGACTTGATATTCTAGGATTCAAAAATATTATTACTAACCTTTGAAATTTACAGCAGGCATGTTTTTGTTCTTTTAAAGTTTTAAAAATTTAATGTATCCATTACATTTTAACTATCTCATCTACTACATACAAAAGTTCATTTAACTTGTCCTTGCATCGCCACATGAGGCATTGCCATATTATATAGATTGTTTCCAAATGAATTGGTATGTTATGTTTCTATAATGTGAAAAGATAATCTCTACTTTGGAATGTTACACTATCTACAAAAAATGTAATGCCTTCTCTGTCAAGGGGAACACCTGGAACAATAAACATGCTCCGATGCCTACTCAGTCAGGATCTTGCTCTACCAATTAGAGCACATATGATTACTTCTTGTATTAGCAACTAAACACGGAATTATACCAGAATCAATAAGTAACTAGAAATATGAAACAACACAGGAATTGAGAGACAATACACAATTGTATTAATAATCACTCAGAAGAATATACAATAAGGAAGATGCCACTTCTTCCTCCACCTCAAAGGTTCGCCACGCCTCAAGACCTTCTTCCCTCTCTCTCTCTCGGTCACAACAATCAACTCAAATATAGAATTGATGTTCACCTCTCCAACCAGTCAGTAACATGCTGCTAGTTCACCAAGTACACAACCGTACTCCAAGTAGATCCCCTGCTCTCTGCTGCTACCTGCAAATCACTAGACCTTACTCACCATGTAGATATCTCTACACCCCTGAAGAACCCTTGTCCTTACCTCAACAAGTCCTTATGATTCTTCAACCAGTACCCCGGTGGATCAGCTCCTTGACCTTGCAGACCTTGCAACTCTCCCTGATCATACACACTCAACACCCCTTTGGAACTAGGAGGAGCTACACTAGCTCTCTCTAAAAGCTCTATGGCTTTCTAGCACACTTTTACAATACAGCCCATGAGTCCATATATAGATCTCATGCTTACAATAATTAGACTAACCTAATTACAATAATTAGACACATAACTCAAGACTAAGACTACCCTTCAACATGCAAACTAACAGTCCAAAAATAGACTCTCCGAAATCAACATGCGAATTGCCTGTTCACGCACAGGCTGCCGATGTCAGCTCCTCCATGATCGATATCGGCCGACTGGTAACCAACACCAGTTGCTTCCTCACTGCCATCTGATTGACGTCGGTTGATCAGATCGACACCGATTTCCCTGCAACTGATTCTGCAACTCCCCACAACTCTGCATCCTCCATAACTTCTCCTGTTTGCATCCTGGTGAAGCTTTTAGCTCCACAACCTAACAATCTCCCACTTGGAGATAAATAGCTGCCCCTGTACTTGTACCTATACACCATCTAAATTATTCTCTGGCTTGTATCCCTCTTCAAGATCAATCCTGAAGACCAACCACCACACAATCTGTGATGCTATACCTGTCATTCAAGTAACCTGCCACATCCGAACCTACACATCCATGTAGTGAAGAACTTGACCCTGCATAACAAGAATTATTGCTGCTAGTCCCACTGAACTGCCCTCCAGTACACCTTCCCTGAATTGGCTCCATACTTTCTGACAACCCCCAGTGAATGGGAAAATTCAGGTCTACACTAGACCTCATGTGATTTCTAACCCTGTTTCAAGCTAAGCTTGAACTGTCCAGCCCTTGGTGTGCTTTCTGATTCTGCATCCTACATAATGAACTCTGCCAACACCATCTTCACATCAGCTCCCACTAGAGATAAAATCTCCATGTCTCTTATGCCAAAGAATTTTGTTGCTCCAAATTCTTCATGACACACCTCTGAACTAACCTTACCCTTAGCTCAGCAAATCCCTGTATGTACAAGCTTGTTAGAAAATCACCCACATACAGTAACAAAATAATGTTGCAATCATTATCCACCTAGTAAGATAAATAAAATAGTTACACTGACATTGACTGAAGCCATGCTTAGTCATCTACCTGTCAACACTGTACCACTGTCCTGCAGCTTCCTCAAGACCATATGCCTTGGCCTTCTGTCTCATGTGTCCATCCACTCTCTTCTCTAAAATGGGAATCCATTCCGTCTCACAGTGGTTTCTTCCAGCTGACAACTCTACCAACAAATACTTGTTTGGTTCTTCTCCAAGGACTCACACTCCTCATCCATGCCAAGCTTCCACTGTATCTGGATTCTACCTGCATTGCCTCTTTACATCTTCTTGGTTCTCAACCATCAGTACGCAATATAAAGAAGGTGAACAATGAATATGAGGTTCACTTACCCTTTCTGACCTCCACATGAGCGTTTGAGACTTGTTGACAGCTAGCTGTCCACCCAATATTAGTTCTAGTGACCGATCTCGGCCATCTCCCAGTCTGCTCCCGACCGATGTCGGTTCCATGCACTAACCCTGACTGCCGACGTCATCTCCCTGGATGACGCCGGTATCCTTTCTGCTGACATCGGTTCCTTCATGACTGACATTGGTCTTCCTATTGTTGACGTCGGTTACTGTATGATCGATGCTGGTACCTGTGTTCGTCTGTGAGTGATAACTTTTTACCCGCGAGCTCTCCATGGATCAAAATCCTAATCAAATCAACCTTGCTCTGCTCAAAATAATTCAGTTCCCTCACCTGATCTCTGTCCGTCATCTCCTCCATGAACACCAAGGCTTTCCAATTCTTTAGCTTGTCAAAAACATCTGTCTTTCGCTTCAAAACCTGCATTCTCCTTCTACATATGTGACTAAGCCTATGAAGCCACATCTCTATAACAGAAGGTGAATCAGTAATATAAGTAGATAGATAAAGGATACCTACTTTCTTACCACCATCTAATTCAAGTGTATCCGCTGTGAGAGTTACAGTGCATCTCTCATCACCCAAATTTCTTGAAGAAATTAGACTCATCTCCAAGACTGGTACCTGCATGACTTCCTTCAACCACTGTGTGTCATCCATCTGCAATTTTAGCTTCACTTCCCCTTTGCCAATTCTTTGGCAAGGCTCACCAGCTCCTCTCCCTGGGGCTGCATTGAAAGAGGCAACATAATTTGTTATCCAAGATTCAACTTCATCCAAGAAACCTCCCAAAACATCTTGTGCAACAACACCTACAACATCTGCATCTTCAGTTCCTTCATGCTGATCTGCTACCAACCAACAATATCTTTTTCCCTGCTCTTTCTTTCCATCAATCAGACCATTCATGCTATTCAGTTTCTCCATTCGTAGCTTACTTTCTTCTACCATTGCTATACTCCCACTCAATCAGAAACCCCTGTGAGTAACCTGTAATCAACAAACACTACCAGATCTGAAACCACCTGTTAGTAACCCAACCAAAAGCTCTGATACCACTTGTCAAGGGGAACACCTGGAACAATAAACATGCTCTGATGCCTACTCAGTCAGGGTCTTGCTCTACCAATTAGAGCACATATGATTACTTCTTGTATTAGCAACTAAACACAGAATTATACCAGAATCAATAAGTAACTAGAAATATGAAACAACACAGGAATTGAGAGACAATACACAATTGTATTAATAATCACTCAGAAGAATATACAATAAGGAAGACGCCACTTCTTCCTCCACCTCAAACGTTCACCACGCCTCAAGACCTTCTTCCCTCTCTCTCAGTCACAACAATCAACTCAAATATAGAATTGATGTTCACCTCTCCAACCAGTCAGTAACACGCTGCCAGTTCACCAAGTACACAATCGTACTCCAAGTAGATCCCCTGCTCTCTGCTGCTACCTGCAAATCACTAGACCTTACTCACCATGTAGATATCTCTACACCCCTGAAGAACCCTTGTCCTTGCCTCACCAAGTCCTTATGATTCTTCAACCAGTACCCCAGTGGATCAGCTCCTTGACCTTGCAGACCTTGCAACTCTCCCTGATCATACACACTCAGCACCCCTTTGGAACTAGGAGGAGCTACACTAGCTCTCTCTAAAAGCTCTATGGCTTTCTAGCACACTTTTACAATACAGCCCATGAGTCCATATATAGATCTCATGGTTACAATAATTAGACTAACCTAATTACAATAATTAGACACGCAACTCAAGACTAAGACTAGCCTTCAACATGCAAACTAACAGTCCAAAAATAGACTCTCCGAAATCAACATGCGAACTGCATGTTCATGCACAGGCTACCGACGTCGGCTCCTCCATGACCGATATCGACCGACTAGTAACCGACGCCGGTTGCTTCCTCACTGCCATCTGACCGACGTCGGCTGATCAGACCGATGCCAGTTTCCCTGCAACTGATTCTGTAACTCCTCGCAACTCTACATCCTCCATAACTTCTCCTGTTTGCATACTGGTGAAGCTTTTAGCTCCACAACCTAACATTCTCATATGTACATTTCCTTGTTGGAGGCTCGTAATATATACTTTCAATATAGGGTGTCAATTTCATGAATAATGGTTGCCCTAATTATTCTGTGACTACTACGTTATATTACCAACTAGTCAGATTACCCTAGTTGCTGACACACCATTGTAATCTTGTGGTGACCTTTACGGTGATTTATATAAGCATTTCATTAGTAAGGGTTAGTGTTGTAAAGATTATTCTTAACTTGTTTGAATGCAAGTTGTTGTTTATTAGAAACCAATACTATGAATGTTAACTATGGAAGATTTAAGATGGATGAGTGGGAATTAGATGATTGCCTCAAAGAAATTTATGCTGAGATTGAACAAATGGTATACATTTTTAGCTACTATACTTGAAGTTGAATTTGAGTTGTATTATTTTTTTATTGATGTTAATCTATTGTGACATGCATTATGTTATGAGAACGAAGTTGGTCAAAAGTCCTCATTATGTGCAAGTGATTAATTTAGACATTCCCCTCACCCCCTCAAAGATCGAACAAGGAAGCTATATAGATCATCAACAATTGGTGATGGTATTCCCACTATTATAAGACAACCATCCCCTACCCATGAATAACCAGGGGTGCAATCCCAATATGAGATGGAATATTTATCAAATAAAGATATAAACAAGGGGATAACACATGTAATTTTATGATGGTCCATATATTTTCAATGCCTAATTTAATATTCTTTCCACATATGTAAAATACTCAATATTTGTGAACTATGCATCCCTATTTTGATTTGTTACATCTTTTTTTAATACTATAGGAGGAGGGGGTGGAGTAGACTGAAAGTGAAAAGGGGGTGTCCTTGAAGTGCCCAATGACTATTTTTCAAGAGATGTATGGAAACGTTTGGTTGTCATTAATGTTTGATTGTTCCTGATGTTAAATAATGTTTCTTTATTCCCTCTTACAAAAATCAAAATTAGAATACTTTTGATACACCATGCAATTTTTTATGTTTTTTTTTAATGTTTTAATTGGAAGGGGTGGAGTAAAGCCACGTGGACATGGCTGATAGTCACCTACACAATGACTTAATCCCTACATATATGCATATTTGTTGTACTCTCTCTTTCATTTTCCATGATAAATAATTATGAACCATGCATCCCTATTTTTATATGTTACATCTTTTTTAATACTATAGGAGGAGGGGGTGGAGCAGATCGAAGGTGAAGAGGGTGTCCCCGAAGTACCCAATGAATATTTCTCAACAGATGTATGGGAACCTTTGGCTGCCCTTAATGTTTTATTGCTCCTCATGTTAAATAATGTTCTTTCTTCCCTCTTACAATAATCAAATTTATAATAATCTTGACATACCATGCATTTTTCTATGTTGTTTTTGTTTTATGTTTTAGTTACAAGGGGTGGAGCAAAGCCACCTGCATAACGACTTCATCCCTATGAATTTGCGTATTTTTTATACTCTCTCTTTCATTTTCCATGATCATAACCCTATGTTGTTCCATTTATGTTTGGAGTTTTACTCACATATATATGTCCACCTATGTGGAAGGAGGAGGTGGAGTCATATGACCTCGATGATGATGATGATGATGAGGATGTTAATGAGGTTGATGACTAGCTTCCAAATGCTTCTCAATCTAAAATGGAGGAGGAATTGAATGCCGTAAGAACATTTGATTATCTTTGATGATGTTATCTTATGTTTGTTATTTTATGATTTTAACATTTTATTGTGTTTGATGAAGTTATATTTTATTTATTGGTTTGTGATTTTAACCTCACATCTCTTCCTTGTTGAATGATAATATGTAGGTGAGTACAAAATCAAGGATTGGGGTATTACGAGGTAGAATGTGCACCTTTATTTATTGAGGCCATGTGACATATTTAGAGCTAATGGTGGTTGTCCATTTTGGTCATGAGATAGACTTAACACTCACCATCGTAAGATTCATGATCAGTAACTCATTCTAAGGAGGCCCCCTAGGTGTGCCAGAAACGGGAAATTCAAGATTAAGGGAAGAGAAATCAATAAATACAAATAGAAAGGAGGCCAATAGATCAACTCTTGAAAAATTAGAGCATCAATAAGAGACATAGGCTAGAAAGATCATGGATGGATAGGGAGGATGTGTCTGAGTTTTGTTATCTCAGTGAGATAGACTTGAAGTCTATCAATGATGAGATGGGTGCATATGATTCGAGTGAAAACTTAGCACAGAGAAGGGAAGCCTACATTCAGTGAAGAGAATATCATCGATGAATGGAGTGAGAAAGGGAATGGGTGGAGCAACAATAAGGTGCATGAAATAATGGACCTCAGGTTAAATGCATTATGTTCATTAGTTTTCATGAAGTTAATTTTATGTTCAATTCAACTTACTCAATATTAACATTGATTTTTTTACAACAATCACCATTCCAATTATAGAGGGATGACCTTCAAGCCCATTATAGTGATGAAAATCACATTCATTTGAGAGAAATGCATTTATGGAATGGTAGATATGTTCATGGGGGGGGGGGGGGGTAACAACCTTTCTTTGAACCCTGCCATTATATATTTTGATAGTGTTGTGTATTATTAGTGCATATAGGATTTTAGTGGAGACGAGTTGGTGTAGTCATAGGCATGGATGGACCATGTTTAGGAGGTATGATAGTTACTTCTTATTTATTGAAATTGACAAGTTTATTCTTCATATTGGTTGTTATTCTTATATTTTGTCAAGATTTCTAAATTGCACATTTTCAAATGCAGGTGTCGAGGGTGACATGCATATATGTGCATGCATGTGGTTGACTGATTCTACTTATTTATCCATTTCTAGAGGCCTAATGGCCACTAAATGAACATTGATATTGCCTTGTGGCTACTATCTTGGACACTATTATTTATATACATATATTTTGGCATAATATGTATAAAATGTATGATGTGTGGTCAAACATATCATTTGGATAGGATATTTGAATACAAATGTTTCATTTTTGGTTTATGTTGGATACCTAGTTTTTTTATATATGATTTAAGCAATGAGTTGGTGGTTAATTTTTATTTAATGATGTATTGCACAATCATGCATGGTTCAATGATGCAATTAATTTTCTATGTACTCATCATATATTTTTTACATGTATGATATCTGATGTTTTCGATAGGTGATCTATCATCTTCACATGTATACCTTATTATCCTTTTATTCTTTCACATGTTGGTGACAAAGTACACATGTTTGTATGTCTCTATATATATAAAAAAGTAACTATGGTGGGAAGGAGTGAAATATAAGATATGTATGTGTGGCTTATCTCTCTAACATTATTTTGTCTCATATCATGTGTTTGTCTATTTAGGCAATTGACATAACAACTATTGATTTCTATGACCCATGGTTCAAGGTAAGGGAGGAGGGATGAGAAGGAATGGGGGAAAACTCCAACACATTAGAATGACCATGCCACAGGTAAATATTTCATACTCCAATATAATTATTTCATTATTTTAATTTAAGTTAGAAAACTCTCTTTGTGCAAGGAAATTATTCGTAATATAAAAAATTGGATGTTCTTAGCTTTTGAATATTCTCATGGACCCTCGTTCATGTTTATATTTTTTTAGATTTTCAATGTTAAAAATATTTAATGTTATCATTGAATTTCACATGTATTTTTTGTAGATGAAGTCCCAAATCTAAAAGAGAATGTGGCTTCCCAATTGCCCAAGGACATGGAAAACTTCTCACAAGGATGAGAACCCAGAATGCAATGGGCACAAAAGAACATCTTAGTTTGCAACTGTCACTAGTGGCTATACAAAAAATCATTCAAGAGGGAAAACCATTTTTTGACTGAGCTTCTTGATGGTACAAGGGCAAAGGTTATAAATTTGGAAATTGCAATGGTTAACAACACCAGAGAGGTTGAGAAGTTTCACCATGTACTTCTCACACTGAGGGATGAGAAGATGAACATTGAAATAAAGTTTGTCAATCTACAAGCTTCCTGTGCCTACACAAAAACACTCTATGGTGTAAGGGTGGAGACTGTGTAGGCCATGCAATTAAAGCACAAAGGAATAGTTTCCACATATGAGCACCAACTACAAATTTTGATGGTGGAGTTTGATATCTTATTTGCAAAAGTAAATGGGATGTCTCCCAATAGACATGGCATTCCATACATGAAAAATGATAATTAGTTATGTGAAATGACTTATGTGTTCAGTATTCCTTGATGTATGCTTATGAATTTGGATGGAAATCAATTGAAACACATGCTTATTCACATTTTAATCTATGAAATTGATGTTTATTTGCCATCGATTTCTTACTTCATCTTGTGTATTTAAGTTGTTTATGAATGAACAAATGACTGTGTTTAGAATTTCTATAGGTGAATGTTAAGAGACCTAGAAAAGTATGGTAAATGGTTGTTTACGAATATATTTTGACTCTAATTCATGTATAAATGTGTGTTCATGATAGTTGATCACCATAGAATGTTTTATAATGAGTTCCAAGTGATTGGAGGTTTTATAATGTCAAAGGAGTTCATTTCCATGTTCATTGTGTATAATGATATCAACAAATGCTTCACCTTGTTCACAAACCTCTTTAGATGATTGTAGTTGGTAGTGAGCAAGAATTTGGTGTTAGGGGTATTGATACAACATGGGAATTATGTAGATAGATCTAAATGAGTAAAAAATGTTCTTGGTGTTGAATACCAAGATAAAATATTGTAAAACCCTAAGTAATGGAGAAAAGCTTTTTGTTTGGATAAACAAGTAACACAAATATTGTATTTCTTGTGCAAAGGTAATGTAACTGACTGTCAAAGAATGAAAAAAGGTTAGATGACAACTAGTTTATGATGATTATTATGTTTTAGGTAAGTAAACATTTGTGTTCTATTAGTATTTAAAATATTTAGCATATTAACATCAAATGCTTTGATTTTGTTTCATAATCTTTTAAGATGACTAAAGGACTCAGTCCTACATACCCTATGTGTTATCAAATTATGTCTTGAACACTGAGTAAGGTGAAGATTATGTTTTGTGGGATTATTGAATGTGTGGATTATCAATAACATGATATAAAATTTATTTAAGAGTCTTTGAACAATATATTTGGTCATCTTGTTAAAGGATATTCTATGTTTGAACAATACAACTCTATTTCCTATGAAAAAGAGGACTGAGTATGTGTTTATTATGAATTGAAAAAATTGTAAAATAAGTGGAAACTAAAGAATACTAGTTATAAACATATATACAATTATATAATGTGTTTTCATAGATTTAAGTGTTTGAAGTTATTTAGAGTTTATAAACATAGTTCACAATCATGCAAACCACTGTGTGTTAAGACACAATCTATAGAGAAGTAAGGGTAACCTTGAATAGGGGCATAACGGATTGTCAAATAAAATGAAAAAAAAGTATAAGCCTATGAAAAACTTGGATAATTATTAAAGTGGTTGGCAAGCCATTTGACTAACTTACAACATAATAGTTCTTTATAGTTGTGCACTATTCTGAAGACCACTGTATCTATATACATAGTCAAGAAAACATTAGAGAGAACACATGATCATAGGTAATGGAGTGAGGTTCCAACACTTGGAAAATATGTATTGAATTAATATAAGCCTAAAATAACCTTCACATTTATTTTAAATTATATAAAAACCTTGGAATTTAACTTTTACCCTTCTCAGGTTGTGTAGACTGTTAAGAACCCTATTCTAGGGTTTCAATGGAAAAATGAGTACCGTGGGAGAAAAAATTGGTAGAAAATACCAAATTTTTGTGAAAATTTAGGGATTAATATTATTTCAATGATTTTGAGATTTTTATATTGAACATGTATGATATTGTATAGTTTTGAGTAGACTGTGCTATCACAGAATGGTAACAAACCTACAAGACCTAATTTGAGAGAAAGATGTGTCTAAAAAGGTGACCAAATAGAGGATTTAGGTAGTTAAACTTTGTGAAATGATGGATGAGGATAAAGGGTACTCAAAAAAAGGTTTATTTTTCCAATTTATAATGGTATTTTTTCATACAATGCCATAAAGCACAAAAAGGCTATAAGATCTATGTGGAAGATAGGCAAAAGTTGTGTAAGAAAGGTACAAATACTTGTGGAGTTTCTAAGTGGATTGATGGGTATTAGGAGAACTTCATGAACATGAAATGATGTAAGTGTAATTTAATATTAAAACCTAAGTTTGGTGGCAAGTGTGCTTAAGCTAAGCCTGTTGTGTCAAGTATAAAGGAATGAGAAGAGAGACTGGGTGGAAAGAGGTTTAACACTAAAAAAGTTTGAATATTATGATTAAAGATAGGGAATAGAAATTTATTGAAGAAGATAAATAAATTTGGAGACTAAATATTCAAGAAAAAATCAAGATAAGAAAAGTAACTTGTAGAACTAGTTGAATTGGCAGAGGTAAGTATAAGAGGTGAATGAATTTGTTTCTTGTTTTCATGTATAGGTGATTGTACACAATGAGTTGAAGTGTTGTACAGGGATGCTCAATCATGTTTTTATGTCTTCATTAGGTTGAAGTGGATGGATATGCCTTTAATATCTAGTTTAAGGTTATACTCTATGAACAGTCTATATGCCACCTTCATTGCCTTATGCACTGCTATGTGTATATCTACAGGCTACTACACAGACCTAAGCATGGTCATGGAGAATATTTAATATGACTGGAAACCTTATTAAGGATTTGGAGTGTTTTAAATATCATGACAAGTATATGTTATGTGTTATATTGGCAAGTAGACCTAAAAGGTTATATCCATAGATGGTGACTAAACTCAGAGATAGTTTTCCTAAATCTCTAAAATAGAGCACTAGGCACTTTTGGTGATGACTCAAAATAATGTTGCAATGAATATTTATGAACCAAAATTCACTCATATTGTAGGCCAGAAATATAGGTATAAACACGTAAAATAAGGAGGGTGTATGACTAGATAATAATAATGTTTGAGGGCCTCTAAATTTCTCTTTTATTTATTGTGATCATTCAGTGTATTCTATAGGATCTGAGCCTCAAAGTGACCTCTATAACCAAATTTGTAGTAAGAAGGTATATGTTCATTTTTGTGTGATCCTATAAGGGTGAAGAAGACATAAATACACAAAAATAATCAGCCAAGGTTGGAATTATAGGGATTCAACCCCATTAAACACCTATAGGTGTTCTTTGCCTGGAATACTAACCTACAACTAGCTACAAACTCCTATATCATCCATGATGTGAGTCTAGACAAGGAAACATCATTGATTTTTATTGACATATACCTTTAAAGAGAAAAAAGGGAAAATACATGATGTGACACAGACTTCAAGGTGGATACATAGATCTAAGACCCCTATTTACTCTAACATAGTCAATTGTAGTTGACTGTAGTTGGAAGCGAGTAAGAATTTGATGTTAGGGGTATTGATACAACATGAGAATGATGTAGATAGATCCAAATGAGTAAAAAATGATCTTGGGGGACCTAATAAAGTCTCTATACATTGTTATCAATGCCTAAATCATGCAACCACCACCTATAAATAGCATAAAATAAGGAAATACAGTTAGTTAACCTGTAGTCCTAAGCATATCAAGATGAGAGGTGAACAATGCAGGGTTTGATAAAGAATTGATGATTAAAATATGAGTGAGATACCTCCAAAATGATGTCAAACATGTCAAGGGACTATTATAACATGGATAAAATATATAAGAGGGACTCCAATAGTGCAACCTATAGTCATATGTCAAGACCCTGCACACAATAAACTTCCATAGGAGTCTATCTTGGTTTTTGATGCATTTGGAGGGATTAATGAGGTGATAAAGAGGTGAAATATTGTAAAAATCACCATTACCCCTTGGATAAACTCCTCAAACAACCAATTTTGGTGAGATAGTAGGGGAAGTACCCTCTATTTTATCTCAGATAGAGGTACGCCCTTAGGATACTAACCTATAGACTTTGAAGGAAGGGGATAAATAAGTGAGTTGAGGGTGGAAAAGACCTTGAAAAAGGGTCTAAAAAATTTATTAGGACATGTAAAAACATGAGGAACTACCTAAAGATTCCCGAAACATAAAAAGGTCATCCAAAATTGCAAAGATGCAAGCAAACCTACTTGGTCTTGTCTAGGTTTAAAGCCCTAAGAGGGGGTTAAATCCATTTCTAGTGTAAGATGAACATTCTAATGAGTTTGGATACATTATTGGGGAGATATAAGAGGTGTTGGAGATGTAACTTAATCAATAGAGGATCACTATGATGTTAGTACCTCCAAGGAATAATGTGAAATGCAATCTTTATCTGAATAACTTGAAGAGGTCACCCCACAGCTCCCTATCAAACTGTAACCTATAGTCTTGTTCAAACCTACAACTTAACAAAAATAGCAACATATTCATGGCCTCAAGGGGATTTCAAAGACATTATTTCATTCATAATAATCCAATACTATTCAAGGACATGAAAACACAAAATCATTTCTTTTTTATTCATTTGATCATCAAAACATTACATGATCAAAACATCAAACACTATTATAGAAAAGTAAATATGTAATTTCTTTGGTAATAAATATGTAATACACAAACAAATATGTACTTTCTTTATTAATAAATTAAACATGTTGAAACACAACTAATTACAAGACTAAAAATTGTTTATCACTATTGAAAGATATTTTTATAAGATTGTTATATTCACTTTCTGAACCATCATTGTCATTCGATGGATTCTAGTTACCATCACTTTCATCCTCTACAACATGTATGTAAAAAAATAGTGGTTTTATTCTTGAAATACTTTGGCTTAGTTGGATGAGAGGAAAATATGTGTTATGGGATATTGTGTACCTCTTCCATAATGCTACATATGGCTATGTTGGACAAAGATTGGAGGCAGGAAATAGGTTATTTTGAAGGTTATATAGTTTGAAATGCACTCAAAATGGTAGTTTTAGACTAATAAATATATTCCATACTTGATTTGGATACACATAGACATTCGAATCATTAGCCACCTTCATTGGTAATAAATTATCCAAGAAGGGACTCAGATAGGCTAGAATGGCACTAGGAGTACCCCACACATCAGAAAAAATGGCATCATCCTATGACCATTCATATGACCATTGTATGTAGAAATCATGATCAGGCATGTTTATGGATGCTGTGTACACATAGCTCACCATTGGAATGTGGTACGAAGTATTTTCTATGTTGTAATGTATGATAACATTTACCCATCAAAATCCATTAGGTTGGATGATATTTTATATGCTTCCAAGCCCCCTCCAATTGATGGAACTAGCCACCACACATGAGATTTGGTGCAATATTTGTTGTTCCACATTTAGATCCTCTAATATATATATATATATATATATATATATATATATATATATATATATATATATATATATATATATATATATATATATATTCCATATGAATTTATGGAATTCCTCTTAGTTTTAGACAACAATAATCATGTTTTTTAGTATCAATGCCACCTACCAAACAATTATTAAAATTAATTAGTGATAATTTCCAAAATTAAATCACAAACTATAGTTAATTAATCTGCAAGTAGTTAATCAACATATGAAGCTGTTTTATGGAGTTTGGTAAAACCTAATGTGTTTAGTAGGTTATTTAGGTCATAAGGTGTCTTAATAAAGAGTGGAAGGTGGTAAAATGCATAAGAAAATGTAAATGAAATGTGATTTCATGCATCAAGTAGTTTGTAACTACTTACATACATGTAACTAACAAGTAAATAGAAGAGAATGCAAGAAAATCAGAAATGACATGGATGTGAGGGGTAGATAAGTCAAATCTAAAGACTATAAGTAGGGTTAAAACCTTAAGCAAAGAAAAATAAGAATATATTTTCTCATACATAGTCAAATCCTTAGGAAATAGTTAAGGTATTTATCATAGATGGTGTATGAGCGATTGAAGGAGGTTTCAAGACATTAGTAGTGCGAGGAAAAATATAATTCAAATGCATTTTATTAGTGTGTTATGAGCACTTTTGTGTAGAGTCAAAGAATGTCATGTTAGTATGTGTTAGTAAAGGTCATGTATGGGTCTTTGATAGGGTGTGTGGGTAAAATAACAACATACAAGTATAATGCACCACCATGTCATGGTAGTTGATGTAAAAAGTAGTTGTCAAAAGGTGGTTATTCACTTGTGTAAAAGGTACGTGTAACAATTTTTGGCTTGATTTAGATGCTATTCTCATAGCAGGAGGTTAGTTATAAGGTTTTGAAGAGGCAAGGGTATGAAGGACTAGTAATGAAGTAAAAAACTCAAGAATTCTATCCTCTATCAAGATTTGATAGTAATGGAAATGTAAATGGAAGGAAATGATGAAATGTGATACGTTTGGTTCATTTATATGCCTTTATATGGTTGTAATTATGTGAAAACAATCTCATGTGTCAAGGATCTTGAAGTCTATGATTCAATATTTGTATTGAAAGTTTAAAGGAAGATGTTGACAAAACTATGTCTCTATTTCCTATATATGCTCATTAAAGACTACATACAAAATCAGAATGAACTATCTAGTAAGAAATTGACTTGCTAAGAGATCCTCAAAGGTAAGCTCTTTGAATAAGTTGTTTTCTATGCACATAAGTTTGTTTTGAATCTAACAAGGAACTAGGGAAAAAGACCAATCTATGTATAATACCCTCTTTGTAACACACAACCAAGGTAAATAAAATGGTGTTTTATATATTTTGAAGTTAAATGAATTTCTCATCTCTTGAGACAAGTTTTGGTATAGTATGACAGACTTTGTACAGGTTTGAATAAATGTATAAAGTTTGACAAACTCAAATCAAATCATTGTAAGCATTTAGGGATTGTGTGTACTCTAGTTGTGAAATAAGTCAAAGACATTATTTGGATAATGAAATGACATACTATTGAGAGTTGGTTATAATGTAAAGACAAGGTAGAATCTAGCAAAGTAACTAGTGAATCTTGTTCAAACTTTGTACTGTGATGGAATGTAGTATGAAGAAAGAGGTTTTTAGGGTTACAGCCCTGTACAATGTCTATCTATACTAATATAACTATTCAACTATTGAAGTGAGTCAAGACAAGTTTATTTAATTATTGAGAAACTATATAAGGTAAAGATTATATTTAGGAAGCATGTTCAATCAATTTGAATGCTGTCAAGTCCTCACAGAGTCTAAAGCCTTAATCTAGGGTTTCCTAACAAGAATGGAGATTGTAGAAGATTATTCTATAAGAAATCTTTGAAACTTTTTCATTCAATAGATATTGATACTAGATATGAGATTTTAAAGTGTTTTGGGTGGTTTTGTACATGTCTATACATTTAGAAGGCACTGTGTGTTAAAATAAGAGTTAGAGTCCTAATAGGCCTAGAAAGGGGCCAAAAGGTAACTATAAAAGTGGGTTAGGAATTGAATTGGACCACAAAACTTCAAGAGTAGATAGAATTAAATAAAGGGTAGTTGAAAAGGTTAATAAGTTTCCAATATTCCTCTGTACACCTCTGTACTAGCCAAAAAAGCCTTAAAAAGGCTAGAAGCATTGTGTTGTAAACATGCAAAGTTGTATAAGATGAAAAATGTTGATCAAGAGTGTTGTCAAGGGGAAAGAGGACTAAAAAGACTCTTATAAGCACAAACAAGTTATGAAAGATACTAACTAATCAAATGAACTTCAAGACTACTGCATTGTTTATTTAAATATCAGTAACATTATTTGTTTATATAGTATTTATAAATTCAATTTTTGTTTAAAATAATGGCTAGCTTTACCGTATTCCTTTGGGTAGGGTTTAATTAATATTAAAAAAATCCTTTAAGAGACACAACATTTATGAAATATATTACCACATGTGGGAAGCATAAAAGAACTATTCACCATTAAAAAAAGGTATTTAGTTTTTTTTACATGCATTTATTGTTGTTACATGCATTTATTATTGTTACATGCATTTATTGTTGTTGTGATGTCACTGAAACCTACAAAGGGATGGAATCTGGATACATTATATCTATTATGTTCACCCCTATATATCGCTTATCTACCCTATTAATATTGTCATTTTAGACTTGTCATTTTAGGTTGTTATGAGGTGGGTTTTGAAAAATTATGGGTTTCTATGACATGCTCTAATGTCTGCATCTATTTATATTTTATATGAAGTCTTTCTATCTATGGGTGGAAGTTCCATGCCCATCTTACACTTTTTGGAATGGATGAGGCATTGGTTATTATGTATTTGATATTTCCCTACTCTGCACCTTGTTGTAAACTTGTGCCATATAGTTTTTGAAGAATGTTATAGTTTCTACGCTTCTATCCACTGCATAACATCTTTAAAATATCTCTCATGCTTTGTATATCAGGATGTCAACATCATGAATTTAAGCACTATACAAGATCTATTCATAAAGTGAAAAGCATCCAATTGGAAATGTCAAAAAATATAAAAACCATATGACTGCAAGTAGTTACTAGACTTAAAATATCAACCCTCTCATCTAGTTTTTAGTGCCATCTACCATATCTGCTACACCACCTTCTAGTGCACAACTTGATCCTTACATATCCA
Source organism: Torreya grandis (assembly GCA_037957365.1). Classification (NCBI taxonomy): domain Eukaryota; kingdom Viridiplantae; phylum Streptophyta; class Pinopsida; order Cupressales; family Taxaceae; genus Torreya; species Torreya grandis. The sequence goes on along the minus strand of JARHVA010001095.1, from coordinate 226,134 downwards.
TATCTAATACACCATGTATTTTAGTGTACAAACCTCTAACATCCATGCCTTATCCATCATTTTTAATTTGAACTCCATTGTAGTTGACCTAGGTAATGAAAACATATTACACAAACTACAATCACCTTGAAGTTGTTAATGTAAACAGTATAGGGGAAATAAAACTTACATGGTACTCAACATCGATGTTATTGATGCTCTCGTTAATACCATGAATTGTGGCTACATCTTCTATAACTACCGAAGTTTTCATCTTTATCATCAGGTCCACCTTGAGCACATGATTTCAAGTATATCCTTAGATTGAAAATGAAAAATTGGACATCAACATAGAAGGCATTACATTAAAAACATGATAATGCAATGTCTCATATTTCATACTTTGCAACCATGCCATATGAGGGTCGTTATTGTCAAAGGTGACATGATAATATGGGATGTTCAAAGCCCATACCCATGAAATATTTTCATTTATTTCTACTTTGAAGTTATTGTGGAACCCAGTGTCCTTGCATAGCTGTAGCCACCAATAATGCATGCAAACTGATGTTGTTAATTGGTGAACTAACCAATCTACCCTATGATTTTTAGAAGTCCTTACTGTGCTTAGGAAATGACATTTCAAATGGGAATGATCAGATTGTATAGATGCATTGGTGTTTTACCTATCATGTAGAAGTGTTCAACAACATCGTGACCACATTCCAACCCTATATGCCTAGTGTTATTCCCAATATTTGATAAAATCAAGATGAGAGGAGCAATATCTTTCTTCAAAATTTTTGGACTCCCTTGTATCCATGTCCTCATCAACAAAACTATGCATTATGAACCCCAATTCCTCAAACATTGCTGCCTTACATCATCATCTTTCACCTTTGTTATCAAATTCTTCAGCCATGCATGATGAACATGCCAAATGCATAAGTAGACCTCACATTCGAATGTATCCATGCATAGCACAATAGTTTTGTATAAGTTAATGGAATAAGGTTAGGATGATGTCTATGAACACATAAATATAAAGTCCATGATGCATGTAGGAATAACGATGATGTACCTAATAGATTTTATTTTTGCACCAACATCATTGAACATGAAGGCACTGATTGTCCATTAAATGTCTATCAAATGCACTCTTTGAATAAGAATTTGCATCCATTATCTTATGTCAATAGTACATGACCAAGACATAATGACCCATATAATGGGCACACCTTCATGTTTGGAATAAAATGCCAACAATGTGTACAATTAGAATTATAAGAAAAATATAAAAACATTAAAACAACTACTATTATTACAAACATCATAACAACTAATATTATCAACTAATATTACAAATATTGACACAATACCTTCATTTCATTTGTCCCAAACATTGTATAAATTGCCAATAAGCTATGCTTCCCAAATCTCCACAACCATTCTAGCTATTGTGGGAGTTGGATGCCCAAAATGAAGGGGATTTTCCCATCCCCATCAATCTCTCCCCATTGTATCCCTGATAAAAAACCACTTGTCAGGTGTTAGGATCTACTAGCTCATAAGATAGCAGACATGATTACCTTTGTATAAGCAACTAAACATGAAATTATAACAGAAGTAATAAGTAACTAGAAATAAGAAATAACACAGAATATGAGAGACAATACCCAATTGTATTAATGCTCATCTAGAAGGAAATACAATGAAGAGATGCCGCACTCTTCCACACTTCTCAGGATTCCCACACCTAGTGTACAGTAATTCACCTTCAAGAGCTTCCTCTCTCAATTATGGTCACAACAAACAACTCAAACACAGAGTTGTTGTTCACCTCCACTAGTTAGTAACAATACTGCCAGTCCACCAGTAAGTGACAAACAACACAACCGTTGTTGCCTACTTCTAGTCCACAAGTACATAACATACTCCAAGTAGATCTTTTCTGATCTTGCACAACCTACAAATCATTTGAGACAATACTTACCATGTAGATCACTATGATCTTGCTCCTTGTTGTGTTACAGATCTCCTTTGATCTTGCTGCCACACGATCTCCTTTGACCTTGCACACACACACACCTAGCAGATCAATGGATCTTACACCATGTAGATCAACTGATCTTACACACCATGTAGATTTAGCATGATTTTTCACACCTATAGATCAACCTGGTCTTGCACTCTTGCTAACCTAGATCATACACACTTTTGGTATAACCCTTGTCCTTGACTTGCAAGTCCTTATGATTTTACCTCTTGGAGGATCTCTTCTGTGATCCCTCAAGTTTATAATACAGCCCATGGGTCTCTTAAATAGATCCCATACAAACAATAATTAGACATATAGACTCAAGACTTAAATTAGTCTTCACATGCAAACACTCAGACCTTCTTAGAATAGACCAAGTCTAATTCTGGAACTGCATGCAAACTCGCATGCACACACAAGCGACCGACATTAGTCACTATATGTCCATAGAACACCGACATCAGCTGAACTCTGACTAATGTCGATAGCTTCCTGTCTACCTCTGACCAACGTCAGTCAACCTAATTGACATTAGTTACTGTGACACTTCAGCAACCTCCATTTCAATGTTTGCAATAGTGAAGCTTTTAGCTCCACAACCTAACAATCTCCCACTTGGAGATAAATAGTTGCATTTGTACCTATAATAGTACATCCTCTAATTTTGTTTCCTAGCTTGTATCCATCTTCAAGTTTAGTCTTGAAGACCAACAAAAGTTGAATGAAGATTCAACTCCTCCTTTGTTCCTGGCTGTGTTAACATACCTACAGGGTTCTCATCCTTGCTAGTCACCGTGACTGCAACAACCTTCTGCATCTCTGAAAGCCAACTAACCACTGATCCACCAACAGTGAACACATGTCTTGTGGTGCTCCTCCTATAATCCAAGTAACCTACCGTATCAGCATCTACAAACCCATGTAGAAAAGAACTTGACCCTGCATAGCATGTATACGTACTGCTAGTCCCTCTCAGATACCTGGGAATCCACTGAATTGCACTCTAGTGCTTCTTTCTTGGATTGGATCCAAACTTGCTGATAGCTCCCACTGCATGGGCAACCTCAGGTCCAGTACACATGTACTTAACCTCATCATGTGATCAGGGACACTGTTCTGTGAACTATCCATCCATAGGTGTGTTAACCGGTTCTGCATCCTGCATCCTGAACCTTGCCACTACCTCTTTCACACAATCATCTGGAGCCAAAATCAACCTGTGATCTTCCCTATCTCTAGAAATACTCATTCCAAGGATTTTTGCTCCTCCTAAATCCTTCTTGACATGCATCTGAGCTACCTTGACCTTTAGCTCAAAAAAAACCCTGCATGTGTGACCCTGCAACAAGCACTACATACAGTAACAGGATGATGTTGCAATCATCACCCAACCTGGTAAAGTAAACACAATGGTTACAATGACATTGACTAAAGCCATGCTTTGTCATACACCTGTCAAACCTGTACCACTATCTTGGAGCTTTCTCAAGACCATATGACCTGGCCTTCTGTCTCACCTATCCATTCACTCTATTCTTTAACCTAGGAATCCATTCATCTTTCAGTGCTTTCAACCTAGGAACCCTGCATAGAAACGCATGTGAGTGACCTATAATCAAAAAACATTTAACACACTCTGAAACTAAGGTGTTAGTGAACCAAGCTCCACTGCTTGTCAGTGATCCTAGCTCTGATACCACTTGTCAGGATCTACCAGCTCATAAGAGAGTAGACATGATTACCTTTGTATAAGCAACTAAACACAGAATTATACCAGAAGTAATAAGTAACTAGAAATAAGAAATAACACAGAATATGAGAGACAATACCCAATTGTATTAATACTCATCTAGAAGGAAATACAATGAAGAGATGCCGCACTCTTCCACACTTCTCAGGATTCCCACACCTAGTGTACAATAATTCACCTTCAAGAGCTTCCTCTCTCAATTATGGTCACAACAAACAACTCAAACACAGAGTTGTTGTTCACCTCCACTAGTCAGTAACAATACTGCCAGTCCACCAGTAAGTGACAAATAACACAACTGTTGTTGCCTACTTCCAGTCCACAAGTACATAACATACTCCAAGTAGATCTTTTCTGATCTTGCACAACCTACAAATCATCTGAGACAATACTTACCATGTAGATCACTATGATCTTGCTCCTTGTTGTGTTACAGATCTCCTTTGATCTTGCTGCCACACGATCTCCTTTGACCTTGCACACACACACACACCTAGCAGATCAATGGATCTTACACCATGTAGATCAACTGATCTTACACACCATGTAGATTTAGCATGATTTTTCACACTGACAAATCAACCTGGTCTTGCACTCCTGCTAACCTAGATCATACACACTTTTGGTATAACCCTTGTCCTTGACTTGCAAGTCCTTATGATTTTACCTCTTGGAGGATCTCTTCTGTGATCCCTCAAGTTTATAATACAGCCGATGGGTCTCTTAAATAGATCCCATACAAACAATAATTAGACATACAGACTCAAGACTTAAATTAGTCTTCACATGCAAACACTCAGACCTTCCTAGAATAGACCAAGTCTAATTCTGGAACTGCATGCAAACTCGCATGCACACACAAGCGACCGACGTTAGTCACTATCTGTCCACAAACCACTGACATCAGCCAAACTCTGACTGATGTCGATAGCTTCTTGTTTACCTCTGACCAACGTCAGTCAACCTAACTGACGTCAGTTACTGTGACACTTCAGCAACCTCCATTTCCATGTTTGTAATAGTGAAGCTTTTAGCTCCACAACCTAACATCAGGATTCACCAACACCCACTCCCAAACACTTATTTCATCATCAATATTGTACATGTATTTTTTCATCTTGATCAATCAATCTCTATTTTATATGTCATCCTTACTCAATAAATCATCATACTATGTATTCACCATTAAATAATACAAGTTTATCATGCACCATCTATTGATGTTTAAGGTGGATAACATCAACATACATTCCCTACAATAGTAGCCTATGAACCCATTCATTAAATTAGGGGCTGATGTAAGGAGAACAAAAACATTTCTTGCCCTTTAAGTATTCATATTGGTTGCCATGGTAATAGTTGTGTTCATTTCTAGTATGTTTTGCTTGATTGTATGTGAGCAACACACGATCGGGTCTATAGACCATGCATCATGTGTGAAATGACAATGATAAATTCACTTTATATGCCTTCAACCCAGTCGGTTACCCTTTTCAGACTTAGGTTTTAAAGACTTGTTTTTTGGCATGGCATCAATTTATTGAAAGTCATCAGGGCTGTATGAACACTAATATCAAAATGATTTTAGTGAATAAATAAACAATCATGTAAAATGAAAAAAATGTGCACATGAACATAACATAATAGCATTTGAACATACAATAGCTTACAATCTATAGTGTGAGGTGACTTACATGACATATTCAGAGGTGGTGGTGTTCCTTCTATCCTTTCCAGTAAAATTTTAATTTTTCTTGTGATGTGAAACATGAAAATTTATAGGGAATAATGCCTTTCTTGATTATCCTTTAATGAAGTCATCAACCCTATCCTGCTCAACCCAAGCAACCCACAAGTCTTCCTCATTGATGTCATGAAATTTTTGGACCCTCAATAGGCTTATGCATTTCAAGGCACATTATTTATTCCCACCTTTTTGCCATTTATTACAGCCTATAAGGAGAACATTTCATTGATTGAATTAGAAATGCACTTTTGGTATTGAGTGAATGCAAGTTTCCATGTATTATAGTGGATTTTTTTTTCAATTGAATGATATCTATCATATAATGTAATGTACAAAAGACAATGATTGAATAATTCATACAATATAAGCACAATTTTATCTAAACAACATTAAAACATGTACACATCATCGAAATGGGTAGTCAGAATCATATGCATCAACAAAGAAGAGAATACCCTTTTTGGCTAAATTTATTGTACCTCTCATTCAAATACATTGTTTTTCATGCACTATTACATTTAACCTATATTGGGCCATTCAAGTTATAAATCTATTTTAGAGTGTGTCATATGTAAAAACATTAGGAAGTTCATGACACCATATAAAGAGTCAAAATAAAGTTTGTATAAAGATATGTTTAAATTATTGAGAGAAGTGAAAAAATATATAATTTTTTTTTCATGACTTCCATTGAACATTACATCAAGCAGGGGAAGAGAATGAAGAATAGTATGACAACTAAAAAAGTGAAAATTAGACAAGTAAATGAGAATAAATTCATGTTGACATTGACAACTATGTCAACCAATGGAAAATTGATCAAAGTATCAAAAAATTCATCTATGGAAATGTCTTCTAAAGTAAGCATTGAAAATGCATCCATAGTGATTTGTCACATTTCATTTTGTTTCTACCCTAATGATGCTTTTTGAAGATGTATCTTTGTGTAACAAATGTGAATATATGGAAACAACCCATACATGAAATTCACATTGTCATGTAGTTTAGAAATCAGACCTTGAGGCACATCCCTATCCCATATAATTTCATGATAAACCTCTTCAGAATTGATGTCCATGCACACACCTATTTTATCTTGTAAATATAAACATAAGCCTAGCCCATCGGTTAAATCAATGTAGGAGACATAATGTAAAGACATGTCATCAAATATAAAAGTGCCATATTGCTGTATAATTTAATTTTGAGGGGAAAATAACATGATTTTGATATAAATATGTCTTCCTTTCCACTCAAACGTAACCAATAAACTCACATGCTAGTCAAACATACCACAAATAAAAGCCATGAACTGCACATAGAAATTACACTATGAGAATTCAAACAACTTAAGAAAAATATGATAGAAATTATGAACAAAAATGTTATAAGAATGTAGATAACCTTGTTGAAATCAATATAAAACCCTTCATAAAACATATCAAAGTAAATGCATCAAAACATTGAAATGGACAAAATAGTGCATGCACAAAGTAGTTGCATTTATAGATGATCTTAAGTGTCATGTAATAACTTCATGCATGTGGGAGGAGCATATGAATGTGATTTTTCTATGAAGCCAGTATCTTCAAGAAAGGGTTAAAAAAATAGAAATTGCTAGAAAGCCCATAAAATGAGGATAGGGTTTTAAAAATTAATGAATTTACTACAAATCCCATAGAATAAAGACATGGTAAAAAAATTGAAATTACTAAAAATCCCATGTGATATTATGGTTGTCCATTAACTAATCACTCAATGTATTGAATTATAGAAATAGATATATTTGTATCTATGGACACTGCATGAAAGGAAATGCTAGTAGGTAACACTAAACAAATTTGTATGACATGTGTGCATTATAAATTGTATAAGCCCACATGGGAATAAATTTATCCCATTCAAATGTAATGGTACGTTTCCTGATCACCAATAATAAGGTCATCACATAACCCATATTGAGTTATTATATATTTAGTGTAGAAAAATAGGTCACCAATTTTTTAAAATGATTTCCTCGAGACTGCCACTACCATACTTCCCACCTACCAAACCATAATTTTTGGCCTCTAAATTTAGGGAGGCCCATGAGATGACATAACACAATTATGAAACTAAATGAAATCTTCTTCTTCATTACATATACAAAATTATACAAAAAGTTATCATCTCCAACCCGCATAATATAGGATAGATGTTCAGGGTTCTAGACGATGAGTCAACAATCCACTTACAAAATTTGATTTCCACTAACTATTATAAATGCCATTATCTAATATTTTATGAATGGAATAGACTGAATGGTAGACAACTATATTAAAATAGTCATATACCAATGTTGAATGTCAGTTATTTACAACTAATCTGAGTAGTGCCCATCATGATCACAAGCATTTCTATCATCCTCATATTCTTATGATGGTTTTGTAATATGACTTATTTTACACATTACTTCTTGGTATGTAAGCTCATACAACACGTGTTCATGATCTATTCAATATTTGAATCTAGACAATTCTACAATTATATAAAATTATCATGAAGACCATCCCATGTTGAAAGTTGAAATCTAATCACAAGGTGATATGTACGAAAGAATCTTTCTAGTAAGAATGTTACATAACTAGTTCTATCAAAGTATCTGTCAAACCAACTTTTCATCATGGGATTCAAAGATATTCTATGCTATAGAATAATTAATTCTGATAAGAGATTAGACAAAAAAATTATATCCAACATTTCCATTTATCGATGTGACCAATTTCTTTTTAACATCTCCAAAGTAAAAGAATTATTATTATTCCATTAAGTCCTAACAACATGACTTTTATGATTATCCCAAACAAGTGGTGGCCAATAGAAATTTTCATTCAATTCAGATGAAACTTGATCAAAGTCTTTTCTTGTTACATCTATGAGTTAAACTAGGGAATTCCATAAGTGATTTGAATGCCAATTGGAGAGGGGTTTCAAAAACAATGACACACTGAAAAAACCACACAAACTACAGAAAACAAATTATATATAGGATCCACTACATCTTATGCAACAAATTCTTCAATAGAGTGATTATTGATCACCCAGTCAATTTAAAATATAAATTATCAAAATATTCAATCATTTTCATTATAAAAAATTAACTTTAGAAATGTACTTGTAATAATGTAGTTAGGAAATATGTATCAATTATTTTTATAAAGGTGAAGTAAGACTACCATAAAGACTGCATAGGTAGGAGGATATTTTTCAATGTAGAAACACTTATGACATAAACATCATACTCTAAAGTGGTGTCATACAAATATAAGAAGCCAATATGACAAATATCAGATTAACATTCAACACTAGTAATTTAAAATTATTTTATGGGCCTCTATATTGAGATGGAGCTATAACATGCCTCTCATTTCATTTGAAAATCTTGGTTAAGGTTGGAGATTTTTCTTTTACACTTATACCCAAAAATAGAAAGGATATGTGTAAAAGCAAGATAGTTGAAAGGAGCTACCATTTTGGTATCATCCAAGATTTTAAGCCATCTCATTTATAGATTACCAAATGTTTTTAAGTTTAAACATTGTAGATGAATCTCTAAGGATAACAATATTGTTTTTGGATATGAGGCCATTTCAACTTATAAAAATTGTGGAAGGGTGGAAGAAATCCTTCATCAAAGCAAAGGGTGGATGAAAGCCTTCACAAACTAATCATTCTCGATGCTTATTTCCAATAATAACTAATTAATCATGTCATAATCCATTAACAAATCTACATGCTATGATTTAAACAAACCATCCAAATCTCCCTAATATGATTTAATCATATCAGATTTGCCTACCAAACCTAGTCATGAGAAGAGAGAAGTTTACGTTTTTAAATGGATTTATCACCACTTAGATTTAAATATTCGAATGATCCCTATAGTGAGTAAGAGATCTATATCCATTTCATAGCGATTTTAAAAAAATATTGAGGAAGAGAACAACCTTTTAAACAACTCATCAAATGTGAACATTTTAATAACAACAGCGTTATAATCTTGGTTTGAGTAGAAGTTATATATAAAATTTGAATATTTTTCATCTAATTTGGAAAAAATATTATATATAAACTGCACATCTTTTTTCATATTACAATGTTGAAGTTATAGTTAAAATGAGTTAATTTTTGAATGTTATCAAAGTCAATTAGATTGAGAGTAATAAGCTCTAAGTATAGTTGATGATCCTTAATTTTATCAATCTTCTAATACAATATTTTTTTTAAAATTTCATATTACATTTATATTAGTAAGAGACCTATTATGAAATTATAGCTAAGGTAATATAGAGAAACATATAAGACCAACAACACTGCCAAAAATAAATTAATATTTAAAAATTATTAACAAAACAAAAGAAAATAGTTTTAATTTTTATTCAACACAAATTTCAATAATGAATAAATTAAAAGGGTTCAATGTTTTGGTACACATTTAAATATACAAGTAAATCAATTCATGATCTTAAAAATAAAATATGAATTGAATGCAAAAACAAAGAAGATCACATGGAGAAGAGCACATTTTAAATATGTATGATTATTCTTCTGCAGGTAATTGTGGCCTTCATCCAAAGGTTGAGAATGGGTTTCTATAACTCTATACCAGTTATTATAATGCTGATGATGGTCTTAATACAAATATGATAGTAAGAGCCCATCTGAATTGGTTATGGAGGAGGTACAAAGATTGGTATAATTATACAATGAAGAGGAATTGAGCATTACAATTATGGCCATAGTCTAGGTGCCTCCCTGGTAGTCCTGAGTGCTTATCAAATCAGAGAAAAGTTATTAGCATATAATAATTTAGGTTCCAATTAAAATATACCTATGATAGTGTTTTCCTTTGGAGGCCCCTAAGTTGGAAACCTCAATTTTAAAGAAAGGATGGAGAAGATTGGTGTTAAAACATTGAGAATAGAGAATACCCATGATGTGATACCCAAATTTATTGGCATTTTTTTGAATGAATGGATGTCATAGAAAGTGGGAAGAGCCTTTAGAATTTGTGAATCCAAGCCTGGGCTACATAGTTCCTATGGTGTAGAAACAAGAGGGTGAAGGTTTGAAGGATCTAGTGTTGGAACTGGAACTAGATGTTGTAGGTATATCTGGTGATGCAAAATGGTATAGACATAGAAGAGAGGTATGAAGACAACTACACTAAATAAAATGATCGTGGCTGCTTCCATCAGAACTGTGCATAACTATAAATAACTATTATGTTGTACATCATTCAAATGGATTGCCAACCACTTTAATAATGGTTGATAGTTTACACTAGATTATCCTTCTATTTCATTCCATTTGAGGGTTACCTATGCCCCTGTTCAAGGTTACCCTTGCTTCTCTATAGACTATGTCTTAACACATAGTGGTCTGCATGACTGCAAACTATGTTTATGAAATCTACACAACTTCAAACCCTTAAATCTCTACAAACACCTTAGAGAAATAGAGTTGTATTGTTCAAACATAAAATTAATTTAATATAATGACCAAATATAATGTTCAAGGACTCTTAAATAAATGTTATATCATGTTCCTAATTATCCACACATTCCACAAGCCCACCAAATATATTCTTCTCCTCACTCAACATTCAAGACATAATTAGATAACACATAGGGTATGCAGGACTAAGTCCTTTAGTCATATTAAAATATTATGAAACCAACTCAAATCATTTAATGCTAATCTACTAAATATTTAAAATACCAATAGAATACAAATGTTTACTTACCTAAAACACAATGAAGCTCGAACTAGCATAGATCACCAATCACCGTCATAGAGGAACAAAGTTATATTTTTTAAACATAGAATATCAATTAAAATAATGACCAAATATAATGTTCAAATACTCTTAAAGAAATTTTATATCATGTTACTAATTATCCACACATGCAAAAGCTCATTAGATAGAATCTTCTCCTCACTCAGTGTTCAAGACACAATTTGATAACATACAATGTATGTAAGATTGAGTCATTTAGTCATCTTAAATTATTATGAAACCAATTCAAATAATTTGATGTTGATCAACTAAATATTTGAAATACAAATATAACACAAATGTTTACTTACCTAAAACATAATGAAGCTCTAACTAGTAGAGATTACCAATCACCTTCATAGAGGAAATGGGGGAAAAGCACATTTTTAATTCAGGGCTAATTTGAAGTCCCCATCCTTTTTTCCTACCCAACACATGCTTAAACATGGTAATCATGACCATGGGGTAACTATGGGTAACCTCAAGGTAAGTTTAACTATGGTGGCAAAGGTGACCATGTTGTTTAGTAAGTTTAACTACGACAAGTCAAGGCCGGTGACTAGACTCCAAAGACTGATGAAGACCAGTAGTTGATGCCAACACGTGATGAAAGTTAGCATGTGCTAGTTAAGCTCATCGAACTTGAAAATGTATGCCTACTTTTGAGACCCCCTAATAAATTGGTGGCTTCTAGGAAAATGTCCAATCATTGAAAATGAGCTTTTGGAGCTTGAGAAGGATTTTTACAAGCATTTACATCATGAAGTTTGTTTAATAGTAATTTTGACCTCTTATGAATTTTTTTGGACCAAAACAAAAAAATTCTCCGATTAGGTTTATTTACAATGGAAAAATGATTTGAGAAAATTCAATTTTTGAAAAATTCAATTTTGATGACTTGAAGTTGAACAAAAAACCTTACATTCTTTAAATAGGGTAAAGATAACCATCAAAAGTGGTATTGAATGAGAAGGTATCCATTTGATATATTTTGGAATATGTGTTCACCTCCCCCTTTTTTGAAATCCCATACACCAATGTGAATCCTAAAAACTTAAAAACATAAGAAAATTCAATTATAAAAGAATGCCAAGCTACAGTTGGAAGCTTTAACAATTTTGTGTCATTTACTACAAAGGCCCACATAACCATCTCAATGAAGGGTCATAAATGTATGGATGGTTATTCCCATAAGTGAGAATCTCAAATTTTTGTGTAAAACTAGTTTCAAGATTGGGTCTATAGGAATGGTTGGTGGAAATAATGTATTATCTGAGGGCATTTTGGTCACAAAACCTGACAATGTTATTCACTCAAGGTTCATGGCTTCTCTTGAATGGAAATTTGTATTTTTTTGTTCATTTGTTTTACTACTACTACTACTACTGCTGCTGCTGCTGCTACTGCTACTGATACTGCTACTGCTACTGCTACTGCTACTGCTACTACTACTACTGCTACTACTACAGCTACTGCTACTACTACTGCTGTTGCTACTCCTGCTACTACTACTGCTACTACTACTGCTACTGCTACTACTACTGCTATTGCTTCTGCTGCTGCTACTGCTACTACTACTACTGCTGCTGCTGCTACAGCTATTGCTACTACTAATACCAATACCAATACTACTAATACTACTACTACTACTACTACTACTAATACTAATAATAATAATAATAATAATAATAATAATAATAATAATAATAATAATAATAATAATAATAATAATAATAATAATAATAATAATAATAATAATAATAATAATAATAATAATAGTAACAACAACAACAATAACAACAATTCATCATTAAAAAATAATTGATAAGGTTCTAAAAGATCTTCCTTCAAATGTTACTGAAGAAGTTAGGTAGGACTACATAATGGCTTTACATCATGCCAAACCTCCATCAAGGAACATCTAAAAAGAGGAATTGGCAGGGGGGCATGGGAGAGGGACAAGGGTTTAAATATCAAGAAACACATTATGATTATCAAATTTGTCAAGGATAATGTAACTATTATTTTAAACTATATATATTATGACTCTAAAATGGTTGACCACATCAACACTAGTGGTAGCTAAAGGAGGCTTGAGCATAACCATGTTTCTCACATATTAAATAGTGTGATAAAATTTAATAAATATTATTCTTTGTATGTCTTGATCAATACTAAGTTGATTCACAAAAATTAGGTTACCTCTAGGGTCTACGGTACCCTAAAGATCCATAAATAAGGATATATTTTAAGGCTTATTGTTGATACCACTGACTCTCCTACCTACGATCATGCATTTTTTTGGTGAATAGATTGGGATTTATAGTGGGAAAGACTTCCTCTTTCATCTAATACTCAAGTGATTTTATGGAATTTGTTAAATACAATAAGGTTTAAGATAATGAGTTGTTAGTGAGCTTTGATTTTGTGTCCCTCTTTATAAAAGTCCCTATCGAAAAAGTGGTCTTGAATCTCACATATGGATAAACAAATAATTTAGTAGATTTATGTCTAAATTATGACTTTATCACTCAAAGGTGTTATATATGAATAATGTGAATGTATGGCAATGGGTTCAACTCTTTCCCCTATTGTAGCCAAGATATTCATGGAAAATTTTAGCCATATTCATTCCTTTCCTCTTAATCCCAAATGGTTAAAGAGGTATGTTGATGACACCAAATTATGTTGTCCACATGGTAAGGATAGTTAGGAAGACTTTCATTCCTTCCTAAATAGTCTATTACTTGACATCCAATTCACTAAGGAATCTAAAGTGGAGGGGAACCTATCTTTCCTAGATATCTTCATCACCAAAAAAGGAGACAACTCTCTAGCTAGGAAGATATATAGATAAGGTACCCACACATACCTTTACCAACATGCCTCTTCACATCATCACCCAAAATGAATATCAAGAATCCTAAAACCCTTGGCTAATAAAACTTTCAAAATATGTGACGAGGATAACATTGGTCAATAAATTGAACACCTAAAAAAGGTTGTTAATATGAATGATTACATGGAGAAACATGTCGCTAGGGCTATAAAATAAACTAAGGATAATATAGATAAACATATAACAAATGAGACTTTATCTAGAGGCCACTAGAATTCTTGCTTTACATTCAAGGTATTTCCAACAAGATTGCAAAATTTTTGAAATGCCAACATATAAAAACTACTTTCCTTCCCACTAATAATTTGAGAATGGATTTAAGGTCTACAAAAGTCCATCTTAACCCTAGCCTCTATAGCAGAGTCTACATTTTCAAGTTCTCTTTTAGAATACCGTACATTGCATAAATAGGGAGGTTTGTCTGGACTAGAATTAAGAAGAATGCTCCTGATATATGTCTAGAAAGGAAACAAAATTATGCTCTTGTTGAGCACTCTTAAAAAACCAAGCATGTTATCTCCATTGAGGATGCCAAAGGTTTTGCCATGGAAAACTAATTTCAAAAATGAAAATTGAGGGAAATTACTACATTTAGTAAACATCCCTCTAACCTAAAAAGAAATGAGGGCTTAAGAATAAATCATGTTTGAAGACCTATTATTAACATGTTGTAGTTTAGGTTCCTTAGTATTTTTTTTAAAATTTATTTAATTATAATGTTTAACTTAACACATTATTTTAAAGTTATTATTGTTTAAACCAACTAATATAGTAATAATAATATCTAGCTAATTAATTAACCTATTCATGTAGACAAGGTTCCTTAGTAGGTTTTCAGCTTATTTTAATTTTAACTATAATGTTTAACTTAACAAATTATTGTTGAATAATTATTTAAACCAACTAATATAATAATAATAGCTAGTTAATTGAGTAACCTATTAATTTGATCATAATTTACCCTATTTAATCAATAATTATATTATAAGTTATTAATAAATTATTCCTTTATAATTGAAGTTTATTAGGTTTCACATTGGGGTAAGAGTTTTTGGGAAAAAAGGGGGAGGTGAACACATCCTTCAAAAGTTAGAAAACAAATAACTTCTTATTCAATAATTCTTGTGACCATTATCTTCACTATTTAAGGAGTACAAGGTTTGTTGTTCCACTATAAGTCCTTTTTTTCCCCTGATGAAGGATCATGGGTGGTGATCTAAAACATCAAGATAAAAAATAGCGACACGATTTTATCTAAAATTTGTAATATTAATTTTAAGTTATTTAACCAGTTCTCTACATTTATTCCACTATGGATTTCTCTCCTCCATCCTCCTCCTTTCTCATTCCATTTTCAGCATACAACATTTCAAAATTTTGTTTCCTTTTATGCTTTCTGGTTAAATCAAGGGCATTTTCTGTAAATGTTGGTAAATTAATGCATAAACTATATAACTGATGCCTATTCTTGATAACACAATCAGATCAATGTTTGTAGTTTCAAGTTTCAAGGTCTCTTCGCCAATCTCCTCATCCTCCACTTGAAATATTTAAGACCGTCTTCAACTTCAAATGTAATCAATATTTATTATTGATAATTTTATGAGGTTTATTTATCCATAAAAAATTCAAATCAATGACAAACACCAACCATTTGTCTCTTCTTGTCAATGCTTTCTCAATTTTATTTAAATCAGGCTATAAGGGCTACAAATCCAATTTTCATTCTACAAGAGATATTATAAGATTTAGACTAGACCATAATTACAATAAATTATTCAAGCTTCTTATAGCATGATTAGCCACACATATTTCAACTTATATGATTCTCCAATCTATTTGATCTTAGCATGTATCAAATGCCTCAATGAACTACTAGACTTTAAATAGGTCTCCAGGCAATTTTTAACTTTAGTACCTGAACAATTATTTAAATCACTCAAGAATATTATTCATATCAAAACCAATTTATATTAATACAATTTTTAAGTTACTTTACTCACATTAATACCATAATTTCATACCAAGAACTCAAGTGATTACTACATCTAGTCAGGTCTATTTAGTTTAACAAGATAATATTGTAGACATCTAATTCTTATCATTTTTGTGCTAAAATTGTAAATCTGAACAACATTCTATAACAACACACAATCTAGACCAAAACCACCAAAATGCCCTAATTCATCCACACATGTGTAGGCATTGATTTACACTCATGTATCCCTAAATGGGGCAATGCATTTTATGCAAGCATTTTCTTCTTCCAATTCACTTTGAGTCAAATTAATACCAAGAAAAATGATGTTTTAAACCACTAAAATCCTCTAAATCATTAGGACACATCATGTGCATGTGTTGATTCACATCTAAATTATCCTAATCAGGATAATACCCTGTACACAATCCTCACCTTCCTCTAATTGTAACCAAGTAAATTAATATTTTATACCATTTTGTTTAAACATGTGACCAATTTCTAAGAATTATAAAATACTAAGTAAAATCCATTAATAAAATCAAATTAGATTAAGAGCTTAAGTGGAAAATCCATGTAAAGTTATTGAATATATACTATTGAAAACTCATAAATCAAAATATCTAGGCCATGGCATCATCCAATGCATCATCGAAAGGGTGCCAAGCATTAGGAATTAATGGAGATAAATATTAAGTTTAAGGCCACCCATGCCTCATTAATGTTCCTTTATTACAAAATATTAATTGTTTTGTTGTCCAAAATTGAATTAATCTTTGTCTACACATTTTGATATCAAGATATATGATCATGGTTGATTCTCAACATTTCTAGAAATGTATAAATACATGATCCACCATCGACTAACATCTAAGCTTTTTAGTGCAAACAAGCTATGCAAACATATTACTAGAAAAATCTTCACTAGTTCCTCCAAATTAACCAATCAAGGAGGCAAATCCATTGATGTTAGAAGAGATGATGGGGTCACTTTCCCAACCACATTGATAAAGATGTGGAGCACTAAAATTGGGCACAAACATGTTTATCGACCATTTTAAAGGAGGGCCACTATGAGAGGGTATTGCTTGTCTTGATTTCATTGACACACCCCTCGAGGGAGTGGGATTAACATGTTAGGTTCTCTATGCTTATTATTGGTCTTCCTTACTAACACATGAACTAACCTGCTTTATAATCTTGCTCTATATTTTTGCATTCTTGATGGGATTGTGCATCTCACAAATCCATTTAGGGTCCATTTTATCCTTCTAATTGTGCATTTAGACCATCTTTTCATGCCATTTTGATATTTTTTCTTCTAATTTTCACATTTTATATATTCTAGTCAAAATAATGATGTCACCCTAAACATTAATGAGATTGAAGTGAAAATAATGAGGTCGTTAGGTCGTGAAGTGATCAAAATTTAGAGGCTTTTTTGGGGTCATTTGGAATCCATTTTGATGATTTTTTAAAAACATATGCATCCTCCTGAATTTTCACATTATGTGATTTTTTTTGCTTCATGTTATATATAGTTTTTATAAAATAGAAATTAGTAGGTGATAACATGTTTTCAGTAAAATGATAGTTTTGTGATGATAACAATATAGTCATTCTGATAAATAATGATATTGTGATCAAAATAGTGAACTCGCACAAATTGGACCTTCTCTACTAAAAAATAAAGTCACAATGCAAAAAGTGAGGTCGCAATGCGAATGGTGAATTAGATCTATGAAATGACAAAGTTATCATGCTAAATGGTGAAGTCACCTTGTATATCAGCAAAATTGCTAGGCTGTGATGTGACCAACTTCTGAAGGCTTGTTTGGGGTCATCTAGACTCCATTTTTATGATTTTTTAAAAAATCCAAGTGTTTAGTCATAAATGTTTAGATTATGTAGTTATTTTGACTTTAAATTACATTAATTTTTCATAAAATAGAATAGAGTATCATCTTAATTTGTTTACCAATCTAACTTGTCACATGTTACACATGCCAAAGACCACAATCGAAACTCCTAACTTGCTACTTGCAAGCTTAGATAGCTAAAGAGTGGGTATTTTTACAAATGAAAATAAATACAAGGTGATAAATTTTACTTCAAATTTCACGTACTACTTTAACATGAACACAAATCCTAGACTAGTGCTCTTAAGAGATTTTTTATTTATCATTTTTGTTTGTTGTGTGTTTTTCTCAAACTAGACTTAGCGTGTATGCTCTCCCCCCATCCCCTTTCGGGAACTTGGGTGACAAAAATAATTTTTATCATTTCTTAATCACTTAGTTAAAGCATATAAGTAATGTATCAAAGGCAATCCCTAAGCTCTAATTAACTTGGGTGATCCTGAATGACCTTTAAAGTCTTATTTTTATTTTGTTACCCTTGGCTTGTGGGCAGGATTTCATCACCTCGCCATAAGTTCTTTAGGGAAGAATTGATCAGGTATTTCATCTCCTAGCATCATTCAACCCCATTCCATGGTGGGGTATAAAAATTGAGGGTGACTCATTGGGATGTTAGTTTGAATAGCTAAACTAACTTTGTTAGCAATATCTACCTCAGAACAATGGCCTAATCTGGACATCACACTACACTAAGCAATCTAACGTATATAGTAGTTGTAAAAAGGATAAGATCTTTTTATAATAATCTAATTATCTTGGATCTAAATGATGTATTATTCCCTAGTGTTAACCACACATATGGGACTATCTAGATCAATCAAAGCTTATAGATTTTAGACAAACCCCATTTGTCATGGAGTACCATTGGTGCAGGGTGATTATCTTGAAGTTCCATGTCACTGTATGATTTTTTGAGAGAAAAGGGGGTATAAACAACTGTAATTTTCATACGCCTTTATTTTTTGGATTAACAACTTAATTCCTCTCAATTAGGAGTATATTTATGGAATCTAATGGTATAAATCAACCTTATCAATTTTAACATAGGAACATGTATTTGGATGCTTCTTATTTATTTTGCCTATTGAGTCTAAATGCATTTTGTAAACCTCTTGAGTATTGGCTTCACTTGGGCTTAAATTATTTACTTTTGAATTTAAACCATTTAATTAGTTGCTTGTGTTTAAATTCCATCTTGTTCATACTCAAGTCCAAAATTACTTTTTCATTTGAACCAAGTCAAAACCATAAAATCAAGTTCAAACACATAGTCTATTGCACACTTATAAGATGAGGTGTTACTCTACCCAATTTTTGAGAAATATTTACCTCATGTTAGTATTATGTTTACTAATGATATTTTAATGGTATTTTTATAGTACCATTATTCTCTCTAATTACAAAACATTTAAATTAGGTCTATTTGGACCCAAATTTGGTTTGAGATTAATTGTTTACATTAGGGTTCAATTTTTAACCTACATACCTTTTGTGAGCCAGGTCATCCCAAATCCGAGTTATTTTTTTGAACCAACATACTTCTTAGAAGCCATATCAATCCAAGTCAAGTTCATTTTGAACCACATGCTAAACCATTATGTTTTGATCAGGTTTATTTTAAAAAGTGTGCCATACCATTCCATTTCTGATCAGGGTTCCTTTTTAAAACCACATACCAATCATGAGCTTAAAAAATCCAAACCAAGGTTTGTCTTTATCAGAATAGGCCAGTAGGTGATCCTTTGGTAGAGTGAGTACACAAGTAATTCTACAAATCAATGATGACCTTGTGTTTAGAAACATGAAAGAAAATGTGAAATAATTACCATGATTATTAATTACTACTATGCACTGCTCTACTTTTATCAGCGTGGTTAATTGCAATAATATGGTGAAGAGGAATATAAGTGAGTAGGGGGATTTAACTCACTAGAAAACTCGTGGTAAAACTGAGTGTAACTCACTATGGAACTCATAGAAGAACTCAAAGTGGTACTCAATAGAACTCTAGATGTAACTCTAGGTGGAACTCACCCTCTCACCCACTTAACCTCTTATCACACCTAAGTAAGCTAAATCTACAATTATAGGAATTATCCATTTAATAAGTAAATGGAATAATGAATATCCTACACCAACACCCCCCTTAACTAGCTTAGGTAGGTGGAAAATAAAATATGGGTGTTGACAACAAGGTCTGATGAGGTACCCATGAACAATGCAACTTTCAATAAGTGGAGTAAAAGGAGAAAATCCAGTGGGAAAAAACTCCCCACCAAAAAAGATACAAAGAAAATAAGTTAGGACTAGAAAGCCCACTCCAATAGTCTTTGACCCACACACCTATTACTAGACCATTTCAATGCTAAATTAGGGTTTCATTTTTCTAGACCAATACCTCCCTTTCTAGGGCATCTTTTCTTGACCAATACTGCCCTTTTTGGGGCATCTATTTTGGACCAATACTACCCTTTCTAGGGTCATATTTTCTATGCTGATATCACCCTCTTTGGGGATAATTTTTAATTACCAAACCAATCCATGCTGACTATCATACACTGACTTTATCCTCTTCCTTTATATTACATTAGAAATCAAGCTACATAATGCTCAAAGGTTACCATTCTAGGTTGTCCTCCTTTGGCTTGCATTAACAACTAAGATCTATAAAACCCAATGATTATCATTCTAGGCCCTCCTCCCTTTCCTTCCAATTATCTTATCTCATTACCTACACATGGTCGTGCAATTGTGACTAGGTTTGTTAAAGTTGCTATCATGGGTCCACTTTTAGTATTTGTTGAACCATCATTGAGGAAATTTAATTTGATGAGTTAGTCTTTGTTGATCCCTCCTTTGATAATATAATTTTCAAAAAGCCTAGTATTGAACCACAAGCCATTACTCATCTAGTGCCAATTATTCCCCACTTTAGAAAATCCCAGGTAAAGGTATTCATGCCACAAAGATGATCATTATTAAACTAAGAGACATTATGTATTAAAGACCCAAGTGTGTTCAAATTTGATATTTTGCAAACAAATGTGTACCAAGCCCTAAAAAATGAATCAAGTCGATGTTATTATTAGAACACCCATTCATGATGAGCCAACCTATGATGAATCAGCTTTTGATCCTTTCCCTATTGTCAAAGAACCTCACTTTGATAAACTAGTCTAGGTGGAGTTTCTAGTTGATCCTTATCCTTTTTTGAAAAGCCTCACTTTGAAAAATTAGTCTATGTGGAGTTGTCTTTTGACCTTTTCCCCCTCATTTAGGAGTCTCACTTTGATAATCCAATCTCTATAGAGTCATCCCTCAATTTGTTCCCTCTCTTTGAGGAGCTTCACCTAGACAAACCAATTTATGTTGAACCCTTCTTAGATGAGTTTATTTTCAAATATCTCATTGTGCCATCATAGGCCATTAATTGTCCAATAATAAACATTTAATAAGACATCATTGTAGCAACATCCATAATTGAATACGAATAAAAATTAGAGTCAAGTTCTATTATTGAACCAATACCAAATTAAGTAGTAGAAGCATAATCAATGTCAGTCTCAACATCAGATTTAGAGTCCCTTGAGTCTAACTTTGTGTCAAAATAAAAATACATTCATGGTTGTTACAACATTGGTTACACATGCCTTACAGATCAATTTGAATGCATATGTGATCCTTCCATAATTTTCAAGGATGATTACTTCAGCATCGATACAAGATATCCTAGTTTATTATATGAGGATTGTGTTACCTTTCATCATTCCATTACCATTACACATACCATTACCACCAACCAACATAGCCATTATATTGACATTCCACCTCCCACAAGAGTCAATTGGGACCAATAGAATCACACTTTGTTGAACTACATCTATGGTGACATATTAGGTGCAGAATATTAAGGGGACTAAGACCACATTAATACATAAGAAGAAAAATCTCTTAGTGAAACCTTTTCAAAGGTGCTAGGGGATAATCAAATTATAAGCTCAACATCTTTTACTGAAACCTGATTTGAGGCACTAAAAGATAATCATTTCAAAACTCAACATTGCTTAGTGAAACATTCTCAGAGATGCTATGGGATAATCAAGACAATTTTATTAGTGAAAACCTATTCAAGGCACCGATAGATAAGAAAAAAAATTATTCATTACTTAATGAAAACATAATTGAAGATGATATTGGTACAACTAAAAATATACAACATAATTAGATTGTAGCATCTCTTAGGTCTAAACATCAAAACAATATTATGGTCCTATCAAGAGCATGTGTAAAAGTATTTGAGCTATCATAACTAAAATTATGTCAAATATAAAATTAACAACATTGTGTGTGAATGAAAGTCTCGATCTTCATTTGTTACCTAATCATTTTACATTCCATTATGAACCAATATTCCATTGCCAACTCAGACCATTTATCCTATGCCTATCATTTTTTACCCCTATTAAAAGTAGTTTCCTTCATAGAGGCTATGAAGACATCTTGTCTAGAAGTATGGAGTAAACATAATCCAAGCTCAATAAATATCACAACATCATTGTTAAATATTTCATCAATAACAGGTTCTAGACAAAACTACCACTCTAAATGGGTATGGGTTATACCTCAAATAGGCCAACATTATGCATCTCATACTCTTCCATTGAGTTGAGATGCTAAAAAAAACATAATAATTCATTATCTGCAAGTACCTTGTTACTTGGCTACAACCATATTACCATTATAGATAATTTCATCCTAGGCATTTATCCATTGTAGCCCTTTAACCATGCTATTGGTACCCTATGCTAATCAGAACATGCATCTCCACATTAGAAGGTATAATACAACCATACTTTTACCATACCTTGTGCATAGTTTGAACTACATTGACTTGAGGTCCTTTGGGAGTATGTAGGAAGAACTCAATATCTATTGAGGTCAGCTCGTTCACCCCTTTTCCATGCTCTCATCATTTTATGAGCAACCTAATCCATGCTCTCACCATTTTCCAAGTAACCTAAGCCATGCTCTTGCCATTTACAAGTTACCATTCCCATACTTTTGATGTTTTATGAGTTAATTTTGTATGTCATTATTTTCAATTGAGTTGAGATACCCTAAAAACCCAAAAGCATGGAAATATGCTAGAAAATTTTGAAAACATTCAAAATAGTCTAAAAGACCTAAAAATTTGAAAAAGTCTTACAATCTCCATGAGGGATATAGAGCCCCAAAATTCACAAACATTTGTCTTGTCATAAATCCAATCATTATCTTTGATCTAGCTTTGAGTTATTCATTTTAGAAACCATTGGGATGTGTCTTTCCCAAATCTACCCTACTGGGGAAAACTCATTAGTGGTTCTAATTGATTTAGCCACCTTATGATGTGTCCTTCCCTTATATGTATCCTTGCTTGGGGGCACCATCTAGTTATCACAAGCGGATATTGACTTGGTTAATGATGAGATTCTTTATGTTGCTTTATTTTTGTGGGTTGTGTGTTTTATTTATCGGGTTGTTTATTTGTTTTTAGGGTTGTGTTTGAATAGGTTATGTAAACCTTTTGATTATGGACTTACTTGGGCTTGAATTGTTTACACTTGTATTCAAATTATTTTATTGCTTGTTTTTCAGTACATTCTTGTTCTTACTTAAGTCTTGATGATTCATATCTTGATTTTGAGTTGCTTACATTTGTATTTGAAACCTCTTTTTATTTTTATTTGTTTTATTTTTTGTTCAAATGTAATCATTTGAAACTTTGGTTTTGGTATATTTTATTATTATCTTTAGTTGTAAATATTCACCATTGAACTAGTCCATTCACAATTAAAATACAATGTTATTATAGATTATTCATACTTATGATGCATAATTTCATTTTCCAAAGTAAACACCAAGTTCTCCAAGTCCAAAAGTCAATGGGGGTACTAAACAACATCTCTAAAAGCACTATCCTACATATCCACTACCTAAATAGGATATCATAAACACAATTGAACACTAGTCCATATTTATTCCATTCCTCATTCAAATTTATCCTACTTATGAGAGAACTACATTGATGTAGGCAACACTTGGATACATGACATATCTCGGGTCAACTTAGTCATCCTTATTTTATTATTGTTCATGTCCATATTATTCTAATCCAATCTCATCATTCTTCAATCCTTATGCCATCCTTGTATGTCTAGTATGCCTTCTGCTTCATTTCTTTGTACATCCTCATATGCCTGGTTGTTTGTGGTTGATTCAATTTTTGAAAAGTCATTAGTCCATCACACCTACATTTATGCTTGTTCATTTTTAATTTATTTTAATAGGTTATATCCTTGAGCTATGCTTACCAATTTTACCTACTAGGGTATAATATCTAGACCAATCACTGATCCAATCAACCTTAATGGGGCAAAATCAATTATCAGTGGTCAAAATCAACCCTCTTGGGGAAAAATCAATTTATCAACCGATCAAATCCACTATGTTGCGACACATTATTAATTCATTGACCACCTTTCTCTATAGCAATGCTCTCATTTTATTTTTATTCTAATTCCAAGCTCTATAGATTTTTCCCTCATTTTGGCAAATCAAAGTATACAACTTGTTTCAGGATTGATCATTCCCTAAGATCTCTACTTTCACCCTATTTTGGGTATGTCAAAGTGTGCCACTTCTATTTTGGGATGCATTATTACCACTTCCCCCACTCTAGGGCCCATTATATTTTATTCTAGTTGATCATTAAGAATTAAGGCATGCAAGCATTAGATCATATGTATTTAACCCATCCATGGGTTAATTTCACTCTTTATTTATTTTTTGAGAGTCCATCCCTTTCTTTCATCCCTACATGCCATCTTGATGGGAATCATGGGTCTCTAATTATTTCTTCAATCATTACCTTCCAATTTCTTCTTAATAAATTTTTATTCTTTGAAAAGTTATTGCTTCAACCAAATTTCTCACCATGCCTTCTCAAATAGGGAAAAATGTCAACATCCAATTATTTCACCATTGTGCTAAAATTGAAAATATGAATGATATTCTATAATAATGCATAATCTAGACCAAAATCACCTAAATTCTTTACTTCATCCACACATGTCACTTGTAGGTGCCGATTTACGATCATGTATCCTTGAATGGGGAAAAGCATTTTATGCAAGCATTATCTTTTTCCAATTCACTTTGAGTCAAATTATGACCAAGAAAAATGATGTTCTAGACCAATAAAATCCCTTTATTTGTCAACACACATCATGTGCATGTGTTGATTCATGTTTATATTGTCCTTATTAGTATAATACCCTATATGCAATCATCACTTTCCTATAATTTAACTCTAGTCAAATTGTGACCAAGTAAAATGAAATTTTCAACCATTTTAGTTAAACATGTGACTAATTTTTAAGAATTACAAAATATTAATTAAAATCCATTAAGAAAATCAAATTAGATTAAGAGATTAAGTGGAAAATCTATGAAAAGTTATTAAATATCTATTATTATAAATTCATAAATCAAAATATCTGGGCTATGGCATCACCCATGATATCATCAAAAGGGTGTCAAGAATCAGACATTAATAGAGGTAAATATTAGGTCTAAGGTCACCCATGCCTCATTAATGTTCCTTTATTCCAAAATATTAATTGGTTTGTCCTCCAAAATTAAATTAATCCTTAGCCACACATTAGCCACCATAGACCAACCACCAAGCTTTTTAGTGAAAAAAACCTATGCATAAATTATGATAGAAAGAGATTCACTAATTCCTCCAAATCAACCAATCAAGGAGCCAAATCCATTGGTTCTAAAAGAGTTGATGGAGGCACTTGCCTAATCGTATTGACAAAGACATGGAGCACCAAATATGGGCACAAACATGTTAATGGACTATCTTTGAAGGAGGGCCACTTTGGGAGGGTATTTATTGTCTTTCTTTCCTACTTATTTTCTTGATTTAATTTACACTACCTCTTTAGGGAGTGGGCTTAGCATGTTAGGTTCTCTATGTTTATTATTGCTTTCATTAATAATGAATGAACTAACTTGTTTTGTAATCCTACTCTAAAAATACAACATGAAAAATTTCTATCTTATGTTTTATAAGAATTTAAACATTTTTATTTGATGAATTGATACACAATATAATAAATTCAATGCATTAATTTAGCTCCAAAACCTTTTTGAATAATCCTTGGGGTCTAAAACCTTGTTTACTCTTAAAATTCTAACTGCATTTTAGGCATATATCCCTATTCAAAACTCTAAATGGATTCAAACCTTTTTCAAAACTTTTCTCACATGTAAATATAATTACCTACCAATTTGTATAATTTTTATAGGGTTAAATTGCTTAAAAATGATATTTACGCTTTAAACCTTAGCTCTGTCCTATTACAATGTAACACGCATAAAAAAAACATAAATCTAGAAAAATGACATTTCATGGTCTCATTAAAAATCCAAATTTTTTATGTGTACATGATACAATGTTCCAATTTATACACCTAAGGTTGAAAATGTATGAATTTTTTAAAGATTTGTGATTTTCTCTATTTTTAAGGTTTCAATATGTCGAGAACACTATTTTAGACATAAAATGAGTTTTATTACTTTCAAGACCTGATTCCACTTTTAAAAGGTGTATAAATCATGTGTATTTCCTATTAAATTCTCACCTGGACTTCATGAACCCAAAATTATATTATTTGTCCTTTTATCAGACTTGTATATTCATTTTCTTATGTTTTTATTGATAGTCATGTAAAGGAAGATTAATAAACACATAAAAAGACCATGATAATATAATAAATCTTGATTGTTACCTAATGAAGAGTCTATAAATATTTAAAAAAAAAAAAAAACATTTTGTATTAATCAAAACTTCACAAATATGCTACAGACTTATTTTGCAGACCTTATACCTTCTTGGCAGACCTTTCTTTTTCTTTTTTACTTCTCTATCATCTCTATTACCTTTATCTATTTCTAATTCCTTATCGACATGTTTAAAGTCTTTTATTGCATAAATATAGGCTTTTTATAGGCACAAAACCAAATATTCTCTCAACTTATTGATTCAAACTTAGAATATGCTAATTTTCTCCCTTTTCAACATAAACTTACCTACTCCTAGATATTTTTAGGGTGTTTTCATATTTTAAGTAATTAAGAAGGGTTTTAAATAATTTTATTAACCTTGTAATAACTTTTACCAAGGTTTTATGCCCTTAAAACTAATATATAAGGCTTTTTAGGATAAATATGATCAATTTGAATTTCAAACATAGTCTTTTTGGCAGGAAACCTTCAAGGTACTACTAAATGGATTGGAATTTGAATTTCAATGTCTTGTATGCCTTATATCACTCCTAAAGAGACAATTAAATTTACACATAAACTTTACAATATATTTTAAAGTATGTCATGGATTTAGACATGCCTTATTTGACTTTGTATAAAAATTTACATGTTGTTTGGTTGATGGTCCTGCATCAAACTTCCAAGCTTGAAAGTTTTATGAGTTCCTTCTCATAAGAGCCTTGATATGCCATTGTTTATTCAATGATAATTAATTGATTAAATTCTTATATCAATAATTAATAAAGGTGTACATGTTCTTTTGTTAAACATCTAATCTTCTTTCTTAATGTCTTTTCCATCTTTTGTTTGTTTATCTTCTAACTCGTCCTTATCATTATTTTCATCTTGTCTTCAATTATCTTTGTAAATCTATCCTCTAGTATGAGGATATCAAATATCAAATTCTTAGATTGAGATCCTTCAATATCCATATTCTCTATAGCTTTTAATTCTTCATCTACTACACCTACACATACACAATTTATTGAAATGTCAAAGGAAAAACATTGAGACCTTAAGGTATCTTCAAGTATTTTATTCCCTACTTCATGTTCAAGTATGTAATCAACCATGATCTCTTATTCTTGGAGATAGTCATAGCTATTATTTATCTTCACATTATTTTACATATTAAATATCATTGCCTCATGCCTTGTATCTATCTCCTTATTCTTTGTTTTTGGATAAATTATGTCTTCTTTTTCATAGGTGTCTCTGTTGTTGATAACATGATATAAGGATTCCACATCTTATTGTAACTGATCCATGATTTTATAAAAAAACATACCCTAATTCTTCTTCAACATTTGTAAAAACATATTTATGTCAAATTATTCCCCTTTTTTGAGTTTCCTTATGCATATTTTTATGAAAATTAGATGTACCATCACAATCCAAATAAGGAAAACATTTACATTTTTATTTACCTTCCATCTTCTTGTCATTAGATACCTATTTTTGTCTTTGCTCTTGGATATTTTGTTCAAAGTTCCATATCTCTTTCAATAGATCTTCTTCATCATAAATTGAGATATTCTCATCGATATCTACTACAACATCATTATCCAAAAGAAAACTTTTATCTTTTATCTTTTTGATTACTTCATGTAAACAAATTATTATTTATTTTCATCATACCTTGGTTCTTTCTTTTATTCCTTTATTTTTAGATCATCTTATTTATGCTTCATGACTATTGCACCTCATTTCTTTCCACTGTATTTATGTTTAACACCTTTTTTATCCTCTTGAGTGAGATTTTTTTTCTTGTTCAAGCCTTTGGGTGCACAAATGATATCATTGATTCTCTTCAAGTGTCAAGGGCATATAATGAACCTCATCTTCATCATGAATTGATTTAAACACTACTTATTAAAGTGCTTCACCTTGCTTATTCATGAGCCTACTTATTGGCTCAAAGGTTTCATTCTCCTCAACTTGATTACCTGCAAATAAAACATATAAGGCAATGTTAGCTACAAAATCTTGAGGCCATATAGCCCCTTAAATATCTTGTTTCTAGTGCTCATCATCCATATCTAAATCTCCTAACATCTCCCCCTCTTTAGGATGAAAAATGAAGATGTCCATTTCATCTTCTCTTTGATTTTGAAACTGAAAACTCTACTCAAGCTTCATATTTTTCATATTTACCTCTTTCCTTAAGGTAAAATTCAACCTTTGCCTTTTTATTCTTTCTCTTATCAAATTGGTTGGCCATTTTACTTGCCTCTTCAACTCCCATCCATACCATGGATTCTTTACATTTTCTATCAGGACTTCCATCATGTCTATCTTTTGTTTTACTTCATTGAATTCCCTTTGGAAATATTCTTCTTCTTATTTCCTTCTTATTTCACTTAATCCATTTTAATTTAGGTAGTTTTTACCTCTAGGTAGTCCTTATATAACTATCTTCACTACCTTCACTCTCTAGCAAGTCTTTTGCACCTTGGTCTTTTTACTTTTTATCCAAGTTCTCTCACCTTGGATCTACCTTTAAAGCAATCACTATGCTCTTACTATTGAGATTCACCAAGCTCTTTATATTCTCCCAAGCCTCTCTTGGATTTTAATTTATTTTAAGCCTTAATGGCTTTGATTTCCTAAACTTTATCCACATGTAACTTATCTCTTCAATAAACATTTAAGTAAATACCTAGTCCTTCAATAACTTCAACAAACTCTATCTTTGCATCAAACTAGTTATATTTTTAGAACCTTTAATCCTACCTTGATATAATTTTTTTAATGCACCAAATATAGAATTGATTCCTATTCTTGAGAATAAAATCAAATCTATTATTCCCAAAATCCATCACTTTTTTTAATGGACATGTGGATCATTTTGGTCCTGCAGGCCAAAATGGTCTCTTTCTTTCTTTCAAAATGTTCTGAGCAGTTACGTTTTCAAATATTCAAGCCTTTTCAGCTAAGGAAGTCACAGGTTCAACAAGTAGGCTTTCTCAAAGGGAAGTTCAAAACACTTAAGGCATTTCCTTAGTGTTTTAAGGATGTTTCAACACCAAGGTTCAATCAAAAGACTTAACGACGGGCTTTAAATAATTGGAATGAACCATTGAACCGTTGAACCCCACCTTTGTAAGGTTCAAATGTTCAACAAGTTTAAAGGTTCAACAACTTTGACGGACTTAAAGAATAAAAGGATTTGAATAGTTAAGATTGAATCATTGAACCATTGAACCTTGAACTTTGAAGGGTTCAAAGGTTCAACGAGTTAAAAAAGTTCAACAGACTTAGAGAATGAAAGGATCTAGAGAGTTTGAAGATTCAAAGGATTCAAAGAAATAGATCTAAACTATTGAAACGTTAAACCTTGAAATTCGAAAGGTTAAAAGGTTTAAAGGGTTTAAAGAGTTCAAAGTTTAAGCAGAAGCTTTGAGAGAATGGATGAAGCAAAATATTTCAAAAAGAGGTTCAACCAAATGGTTCAATCGAAGAAGAAAACCAAGTGAACATAGCCCTTTACAAAATATTGAATCACCGAACCATTGAACTGTTGAACCATTGAACCATTGAACCAAAAGATTCAAGGTTCAAAGGTTCAAAGTGGTTCAAGTGACTGGTGACATCCCCATGGATGTCAAATTTAGGGTGATGGAATAACTATTGATTTTCAAAAGACCTAAGAACAAACTCAACAACCAACAAAGAAAAGAGCCAAAGAAGCTAGCTGAAAGTGAGAAGAAGCCTCGAGAGCTCAGATCACAAAGAAGAGACAAAACATGGCAAGGAAAGAGGGAATGACTATAGAAAGTCTATAAATATCTATAGAAGATTTATTCCAGTAGGTGGAATAGTCCACTAGGTGGAAAACAAAAAGAGCAAACATTCAAAGGCACAACTTATTTTTCTGCATTAAGTAAAGGTGAATAGATAGCCGTGTAAGTGTCATAAAGAAGACCAAAAAACCCATGCTTAGGAGGAGACATTTGAGATGATTCATAATGCCAAAGTTAAGGCTGATGACCTATTCTAGCATGGCCCTTTCATAGATATTTAATGCATTCAATTCAACATGGGCCATTTTCATGAAAACAAGCACCCAAGTATTTATTGTGATGATATATATTGTAATATCTCATTTTGTATAAGGGAGATCTCTCTATTATAAGAAGCAAAGCTCTGTCCAAATTGAAAGGCATTGTTGAGAATTTGAGCTTAGACTGTTAATCATATTTTTTTAAGTGAATGAGAAAACAAGTGGCCTTTCAGACTTTGTGTTGAAATAACTTGTGTTATCTAGGAAATTTTCTTGTCTTTATCCTAAATACACTCTTGTCCATTTAATAAAATAAGTAGAACAAGTGGAAATAATCTTGAAGATGTCCTGAAGCTGACTATGGGAGACTTTGTGTTGCCATAATTAAATTCAGTCTATGTTTTGTGTAAAGGACACTAGAGAGACTTTGAGCTCCCCTTATCCTTCATAATCTTTTACTCTGTTGTAGTTTTAGGTGGAGACTTTGGGCTACACTCCATTATATAGTTTTCTTATCCTAAATCAATGGGAGAAGTAATGAAAGACTTTGTGATTTTGTGGGTTTCTTGTGGTTACAGCTACTACCCAAAAAAATTCTTGCTATTTGCTAAATATCATTTTTGAAAGAAGAGAAGTGCCTTCAGTAATTACACCAAAATTCTCCTATATTTTGTGAACATAATCTCTAAAAAAAGAGAGATGGATGGTATGATTTCACCCTTGTGTCTATTTGCAACTTATATTAGTATTTAATAGTTATAGGGAACCTCCCCTTGCTGAGAGGAGAGATTTATCTCATTCTGGTTGTAGTCACCACACCCATTTTGCCGCATAAATCTCCTTATGTTGTGGTTGATGTAACCATTTTTCTGTCAGTCAGTTGGTGACAAAATATTCACCCAACAGTTTTTAGTGACTCCACTAGGGATGAAAGAGTAATTTTGATCTTTTTCTAGCAGTTCCATGCCAACAGTTTCTGGCGACTCCATTGGGGAAGAATGAAATATTTAATTCTTTTCCATTAGTATTTCATATATGCTAGGGATAAAAAACAAAAAACTCCATGCCAATAGTTTTTGGTGACTCCGCTGGGGAAGAACAAGCATCTTGAAGCCTTAAGCTTCAAATTGAATCAGTTTTAGTTCTTTTCCATTTTCATTTTACACTCTAGCAGATCCACCATACATGCGAAGCCAGAGAGATCAAGGTATTGTTGACCCTATATTTGAGTTGGTATAGCTAAGAAATTTTGATCTTTTTCCTCCACCATCTCACCTTCAACAAACCAAGAGTTTTCCTCCTACAAACATCAGGTCCCCAATACCAGGCAAAGCTTCTCTTTCCTCTACTAACAGAGCTTTATCTATACATAGCTCAAGGCCACATCATGATAGCTCAAGGCCCATGGGGTAATACTTTTGGTCCTCTGAATCTAACCCCACCTCTACATGAACTACTCGGTAGTTCAAGAAAGAATTTTCCCAAGTTCTATGGTGATGGGAAGGTTCATCCTGATGAACATATCACAGCCTTTTACATAGCTTTTGGTGTGATAGGCATTGAATATGAAGATATTGTAGTCAGACTGTTTGTGGAAACATTTCAAGGCACTACTGTAGACTAGTTTTAACATCTGCAAGCACAAATAGTGACTAACTGGAACACTTTCAAGGCCAAATTTGAGGCTAGATTCAAACCTGCAGAAAATGCACATGCCCTGTTATCCCAGCTTACACAAATGAATAAGCAGCCTCATGAACCCATGAGAAAATTCATTACTAAATTCAACAAGCTAAGGATCAGGATTCCCATAATTGCTCTATCGACACCTAAGAATCCCAAATGATTCTTCAATTCTCAGCTTCCTGAAGTGAGTTTTCTATTGAGGTGGGCTGGCCACATAGATCTTGCTGTAGCTTAGATATTTTCCACTGAGGTTGAAGATGATCTTATCTTGGTAGGAAAGATAAGAAGAGATCCTAATAGAAGTAAATATTTTTCATCTTCTGAATATTCTTCTATAGGCACCACTGATCCTATGGTGCAGAAACTAGCAAATGAATTGCTAGCTCTAAAAAAGCAAATGGCACAAGGGATGTCTGCTCCTCTTTCTTATCAAGATATACCAAGGAGGATGTTTCCCAACTAGTAATATTAGGGAAATGCTACCAAAAATCAAGGGCAACTAAATCTCATTCCTCCCCCACCAAGGAAGCTTGCCATTGAAGCAGCACCAACTAACTCAGTAGTTGGTTATCTTGAAACCGAATCTAATTTTTCTTTCCAACCTGAGTTGAACCAAGAAGATGAAACTGATCTCTTTGCAGAAGGCCAAGAAGAATCAACTAGTGAATCCAACATTGGTTTCTTGAATTACCAAGATGAAGGAGAAGTAAAGGAGAAGTGTTTGATGGATCATACACTGTATTTACCAAATCCCAGAACTAGTCAACTCAACAAGCTGATAAGGGAAAAATAAGAGAAGAATCTTGACCAAAAATTTCAATTGCTAAACAAGGGGCTTCTCTACCTTTCCAATCAAAGGAACCAGTGAGCAATAAAAAAGTAACTACCTCAAACAATCCTGCACCTTCTATTTCAATTTCACAGATCAGTCCCACACCCAGTAAAACTTATAATGATGGACTTCCTTCCTACGTTCCTAGTTATTTTTAGTCATTGATATAATTAACCATGCTAAGAAGACAAAAATTCAAATGTCTTAGTTTTAATTCTTGTAATCCAACCCTTGAGCAATTGGATAGGTTAGTTCAATGCTGTAGACACCTAAATAGTGTCTAACCCTTGGTCACTTTCCCCCTTAGTCCATTCCTAACCCATTCCTAACAATTACTAATTTAAAATAATTAATTTATTTTGAATTAACCCCCCTCCTTGGACACTTCACCCATGACACCTCACCTAGGACACCTCGCCTTGGACTAATTTCCATCCTATGACTCACCCAAGACCAATTCCTACTCTCTCTAACCGCCTAACAAACTCTCGTGCGTATTTAGCACAACCCTCGACATTCTCCAATGGATAGGGCACTTGGCAGATGAAAAACAGGCTTAGTGGCTCTTTTTGCTCGTTCTAACCCCGTCGACGTCGGTCAAGTGTCAGCCGACGCTGGCGGAATCACCGACGTCGGTTATACTTAACCAATTTTTTAGACTCTTTCCTGAGCCGAATCAGAAATCAGCAAATCTCTGGAAGCAACTGACGAATCCTTCAATCTTGAGTCTTCGACCATCCATCAATCTACGAAATCTCTCAATCAAGCCTCTCACGCTCTCCCTCAGGTGCAGCAATAGCTTCAAGGTTCTCCATCAGCAACAGGTTCTCCACACAGGCTACATCAATAGCAGGTATGGGAATCATCAGTAGCACACCTTCCACAAGGCACAGGTAAGTATACTGTCTGTGTTTTTATTCTATTTTTAGTTATTACTTTCAAACAATATCTCCTTAGACCAGACTGTTAACCAAGCCAGACCCGAAACTTGACTTATCCACTTACCTATTTCCTCTATCCTCTATCAGGCCATACATTCTGCCCATTTAACCAGACTCTAAGACTCAGATCCCAGACCATTCAACCAAGCCCAAAAACTTTGTCTCAAGACTGTTAACAAACCTAGACCCTTCCTTGGCCTTGTCCATAGACCAAAACCCTGATCGGACTCTGTCCACAGACCACAGGCCTACCCAGACCCCGTCCAAGCCAATTGCCCCGACCGACGCCGGTCACTACCCCAACCGACATTGGCATATTAACCGATGTCGGCACCTTGACCAACCGACGCTGGTAGGCTTACCGACGCCAGCGACTGTGATCAGTTCGACAACTTCTTTCAAGTATCATTCCTCCACAACCAAAGAGGAGTACTCACAGCATCTAGATTACGGTGTGCAGACTATATCCAGGTACATCAAGCCTTGACCATTCCTTCTTAAGTTTCTTAATTCTCTCCTTTGAAATTGAAAACAAAATTTGAATAGAAACATTCTGGCACGCCCGGTGGGACCCCTTTAGGGCCTTCCTTGGGTTCCCTTTCTTCTTTGTTCATTTAGTTGCATTAGGCTTCTTAACCTTCACCTCTTTCTTCTTTTCTAAAAAAAATCATAAGCAGGAAATAAAAAGAACTTTTTCTTCCTTTTTCTTGCATTTCTAGACTAGTAAGAAAATCATTTTCTTCAACCCTTTCTCCAATTTGTCTTCATTCCAATTTAATATTTTAATTTTGGGGCTTTAAAACTTACTGCATTTCATTCCTTGCTTTCTTGCATCTTTCTAGTCCACACTTAGTAATTAGTAAAACGCATATTGAATAAACCATAGATCACTCAATGTTACACAACCAGACCACGAGCACTCAATTAAACATCAAACTCACTTGAGACAAGGCCCGACTGGGATTTCATCACCCAGCGGATACCTTACCCAACCTGGCAATCCTACTTGGATTTCACCAGCAAGGGGAAAGCCAACTCTGTTCTCTGGCAGAGTCTAAACTATAGTGAAAGTATATTTTGGCTAAGCGAAACCAGCTAACCACTGGAATCATGAAGTGAGGGGAGCTTGCTCCTTAGCACCAGGCCTGTACGGAAGCTAACATAGATTTTTGAGCGCCTTAACATACCTGAAACCATCTCTAGATTACCTATTATAGGACCCTTTTTACAGCCAACTTCCTCAAACATCGCATTAAGGCATAAGCCACACGATCTTAATAAAATTGTTTCTAGGGATTTAACGCTAGGCTCTGTCTGTCATCATCATATTTTCTATTTTTATCTATATTTTTTGAGCTGGTAAGGATGTCTTCTTTATTTCCAAAAACTTTTTTTCTGAGTTTTTGGAAAACACAGTAACCGACATCGGTCCTGTAACCGACGTCGGCAACTTCTCTATATTGGCATCGGTCATCTGACTGACATCGGCAGTATTCTTCACCGACATCGGTTTTTATACCGACGTTGGTCTCTGTCTATTTTCTTTTTTCCAAAAATAACAAGCTTAAAATCCAACTTTCTGCCTGTTTAAACATCCATTCTGGTTTTTTGAGACTGACAGAACACAGTTTTCTGAAACCTGATCTTTTCTTGCCTTGAATGGTTTTGACACGCAGTCAAACCAAGGCCCTTCTTGACCACATTAGTCAACAACCACTTCCACCTTCACCATCTATAACCAGTCCTATAATGGAGTTCAACTCAGAGACTGAAAGAACTCCCACTCGCCCAACCCCGCCTCAAACTCCTATCGTCCCAAAAGGGGACCAAGATTTCACACGATTCTTGGACCTTAATGTCAAAGCCTTACAACACTATCTCACGAATAGCCAAATGCGAGACTCCCTAGGCAACCCAATCTATAAGATGCCGACTTCCTTAGTTGACACAAGAATCACATCAACAGCCCCTATAATTCAGCCACTAGACAACACCTCCACCAATAACCCAACTGTGTCTTAACTTCAAAACGTGGCCACTCCTTCTAAACCTACTTCCATGGGGGTTCCGGTACTCCCTCAACCTCAAGTCACTCAACCAAACCCCACACCTTTCCAAAACCTACTAGTCTCTATTCCCCCTACTCTTGCACCTATCAACACAAGAGTAACCGTTTATCCATCAACAAGCGTAGCCACTCCTCAACCATCCTTGACGGCCCCTATCCAACTTGTGCCAACCAACCCCATAACACAAGTGCCCTTGGCCCCAACTTTTGCTCCAATAACCAGCTATCCATATGTTGCGTCTATGCAACCATCCACATCATACGCCCCTCCCAATATCTTTCAAGCGCCTTATAATCTAGGGGGCGCTCCACCCACCAATCCGTTAGCAGATATCATCAAAATGCTGATGGATAAGATGTCTAGCTTAGAGACTTCCATTTTTGGCTCACACAATGCTCTCTCATACGAGCAAATTTGCAATGAGCCTATTCATCCTTCCGTTCCAATTAGACCATACCCCAACCAGTGGGAGCTTCCTAAATTTTCTCGCTTTCAAAGCAAGGAAGACCCACAACAACATTTACGGGCATTTAGACATGCCTATTACCTTATTGCCCATGACGACGCATTACTCTTGAGCACATTTCCTATGTCCCTTTCTGGCATTGCGCTTGACTGGTACAGCTCTATTGCCAGCCATTCCCTCTTCACATTTACACAGCTGGCCCAAATCTTTCTTGACCACTTCTCCATTAATATCACCAAGAAGGTCTCAATCACAGACCTTTACACTATTTGCCAATTCGAGGACGAATCAATAGCTGACTTCGTCGCTCGCTGGAGAGGCCTCATCAATCAACTCTCCTCTTCCCTACCTCAACCTGAACTTATTAAATTATTCTCCTGAGCTTGCGCCAAACATATTTCTTCCACTTTAAGGGTTCAGACCTTTCGTACCTTCGACGAAGCCTTCACGATGGCCCGTAAACTTGAATTACGTGCCATCGAGGAGAATAAAGTCAAGTTGCGAAGCAAAAACCCCAACTCTAAGACCAATGACTCTTCTTCCTCTAAACCTTCATCATCAAATCCTAAGTCTAAAGCTTCAGCTAATGCTGTGGTCATTAGACCTTCATCCTCTTCATCCAATCAACCTGAACCATCCACATCTCAGAGTGCCACCCGTCAATTCTAGCAAAGATACGTTCAAAGACAATATACTCCTCTTGGAGAATCTTATGCATCTATACTGGAAAAACTTGTTAAACAGGGGATTATCAACCTCCCCCAGATTCGACCACCGCCACAATTTGATCCCTCACGTGCCATCCCTGCGTGGTATAGGGAAAATGACTTCTGTAATTTCCACCGTGTCAAAGGTCATGATACGGGAAACTATAAAACTTTCAAAAACATAATCCAGGACATGCTTGAAAAGGGAGAGCTCGTTCTAGATAATCCCAATGCACCTCCAAACCAGGGCATCGACATATTCAAGCAACCATTCCCCAATCATCCACCAACCCAAAATGATGTCCAGACCTTGATTGACAACACGTACGAACATGACATTCGAACGGTCAATACAGTCTCACCTTTCATCCCCAACCAATCTCAAGAGGTTAACCAATCTACCAGTCCATCACGTGTGGACGAACCTCTTTCTCTGGTCAGTTCTCCACCAACCTCTCTCATCTTGGAGGATGCCTCAACCTTACCGGCACCACCGGTCTCACCATCCTCCTTTCTTCTACCTATGGAGGACCTGACCTTACCCACTCCTCGACCGCAAGTGGAGGGCACCATAATCCTTGCCCTTTACCCGCTTGAGGAGCCACACTCTCCAGTTCCTTCTGCACCATAAGAAGAACTTGACTCTCCATCTTCCTCAACCAACAACAATCCAGTTATAACTCCCACACACCTTGGGTCCGAAACTACTACCACATCTAACACATCTTCTCATGAATCCAAACCCCATCCAACATCCTCTCAACCATTTTACCGACTAGTGGAGAAATTAGAACTTCTCCCTTCAAGGAAAGTGGAGCATCGGGGATTGTGGGAACATCTTAAAGTTCTTCAACATTCTTGTGCCCTTTCATCTCATGCTGCCAATCCTCCCAAGGCAAAATCGCCCCAGACTCCAAACAAAGACCAAATCCCCATTTCTAAGCCTACATCTACCCAATCTAAACCGATCAAGTCACTTGGCATTCGCCCTCTCTCTACCCTCACTCACCCGCAAGTGAAGGTGGACTTGAACCAAACCTCGACCAAAAGTAGTCTTCCAACTAAGTCAAAGAAGACTGCCAGACCACAGAAGTGAACCCCTCCTCCACTGTCAACTTTGCCCTCCATCTTAGGTCCTCATCCTTCTACCCTAATCGGTGTCCTTCCTACTCCGACCATTAACCAAAACAAATTACCTCCATTACTTCCTTCGCCAACCACAAGTCAACCCCCTCTCAAAAATTCGGCACCTCTCACAAAGAAAGTGCCGTCTTCACCTGTCACCGCACCACCAACCCAAAATGTGGTATGAAAACCTTCTTCAACATCCCCCAAGCAGAAGTCACCAACGCGTCATGCATCAACAAGCACAGACCCCTTAGTAGGTTCGTATGCTTTAATATTACGCTAACTTTTGCAGACTTCTAGCATTACCCTTCCTTCTATCAAGCCATTCCAACCCCTCGGGTCAAAACCGTCTTGGTTCGATGATACAAAGATTTGTTTATACCATCGCACGCCAGGACACGATACCGAGACCTGTTGTGCCCTCAAGGCAATCGTTCGCCGCTATATGGAGAAAGACACTCTTCTCCTTGAGGACACTCTTGACCAACCCTCGACACCTTCTCATCCAACCTCTTCAACCACATCAACATCTCACCAACAGACCATAACCCCTTCTTCACCTACTATATTTGAAATCAATGCTATCCATATAACCACTAGGTCACAAAAGGACAAGGTGAAAGAAAAAGCCACTATTCCTTAGACCTATCATGTTGTCCAGGCACCTCAAGCACCAAAACCCAAGATTTCCATCTTAGGTGCGTCCCAACCCACTTCTTCAGAGGCAATCATAGAATCTATGATAAAACAACTTCATCAAATGCCTGTGAAGATGACCCTATATGACCTTATTCAAAGTTCCCCCTAGCATCGCCAGGCTCTAATCAAAGCCCTATAGGTAGCGGAAGTCCAACCTGAAGACCCTCAGCCACTTGCTGCCTTAGTCCATTCTTTATCCCCTGTCGCCTCCATCACTTTCAGGAATTCTGAGATTCCTACCTCTACCTTGGAAGATCAAGACGCTGCCCTTTTCATCACAGCCTACATTGATCGAACCCGTATT
Source organism: Torreya grandis (assembly GCA_037957365.1). Taxonomy (NCBI): domain Eukaryota; kingdom Viridiplantae; phylum Streptophyta; class Pinopsida; order Cupressales; family Taxaceae; genus Torreya; species Torreya grandis. Next base: position 186,294 of record JARHVA010001095.1, on the reverse strand, counting down.
AAACGAGTTATGATCGACGGGGGTGCTAGCATTAATATCATTTCCTCCCACACCTTTGATCAATTGGCCCTTCCCAAGAATTGCGTATCGAAAACTGACGCAATCCTTAGATCCTTTAATGACACAACTGCTAACACTATTGGCACTATTGTCCTCCATATCTGCATTGGTCCACGCACAATCTCGGAGCTCTTCTACATCATTGAGGGAGAATTACAATACAACATTGGATCCACGCCATGGCTTGCGTCCCTTCAACACTTCACCATTGTGTCAAATTTGAACACGACAAATAAGTCCATGTCATTCTTGCCGACCCATCCCCTTTTAAGACTTGTAACACAACCTATAGCCCTAACGACGTTCTTATCCCGCTCAAGGCATCAACCCAAACATCATCTCCATCTGCAGAAGCGTCAACTAGTACACAAACAACGGTTGCCACCACATCATCTTCTCAATTAATAACCAAAGACCCCATGGACGACATCTTCCAAAGACTTTCACTAAGAGAATATCGTCTCCTTACCCTAGACATGTTCCAGACTCCTTAAGAGTATGAACAGCTTCATCAAAACCCAAATTATGACTGTCGGATCAGAATGGTCATTCCTTATGGTCCTCCTAGCCTTCGAACCAATCTCATCTATGGGGGGCTGGATCAAGCTCCTACTGAATCAAATCCTTCATCCTCACCTCAAATATTCACATCCGATTTCTCCTTTCTTAGCAACCCCACCTTTGCACACACCTACCTTTATAGGTGTGCATGGAAGGGTTTCAGCTTTGGACGTTACGAACAAGGCTCCCATCGGCCTATCGAACCACCTAATGATGATAATGCCAAGAAATGGTATGGACTGGGTTTCCAAGAACCCACTGAGGCTTTCACAAACCTTTGCCCTGAACCAACCATCAACCAATTTCTTCTAGACTCGCATATTCCACCTCCTTCACCTACGGAGTCGGTGGTTTCCATCCCTCCTAACTTTTTCACTACCTAAATGTCATTCGTTTGGGTCCCCTAAATCTATCAGCCAGGTAGGGTACCCAGGCTCTCTTTCTCATTCTTTCTCCATCCCATTGATCATCTACACTGGGTGGTAGACATTCTTCCTACCACAAAATGATCGGGGGGAGTTCGACTTTATACCAACTACCATAACCTTGACCAGACCGATGACCGAACATCAACCAGTCAAATATCAACCAGACACTGACCAATCATCAATCATGACCTTGACCAAACATTCAACCCAAACATTCAACCACCCTTTTTTATCAAAACATTCAACCAGTCTCGACCAATCAGCCACCGTATCAATCAACTTTATGTCCAAACATCAATCACATGACCAATATGGAACGGAGTAAACGAGGCAAATTCGCTCTTAATTGACTTGGACCTTATATCATAACGCACAAGTATGGTCAGGGACTTATCGTTTGTCTTCTCTTGAAGGCCGACCAGAACCTGAACCTCTTAATGCTTTACATCTATGACCATTCTACTGTTAGTCGAGTATTCATCCACTTGGCATTTAACTTGAGCTCGTCCCTTGAGCAATCCTTGTTCTTTTAATCCTCAATCCATTTCACCCTTTTTCCCTTAACAAAATCCTCTACAACCCTTTTATGATGTACGGATGCTTCGTCCTAATAAAAGGGAGCCCTTGATCTTCTATAAGTCTTGTCTATGACTCAATATTCTATCAAAATTAAATCAAGATGTCAAAATATCCAAGGTCACAAAACCAAATTAAAAAGTAGACTGCTCCCTTGAAGGACAGCTGCACTATCATTGCTGTAGCTAATAGACTGCTCCCTCGAAGGACAGCTATTCAAACGCCCTTAAATTTATAAAGCAAAGTATAGACCACTCCCTCAAAGGATGGCTATGACTAAATCTTGCTACAAACAACACTTTTTTAGAAGCTTCCTGTATCGATCAGCTTCACAAATGACCACTAAACAAATGACATCTTATTATGGACTTCCCGTATTGATCAGTCCGCTCTCTAAAAAAAAAAAAAAAAAAAAAAATGGGTCATGGACTTGACTTGTAGTTGTCTCAGGGTCTCCTATAAAAAGGGGCAAAGTTCTCCATACTCTAAAACAGGTTACCCTTTTCCTCCTATCATATCACCTACTCAAGGGACTTCGAGCTCACTTTAATGTCAAAAGTGATTGGATTACCGCTCTAACATAACTATGGTCAATGATGCAACGCATAAATGGGGCTCTTGGTTCTAACAACCCCTGTCTATGTTGTCTTTCTGGTCCTTGTCAATGAAAGAGCAATGCGCCTTTCACTTATCTTCCACATTTTGGTCACACTTAACCAAAACATTTTCAGACCAACAACAAAAAATTATGTCATCATCTTAAGTCCATTTCACATAGTTTCTATGGACACCAATACACATGGAAACTATCAACCACACAATTTATGTCAAGCATAAACCAATACTTGCTGAAGCATAAATAGAACTCAATTCATTTTTTAGCAAACATCCATCACGAATATGGATCATGGCTAGGAATGAAAAACCCCGACCAATGTTACAGCTTACACCATTTGGAAAAAAACTGTAGCATCATCTTCTCCTTATCATTTCAAGCATGTACCCTTAGACATATGGGAAATGCTATATCTTTATCATGACCAAAATCAACCACTTCGATCTTTTTCCTCCCTTCTTGGGAGAACTACATTGGCTTGAGGCCCTAACGACAGGGGCTATGTAGGCAGCACTCAGTTGACATGGGGTCTTCTGGGGTTAGCTCAGCCATTTTCTTTGTCACTTTCTTCCATCTCCTTCTCTCGTCACCTATCAATAACAGCACAGTCAATCACATATTCACATAATCATTAGTATACTCTCATTTTCATTATAACATCATAAGTCATTAGTCATAAATATCATCTATCATAACTCATTAAATATTCACATCATATAATCCACAAGTTAAACATTAAATATCACATCTATCACCATCTAATCTAAAGTCATCATCATATAAACTATCATCCACAATCAATCAACATCATTATATAACCATTTCATAAACATTGTCATCATCACATTCATTTTCATCATAGCATCATACGCATAACACATAATATCAACACATGCATCACATCAAAATGTCATAAATATCAAAACACATCCATACATTTTCTTATTACACATATCACTAATGCTCATCACATATATATATATATATATATCACAAAAAGTTTTATACAATAAGACACAATCTGTGTCTGTCTCTCTCTCTCTCATCATACATCTCTCGTCTTCGACTCGTAGGCTGGTATATACATAAAAAAATGCATCTCTAGGGCTGCCCTCAAGGCTGTGGCTGTGGTGGTGGTGGTGGTGGCCGAGAAGAGGCTGTATCCTCTCCCCCCTCTGATCTGCACCATCTGTGCGACCTTGAAGCCATCACTCGCGACATCGACCTCTGTCGGCTCTGCTCCGCCCGCATCTCTGAGTATCACTGTATCTAAGGGAACCCCCTGATGGCCCTCTCATAATACGCGATCTCATCCAGTGCATCACTGTATCTCACTAGAGATACAGTCTGCGATGAACCCATCTGCCCTGCGGCTGTGCCCTGTCCTGACCCCTGTGGCTGTGGCTAGCCTAGGTGCACTGATGCTAATGGTCTTGCCCCTTGTGAAAATGCTGGCTGCTGCAATGGGCCCTGCCCTCCAAAGCTCTGACCTACCACTGCCTGTGCCTGGGCTGCAGCCAGTTGTCCCTGTAATAGAGTGACCTACGCTGTCAATGCTGCCACCTGACCTATCATCTCTGCCAGCTATCCCTGCAAAATTGAGACCTGGGCCTGAGCCACATCTCTCTCCTGCCATGCAGTGTCCCTCTCCTCACGGGCTGTATCCCACTCCCTGGCAATAGCCTACAAATCTGGCTGAGGTCCCACCTGTACGCCTCTGTACTGCCCTGCCCACCATGCTGTGTAGGCCTCTGTACACCCTGGGTCGGCTATCCCAGGTCCTGTCAGCAACTCCTCAAAATCGGGCTCCTCTGTCTCCTCTGGCAGTGGGAGCGGCACCTCTATGTCATCCCACCTATACTGTGGAAATGCGGGAGGCACATCCTGTAGTAGCCCATATTGGTGCTGCACTCTCTCTATTGGGATCTACTCGAGCTCACTGAATTACCTGCCCCTGACCCATCTCAGGCTCTGCACACCAACCAACTGCTCTCCCTGGTCTCTGAACACTGGATAAACCAAGTATGGTCTCCAGATGATGTCTGCAGGAATCAGGGCCTCCAGTACCCCTCGGTAGTGGTCAATATCCCTGACCACTCCATCCACCCGTGTCTATGCCATAACTTCGTGCCATCGCCTAAACCTGACCCTAAAGCCGGCCTGGATCGCCACTGGGAGGCTGAGAGGTCGGGTAACCACTATGTGCTCGTATGCCCAAGAATGCAGAAGGTGGCCTACACACAGGCTGTACCATCATCGCTGACTGATGCCCCATAGCTCTCTATACACTTGGGCCAAAAACACTGGTGCCCAGGCGAACACTGTCTGCTGCTCTATCATCTCAAGCAAAACTCTGGTCATAGCAACTAGGAACCTGCCTCCCTCCACATCCGGCAACGCATACACTGTGATGCCGATCATCATCAAAATCGCCAGCTGATGTGCATCCTCATCCGCCACGTACAAAGGCTCATATGCAAAATTGGCTAAATGGTAGCTCGTCTCCGTGACGTGCTCCCTAAATAGCGTAACCATGTGAATGTCGTGCGCCTCTCTCAAGCACACATAGATATCAGCCCCGTGAACTGACAGTTGCAAAATCTGGTACACGTCCTCGACCATGACCATCATCTCGCCTGTAGGCAAGTGGAAGGTGTTGGTGGCATGGTCCCACTGCTCAATCAATGCTACCATCAAGCTCACGTCCCTCGCCACTCTGCAGTAGCGTCTCAACCTGTCTAGCCCGACTGTGCTCATCTGCGCCCACTCCTCGACTGACATGCCTCTGTGCATCTGCATCAGCAAGGTCAGGAGGTGATCTCATAGCATCAAGGTCTGCCTTGCCTGCATCCATCCATAGACAATCTCGTGTTAGCATTATTCCTACTCTTCCTATTTTAACAACTACTCTGACCATCTATGCCTAACCTGACACCTGAGGAGCCCTTGGCATAGCTTCAACCTTTCGACTTGACCTTTTTTTTCCACTCTTTTTGACCAGGCAGCCACCGACATCAGTTAGCGTGTCGGTGACGGCACTCACCTAACCGATGTCGGTCACTTAGTGACTAACATCGGTAGGTTAGCGACCGACGCCAGTCTCTGGTCGGTCGACGCTTGCGGGATTGCCGACGTCGGTGACTGGTTCGGCCCTAGGGCCGAATGGGGTGAGCCCTAATTTTTAGGGCTTCCCCATTTTACCCTCCTACACCCCCAAAACCCTCTCAAAAAGACTCCTAACCTATCCTAGACTCTTTACCCACCTTCCTAGCTATCCTCCCCCTCGATTTATGCCTAAAAACAATAAAAATTCAAAAAACTAAATTCAAACCAAAATGAATCAAATAGGGTTCAGAGACCCTCCTACCTCGTCCCGGTGTCATCGGCGTGGTGGCACGATGGGTGCCACTGGTGGTGGACCTCCCGTGGGTCCTCTACTCCCCTCTGCCATCTCTTCTGTGCCAATGACTCTGCACACTTCACCTGGCTCACACGTGTCCCCGCAGCGTCTAATCGCCTCCTTCTCTCCATGAATGCCTATCTGACACCTCGCACCTCTCCTCGGTCAACTTGAGTCACTTTCAAACACTAAACTCTAGAGCTCACTTTTTCACTTGGACAAATAGCAAATGACTTTTGGTGGGCCGCTAATCTGATTTTGTCAGATTTGGCAGGCTGCCGACGTCGGCATCGGCGTGCCCTAAGCCGCTGACGTCGGCCGATTTCCGTCGATGTCAACCTCTTTTAGCCACTGACATCGGTTATATAACCAACGTCGATGGCCTTAAACACTTCATCCCTCTTCAAAATGACCAAAATCATCCCCCCAATCAGTCAGTCCTCCAGACCATGTCATTTTGGCCCCTTAGGGCACATTAAGATCATGTTTACCTCCATCCATCGACCAACAGACATTGGAGATCATGCCCATCTCCTAAAACCGCGACTACTTCCAAAGCGTTTTTGCCTTGGTTGTTTTTGCATGTATGCTACCTCATAATTGGTTAGCAAAATTATGCGCACACTTTTTGACTTTCACAAGTATAGGATCGGAAGCCAGTTGATCCGCACTACTTGTGACTTTTTCGTGTTTTTGGGAGCACTTCCTAAGCCTGGGATACCTAGAACACGACGACCATTGGAGCTTCAGCTTAGATTGAATAACCCAATCAGTAGATGACTAAATGCTAGGGACCAGTTATTTCAGTTTTGGCACTCCTTGACCCTTGACCTGCGACAATTTGACCCGACCATCCTCGTGAAGTGGTGTACGCGCAATCACAACTTTTGTAGCATTCTCACTCTATCTTCCCCCTTTTCTCATCCACTCTCTGTCAAATCAGCACCCGATTCCAAGTTCCCTTCTCTCGACTCCTGCTTTGAGGGGGGATACCTCATCCATAATTGGGGCAACCAACCCTCGCCTATTTTTTGTCTTGCAGTTCACTTAATGAAATCAACCTTATCCCATACCTGGGGCAACCGACTCCTATTTTTGTCTTGCAGTTCATTTAGAGAAACCAACAAGACAAAAAGGGGCAAATGTAGACACATAAATAGTGTCTAACCCTTGGTCACTTTCCCCCTTAGTCCATTCTTAACCCATTCCTAACAATTACTAATTTAAAATAATTAATTTATTTTGAATTAACCCCCCTCCTTGGACACTTCACCCATGACACCTCACCTAGAACACCTCGCCTTGGAGTAATTCCCATCCTATGACTCACCCAAGACCAATTCCTACTCTCTCTAACCGCCTAACAAACTCTCATGCGTATTTAGCACAACCCTCGACATTCTCCAACGGATAGGGCACTTGGCGGATGAAAAATGGGCTTAGTGGCTCTTTTTGCCCGTTCTAACCTCACCGACGTCGGTCAAGTGTCGATCGACGCCGGCAGAATCGCTGACGTCGGTTATACTTAACCAAATTTTTAGACTCTTTCTTGAGCCGAATCAAAAATCAGCAAATCTCTGGAAGCAATTGACGAATCCTTCAATCTTGAGTCTTCGACCATTCATCAATCTGTGAAATCTCTCAATCAAGCCTCTCACTCTCTCCCTCAGGTGTAGCAACAGCTTCAAGGTTCTCCATCAGCAACAGGTTCTCCACACAGGCTACATCAACAGCAGGTATGGGAATCATCAGTAGCACACCTTCCATAAGGCACATGTAAGTATATTGTCTATGTTTTTATTCTCTTTTCAGTTATTGCTTTTAAACAATATCTCCTTAGACTAGACTGTTAACCAAGCCAGACCCGAACCTTGACTTATCCACTTACCTATTTCCTCCGTCCTCTATCGGGCCATACATTCTACCCATTTAACCAGACTCTAAGACTCAGATCCCAGACCATTCAACCAAGCCCAAAATTTTTGTCTCAAGACTGTTAACAAACCTAGACCCTTCTTTGGCCTTGTCCATAGACCAAAACCCTGACCAGACTCTGTCCACAGACCACAGGCCTGCCCAGACCCCGTCCAACCCAATTGCCCCAACCGATGCCGATCACTACCCCAACTGACATCGGCATATTAACCGACGTCGGCACCTTGACCAACTGACGTCGGTAGGCTTACCGATGCTGGTGACTGTGATCAGTTTGACTGCTTCTTTCAAGTGTCATTCCTCCACTGCCAAAGAGGAGTACTCACAGCGTCTAGATTACGATGCACAGACTATATCCAGGTACATCAAGCCTTGACCATTCCTTCTTAAGTTTCTTAATTCTCTCCTTTGAAATTGAAAACAAAATTTGAATAGAAACAAATGCATCAAAAACAAAACCATCCCTATAAGATAAGAAATTTCAAAAATAACTCCTGGTCCCACAAAGAACACATCTGCCTAAAATAATCTTGTCATCACTCCTCCACCTGCCCCTGGGAAGATAATTTTTTTTTATGTTTCCCTGTTGATAAACGATCATCAGCTAAATAATTGCATTATAGATTCTGGCACCTCTAACAATGTGATGCTCACCAAGGTGGTAGAATCTCTTGGTCTCACACTAACTAAAACCTTTGGGAGATGTTTCTCTATGGAAAAAAAATAAGTGCCACTTTTAGGATAAATCAAAGATGCCCTATTTGCATTTGTGACCTTCCTAGATAAGAGAATTAAAATGACAGTCTTAGTGGCTGACGTTCCAGCCTCCTATGACTTTCTGCTTGGGTGAAATTTTTGCAAGGATGTTGGTGGAGAATTGAGCATGGAACTGTCTGAGGTGAGGATCCCTGTCAAGGGCGTCATGCAAAGGCTACTTCCTAAGGAGGTAAAGTACATTGTCACTCAAACTTCAGCCCGTAAAGCTCAAATTCTATTTGAATATTCAGGAATGGGTAATTACTTTCTGTCTACTGAAGACATTCCTATTTCAACAGATGAAAGTTCTATAAGTGATAATACAAAAAATCCAAATGAGACATTAGAAGAATTGGTAGTGTGTAGTACAGATGAAAAAGGATATTCCCTTCCTAATGAAGAAAAATTTGAAAGAAGATCAGATTCTAATGATGTTTGGATTCTAGAATTTGATGAAAACAATTCTTTTACAAGTTCTGGAGCTAGAATTGTTTTGATATCTCCTCAAGAAGATATTTTTCCATACTCATACAAGTTGTAGTTTAGAAACACTAACAACACTACTGAGTATGAGTCTTTGTTGCTTGGATTAAAGGCTGCTCAAGCTAAAGGCATCAAGTAGTTTCACACCCAGGGAGATGCTGAGTTGGTGGTTTGTTAGGTGAGGAACCTATATCAAACCAAGAATGAGAGATCACAACATTATCACAATCTCGTGTGGGACTATCTTAAAAGTTTTGATGATTTCAATATTTTTGTAGTGTCTAGAGAGATTCATAATCATGTAGATTCATTGGCTGTCTCTACAACCCTCATGGTTCCTCACAAAGACTTTAAAGAGCATAGTTACACTATCAAATTGGTCTTTTGACCAAGTGTACCTGATAATGCCAACCATTGGTAGGTGTTTGATGCTGACAATCAAATCCTGTGCTTCACTAGACTCAAAGAGAAATGAACTATGATAGTGGACCATATTGCTACCCGTCAATGTCAGGCAAAGAAACTCTTCAGCAAGAGAGCAAAGATTCATGGTAGAGATCGAGTCTTGTTAAGGGGAAAGAAGAGGAAACCAAAAGGAAGGCACAAAAAATTGGATTCCTGGTGGAGAAGTCCATTTGCCAATCACCAATTTTGGGGTGAAAATAGTCTCTTGCTGATTTATCAAGATGAGACACCCATTTCTCTACCTCATAGTGGGCAGCATCTGAAGCACTTCAATCCTTGAAGTATCATATAAGTTTAGATGCAATATGTATAATTTTTTTATAGTCTTCCTTTTGTTTTGTGTTCATTTATTTTTGGCACCTTTATTTTTGGGTAGCATGACTCTATAGCCCAATGGCATAGATGAAGGAACTGATATTCTAGATTTTACTCCCTTCGATTGTTTCAAAATTTTAATCGATGGAAGTTCCCCAACTAGAGCCAGCTATTGTTTCCAAAATCTGTCATTTATTTTTATGGACAACATGTTGATCATTTTGGTCTTGCAAGCCAAAATGGTCTCTTTCTTTCTTTAAAAATGTTCTGAGTAGTTATGTTTTTCAAATATTCAATCCTTTTTAGCTAAATAAGTCATAGGTTCAAAAGGTGGGCTTTCCCAAAGAGAAGTTCAAAACATTTAAGGAATTTCCTTAGTGTTTTGAGGATGGTTCAACACCGAGGTTAAATCAAAAGACTTAACAATGGGCTTCAAACAATTATAATGAACCATTGAACCATTGAACCCCACCTTTGCAAGGTTCAAAGGTTTAACTAGTTCAAAGGTTCAATGGCTTCGATGGACTTAAAGAATAAAAGGATTCGAAGAGTTAAGATTGAACCGTTGAATCATTGAACCTTGAACTTTGAAAGGTTCAAAGGTTTAATGATTTTAATGAGTTCAATGGACTTAGAGAATGAAAGGATCTAGAGAGTTCAAAGCTTCAAAGGATTCAAAGAAATAGATCTGAACCATTGAACCGTTGAACCTTGAACATCAAAAGGTTCAAAGGGTTCAAAGAGTTCAAAGTTTGAGTGAAATCTTCAAGTGAATAGATGAAGTGGAAGATTCTAGAAATAGGTTCAACTAAATGGCTCAACTGAAGAAGAAAACCAAGGGAACGTGGCCCTTTACAAAAATTGAATCACCGAACCATTGAACCATTAAACTTTTGAACCAAAAGAGTTCAAGGTTCAAAGGTTAAAAGTGGTTCAAGAGACCAGTGACATCCTTGTGAACATTATATTTAGGGTGATGGAATAACCATTGATTTTCAAAAGACCTGATAACAAACTCAACGACCAACCAAGAAAAGATCTGAAGAAGCCAACTGAAAGTGAGAAGATAGCCCCGAGAGCTCAGATCACGAGGAAGAGACAAAACGTGGCAAGGAAGGAGGGAATGACTATAGAAAGTCTAGAAATATTTGTAGAAGAATTATTCTAGTAGGTGGAATAGTCCACCAGGTGGACATCAAAAAGAGCAAACATTCAAAGTCGTAGCCTATTTTTTTGCATTAAGTAAAGGTGAATAGACAACTGTGTAAGTGTCATAAAGAAGACCAGACAACCCATGGTTAGGAGGAGACATTTGAGATGATTCAAAATGCTAAAGTCAAGGCTGATGACCTATTCCATCATGGCCCTTTCACAGATATTCAGTGCATTCAATTCAACATGGGCCATTTTCATGAAAATAAGCACCCAAGTCTTTCTTGTGATGTTATATATTGTAATATCTCATTTTGTATAAGGGAGATCTCTATGTTATAAGAAGTGAAGCTCTACCCAAATTGAAAGGCATTCTTGAGACTTTGATCTCATACTGTTAATCATATTTTGTTAAGTGAATGAGAAAGCAAGTGCCCTTTCAAACTTTGAGTTGAAATAGCGTGTGTTATCTAGGAAATTCTTCTTATGTCTTTTTCCTAAATATAGTCTTGTCCATTTAATCAAATAAGTAGAACAAGTGGAAATAAGTTGGAAGATGTCCTGAAGCAAATTATGGGAGACTTTGTGCTGCCATAATTATCTTCAGTCTGTGTTTTGTGTAAAGGATACTGGAGAGACTTTGAGCTCCCCTTATCCTTCGTAATCTTTTACTCTATTGTATTTTTAGGTGGAGACTTTGGGCTACACTTCATTCTATGATTTTCTTTTCCCAAATTAGTGGGAGAAGCAATGAAAGTCTTTGTGCTTTCATAGTTTTCTTGTGGTTATAGTTACTACCCAAGAAGAATTCCTATTGTTTGTTGAATATCATTTCTGAAAGAAGAGAAGTGCTTTCAGTAATCACACTAGAATTATCCTCTATTTTTTGAACATCATCTCTTAAAAAAGAGAGATGGATGGTATGATTTCACCCCTATGTCTATTTTCATCTTATATCAGTATTCTATAGTTATAGGGAACCTCCCCTTGCTGAGAGGAGAGATTTATCTCATTCTGGCTATGGTAACCACACCCATTTTGCCACGTAAATATCCTTATGCTGTGGTTGATGTAACCATTTTTTCGTCAGTCAGTTGGTGACAAAATATTCACCCAATAAAATCAATGTTTGTAGCTTCAAGTTTTAATGTCTTTTAGCCAATCTCCTAAACCTCCACTTGAAATATTTAAGTTTATCTTCAAATTCAAATGCAATAAATATTTATTATTGAAAATTTCATGATATTTATTTATCCATAATAAATTCAAATCAACTACAAACACCAACCATTTATTTATTCTTGTCAAAGCTTTCTTAATTTTATTCATATAAGGATATAAGGGCTACAAATCCAATTTTCATTCTACAATAGATATTAAAAGATTTAGACTATACCATCATTAAAATAACTTATTAAAGCTTATTATATCATGATTAGCCATAAAAATTTCAAATTCTATGATTCTCCACTCTATTTGATCTTATCATGTATCAAATGCCTCAATGCACTATTAGACTTTAACTAGGCCTCCAAGCAATTTTAAGCTTTAGTACCTAAATAATTATTTAAATAACTCAATAATATTATTCATATAAAAATCAATTTGTATTAATATAATTTTTAAGTTAATTTACTCATAGTACCATCATTTCATATTAACCACTCAAGTGCTTACTAGGTCTAGTCAGGTCTATTTAATTTAACAAGATAATACAACATGAAAAATTTCTATCTGATGTTTTATAAGACTTCAATAATTTGTATTTAATGAATTGATACATAAAAAAATAGCTTCCATGCATTTGTTTATCTCCAAACCCTTTTTGACTACTCCGTGGGGTCTTAAACCTTGTTTACTCTTCAAGCTCTGATTGTATTTTAGGCATATCTCCCTATCAACAACTCCAAAAAAAATTCAATCCTTTTTCAACACCTTCCTAGCATGGAAATATACTTACTAATTTTTATAGGGTTAAATTTCTCAAAAAAATATATTCACCCTTCAAACCTTAGCTCAATCATGTTACAAGTAGCAAGCATAAAAAATTCATAAATTGAGCAAAATAACATTTCAAGATATCATTAAAAATCTAAAATAAATATTTTTACATGATACAATGTTTCCATTTATACACCATAGGTTGATAATGTATGGATTTAAAAAAAAAATAAGATTTGCTCTATTTTTAAGGTCTCAACATGCTGAGAACACTATTTTAGACATAAAATGAGTTTTATTAACTTTAAAGACATGATTCCACTTGGAAAAGGTCTGTAAATTATGTATATTACATCTTCAATTATTACCTAAAATTTATGAACCCAAAATCATATTTTTTTTGTCCTTTTCTTAGACCTGTATATTTGATTTCATGTATGTTTATTGATAGTCATGTAAAGGAAGAGTAATAAACACATAACAAGACCATGATCATATAATAAATATTTAATGTTACCTAATGAATAGTCTATCAATCTTTAAAATATAAAAATAATAACTTTTTTATTAATCAAAACTTCACAAATATGCTACAAACCTATTTTGCAAACCTTATACATTCTTAGTAGACCTTCCTTTTTATTTTTACTTATCCGTCATCTCTATTACCTCTATCCATTTATATTTCCCTATTGACATGTTTCAAGTCTTTCCTTGCATTAATATAGGATTTGGATAGGCACAAATCCCAATATTCTCTCAACTTCTTGATTCAAACTTAGAATATGCTAATTTTCTCCCTTTTCAATGTTAACTTACCTCCTAGATATTTTAAAGGTGTTTTCATATATTACATAATTAATAAGGATTTACATAATGTTATTAAACTTTTAGGACATTTTACCAAGGTTTTATGCCCTTACAACTAACATATAAGGCTTTTCAGGCTTTACAAGCAATTTGAATTTCAAACATAGCCTTTTTGGCAAGAAACCTTCAAGGTACTACTAAATGGAGTGGAATTTGAATTTTAATGGCTTGTATGCCTTCTATCACTCCTAATGAGACCTATTACATTCACATGTAACCTTTATATTATATTTTGAAGGATGACATGGCTTGAAACATGACTTATTTGATTAATTTTGACTTTGTACAAAATCTTACATGTTGTTTGGTTAATGCTTCTGCATCATAAATTTATGTATCTTCCCATTGGGTAAGTCATAAAACTAAGAAATACAAAAGCAACCTAAATTTTGACAAAATTTTTTGGTGACACCACTAGAGATCAAAAGGTGCCTTTGCTTTCTAAAATTTAAATGGAATGTTCCCTTTAAAAAGTAATATTGGTGAATCTATTGAAATGATGCTTAGAAATGATGAAATATGGCCCATGCCTTTTGTATTTTGAAATTTTCTATCACTTCCCATGCCTTGAGTTTTGGTCTAATTTTTAGTTGCAAGCATGAAGAGATTATGGCTAAAACTAAAATATGCATGCCTTAGAAATAGTTTTTGGAAAAAATAAGAATAAATAAACAAGAAAAATATTTTCAAAGATCAAAAATTATGGGTTGATTGGATTTTTTCAAGTGATAATATAGTGGTAAATGTTTTCCTCTTCATATTGACATTCCCAATAAATCCAATGCATGAATTTTTAATAATCAAAAGAGAATATAGTTTTTGAAAGATTTCTATAGAGTTGTAAAAATGAAAAGAACATAAATATTATCACTTGAAAACTTGAACATGGTGGAACAAATACAAAAATAACAAGTTCTTGGTGTTTGGGATTAAAATGATGGTTTGAATTCCACCATGGTGAAAACTCCAATAGAGGAATTGACTTCTTTCATTCGATTCTATGTATAAAATCTTGAAAATTTTTCCCAAGAGAAAAAGACATGGAAGAATAAATTGAAAATAAAAATTTAGCCTCTTTCAAATAAAATAAGATAAGTCATGAAAATAGTGAGCCTCACCTTGAAAAAGAAGAGATATGTGATGATGTTGAGCACAAGCATTAATAAGATTGTTAAGATTAAAAAAGAAGCAATCAATAATAATTTTATATTAATTTTGAGTGTCATGAATTTTTGGTCGAAGATCACCTTTGAAGGCAGCTAAAAAATATTTTGTTTAGCCATTCACAGTTAAAGAGTTGCAAGAGAAACACCAAATTGAAGTCTTTGGAGGTATGGTTCAATTTTTTAATATTTCAGATACCAATTTGAAACATATTCCTTATATTCATGAGGAAAATGTTTGTGATAAAGTGTTTTATTCCTTATTTGTCTTCCCTCTCGCGTCTCAATTTTATCCCTATATTTAATTAAAATCATGTTACTATTATTAATTATGTCTTTCAAGAGTTATATTACTTTTGTAAAAAACTATCTTGTATGGGCTCATATTTTATCCAACCCATGAATGGTCATGCTTAGTCATGTTTTCCCACCTTCATATTTGTAAATAGTTTACTTTTCCAGACAATTTTGGCTTGTGTTTTTCCCTTTAATTTTTTTTTGTGTGTGTGTTCATGGTCAATAATCTCAACTTGTGTTTTGTGGTGTTTTCCTATTCTCCTCATGTTGTCTTTTAAACCCACTAAGTTTCTTTTGGGTTGTGATCTTTATCAAATAATTTGTTGTTTTGTAAAAATTGTAACAAGAATTTTGCATATATATTTGTTTTTTAGTTATTTGTTTAGTGTTTATTTTTTCCACTATCTTCATGTGTGTTCTAAAAATCAATAGAATGAAGATACATATACATTGAAGTGCATATGTGAAGGTTTTCAAAATGGTTTGACAAAATACCTCAAAAACTATGTACTTTCAGAATGAGATGATTTTTGAATTAGGAAAGTATCAAGGAATTATTTTCTAAGAAATTTATACTTTGGAAAACATTTCCTATTCTTTGTTAGATGTGGATATTTAAATTTTTGATATTTCATTGTTCATTTGCATCAAACTATAACTTTCAGGATAACACAAATAAGAAATGTATAACCATTACTAAATGACTATGATGTAGATGCTTTTCTAGTAGTTGGATCATATGAAAATGCATTTTAAATGATATGTTAGAAAAAGGGATCCTACTAGTTAGAGGATGAGGAATAAAGGCATAATTGGAAAACATTAATTTTCCAAATGGAAACCATGAGACCTAAATCCTCTACATGTTTTTATGCTTGAGGATGTTCAAAGGGAAAAACTGAAAATAAACAAGTTATTGATGAAACATTTGGTAGCTTATATTTAGGGAGATATGTGAGAGACAAAGCCATTGCAAATGATATTTGTGATGCTTTGTATAGTGGACCTAATTTTATCATCTATGATGAGTCCTATATGATCAATAAGACAAATGTTTATATATGTAATATTTGAAAAAATATCTTCATTGCATCCAAAATTGTACATTAGAGTTTTTAGAGTACCATGGATTTGCAAAGAATAAGACCACATCAAAAATGCTTCCTTAGTGCATATCATTGTTTGTCGAAGATTTGGAATCATTTGAGTTTTCTAAATTTGTAAAAAACACATATACTTATAGAAAATTTATGACATAATCAAAAATTTCCTTTTGGAGGGTAGCTTCAATGATGATGACATGGATTGAGATTATAACGGAGATAACATGATAGACAAAACATAGTATGGTGTAAATAAATATGATTGCTAGAGAAATGGAAAACAATTGTACAGACTTGATGAAAGCATAAATAGATCTCAAAGATGAGATAATATCGAAATGTAATGATTCATTAATTAAAAAGGTTCATTGTATTATTACATTGAGTGTAACCAGTTGGTGCTTTTAGCATGGACTATCGAGCTATATGTTGACTCCTAGCTAGTCCCATCCAACTCTCTATTAAGGTGCCCCTAGTGCATTGGTATTAACCACTATTTTTTCCTTAACCAATAGTTTTTTGCATTAATCATTACATTTAACTTGATCGTGATTGTTTAGGTCCCACTGATGTAGTCATGAGTAATGTTAATAATCAATGTAGAAATGAATTTAAGTTTTAATTATTTTCAAAACTCATACTGCTTCAATAGATCTATGGAACCTCCCCTTCCACCTTACACTTTCTCTTTGTGAGCTTAGTTTACCTCATCCTCTTTGTTTCCACCACTGTATAAATATTTATAGCCATTTATGTATTTTGTTATAATCCCAACATTGATCTCATATATGAACCATTGAGACATTCCATATCCTTTAGAGAATATGGAAATTTTAACCAAGGATGAGTTGATGCAATTATAAATTGTATAAGAAGTAGTAACCACCAGGTAGGTTTTCACACCCTTTGTTCATAGGGTTTTAAGGTTGTCCCCTTCAAAGATGTGATATATTGATGAGAAGGGAATATCAGTTTAGCTAGATTAATACATTTGTTATTTTTAATGTTGATTGTATTGTTGAGGGCTTGAAGAAATTAATGATTAGTTAGGGCATAATAATTTATTCAATGCATAATCATTATCTGTATTGTTTAATATCCAACCCTTGAGCATGATATCAATTTGGGTTTGTTTTATGTTGAATATATTGTTGAGGGATTGAAGGAAATAATGATTACTTAATGCAAAGTCATTCATTCAATGCATAATCATTATTTAAATTGTTAAATGTCCAACCCTTAAGTATAATATAAGTTTAAGATGGCTTTATGTTGACTGTATTATTCACTTCTTGAAGAAATTAATGATTAATTAGGGAATAACCATTCATTCAATGCATAATCATTATCTACATAGAGTGAATAAATGGTTCGAAGGAATTAATGGTTACTTAGGAATAATTATTCATTCAATACATAATCATTATTTGTATTGTTGAATATCCCATCCTTGAGCATAATATCAGTTTGGGTTTTTTTCATGTTGACTGTATTATTGAATGTTAGAAGGAATTAATGATTATTTAAGGCATAGTCAATCATTCAATGCATAATCATTATTTGCATTATTGAATGTCCATCATTGGAGCATAATATCAATTTGTGTTTGTTTTATGTTGATTGTATTATCACTTGATTGAAGGAATTAATGATTATTTGGGAACACATAATCATCGTCTACATTGAAAGAATGAATGATTTTAAGGAATTAATGATTATATAAGGCATAATCATTCATTCAACATATAATCATTATCTGCATTGTTGAATTTTCAATCCTTGAGTATAATATTAGTTTGGGTTTATTTTTTGTTGATTGTATTATTATCTATTTGAAGGAATTAATGATTACTTAGGGCATAATTGCTCAGTCAATATATAATACTTATCTGTATTAAAATAATAATTGATTGTCTAGGTCATAATCATTCATTTAAAATATAATTTATTGACTAATTTGTGTAATTAATATATACTACATATAATTAAGTGAATGCATAAGAATTAAACACATAATAATTGTTGCATATGATATATATAAAGGAATATTAACTTTATACCTTTGTATTCAATCTAAACAATATTCACACAAAAATCTAACTCCTCCCCCAAAACATTAACTACTTCAAGCAATCAATAATACAATCAATGGGTGATTTCAGTATGGACCAACACATTGAACGTTGACCCATAGATAGTTAAATCTATTTCTAGGTCAATTTTCCATGGGTGCATTACACTTAAACACTATCATTTTCCTTAACCATTATTGTTTGCAATAACTATGATCTTTTAGCTTAACTATGATTGTTAAGGCATTGTTTAGCCCCACTGACATAGTCACGAGGAATGCTAATAATCAAGGAAAAGAGAACTTTAATTTTCATTATTTATAATTCCCTTGCCCCCTCACGAGATCAATTACTTCACTCTCGTCCTCTTCGTGACTTGATAATAGTCAATCAGTTTCCATGATCCTTATATTATTAACTTGATAGAGTTATGAACAAATACGAACATATTTAGTGTTTTTCAAGCCCACAAGAAACACTTATACTGGGTACTAAGTTAAGAGAAACATAACATTGAGAGAAACATAGTACTTTGTTATCCATCACCCATGGTAATTCTATCAATTAGCAACATGAACTTAAGCATTATAAAGATCCTAAAATCATTGACAAATAGGCATATCGTAAGGGATTCAATCTATCAACAATATAATCAATGGTTTTCCATGAGATTTATATTATTAACTTGATTGAGTTATTAATATAAATGAGCACAATAAGTGTTTTTAAAGCCCAAATGAAATAATTATACATGTTCATCCTTCACATTAGCATAATTATCACTTGAGTACTAAGAAGTATTATGTTAACTTCTTGAAGGAATTAAGGATAAGTTAGGGCATAGTTTGTTTTAAATTAATGACTAATTTTCCATAATCATTCATTGAATGCATAATTTATTCAGTAGTTTGTGTAATTAGGATATGATACATATAACTCATTGAATACAAAATTCATTTAATGTAGATTACAACTTGAAACATAACTCACACTATTATACTTTGTCTCCTAGTATAAGGCACTAGTACATGGAGAATTATAATAGGGAATGGTACTAATACATTCAAGTATAAAATAAATAGGGCATTATCCTAGTTAAATCAAGTATAAAATAAATGGAGTGTTTCAATAAAATCTGCATTGAAGTATAACCAACATACTTCATATTCTAAGTGTACATACACAATTAAGGAGTAGAGTATGGGTTAAAAAGTCAAATAATTAAATTAAAATGTAAAAAAAGAATACATATGTACACTAATATCTATATAAATGGATCAAATAATGGAATACATAGATCAACTATGCATAGTGATGAGGAAGGTAGTGTTATATTCAAACTAGAATATACAAATATTATACATGGTAAGGGAAAATTCACATCCTTTACATTATTTGTATGTAATACACAAATCAAATATTGACATTATTTACAAAAAGAAATATGTATATATATTAATTGCTTGTATAATAACCTTTATTATAGTATGTATAATGCCCTGAATTTTCATCATTATTTTATATGTATAATACCCTTTGCATTATATATATCATTATCAGATATACTATATATAAGAGAATTTAAACTATATACATTTGTATTTTATCTATAAATTATAAATAAATTTGAATTTTCCTAATTTTGACCCTTGATATTTTCAAACTATTGTTCATCTTGCTACATAAAGGAAATGAACCAATGAAGCACATGTATTTTTCATTACTGTGCACCAAGAATTTATAAATTGCATCATTATTAAGCATAGAGTTATTAATACCTCATAATGGTTCCAATCATGGTTGGTATCAAAATCATGAAGATAAAACATGTTGATGTCATCTAACTTAATGTTGTTTTATGGGTTCATGTGTGACCAAAGTTCCCTCTCATGTATTTCCACTTCCATTTGTACATCTTATTGTATGTCACTCTCATCATTGCTTGATTTCGCAATGTTGTTTTATTCTATAGTTATTCATTAGATATGTCATGGAATGCATGAATATTTATTTCTTCCCAATGTGTAACAATGTCTTGCTTACCTAGTTAAACCATTGTCCAATGCAATTTTGTTGAATGGTTTATAAAGTATGAACTCTGGACAACAAAAAGTTTCATATGAAGGTGAATCATTATAAGGATTAAAAGAGAAACAATGAAATATGTGAACAATTTGTTGAATTGTTATTTTTGTCCATTGATTAAGTTTCCTTTGATTGTTGAAATACCATTTTCATGTGGCCTCAATGAGTTTAAACATGTGTAAAAAATAAAGGTGATTTATATATGCATCAATGAAGGATGGTGTATTTCCTTCCTCATATGCGCTTTGAAAAACATGTTTGAATATTTGTTTTCCAACAAACATGGTGAAAAATGTTCTACTAAAACCTGTTAGAGGAATATTTTTTAGCATTTGGCATGTCTCCATTTCACCTATATTGTTTTTGAAAATAGTTTCTATGAGGAACTTGTTTTATGTATTCATTACTCACGTTTCAATTATAATTGTAGTTGATATTATATTTAACATATGGTTGTAGATTTCATATTTTTTTAGATTTATCTATATACTTCACTATATATTTGAGCATAACATGGAGAGAAAATATAATGTCTATTGATAGAATTCTATTGGGTGAATATTTTGTCATCAATTGATTGATGGCAAAATGGATACATCAACCATAGCACAAGGAGATTTATACGGAAAAATGGGTGTGGTGACCACAGCCAGAATGAGACAAATCTCTCCTCTCAGCAAGGGGAGGTTCCTTATAACTATGGTATATATATATATATATATAAGCTGAAAATAGATACAAGGGTGAAATCATACCATCCATCTCTCTTTTTTTAGAGATGATGTTCACAGAACAGAGGAGAATTCTAGTGTAATTACTGAAGGCATTTCTCTTCTTTCAGAAATGGTATTCAACAAACAACATGAATTCTTCTTGGGTAGTAACTGTAACCACAAGAAACCCATGAAAGCACAAAGTCTTTCATTGCTTCTCCCATTGATTTAGGACAAGGAAACTGTAGAATGAAGTGTAGCCCAAAGTCTCCACCTAAAACTACAATAGAGTGAAAGATTACGAAGGATAAGGAGAGCTCAAATTCTCTCTAGTATCCTTTACACAAAGCACAAACTAAAGACAATTATGGTAGCACAAAGTCTCCCATAATCAACTTCAGGACATCTTCCAGCTTATTTCCACTTATTCTACTTATTTGATTAAATGGACAAGACTGTATTTAGAAAAGAGACATAAGAATGATTTCCTAGATAACACAAGCTACTTCAACACAAAGTCTAAAAGGTCACTTTCTTTCTCATTCACTTAACAAAATATGAATAATAGTTTGAACTCAAAGTCTCAGGAATGCCTTTCAATTTGTGCAGAGCTTCACTTCTAATAACTGAGAGATACCCACTCTACAAAATGAGAGATTACAATATATAACATCTAAAGAAAGACTTAGGCACTTGTTTTCATGAAAATGGCTCATGCTGTATTGAATACATTGAATATCCTATCATCAACCTTAACTTTGGCATTTTAAATCATCTCAAATGTCTCCTCCTAAGCATGGGTTGCCTGGTCTTCTTTTTGATGCTTACACAGTTGTCCATTTGCCTTTACTTAATGAAGAAAAATAGGCCATGCCATTGAGTGTTTGTGTCCTCTGAGGTCCACTTAGTAGACTATTCCACCTACTGGAATAACTCTTCTATAAATATTTCTAGATTTTATATAGTCATTCCCTCTTTCTTTTCCATGTTTTGTCTCTTCTTGGTGTTCTGAGCTCTCGGGGCTATCTTCTCACTTTTAGCTAGCACCTTTGGCTCCTTTCTTGGTTGGTCACTGAGTTTGTTCTTAGGTCTTTTGAAAATCAATTGTTATTCCATTACCCTAAATTTGACATCTATGGGGACATCATCGGTTGCTTGAACTTATTTGAACCTTGAACCTTGAACTCTTTTGGTTTAATGGTTCAATGGTTCAATGATTCAATGTTTTGTAAAGGGCTACATTCACTTAGTTTTGTTTTGTGCACTCAAGGCATCATTGAACCAATTCTTTGAACCATTTGGTTTAACATTTTCCTAAAATCTTCTGCTTCATCCATTCACTTGAAGCTTCCACTCGAACTTTAAGCTTTTGAACCTTTGAACTCGTTGAACCTTTGAACCTTTTGGAGGTGGGGTTCAATGGTTCATTCCTACTCTTTGAATCCTTTTATTCTTTAAGTCTATCGAAGTCATTGAACCTTTGAACTTGTTGAACCTTTAAACCTTACAGAGGTGGGGTTCAATGGTTCAACGGTTCAATGGTTCATTCTAATTCTTTGAATCCTGCCGTTGAGTCTTTTGATTGAACCTTAGCATTAAACCATCCTCAAAACACTTAGGAAATGCCTTAAGTGTTTTGAACTTCCCTTTGAGAAAGCCCACCTGTTGAACCTGTGATTCCCTTAGCTAGAAAGGCTTGAGTGTTTGAAAAACTTAACTGCTTAGAATATTTTTTGATAAAAAAAGAGAGAATTTTGGCCTATAAGACCAAAATGATCAGCATGTTGTCCATAAAAATAAGTGACAAATTTTGGGAATAACAGCTAGCTCTAATTGGGGAACTTCCATCGATTGAAATTTTAAAACAATTGAAGGGAGTAGAAACCAAAATCTCAGTGCCTTCATCTATGCCATTGGGCTATGGAGTCATGCTTACCCAAAAAGAAAGGCACCAAAAACAAATGAACAAAAAAAAAAAAAGACTATACATATGTATAACTATACTTATCTGATACTTCAAGGATTAAAGTGCTTTAGATGCTGCCCACTGTGAGGTAGTGAAAATGGTGTTCCATCTTGATATTTTAGCAAGAAGCTATTTTCACCATTTAGTCAATGAATGGAAAATGGGCCTCTCCATAAGGAATCTAATTTTCCATGCATTCTTTTTGGTTCTCTCCTCTTGTCCCCCAACAAGACTTGATCTCTAATCCAAAAATCATGAATCCTTACTTTCTAGTCAAAGAGTCTCTTTACCAAAATTTGATGTGCAGCAATACGATCCACCACCATAGTTCATTGCTCATTTAGTTCAATCAAGCACATGATCCTCTTGTCGATGGAACTTTCAAAAGTTGAATCTTCTACTGCCTTTGCCAACTTTAATGCTAGTAATTCCAAGGTGATTGGTATCTCTACATTTAAACCATATAGAAGTTAAAATGGTGACATACCTATCACCCTTTTGGGTGTAATTTTCTCTGCCCATAAAGCATCAAGAAATGCTTTATGGCAGGTTCTCTGATTGTTATCTACCAGCTTCTTGATAATGGTCACCAGGTTCTTGTTGCTTGATTTTGCTTGACCATTTCCTTGCAGATAATAGTCAGAAGAGTGGGAGAGGATAATCCCATAATAGTAGCAAAATTGGGTAATTTTATGAGAAGAGAAATAGGCTACATTGTCTGTTAAAATGTTATTTGGGACTCCAAATTGAGAAATAATATTTTCCTTGAGGAAATTACATACCACTTCTGAAGTAGCATGTTTGACTGGAATGGCTTCCACCCACTTGATAAAGTAGTCTATGGCTGTGAGAACATAGTCATGTCCAACACTCAAGGATGGATTTACAGTGCCAATGAAATCAATTCCCCATTTTTAAAAAGGCTCTTCAATTACCACAGGCTTGAGAGGTAGCGCGGCCAACTTGGATTTTCCAATGAACTATTGACATAGTTCACATCTATGTACCCAAGTGTATGAATCTTTAAATAGAGTAGGCTAATAGTACCTAGCTTGTAGAATCTTATGGGTAGTCATGGGTGTAGAAAAATGTCCTTCACAAGACAAATTGTGGAAGGAATCCAAAAGTTTGCTTTGCTGCACTTTATCCATGTAGCGAAGGAATACCCCATCAAGGTTCCTCTTGTAAAAACCGTTGTCCCACAAGACAAAGTTGGAAACTTTCAACTTAATAGTCCTATTTTCTTTGTGAGATAGGTGAGTTGGACACTCACCATAGGTAAATGAATGAGCAATATTTGAATACCACTCATTTGTAGTGGTGATAAAGAGAACTATAGGCGTGCCTCCAACCTCTGTTTCTTCATGCCTTGCTTCTTCTGGTATGTTATCAACAATTAATTGGTAGAGACCTCTTCCCCACACAAGCTTCATAGGTTTGATAAC
The DNA here is from genome assembly GCA_037957365.1 of Torreya grandis. Classification (NCBI taxonomy): domain Eukaryota; kingdom Viridiplantae; phylum Streptophyta; class Pinopsida; order Cupressales; family Taxaceae; genus Torreya; species Torreya grandis. The sequence goes on along the minus strand of JARHVA010001095.1, from coordinate 161,892 downwards.
AAGATCAAACTCTTGGATTTTGGCAATCCAATTTCCCATTTTAGTTCCAAACTCCTGTTGAGTTAGAATGGACTTTACTATTGTATTAGGAACTAGATCAATAGTGTGTGAGTTTAAGATGTAAAAATGGAATTGTTTTACCACCTTTACCACAGCATAAGCATGATTTTCCATGTTTGAATACTTTAGCTCATGAGCTTTGAGAGGACAACTCATGAAAGATATGGGGGACTCCACACCTTCTTTGTTCTGCTAAACCAAAATGGCTAAAAGTGTGTGTTTAGAAGCATAGCTATATATCACAAAGTCTTTGGTTTAATTAGGACAAACTAAGATTGGGGCATATGCAATAACTTCCTTGATGTCTTGAAATGCTGACTTGCCTTCTTCAGCCCAGCTGAAAGTAGCATTATCCTTCATCATGTTGACAATGTGGCGAGTCTTTTTTGTGAATTTAGGAATGAACCTTCGTAGAAAATTCACCTTTCCAAAGAAAGAATGAACCGTAATCTTACTAGCAGGAAGAGTAAGCTCTTGGATGGATTTGACTCTTTTTGGGTTGATCTTTATGCCTTCTCAAGATACAGTGTGATCAAGAAGTTTAGCTTCTGTAACCCCAAAAATTGACTTCTTGGGTTTAAGAGAAATACCATTTTGTTGACATCACTCTAGCACTTGTTGTAGATGATGCACATGATCAGGATGATGTTTAGAAAAGATAGTCAAGTCATCCAAATATACCACAATGAACTTCCCCATTTCATTTTTGAAAGCAAGGTCCATCACTCTTTGGAATGTGGTGCTAGCATTAATCAAGCCAAAATGCATTCTACAATATGCAAAGGTGCCCCAAGGTGTAGTGAAAGTGGTCTTATGTTGGTCTGCTTCCCCAAATTCCACTTGATTATATTCTGAAAAACCATCTAACATTGATAACATCTCTGTGCCAGTCACTATTTGTAGGAGCTGATCCATGATGGGAAGGGGATAGTTGTCTTTTAAAGATGACTGATTCAGATTTTTGCAATCAACACACAGGCAAATTTCTCCATTTTTATTTCTCACTGGGACTATGTTCACAATCCAGGTGGAATGATGGATTGAGAAAATAATTCTTACATTCAACATTTTTTATATCTCAAAAAAAATAGTGCTTGATATTCTGGAGTTATACTACCTTTGTTTCTGCTTGTGAGGTAATGACCCAATCTTGAGAGGAATTTCATGCTAAATTTCTTCAAGCCTGAGAGATTTTAGATCATCATAAGAGTATGCTAAAACATCAATGTAATGGTGAAGTAGGGTAATGAATTTGAGCTTTTCATCAGGAGTGCAACAATTCCTGATGTTGAACATTTTGGGATTATCTTCTGTACTCAAATTTATTTGATCAAAATCCTTGGAGGATTTTGAGTCCATTTGTGGCTTATTGATACACCTATCATGCTTATCAAATATCTTCTCAAGGGAAACTAATCCTTTGGAAATTTTATTCCCTTTTAGCTGAAGGAACTCTTTACTAGTCTTTAAATTTATTTTGGGAGCTGATTCATGTGGTGGAGATTCATTGCCTTCAAAATGAAGCTTCTGAAAGGTATATATCTATTCCAAAAAAGTAATGATTTGGTTGTCACCATTAAATACTTGCCAATGGTCAGCATTATCAGGTACACTTGGTCTAAAGACCAGTTCAATAGTGCACTTATGTTCTTTAAAATATCGATGAGGAACCATGAGATCACAAAGATGGCCAAGAAATCTGCTCGATTGTTGAATTCTCTGGACACCACAAAAATACTAAAAGCATCAAAACTTTCAAGGCAGTCCCATACCAGATTGTGATAATGTTACAATCTTTCATTCTTAGTTTGATACTGGTTCCTCACCTGACAAACCACCAACTCAACATCCCCCAAAGCGTGAAGTTGCTTGATGCCTTTAGCTTGAGCGGCCTTTAATTCGAGTAACAAAGATTCATACTCGATGGTGTTATTAGTGTTGCTGATCTGCAACTTGTATGAGTAGGGAAAAATATCTCCTTGAGGAGATATCAAAATAACTCCATCTCCAAAGTTGATAGAAGAATTACTGCCATCAAATTCAAGATCCAAACATCATTAAAATGTGATCTTCTTTTAGATTTTTCTTCACTAGGGAGGGAAGATCCTTTTTCATCTATACTACATCCTAACAATTCTTTTGATGTCTTGTTTAAACTTTTTGGATTGTCACCTAGTAAACTTACATCTGCTAAAATAGAAACATCTTCAGTTGACAGAAAGTAATTACCCTTGCCTAAAGATTCAAACAAAATTTGAGCTTCAAGGGCTGATGTTTGGGTGATAATGTATTTTGACTCCTTCTCAGGAAGTAGCCTTTGCACGACACCCTTGATAGGGATCCTCATCTCAGATAGGTCTATGCTCAACTCTCCACCAAGATCCTTGCAAACATTTTGCCCAAGTAGAATGCCATAGGAGGCTAGAATGTCAGCCACCAAGACTGTCATTTTAATCCTCTTATCTGGGAAGGCCCCAAATGCAAATTGGGCATCTTTGATTTGTCCCAAAAGTGGCACTTATTTGTTTTCCATGGAGAAATATCTCCTAAAGGTTTTAGTTAGAGTGAGACCGAGAGATTCTGCCACCTTAGTGAGCATCACATTATCAGAGGTGCTAGAGTTTATTATGTAGTTGCTCAACTTATGACCATTTATTAATAGGGAAACATAGAAAGGTTCTATTTTCTTAGGGGCAATAGGAGGAGTAATGACCAGATTGTTTCGAGTGGATGTGTTCTTTGGGGGATCATGAGTTACCTTTAAAACATCTTGTCCTACAGAGATGGTTTTGTTCTTGACGCATTCAACTAGCCTATCCAACTGCTCAGGGTTGGCTTGAAAATATTCAAATTTATACATTTGAATCTTGGTCTTCCTAATATGGTCAATTATATCAAATGATTGAAAATAACTAGGAATAGAGGAAGGAAGTCCATCATTCTAAGTTTTATTGGGTGTGGTACTAGTCTAAGAAATTGAAGTAGAAGGTGCATGATTGTTTGAGGTACTTACTTTTTTTATTGATCAATAGGTCCTTTGACTGGAAAGGCAGAGAAGTCCCTCATTTATCAATCAAAATTACTGGTTGAGATTCTTCCCCTATTTTTCTTTTATCAGCTGGTTGAGTTGACTGGTTCTGGGACCTGGTAAATACAACATATGATCTGTCAAACACTTTTACTTCTCACTTCATCTTGGTAATATATAAAACCAATGTTGGAGTCATTAGCTAATTCTTCTTCACCTTTTGTAAAGAGATCAATGTCATCTTATTGGTTCAACTTAGGTTGGAAAGAGAAATCATGTTCAACTTCATAATAACCAACTGCCCTTAATTTTGGTTGCCCTTAATTTTGGCTGCCCTTAATTAAGGGCAACCAAATCACCTTCCTCACACACACACACACATATATAAGCTAAAAATAGATACAGGGGTGAAATCATACCATCCATCTCTCTTTTATTAGAGATGATGTTCACAAAACATAGGAGAATTTTGGTGTAATTACTAAAGGCATTTCTCTTCTTTCATAAATGGTATTCAACAAACAGTAGGAATTCTTCTTGGGTAATAACTGTAACTACAAGAAACCCATGAAATCACAAAGTCTTTCATTGCTTCTCCCACTGATTTAGGACAAGGAAACCATAGAATGAAATGTATCCCAAAGTCTCCACCTAAAACTACAACAGAGTGAAAGATTACGAAGGATAAGGAGAGCTCAAAGTCTCTCTAGTATCCTTTACACAAAACATAGACTAAAGACAATTATTGTAGCACAAAGTCTCCCACAATCAGCTTTAAGACATCTTCCAACTTATTTCTACTTGTTCTGCTTATTTAATTAAATTGACAACACTGTATTTAGGAAAAAGACATAAGAATGATTTCCTAGATAACACAAGCTATTTCAACACAAAGTCTAAAAGGTCACTTACTTTCTCATTCACTTAACAAAATATGATTAATAGTCTGAGCTCAAAGACTCAGAAATGCCTTTCAATTTGGGCAGAGCTTCACTTCTAATAACCGAGAGATCCCCACTCTACAAAATGAGAGATTACAATATATAGCATCAAAAGAAAGACTTGGGCACTTTTTTTCATGAAAATGGCCCATGCTATATTGAATGCATTGAATATCTTGTGAAAGGGCCATGCTAGAACATGTTATCAGCCTTAACTTTGGCATTCTAAATCATCTCAAATGTCTCCTCCTAAGCATGGGTTGCATGGTCTTCTTTTTGACGCTTACACAGCTGTCCATTTGCCTTTACTTAATGCAAAAAAATAGGCTGCGCCATTGAATATTTATGTCCTCTGAGGTCCACCTAGTGGACTATTCCACCTATTGGAATAACTCATCTATAGATATTTCTATATTTTCTATAGTTGTTCCCTCTTTCCTTGCCATTTTTGTCTCTTCATGGTGATCTGAGCTCTTGGGGCTATCTTCTCACTTCAGCTAACACCTTCAACTCCTTTCTTGGCTGGTCACTAAGTTTGTTCTTAGGTCTTTTGAAAATCAATGGTTATTCCATTATGCTAAATTTGACATCCATGGGGATGTCGTTAGTCACTTGAACCTCTTTGAACCTTTAACCTTGAACTCTTTTGGTTTAATGGTTCAATGGTTCAATGATTCAATATTTTGTAAATGGTTGCGTTCACTTAGTTTTCTTTTGTGTGCTCAAGGCATCGTTGAACCATTTGGTTGAGCCTTTTCCTAGAATCTTTTGCTTCATCTATTCACTTGAATCTTCCGCTCAAACTTTAAAATTTTTAACCTTTAAACTCATTGAACCTTTTGGAGGTAGGGTTCAATGGTTCATTCTTACTCTTTGAATCCTTTTATTATTTAAGTATGTATACGTCGTTGAACCTTTGAACCTTGCGGAGGCAGGGTTCAATGGTTCAATGATTCAATGGTTCATTCTAATTCTTTGAATCCCACCATTGAGTCTTTTGATTGAACCTCGACATTGAACCATCCTCAAAACACTTAGGAAATGCCTTAAGTGTTTTGAACTTCCCTTTGAGAAAGCTCGCCTGTTGAACCTATGATTTCCTTAGCTGGAAAGGCTTGAGTGTTTGAAAAACTTAACTACTCAAAACATTTTTTGATAAAGAAAGAGAGAATTTTGGCCTGTAGGACCAAAATGATTGACATGTTGTCCACAAAAACAAGTGATAGATTTTGGGAACAACAAATTTTATCTATTCTCAAAGTGAACATTTCATCCTTCTTGGACCCCTATCTATATGGGCAATCACTCATATAACGTATGTAATATCCGTACCCATATCATATTTTAAAAAATTATATTTAATTTGTATGGCATAATGGTAGCACTAGAGAAAGGGTATCATTCATTTCATAGAGCTCAAAGAGTGTATTGAATTTTATTTATTCTTGATGCAAGTAGGCCCTACTATACACTATGAGTTAGTGGAATGGGTAGACCTTAGAGCATATGGTAAGTGGGGAGTGGGGTGAGATAATGGGTTATGATCAAATATCAAACTAGGTATCATATCAATTGAGAGCAATGTGATGGTTTAGATGATGAGAGTTTCATGCCAATTAGAGAAGAGATAGGGTGGAGTGAAGTAGAGGTGATTGATTGGAGAGAAAATCATCGATGAAGCTATTATCAAGTTGTGTTATATCTATATAGGGGATCAAGTTCCCATATAGATATATAGGGCCCTTAGGTTAGGCCATCATATGTGTGTGTGTGTGTGTGTGTGTGTGTGTGTGTGTGTGTGTGTGTGTGTGTGTGTGTGTGTGTGTGTGTGTGTGTGTGTGTGTGTGTGTGTGTGTTTGTGTTTGTGTGTGTGTGTGTGTGTGTGTGTGTGTGTGTGTGTGTGTGTGTGTGTGTGTGTGTGTGTGTGTGTGTGTGTGTGTGTGTGTGTGTGTGTGTGTGTGTGTGTGTGTGTGTGTGTGTGTGTGACTACAAAATAAAAATAAATAGTGGTGGTAACTAGATGCGACTAGATTTATAATTGATAAATGCTCAAGAAAATCAACATATAAGTTGGTCATCATCTTGATTGGAAATCTATATATGTAGATATATAAGGGAGGGCCTACCTGATCGAAACAAAATACATATCATCTTTATGAGATAAAATACATGAGATTAATAAAGAACATAACCTATATCTAAATAAGGTGTGTAATTATATCGCGTATATAATGGATGAGATTGGTGGATTCTATTAAAGATCCTTTTTCATCACCATTAAATATATTGTGAATTTAGGCATGAAAATCATATAGTTGTACCTCATTTAGATCCATGATCATTGACCCTATCAAATTTTTTTTGCATAAAGGGTCAAACAATAATATTCTTCTTTATGTCATGTAGGTGATGATGAATAATGTGGCTATTTGTTTTGTTAAATGGTATGGAAATGTGTTGTGCATGGAGGAGATGTTTCCTTTCATAAAGAGCCTAAATAATGGTGAAGTAATGGGAAAAACCAAAGCCATACAAAACATGCAAATAATGAAATATTTTTAGGTGAATTGAATAGTGATGGTGAGGGTAAATGAAAAGGTATTTTATGGAATATTGTACATAATACTTGGATTCAAATCAACTCATGGATTTACATGCCTTACACATGTTGTAAATGGGCCTAGAGCTTGTTCTGTTTTGGCATTTTCAATTGGCCATTTTCTATTATCAAGGGTGGATGAAGAGGTTAAGAGGCATGATTTGATTGAATCTCAAATCATCATATTAATGCCATTGATGTGAGGATAAGACATGAGGTTTTAGATTTTATGTTTATATATATTAATTATAAATATAATATGTTATAATAGTATATAATATATTATATAAATAATATTATATATTTATAACTATAAAATATAATTAGAATAGATAAATTATTGTTACTTATTAATAATATATGTTTATATATATATCTTGGTGGGCTAGCTCAAGTGGATGAGTATTGTAAAGCAGTATGTGGGAGCTCTTGGGATCCATTCCCCTAATCTAGCCACTCCCATTGTGATTGGCCTCATTTGATGTCCCTGACGGGTCAGACATCATGTATATGCCAAAGGGACCTTAGGGCAATGCTAACAGCTATAAGACCTAGGACGTGGAATTATATTTCTGGGAGTAGCACCCTAAAAAAGCATGAACCCTTTAAAAAAAAGTGTTTATATATATAACTAATATATTTAATAAAATATATGATAATATCATTTTTATTATAATATTGATATATTATAGTTTTATTATAATAATATTGTTACATATTTTATTATTATTCACAAAAATATTAGATGAATTCATAATATAGGTTGAAAAAATATTTTGATAAATAAATGTTAATGTAAATGAATAAATACAGGAAGCACATATGGATTGAAGATTTCCAACATTGGGATAACACTTGAATTTTAGAATAAAAGGTCATTGCCTACTTCTATGATTCCTTAGACATTCATGTGGGCCTGTGATATTCTTTACATTTGACTATTATATGCTAATGTTTAGACTAAAATAAATCAATGTTCATATCATTCCACATATCTATTGCATGGAAACCGTGGTATCCACTACTCTTTTTTATGCTCAATGTGTAATGGTCTTTTCTCCCCTTACAACATTTTTAGAAGACTTTCCTATAACATGAAGATAACATTAACCAAACTAGTGTTGGCATTGAAACTACTCTTCGATGGGTTTTGGACCAAGCCTTAGGGATACTAATGTTGTATTAAAGGATCCATTTTCATGACCTATGATCTATTTAGTTTTCAATAAGAAAACCTAATCATAGATTTTTTTGAGGTAGCTAAAGGCTTATTTTGGTGATTACATTTTATGCGAGGCTCTGGATTTGCCTCAAATAAAAAATATATTTTTGGTTGATTTAGCATGAAAATCAAGTTCATTCTTGGTGATTTAGCTTGAATAGTGATTATTTTTTATCTAATATTTTGTTAGTTTTAATTGATTTTTTTTTCCAAATAATGTTTCAATAAATTCATGGGCATTCTTATCAGATTGAAAGATACATAGTGTTTTATGGAAGGCATGTTTTTACATGTTATTAGCAACAACTAGTGAGAAAGTTTAAATAATCCCCAATCCATTGATGAGATCTATAATGGGTCACATACACCAAATTGGTGTTTCAAAGTGTTTTTCCCAAAATCCATCACTTGTTTTTGCGGACAACATGCTGATCATTTTGGTCCTGCAGGCCAAAATGCTCTCTTTCTTTACCAAAAAATGTTTTGTGCAGTTAAGCTTTTCAAACACTCAAGCCTTTTTAGCTAAGGAAATCGCAAGTTCAATAGGTGGGATTTCTCAAAGGGAAGTTCAAAACACTTAAGGCATTTCCTAAGTGTTTTAAGGATGGTTCAACACTGAAGTTCAATCAAAAGACTCAATGGTGGGATTCAAAGAATTAGAATGAACCATTGAACCCCACCTTCTCAAGGTTCAAAGGTTAAACGAGTTCAAAGGTTCAATGACTTTGATGAAATTAAAGAATAAAAGGATTCAAATAGTAAGAATGAACCATTGAACCCACCTCTAAAAGGTTCAAAAATTCAATGAGTTCAAAGGTTCAAAAGTTCAAAGTTCAAGAAAAAGCTTCGAGCAAATGGATGAAGCGGAAGATTCTTGGAAAAGGTTCAACCAAATGGTTCAACAATGCCTTGAGCACACAAAATAAAACTAAGTGAACACGGCCCTTTACAAAAGATTGAATCATTGAACCGTTAAACCATTGAACCATTGAACCAAAAGAGTTCAAGGTTCAAGGTTCAAAGAGGTTCAAGCAACTGATGACGTCCCTATAGATGTCAAATTCAGGGTAATGGAATAACTATTGATTTTCAAAATACTTGAGAACAAACTCAGTGACTAGCCAAGAACAAAGCTGAAGGTGCCAGATGAAAGTGAGAAGATAGCCTCGAGATCTCAAATCACCAGGAAGAGACAAAACATGGTAAGGAAAGAGGAACGAATACAGAAAATCCAAAAATAACTACATAAGAGTTATTCTAGTAGGTGGAATAGTCCACTAGGTGGACCTCAGAGGACATAAACATTCAATGGCATGACCTATTTTTATTCATTAAGTAAAGGCGAATGGACAGCTGTGTAAGTGTCAAAAAGAAGACCAGCCAACCCATACTTAGGAGGAGACATTTGAGATGATTTAGAATGCCAAAGTTAAGGCTAATGACCTATTCTAGAATGGCCCTTTCATAGGATATTCAATGCATTCAATACATCATGGGCCATTTTCGTGAAAATAAGCACCCAAGTCTTTCTTTGGATGCTATATATTATAATCTTTCATTTTGTAGAGTGGGGATCTCTCAGTTATTAGAAGCAAAGCTTTGGTCAAATTGAAAAGCAATCCTAAGACTTTGAGCTCAGACTGTTAATCATATTTTGTTAAGTGAATGAGTAAGCAAGTGACCTTTCAGACTTTGTGTTGAGATAGCTTGTGTTATCTAGGAAATCATTCTTATGCCTTTTTCCTGAATATAGTCTTGTCCATTTAATCAAATAAGTAGAACAAGTGGAAATAGGCTGGAAAATGTCTTGAAGCCGATTGTGGGAGACTTTGTGATACCATAATTGTCTTTAGTCTGTGTTTTGTGTAAAGGATACAGGAGAGACTTTGATCTCGCCTTATCCTTCATAATCTTTCACTCTATTGTAATTTTAGGTGGAGACTTTGGGCTACACTTCATTCTATAGTTTCCATGTCCTAAATTAGTGGGAGAAGCAATGAAAGACATTGTGCTTTCATGGGTTTCTTGTAGTTACAGTTACTACCCAAGAAGAATTCCTGTTGTTTGCTAAATACCATTTCTGAAAGAAGAGAAATGTCTTCAATAATTACACTAGAATTCTCCTTTGTTTTATGAACATCATCTCTAAAAAAAGAGAGATGGATGGTATGATTTCACCCCTATGTCTATTTTCAGCTTATATATATATATATATATATATATATATATATATATATATATATATATATATATATATATATGGAACCTCCCCTTGCTGAGAGGAGAGATTTGTCTCATTCTGGCTATGGTCACCACACCCATTTTACCGTATAAATCTCCTTGTGTTGTGGTTGATGTATCCATTTTGCCATCAGTCTGTTGATGACAAAATATTCACCCAGCACAAAGACCTTAAAAAAAATGCCTCTTACTTTTACCAATATAATTTTCTTTATTTTTTCAGCATTGTTTAGAATAATTTTATTCATTTCATTGTAATGCACTTGTGATTAATGTTGTGTTATATTAAATGATTTCAAAAGTGAAATTTAACAAAATTGATGTGTGTAGTAGGAGGACATTCTTCTCTTGGATCTGTCTTTAATGGAGGAGACACATTCCATTCCAATCATTAGTGGTTTTAAATTAGTGGTTTGTAGATTGTTTACTGATATGTAAAATAATGAGTGAAATGTGGATACAAAGCACCCTAAAAAATATGGTCTCAATATTCTAAGATATTTGTTTGTTGTAAATATAGTAAAAAAATACCTTACAAAAGATGTATTTTCATATTTTAACGTAAATAAGTTTTCTTTATATTTTAAACATAAATATCAAGTTTGATGTTTTGAAATTTAGACTAGTAAAACTTCAACCTTTAAGCATATATGATTTTTTACCAATAAATTGTCCTACTATATATCTAAATAGACTTGAATAAGAAAAATAGTAGTAAATGCAAAAAAGGTAATAACATGGGAAGGTATATATATAAAATAAGCATATTCTATTTTTATTAAGTTTTTATTTTATTTAATTTTAAATTGTATTATTTCTATTTTACACATTTTAGATTATGATATGAATGCCATTTTTTTATTAATTAAGGATATTGGGATTGATTTTATGAGTAGATGAGTTAAGACATGAACACAATTATATGAATTGGACTTTGAGTTTTTTGAAAACATATCAAGACAACCTTACACTATTCAGATCAATGTATTTTCCAATGGAAAGAGTGATAAAGATTAGAGAGGTGGCACTATTATTCACAAACTATAGAGGAAGGCAATTTCAATTAGAATGTGACTTTAGAAAAAACATCCCAAAAGGGAAAAGAAGAAGCAGGGCATGTCCATGGCATGGAACAATGTCAAAGAGAGCTATTGGTTCATGTATCATGATAAGTGGATAAAATAATATCATTTCAAATAAGATAAGGAATTATATCCTCCTATTTAAATTTATAATTTATCATAGTTTTTGCAAGAAACATCCTTTTTCAAATAATTATAGGTTGTTTATTTATTTGCATTTTTAATTTTCTCGGCATGCCACTCAATATAAATAGAAAATGAACACATAAGAAGTGATGACATACCATTAAATATCCATGATGAATGAACCAATGGAAAGTTTCTACTTGTTTGAACTATTGATTTCATTATCCATTACTAGAAGGTGCATTTGGCTATCCATTTTGTGTTATCTTCTTATGAAGGAAAGATTTTTTTTTACAAAATAGTTTATAACTGAATCATATTCTATTTTTGAGGTGAATCTAAGGTTATTTATCTCCAATATAACATTTTTCAACATAATAATACAAAATTAATTAAATAAAATGTTAATACAATAAATTTAAGGGGCCATTACTGACATATGTCTTTGTATAACGTTGTAAAAGATACGTTATTGAAATATAAGTATATAAATGTGTTTTAAGAGTCAAGATGACTATTATATACAAATTAAGACTTGGTGTTGGACTAACATTTAGAGTTTTAGGAGCCATCCTAATAGGTGTTAATATTTCTAGGGCACTTGTAGTAAGCATTGAAAAATAAAAAATTTACTAATGAGTTTTATGTGTTTGCACTTGCTCTTTCTCTTTGCTTCCTTATCCTCAACTTGTGCATTACAACCCTTGTGTATCTACAATATGTAATTATTTATATACTAGAATTTTAAGGAAAACAAAGTGTATTTAGTGGGTGGCACCTCAAGTGGGGAACAAAGATGTAGAAAAACTATAAATTTTATGAAGAAAATAACTTTAAAGTGTGCACCCAAATTTATCCACAATAAACATTACAATAAATGCTACCTATAAAAATTAATGTTGAATATGTGCTTTATTATTTGTATGATTTACACCCTTATGGACTATAAAGCCTGTTAGTATATAAAAAAATATGGGACCCTATATATGGTTTTTAAAAATTAATATATAATAATAGTAAATGTTATATAATAATATATAATAGAAGTTTTATATATTATAGTATGGGACATTAAATAAATATGCAAGGCCACCTAATTGAACAAAAAAATATTCAAAAAATAAATAAAATCAATATCAAAATCTATGATAAATCATCCTTGACATGACATCCTTTGTCAGATATTATCATAAAAAATATCGCGTTATCTCCATATATAAATTCCACTTCAAAACAATTAAAGAAATCAACAGTGTAATTGACAACCCTATGATAAACGTTATTGGTATTCTTATATATATTTTCTCTACCTACACTTTCAACAAGTTTGATGGAACATCCAACATGAGAAGAACACTAATACTAAAAGATAAATTTGGGTATAAAATCAAAGTAGGCCTTTGGGACACCTTTTGTGCTGAAGAGAAAAAACTTTTGGCTGATTTGTGTGTGTAAAAAAACCATTGATTCCAATTATTGCACTCAAAAAAGGAAAAATTACAGCATATATTGGAAGACTTATTGGGGCTGGTTCAAATACAAAAATTTTCATCAACCCAAATATAACTAAGGTGCATCAAATATGACATTGGTATGCATTACATGGGGCCAAAATGCCCACATCATCATTGAGTACAACTATTGTGGAGAAAAAAATAATTGTAGATATTCACAACTGAGGGATTTTTGGGAAAATAAGTTCAGTGAAAGTTGATGAAAAAATCATCCACATTAAAATGAATTTTTTTTGTTACCTTTCTTATATTTATATATATAACAATATATGTTGTTTAAAAAATTATTCAAAAGACTTACACTTTTTGGCATTATCAATCATGTAACATTGAAGTAGTAGATTGTGAATATATATACAATGAATTTTATATTACAACATGCCACAAGAAAAATATGAACCATACCATTTGAATATGTTACCACGATTATGGGCATTATAGCACATGGTTTACAAATAATTTGTCATCATCTGAAGATGTATGATAGATTAATAAGAGAGTGTTCCTCTGCAAGTGCCTTTTTATGCTGGCAATAAAATTGGAGTTCCACAATGATAGGGGACAAATATAATATAATGCCTTGAGCGCATATAAAGATGAATCAATACCACTAGATGCAACTTTACTTGATGCATTCAATGTAACTTAGTGACTATTTATTTCAACCAACATTTTTAGATTATTTTGGAATATTTATTTCCAAATTGATATTTGACCCAAACCATAATAAATACATTAAATCATTCACTCTTGCAATTTGTAACACCTCACATATCAAAACATCATGTTATATTATATATCATATCATATTATATAGTATATTATTATTATAGTAATATGATGATATTATATACTATATTAATTAATATTTATATTAATATTTTAATAGTTTAATATATATTATAATATTATTATAGTATATATAATTTATTATAACAACATAACATATGTATATACATATAATAATATAGAAGTAGTCTTTCATTGAAGAAGCCTTTTACAATTTTATTAGATTTGTTTAGCTAGTTTTAGATTCTTATAAATTGACACGTGATGCATTCACTATATTTTTAGAGGAGCTATTGGATATTTGACACTTTGTTTTCCATTGAAATGACCCATGTTTCAATCATGTATTAGGTAATTGAAATAGTTAGATGGGAGCTACAAATTGAATTGATAGATGTGATATGTCATTGAGATAATCACCTATATTTCCTTAGGCTTATTTAATTCCATCACTTAGAATACCCTACCACTACCCCTCGCCATCACTGCCTAGTTCACTTTGAAATATTTCACCACTTTCATGTCTTGTATGACTATGGCCTTGCCTATCCCACCCCTTCTTCATTGCTCAATCTCAACATGAGTCAAAACATTTCCTCTCCACATAATGCGTTATCATATGAAGAAACACACAGTCTCATTTTCCACCATCACCTCCACCAAAAATATCAAATTAATAATTTACACTCTTTCACTTTATAAAACTTGCTAAATACCAAAATTTTTTTACGTCCCTTCCAACATAACTTATGAATCAACTAATATTTTTTTCATCCTTTTTGTTCCAAACCCTACACAACAAAATATAATAGCCATCTAATTAGTAGCTACCCCAATGGTGCAAGGAAAGCTAGAAGAGATGTAATTATTTATTTTTTAGGTGGAAATATATTGGTAACATGGATGAATAAAAGAAACAACATAGATGTTGGGACCTCGATGTCTTGTCTCCAAATTAGGATCATTGTGTAATCGATTTAAGCCACACATTAGACATGGAGTCATGTTTCAATCAAATCAACTCTCATGACAACCCCATTCAACCTTAATAATAGAAAATGGAAAATCAAAGATGTATCCACCCTAAAAGTGTTAGCAAAGGTTCCTAGTTTGCCATAACTTGTTAATTATGAGGACAATGTTGGGAGAGGTAATGGGCCTTTAATTTGTAGAAACACAGATTCATAAAGACATATCGTAAAAATACAAGAAAACCAAAATGTTTAGGCTAGTGCGATTCTCATCTGAAGTTCACCAAGATAGTGATGTAGATTCAATAATTATTACACAGTATAGGATATCCAATTACTTATAAAACCCTATATATATTGAAAATATTATCTTTTGTAATACATAAAGTCTGTAGTGATGCTAAAAAACACATTCAATTATAAATCCATATAAACTTATAATCACTAAACATAGATAAACCTATTAAACTATGCTTTTACAAGATGACTCTATTACATGGTTCCAATAGCTAGTTATTCAATGTCTAACCTTTTCCAACTCTTCACATCTTAAATTTATACATAATTCACTATCTCTATCCTAGACACATCATTACAACAAATTGTGTTTGGAATCTTTAATAACTATAGAACCATTATAGGTTTCCCAAGTTACAAAAACCTGAATCCATGTAATCTACTCAAAAGAAATATGGTTGATGACTAATTATCCTGTGTATGTTGACCTAGTAGACTACTGACATGTCCTTATGCTATGATACCACCCTATGTGTATACTTTCTCGCTAACACTTTCCTAGACTTAATTAGTTGTATCATCCCAAGGTAACACAAAAGAAAAACAACTAGAAATTAGCAAAATTCAAAATCACACAATACACAAAAAAAGATCACAAGGCAACCTACCATCCTTTCAGGTTTTTAGTAAACTAATGAGACCAATTAGCTACCCTTTCGGGTTTTCAACCAACCTAACCTATACAAAATAAAACCATAGAGGAAACAAAATATGCCAAAAAGACATAACCTACAGTGCACCTAAGATTAGACAAGAGGTGGTAGAGAAGTGGTAGAAGATTGCATCATCAAATATCCTAATTTATTCCTCTATCAAAGGATCATCAAGAGTTGACTGGGAGAAACAAAAATAAGATCATTGACCATAGGAGCAATGGAGGCATCTAGAGTAGTCTAGTCCTACTTGTACATTTGCCATTGTAAAAGAAGTTCTTAGACTACAGGAACTAATGGATGCAGTGGAGCCTGAGTATACAACAAGTTTTGAAAATCATCATCATCAATGGTAGCAGTATTATCCTTTGATAATGCAAACTTTGCATCAATATCAATATAAAATAATTAATTTGGTTTGTATATCTCTACGTTTGAACTCTTGTAAAATCATTGCATTGAACCTGATTCTACCACTCTTCAAGCTAATCTATAATTGAATCATGTGAAATTATCGAGGCTTTCAACACATCATACATAGATTATGGAGTAGCACGTGGATTAAAAAATTTAGTGGAAGTTATCTGTGCAGTAGCAAAATTAGGTTGAAGACTAGTCTAGATGCCTTAGAGTTGTTAGTGTCAGTCTAACATGTTATGAGTAATTTGCCTAACTTGTTGTGTAGTAACATAGAGTTGCATCTAATATTCAAGAAGAAAATCACATAATTTCAGAGTATTGGCTTTGATCTATGGGCCTTGATGAATGTACTTGGTATGCAAATTACTATGCTGCCAATCTTGTACAAGTTAACTGAGAATCAAGGAAAGTTGATCTATATAGGATTGGGTAGGATCGAGGGTGAGTTACTGAATGAGTTCTAAGCAAATAGTTTGTATATCATAACATGCTTTATGTAATGCTTGATGCAACCTATTATTCTCTATTTCTAACTATGAAACTTACTGGTCCAAGGACTCAGCCTTCTATAATAATGACTCTTGAAATGTAGTCGCACCTTCAATTTGTTTATTCAATGAAAGCTGAGTAACATCTAGTGAAAGATATGTTAGGATCAGTACGCTATCTAGAGAATTTGCCAAAATAGTGGCTGATGCATGTTGAAGAGGAGTAATTGATAATTAAAATGTCATCTTATGAGCCTGGGGTAAAGGCACATCTAGCATGGCCATCAAAGACAAGCTTGTCAAATTAGGTGGTGGCATCGTAATCAGTTGTGTTGTGCTTTGTGTATAATTTTATAATGAAATTTATGGTGAAGAAACATCTCTTGTGGTTGAAGGCCGAGTCCCAATAGTAGCCAATGGTGGTTGCATTATAGATATGGGCCAAAGGTTGAAAATCCTTCAACATTGACTGAGTAGTGGCAGTAGTAATAGCAGCTTTTGTAGCCTTTTACATAGATCTTATATGTACTATTTACTAGCATTGATATTCCTTCTCTACGTCAACTCTATGATACTATTCTATCTTAGTTACAACTTGTTGATGACTTTGTTCCTCGATCGAAGCTTGTTGGCATTCACTGACAATAATGGTAACTTGGTTTGTAGTTTCCTCTTCTTGAGATTTTTGAGTGGCTATAACTTCAGCCCATGCTTTTACTTCCTTATTATTCTATGCATCTTTGCTTTAGTCTTTTTCTTATCTTCTTTATGATGTCTTTGTGCAGTAAATATTTCAATTTATTCATGTGCAGTTTTCTTTTCTTCCTTAGTCTGAGACTCAATCACAACTTCCTTAGCATATATGAGTGGTCCATTAGATTATGATAGTGAGGAGGATCACTTAGCCATTTGAATCTATGTGTGATAAATTGATCCCTTCCTTAAATGACCAATGGGAACATCCTGCACAGTAACTTATGGCAACATTATATTTGTCTATGCACTAGTTAGAGTTGAAGGCTGGGAGGTAGCTACAGTATATACTAGGGCATCCATCTCAATGATGTCCAATTCATTTGGATCCACCTTCACCATATGATAATTGCATGTGGACTACTTGCACTGAAGGGTAGACTCTGGTGAACTTTTAGGTAGTACATCTAAAGGATTTGACAAAGGTGCACCTCTAAAGGACACACCATATGAAGGATTCCTCTAAGCTTGTTGAATCTCTATTATTTTACCCAAGGGATAAACCAAAATGGATGGTGGATAAAGTAGAAGGGAAACCCATAACTCCTATGGCAACTTATTTCAGATCTACACTATATGCACAACCTTCCAAAAGAAAAATTCCTTTTCTTTTTCATCTTCATGAAAATCACCTACTATGTCCTCCAACATTAAATAATATACATCTATTTCATTAGTCTAAAACATAGGCTAGTTACACTGAGATGCGATCTTAGGGACATGGGGATCATCATACCAAGAAAATTGACTCCTTGTTTAGGATCATGCTAGAGATGGTAAGCTACATTCAGCTGGATGTTTATGCTTTTTACATAATTGGATCTTGGCTTGTGTAGTGGATGAACTTGAATCTAATGCTCCAAGATGAACAACTTGAAGAGGAGTAGTCTATTATGTGGCACAAGCTTTCTATAATTCCTCTTCCCTCTATGCAGTAGGTATGTCTAATAAAAATCCCAATGGAGTGGTTGTCATTGGTGGTATCTCATGGATTCAAATGGATGTACCCTCTAGAAGTCATTATACCACAACATGTTGGCCTAAACATTTAATAACATCAAGTGGGATTTGAGGATGCATAGCCATCATCTGGATGATCTCTTTCTCCTAATTGTTAAATAATGGGGCTTGATCTTGATATCAATTTGTGGAGGAAAAAACCAAATTGAAAAATTGCTCGTTAGGCCAATAATTGATGTCTAGGTGGACTTTAACCATAGGTGATTTCCATTGTGTGAATACTAGAAGAAATAATAAAAATTGGTATTGGAAGGTGTGCTTCATTATACCCAAGACCTTTGCAATATTCTACTCCAATTCTACTAGAAGGAATTTAGGCCAATTGAATTCTTCCCCACCATGGATCATTCAGTGTGCAATATCCACCACACCCTTGGTAGCCTCAGTTGTGGCCTTAGTAGTCTGTTAGAACTATTGAGAGATGCATTCCACTAAAAATGCACCAATTTATTTAGGAAAGATGCCAATGAAATACCATGGTTTACTCTGATCATAGTAGTTTTAATTTATGTGAAAATTGGTAGCACTTTAGTCTTGTAATCCATCAAGGATTTACCTTGGGTAAGGATTCCAACTACGCATGCCATGGTTTTATAAGATAGATAAACCATTATATCATGTGATAAGTACATATAGTGTTGGTTTTACTGAGCCACCAACAATTACATTATGTCAGGCCAATCCCCAAAAGTGGGTAACCACATTAGTCTCTCTATGTCTGATCTAGCCACATGGAGTACTAAGCCATCCTACATAAATAGTATTTTTCTTGTGTGTTGCACCATGACATTACCAATAAGGTCAAAAACATTTATCTATAGGAGTGATACCCCTATCCCCAAATATTTTTTTAAAGTGGTGAATCTTCTCTTTAAATCTTGATAAAAATCTATGGCACTAGTAGGAGCGACAATGATTACTTATGGGGAAGAAACTTGGAGATCACAAAGATGGGAAAATAAACTTGGAATAGAAATTATAGAACTCAATTTTAGCAAACATGAGTGGTATAGAATGTGATGAGGTAGGTTATTTGTATAATTTAATTCACTTTCCCCTTCAATCTTTTACAATTAATATTAGGATTTTGAAATCCCTTACTTATGCAAGTTAACTTTAATTTTGAATTGGTTCTGCATCCCATTATTTCATGCGCTATGAAAAATTTGGTACAACGGATGTGGAATTCAATGTGGTCAATGTGGCATGAGTTTTTCTATTAGATATTTTTTTATGGGAAATGTCACCTTATTTTTATTTTCCATACCTGATAGATACTTAAGCCTGATCCTGATGTAAAATTATGACTTTGATGTTATAACCACTTCCTTGCATGCTTTGGTCACAACTCCTTTGAAGTAGCCATTATTATTAATCATGACCTAAGATATGATCAGGTACTTTTCCTAGAATTAATAGGTGAGTAACAACTATCTTTCCTTGAGAATACCACTTGGAATCTTATCCAGTTGTGTTGACTAGATAAGCAACATGCACTAGTCCAATTGTACCATGCCTATTTTGTATCTTTAACTATTGTAGTTGATCCTATGATTTACTAACAAAAACATACAAGAACATGTAGTACACAAAAAATTCAAACTAAAGTTCAAATAATTTGCATGAATGAAATTTTCCTAAACTAAGAGGGTGTGTGAAATTGCACTTTATTTCTACAATTTTGATCCTAATGGTGGTAGAATTTAAGTCCAAATCCATTAACCCTTTTTGGAAAAAAATTACCTTCTAGGTCTCACAATATTATATTCCCATTTTGAAAAATATCATGAACAACATATGGACCTTTCCATTGAATGGTGAGTTTACCTAGAAATGCACAAAACCTACTATCATATAGTAAAACCAATTGTCACAATGAAATTATTTCATGTGGATATTCTTGTCATGTCATGCCTTCTATATTATTTTGTTAATTTCTTGTGCCCATAAAACTCTTTGTCTATCTTCATCCATGTGATTGAGGTCCAACAACTGATTTGTAAGTGATTTTGCATCACCAAGATGCATTGCATTAGCAACTCATAAGCTAGAAATGACATATTTCATTGGCATGACAACTTCCATCTCATAGACCAATTAGAATGGATTAAAGCCTGATGCACACTTAAAATGAGTGAGATAAGCCCATAATATGATATAAATTTGATCCTCCCAATCATCTCTCTTGACATCACAAACCTTTATTAGGAGTTTACTAATCACTTTGTTTATAGCCTCTGCTTGACCATTGGATTGCAAATGATATGCAATGATTTTATGATAAGAAATCATAAATTATTCTATTAGGATATTAATGGTCTTTTTAAAAAATATGTACCCCAATCACTTACCAATCTAAGTGGGTATTCAAATCAAGTAATGATGTTCTCATATTAATACTTAGAAATATCTTTAGCTCTATAACTTGGTGTAGCAGTAGCCTCTACCCATTTGGTAAAATAATCCATCACAGTGATTACGTATCTAGAATTACTATGTTTACTTACTAGATTAATGGGGCCAACCAAATCAATTCCCCACGGCCTGAATGGTTTTTACTCTAACATGGGATGAAGAGGCATCTCATCCCTCTGATTGGGTTTACCCATGTGTTGGCAAACATCACACTATTTGAAAACCCTCTGTGCATCCTCAAAAAGGTGTGGAAACCAAATACCACTTTTTAATATTTTCCTTATGGTAGCTTCCCCTATAAAGTATCCACCCATAATGCCTTGATGTGCCTCTTCTAGGACTTACGGTCATTTGTACTCTAGTGTTACTCATCGCAGGACCTCAAATTTCCCCATATGATAGAGAAATCCATTTACAATGCTAAAGAGAAGCACCTTACTCAAGAACTACTTCTTTTCTCTTTTAGTGTAGTGTATGGGTAATGTCCCCTATTCCAAAAATTGTGCAATTTTTGCTAGCTATTCCAGGAATCATAGAAAATCTAAACAAATGAGCATCAGGAGATTCATCAAGGATATCTTATGGATCCTTGACATTATATAATCTATTGAGATGGTCAGTGCCAACATTCTCCCACCCTGGCTTAACATTAATACAAAAGTGGAATTCTTAGAAAAGCTTCAACCAATGGGATATCCTTCTACCCAACATTGGCTTGTTTAGCAGATATTATAGAGCTTGATGATCTGTAAATAGCTCAAATGGAGTAGCTAGCAAATAATATCTAAAATTTTGTAGGGAAAATATAATCGATAGAGCTTATCTTTCAGTTATGGTATAATTATTTTCAGTGACAGATCATTTTTGGCTTGTAAAATGGATTGGATGGTCCAATCCTCCTTCATCGGGCTACATAAGTACTGCATCAATTATGGTACCTGATGCATCAACATGCACATGGAATTATTTACCCTAGTTAGGAAAAATAGGGATCTACATAATAACCAACCTATATTTTAGATCCATAAAAACTTTTTGGCACTCTTTTATCCATACAAAAGGAACACATTTGCACATTAATTTCTCCAGTGGTGCTGAGATAATTGTATACCATTTTATGGATTTTTGGTAATAACCCATGTGTCCTAAAAAGGATCAAAATTCTATGGAGGATTGTAGTGGTGGCATAATCATTATTACTACAATCTTCACTTGATCCACCAAAATTCCCTTGCTACACACTACATGGCCTAGTAAAACACCAAACGGTGTAAACAAAACATTTTTTAAAGTTAAGTGCAATCTTGAGTACTCTGCATCTTTCCAACATTAGCTTTAATTTTGATAAGTGTTATCAAAATAATGATAACACTACCCAATCATCCAAATATACCTCCAAAAATCATGGATGAAGTCCTTGAATGTAGTTACTATGGCCTTGGAGAAAACTACATGTGAATTATTTAATCCAAATGGCATTACATTATATGTGAAAGATCCCCATTCTGTAGCAAATGTCATATTAGTTATATCCTTAACTATGATTGGTATCTAATGATACCCACAAAATTCGTCAGTGAAGGAATACACCTCATGTCCAGCTATAGATTCTAACACTTCATCAGTAAATGATATTGGAAAGGGATCATTAATGAAGGCATCATTTAAAATGTGGTAATATCTATAGATATGAATCTCACCTATTTTCTTTGGCTACACTACCATAGGACTCACCCAATCTACTTTTTCCATAAGAAATATTATTCTTACATCTTGCATATGGTCCAATTTAGCTTTGACTTTCTTCTTCATATTAGGGTTGAGATAGTAAGGCCTCTTCTTGATGGGTCATGTGCCTTCCTTGATTTCTATATGCATTTACCCTAAAAAAGGGTCCACCCATTTAACTTCTAAAAAAATAGTAGGAAACACATTTGTATAATCTTGAAGAAACTATAATACTTTTAAAATGTCTTATTGCTCCCGATAGTCACCAACATGTGCTAATTCTGGTATTTCTTTAGACTTGATGTTCATAATTTATTCCTTTAGATGTTCTTGATACATTTTATGCTCTTCCTCTGGAATATACTGTTGAATGGCCCACTCACCCTCTTGCTCTGGAAATTGTATCTATCTTAGTCAGTCTTCTTCAGCATCTTCATCCATAGGTTCAAGTAATATTTTGTAATCTAGTTTAGGCTCAAAAAACTTAGTGAGTTCTAAAGAATCTTCACTAACTAAATCAGAGTCATCAACAAACTCATCTTGAATATAATGGCAACGTTGGATTTCCATATTTGTTGTACATTTGCACTTGGTCTCCATAGTCATAGCTTTAATAAGGTCCTGAGCATCTTATTGACTGTGCTTGGCTTACATGGTGACAACATCAATAATTTCACAAGCCTCCATCTCCTCTAGTTACGAATCATATTAATTATGCAATTCTTCCACTCATCTATGGCATAAAATGTTTTCATCTTTTGTAATGCACTATGGACCAATAAATTCTCACTTTCAAATATGAAAGTTTGAATAAAGTCATTTTACAACTGAATCCAGTATTACATCTCTCTGTGACATTCTTGGTGAATATACAAAGTGGTAGGAATAACCCCTAATGTGTAATTAATGCAATGCGATCAATACTTTGAATTGATTTATTTGGACATCCATACTTCAATGCACTACTGAATATGGTTTTGGGGATATTCCCCTTCCGAATATATGAACCATTATTTTTGCACTTCTGTAGGCAATTGAAATCAATTCAAAGTATTAGACACATTTTTTTATTTACATATTAGGGGTTCTTCCTAGCACTTGGTACATTCAAACTGTGCGATGATAATTTTGCACACTTCTTCCCATGTTTTACTACTATTGTAATGTGCTACCCACTAGTTAGCTACAACTCCTTTCAATGTGTAATTGAGGGTACTTATCCTTTAGATGTCATTTGGTATGTGCATTTATAATTTCACTATAAAGTAACCAATATCTTCAATTGAAAAGTACTAAGGGATTTGTTGATCAGTTGCATAAACAATCTACAAGGGTTTGAGCTTATGATCATTTCTATCCCAATTTAGCATGTAAGTATTAGAATCACCACTGATAGAAGAGGCTCGATATCATGAAAGTATACCTTTATGAGTATACTTAATATAGTCATGATCCATATAAATAGATTGATATAACAGCTCTATATCAGACTATGTAGGTGAGTGCACAGACATAGAGCACACTTCATCTTCTTCATCTACAAAAATACTCAAAGGTTTTAAAGAATACTTACCCCATAATTTGACAACTATTAGATCTAATGAAGGAGAGTTGTACTATTTCATTGGCATGTCACATTGTATATCATGTACATTATACATCAAAATTTGCATCTAGATATTTCCTCTCACTACATAGGGAGAACAGGTTCACTAAGAATTGTGTATGACTTAGAATCTCTGTTAAGAGGGATGACAATTATATGATCATCCTAGTGCTATTCTATTTGGTTAATTATCGTGTTTATGGTCATCATACCATCATAAGCCCACTTTTTCCATAGAGAATTTGAGTAGTGAGTTTCATCTGTCTTCATATCTATTACTTCAAAATCGCTATGTAGAGTTAACTCTATGATTTTAATCTCTACATCTTCTAGACATCCTATAGGCTCTACCCTACCATAGTTTGCCAAACTGAGGGCTATGAGGTTATAACTTAAATAAGGTCTATTAATCACCTCTAGGTAGATCATGGGATCATATTTAATATGCTCCTAAAATCAAACACAACATTCAATATCTTGTACCCTACTAACTCTATATCTACCCTAGCATCGACATCCCATGGCTTCTTTGTGTTGACAAACCAAACCATCTTATTAGGCCTTTCCTTTCCCTTATGTGCACATTCAATTAGATGGTGAACGAGGTTGGTGATATTATATGATATATCTTCATTTCATAGAGTATTGAGCAATTTCATCAAGTTTGTCAATATTGTTACAACCCCCTTTTATTTCATGATTTGCACAATCTACCCATACATTTGAGTGTCAAGTATGGCTTCATCTACTATAGATGTACCTTAATATTTAATAATTTATAAAATTTTCATAGCTTCTTTCATGAGTCCCTTTTCCTTTATCAATTTTAGATAGGTGTCTACTTTATCTTTACATATGCCAAAATCTATTGACATCTCTCAAGGAGGTAGTCCTTACTATGCATAGTACATTCTTGTAACTACTTACATAAATGCATTATGATTGGGATCAGAACCAAATCGATTTATATTTTTCACTACTCAATCTCTATGTTGTGCTTCTAAAATAGGGTAGTCTTGCATATCATGTTATTCAGATACTTAGTAGTAAGCATAATAAGCTTGCCATTATGGATTTATAGGGCATTTCCACTACAAATGATTGAGTTCCCTTCACAAATAACATCTAATAGGGCCTTTGGGACCATTTCCATGTCCTCACTGTGCACCTCTATGGTATCCACCTCTAAATCTACCTCTATTCCCTTGGCATCCCCAACCATATGCCTACTATGGCCCAAATTTTTCTATAGTCTATGACATATTCCACCCATGTCGATATTGTTGAGTGTCATAATAACCATATTGGGGTTGATTTATATGTGGTACCCAACTAACCTATTGCGCTTAGGGAAACATAGGATTCTAGGTAGATTGGTAAGCATATTACAACAATTGCATAACTTAAACTCCAACAGCTAAACCTTACGATTGAAATGGATATGCATTATGAGCCCATGACAACCCAATTTGTGTTACACTAGTGGGAGGGGTTTCCACTCTCATAATATCTTGTGATGTCATTGGTGTTTGTTACGTGGCTAATGCAAAGACATTCTTAGTAATGTCTTCCTTCAACTCTTGGAGAGCCCTATAATCCTTATCCTCATGATTAGTAGAATTATAGAATTTATAGTACATACTTTCTATATTTCTAACATAATGTTGTAATAAGTGACATTGCAATATTGAGTGTCCCACTATGTGGTAGATGTCATAGGATTCTATGCATAATTTCAAGCATTCATTCCTATGGTGGCCTTCTTTGCCACACTCAATACACTAGAGACTAGTTTTGGGTCACTCATTAGTATTTTGTGGGGCTTCAAAACTCTAAAAAAATAGCTTGGAGTGTGCTTTATAACCATGTTTTTCTCTCTATCAGGGTGCCATAATCATCTATTTACTCTACTCTTAATGTGGTTGTTTTATCTTTTAATTTATTAGTAAATTTGGTTTATGCTATTGCAAGCCAGATCTTAGGTCGTGGTCCCTTGATGAACCAAGTGGCCTTATCTTTGTCTTCCAAGGCAAATTCAACATTGTTGACCACATCAAAAAATTTGTAGTCATAATCATGAATGATTTCCCTTTGACCTTGGTAGATTTCCTTTAGATCCTGTAGGGTTTGTCCTATGTTTTTATTAACCTTGAATTCCAAAATCAACCATGTCTGCACCTCATCAAGGCTTGTTGTTCTTGAGATCTTGTAAAACATGAACTCTAATGCCCTTCCAAAAAAGGCACCAATGAGCTCATATTTCTTAGTGATTTCATAGACAATGCCTTTTGCCTACTATTGCATGTCACATGTTAGCAAGTATTACTTTGGATTTGTAGTTATATCATAAGGTGCCAGTGTGATAAAGGCACCCAGGTGTACATCCATATTGCCTAGGCTCCTTTGTAAAGGAATCATTACCTACATTCCTCTAGATGGTGGTAATGATACTATAACTTGTGGAATTGAAACTTGAGAACCTCTTGGTGGTGGAAGCTATGCTATCACTTGGGGAGGAGTGATCAATTATGGTGTCTATTATGATGGTATTATAGATCTAGTTGGACTATCTCCAAGTACTATCATATTTATCAATAATGGTAAACTTTGAAAAAATAAGAAATGTTCCTGTGATCATAGAGGTGATTTAGGTCACTTAGGTGATGAAAATGCCTCTGACTCATCTTTAATCTCTGTAATGGTGTCTGTTCACATTCTATGCTCCTTAGCAAAATTTTTGATTTGCAACACCCAACAACCTATTCAATCAATAAGGGGTCTGTCAATGTAGTTGATACATCTCTTAAATAATTATTCTATGATTTGGTGAATCCTTGTGTGGTCCTTTTAAAATTATAATCTAGTAACTCTTTGATACTTCTTGATTCTTCAATCTCCCACTCTCTCTGACTTACAAATCTCTGTGGCTAAATATAAATAAGAATTATTATATAAAATATGGGTTTGGGAGATGTGCATTGAGGGGGTAAAAGGTTTCATTGTTTGATTCTCCTCATGTGAAAAGTTGAGCCAGTACTATGCCTGTAATTAATCGTGCCTCCAAAATTAGGTAAATCTCCTATGAAAGTGAAAGATGTCTCTTTGAGAAACTACAACATACTACCAGTTATCAAACTACCTACCTATATGATTTTTACTTTCTCATCATCTTCTACTTGATTCTTTACTCACTCTTTGATCTCACTAACCCAGGCTCTTCTATCTCTCATCAATTCTTTCCTCTCTTACTCTTTCATCAACTCATTTTTCCTCCTTTCAATCTCCTATAACTATTTGATCTTTTCCCCTACTTCTACCTCTACTTCTTCTTTTAGTTACTCATGTAGTCCTTGATGTATTCCACCTCTTTTTCTGTCATATTTCTCACTTTGTATCCACAAGATTTTTCTAATCCCTTTCATCTAGTTTCCTCATCCAATTTCTACTGGCCAGATTACTAGATCATCTCTATACCATCTCACATCCTTACTTCACACATCTCCATAGCACCCCAAAAGACTATTCCATATTGAATGGGTATGGCACTATGTATTTTTCAATGACCAATATCTTGATAAGAATTGGTATTCACTGTAGAAACTTTCCTCTAGCCCCCTACATGAATATGTCTTATGCCGTGTCAAAAGCAAGATAATTGTAAACTAAAATTTTTATTATATATCCATCTATAGTAGTTTGTTTCTAGTGATCAATCATGCAAGTCCAAACAACCTCAAAGTTCTATAAATGTTTAAGTAGATTATTACTCCACTAAATTTTAGATGCAGATCTATCTTGAAAATAAAAATGCGGTGAGTAGGCTCAAAAATTCACACCAAAATATTTCATGTACATCACCATATAGATGATTATCTATGAGTTCATTTTCTATACACCCTACCCTTCTCACATCTTTCTGTGTGAACTCAGAGATTTTTTGATTCCACCATTATTCCAAATCCATCTGACTTGGTAACCATTAGATCATATCCTCTCTCTAACAATCCATAATGTTCTAAGCTCATTGCACCATTATTAGAAAAGGTTCTTGGTTTCCCATAAATTGATAATTATGAGGATAACTGTGGGAGAGTTAATGGGATCATAATCTGTAGAAACATAGATTCATAAAGATATATCACAAAAATACAAGAAAACCCAAATGTTTAGGCTAGTGTGATTCTCATCTGAAGTTCATCAAGATAGAGATGTAGATTCAACAATCATTACATAATATAAGATAGCCAATTACTCAAAAAACCTTATATATATTGAAAATATTATCTTTTTCAAAACATTAAGTCTACAGTGATGCTACATAACACATTCAATTAAAAAACCGTATAAAATTATAACTACTAAGTAGATATCAACCTATTACACCACATTTTTACAAGATGTCTCTATTACATGGCTCCAGTATCTAGTTCTTCAATGTCTAACATCTTCCAACTCTTCACAATTTACATTTATACATAATTCACTATATCTATCTTAGACACATGGTTATAATAAACTATATTTAGAATATTTAACAACTATAACACCATTATAGGCTTCCCAAGTTAGAGAAACTTGAATCCATGGAATCTGCTAAAAATGAATATAGTTGATGACTAATTATCCTATGTATGCTGACCTGGTAGACTGTTGACATGTCCTTATGATATGATGACACCCTATGTGCATACTTTCCTACTAATAACAAGTTATGGACCTATTTACAATTGGCAATTCAATTTATGTAAATCCAACGACTATCTTGAATCTAGGTTTGGTGTACAATATGGGCCCCTTAGCATATCATATCACCTAAAATAACCTATCATCACTAATCACCATCATCACCTACTACACTTTGAAATATTTTAATACTTGTATATTCTTTATTGCCTTACCCTTTCTTCTTGTCATCTAAGTTTGGTGTTTTTGTATGTTGTTAACCTTGATCTAATTACTCTAGATATTAATAACATGCAAATGTTGAAATGTTTTAAGGTGATTTGAGTGGTGATGGTAAGGGCCATGACAAGGTATTTCAAATGATATAATCCACCACAGGGCCTATACCATATACCAAACTTGGATTCAAGGTAACTTATGGATTTACATAACATGCACCCATTGTAGAGGGTTTCGTTACTTACAAGGTGTCAAGATATTTGATTGATCATTTTCTATCAATGTCAAGGGTGGATGAGAATGTCATGAGTGCTGATTTAATTGTGGTAAGATCCACATTTGATGTGTTGATTTAACCATCATCAATTTTCTGAAATCTACATGTATATATACTAATTTTAAATATAATATATTATAATAGTATATATCATCTATTAATAATTATAGGTATATATTAAATGTTAATTCAATATATAAATTACTGTTACTAAATATATTACTATTATATATAATAGTATATATTTTTAAAAATATATGTAATCAAATACATAATAAAAACAATAAAATATTTGTAATTATTAGTAATATAATATAATAATATATGATATAGTTTATATTATGTATTGTTATTATTAAAACATGTATTATATGCATTGAATTTCATATTAGAGGATGCCACAAGAATAATATGGATCGCAACATTTTAATATGTTATTACTGCGATTATGGTTATCATAACACAGGGTCTACAAATGATTCATCATCTTCTGAAGATGTATGGGAGATTACTAAGAGAGTGCTCTTATGAAAGAATCACTTTATGATAGAAATAAAATGGAGTTGTACAATGATAGGGAATAAATCTATTGTAGTGTCATGAATGCACATACAAATGAATCCACACCATACAATGCAACTTTAATTGATGCATTTAATGTATCTTAGTGACTATTTATTTCAACCAACATTTTTAAATTGTTTTGGAATATTTCTTTCCAAAATGATATTTGACATAAAATATATTATGCTTATCACCAAACCACAAAAAATTAAATTAAATCTTAGCAACTGATATTACACATTAAATATCTTGTAATAATCATTAAAAACAAAAAAGACTCACTATTGCGCACCCAAAAGGTGGCACGACATCAATAGTTATGAGTTTAAAATGAGTTATAATTATTGATTTAGTTTCTTGCAAATTATAATAACTCACATAAAAAATATCAAGTTATATTATATATCATATTAATATCATATAATATTATTATAATCAAATAATGATATTATATACTATATTAATATTAATATACCAATATTTTAGTGTGTATGTATATATGTATATATGTATATATATATATAATTAGAGTATATACTATTTAGTTATAATATAATATAGGTATATACATATAATAATATATAATATAGGAGTCATTTTTTATTGAAGAAGCCTTTTCCAGTTTTCATTTAATTAGTTTTAGACTTATTTAATTAGTTTAAGATTCATATATATTGACACATGATGCATTCTCTACATTTGTTATGCACCTCACTTAGTTATTTTCCAAGCTCAATCATAATTTTTTAATCACCGAGATATCATGGCAGACTAAGAGGGACACCTTCAAATCCACCAACTCATACATAAGTAAACTTCAATAACTAGATGAAGTAACTATCATATTTCTTGATCATAGCAATTACTTTATTGTATATTCTTACTTCAAGATTATGATACATAGATTTGAAAAACAACATACTAAATGCAACATTCACCCTTCTGAAGTGACTCTTTCCTTTTTCATGAGTGAGATGTGGAACCCTATCATATACCAATGCACCGGGGATATTTATCTTTTCTTCATTCAAGCATGGCCAAATTCTGAGAGCTATGATGGAATAAACCAAATATGAAGTCATATAGAATTCTTGTGTGGATTCTAGTTTGGTCAACTACTCATAAATGTTACTATTGATTATATGAGCCCAATTAATGAATTGCTTCTCAGAGCAAATAATATTGATAAACATGCACATCTAATTATGAAAAAAATTCATTGTTTCATTTCCCATGACCCTATTCAGAAGATTGATCATATTTGATAATTTTTCTTTTAAGTCAGATCTATATAGACTTTTGATGAAATTCAAATTTATTCTCCTATTGGCCAACCAATTTTGACTAAAAAAAATTTCACATTTTCATGGTTGTTAACCTAAATTTTTAAAGCAATGTCATTATTAATCTTCATAGTTTCATCATGAGGTTCAATGTTGAAGGTGATGCTGATAGAGAATCCATCTATTTTAGTAACTAGTTGATTATATGTAGATTGTATATTCTTTTTCTTTGGATTGTAGTACTTAGTGCATGCAAACACTAAATCCACACACTAAAATGATGTTGGAAAGGTCAGTTTTCATGCTTCATTTTGAGTTGTGCATTATCTCCCATTCACACTAAAAGATGAGAAAACTCTAGAGAATTTTTGTCACAAACTAAAACTCATCCAAATTCATTTTTTATTCTTCCTTCAGTATCGTTTAAACATTTTTTCTAAGCCATTTAAATAAACTAGTTATTATAAACAATGAAATTCTAGTCTTTCCCCTCTTCACAAGCAAACTTAGAATAAACCTCCAAGAACATGTGTTGAGCTTTATGTCCATCGTGTTAAAGCTTTTTCTCCCATGAAAACATTTTGCCCCCCAAGCTTGCCTACAATAATGTAAATTTGCTTGCTCAAGTTATTATTATAAAAAAAGAAATAAGGGTTTAGAAAACTGACCTTTGATATAGAGAAAATGTAGTTATTAGAGAAATATGTCTTTGACATGTTTCAAAATTAAAACTAGTTTGGAATGAAGAAGAATCATTGACAAGATTGAAGCAATGAAAAATAAGTTTTTGGGCTCAAAATGAGCTTCTTCAAGGTTCATGATGGTTTTCAAAGACCTTAACTTTGATGTAGGTATCAATGACTCACTTAAGGTTTTGAATGCCTTCAAAACTATATGAAATTCCACTTCTCATATAAAAATTTTCTTTGCAAAATCATGGTTTTGAATCTTGTTCAACCTTGAAACAAGCTTCTATTCTTCTTACTCGAGCTTCAACTTACCTTTTTGCATTATGAAATGAACCTTGATTGAACTTGGTGGCCTATGGGTTTTTTTTGGATGAATCAATTCTTTACACAGTGAGCTTAAGCTAAGAGGTAGGACTGAGGGGTATTGATTCTGCCAAAGTCACTTGGGGTACAATCCTGACCTCATCCCTTTTCACATGTCAGGGTTTACAAACATCAAGAATTGATCCCTAGTGGACTCTTTATGAGCCAAGCAACTTAACCAAT
This sequence comes from Torreya grandis, assembly GCA_037957365.1. Lineage (NCBI taxonomy): Eukaryota > Viridiplantae > Streptophyta > Pinopsida > Cupressales > Taxaceae > Torreya > Torreya grandis. The sequence continues at coordinate 129,678 of JARHVA010001095.1, read as the reverse complement.
TGAATCAACAACCATTCATGCCTACGAAGTTTTGAAATAACTTTACATTACAAAATATACCTTTGAAGTTCGAGCTTATACACGAGTTTCAAAAACTCTACTTAAATCAATACTTGACAAGTTTTTGAATTTTGGAATTGGCTTACGAGATTTTGGAGTTTATTTTACATTATAAAATGAATTGTTAAAGTCTGCATTCGTAAAATTAGTTGTGGAAGTCCGCATGATAGCTGAAGGGTTTTAAATTTGTGGAGAACAGAGATAAATTTTATGAAACATCCTTTTGGTGTGTGTTGATCTCGCCATTACACTCAACTTTGAAGAGTCCATTGCATGAAGATTCAAGTTGTTCACATGAAGTTAAGAGTTGTGAGTTGGGTATGTTGGCTTGTAGATTCATTGGAATCGTCTAAAGCTAGAACAAGCTATTTTTATCAAGTGTAGAGATAATGGTCACAAAAGGTATTGAATGAAAAGTAATCATTATTTAGATTTTGGAAGATGTGTTCGCCTCTTTTAAAAAAAAAAATCTTGAATCCTAATGTGAAACCTAAAATCTTAAAAATATAGGAAAATTCAATTATAATCATTAATCATAATCAAGTAAGAAATAATATATTTTTAAAAAAAAATTATTTTTACATTACATTCAAATGAACATTGCTTGGGATTATAAAATGAGTTAAATTTTACTATGCCAAAAAAAATCACTCTCATTTTTCAATTAATTAAAATAATAATTATGAAATTAAAAAAATAATAAATAAAAAATGTTTCTTTTTTATATTCAAATTTTATGCCAAAATTTTTCACAAATAAATTTAGCTTTATAAAATAATAATTGTATATTAATACTCGAAAACAAGCCTACCAATAACTTTAAAATATTATTTTTTTAAATGAAAGAGATTTTTAAACATTAAAAGTAATTCTAAAAAATATACCCAATAAAGGTAGAAACCACTTTGTAAGTGGGAACCGTCCTATGTTTTCTTTAAAACAAAAGACTCTCATGGCAACACATCAGTCAATAATTTCAATCAAATAAAAGATTCTCATGGCAACACATCAGTCAATAATTTCAATCAAATAAAAGATTCTCATGGCAACACATCAGTCAATAATTTCAATCAAATAAAAGATTCTCATGGCAACACATCAGTCAATAATTCCAATAAAATAAAAGATGCAGATGGAAATACATTGGCATAAATAAATTGTGTTAACGTTTCAAAATAAAGAGATTCCGATAAAATCGGTTAAATCATATCTTTATGGAAAATATAAGTTTTTCAACGGAAAAAGACCTCTCTGTTTCACATCAAACGTACAATATTGAGTTTTAGTCTTAATGTATTCTGATTGTGTGTAGAAAAATAAAAGAAAAGAAACGTGACAACAACGCAAAGATTCATTCGTTCACTTCACTAACTTTGACTGCATTATTTCTTATTGTCGATATCACACACTCTCTTACTTTATGGTCTTGCAGATTTATTGATGAATACATTGAGTTATAGTAGGCAAGATTTCCTCTTTTATATGTGATTTGGGTAATTTTGTAGAATTTGTTAAAGATAAGAAGGTTGACGATAATGAGTTGTTAGTTTTGATTTTGTGTTCTTTTTTACAAAAGTCTTTATTAAAGAAGTGGTAGAAGCGGTTTTGAAATTTATATACGGGAAAACAATTAATTTGGTAGTTTTGTGTAAAGTCCACCTTATTCTCCTTCAAAGGTATTAAATATGAACAATGTAAAGGTATGGCGATGGGTTCACCTCTTTCCTCTATAGTAGCCAACCTCTTTATGGAAAAGATTAAAGATAGAGATATTCATTCCTTTCCTCTTAAATCCAAATGGTGAAAGAGGTACGTCGATGACACCAAAATTCTATTGGCCACATGGCAAGGATAGTTTGGAATATTTTCATTCCCCCCAGAATAGTTTGTTACCCAACATCCAATTCACTAAGGAATTTGAAGTGGAGGGGAACCTACCTTTCCTAAATGTCTTCGTTACCAAAAAATGAGACAACTCTCTAGCTAAGAAGATATATAGAAAAGGTATCCACATAGACCTTTACCAACAAACCTTTTCACATCATCGCCCAACATGAAAATTAGGAGTGTTAAAAATCTTGGCTAATAATTTTTTCAAAATATGTGATGAGGATATCATTAGTCAAGAAATTGAGCACCTGAAAAAGGTTTTTAAGATGAATGATTGCATGGGGAAACAAGTATCTAGGGATATAAAACAACCTAAGGATAATATAGGAAAACATATACTAAGAATATTTTAACTAGAGGATCAATATTATTATTGCCTTACGTTGAAGGTATCTTTAATAAGATTACAATTTTTTTTAAAATGCCAAAATATAAAAACCACATTCCTTCCCGTTAATAAGTTGAGAATGGATTTAAGGTCTACAAAAAATCTTCTTAACTCTAGCCTATGTAGAATAGTCTACATTGTCAAGTGCTCTTGTGGAATACCATACATTTGGGAAACATGGAGATCTGTTTGGACTAGAATTAAGGAGGATGTTCTTGATATACATCTAGAGAGGAAAGAAAATTAGGCTCTTGTCGAGCACTCTTGAAAAAACAAGCATGCTGTCTCTATTGAAAACGCTAGAGTTATTCTCATAAAAAACTAATTTCAAAAGTGCAAATTGAAGGAAGCTAATAGATTTAGTAAACACTCCTCTAATCTAAATAGAAATGAAAGCTTAGGAATAATTCATGCTTAGAAACTTATTATTAACACATTTTAGGTTAGGTTCCTTAGTATTTTTTTAAAATTTTATTTAATTAGAATGTTTAACTTAACACATTATTGTTAAGTTATTATTATAAACCAACTAATATACTAATAATAAAAATTAGTTATTAATTAAGCTATTTCATATAGGTTATGTTTCAAAGCAAGGTTTTCAACTTATTTTAATTTTAATTTTAATGTTTAACTTATCACATTATTGTGAATTTGTTATTATTTAAACCAACTAATATAATAATATTAATAGCTAGTTAATTAAGTAACTTATTAATTTGATCACAATTTACCGTATTTAATTAATCATTATATTATAAGTTATTAACAAATTATTATTTTATAAATTAAGTTTCTTACGGTTTTAAGTGTTTAGGTTTCACATTGGGGTATGGGCTTTCAAAAAAAGGGGAGTTGAACATATCTCTATAAATTTAGTAAATACATATCTTCTTATTCAATAATTCTTGTGATTGTTATCTTTTCCTTATTTAAGGAGTACAAGGTTTGTTGTTCTACCATAAGTTATTTTTTTTCTCTTGATAAAGGATCATGGGTGGTGATCCAAAATGTCAAGCTAAAAAATAGTAACAAAATTTTATCTAAAAGCATAGTAATATTAACTTTAATTTATTTCAATAGTTCTTTACATTTATTTCATCATGGGTTTCTCTCCTCCATCCTACTTTCTCATTCCAATTTCAAAATACAACATTTATCAATTTTTATTCCTTTTGTGCTTTTTGGTTAAAAGTACACCAAAACCTCAAAAATACCATATCCTATGATGGATATACCCCTCTCAAACACAGATAAAAATCACTATCTCAAGGGTGATTTCTCCAAATGGTGGTAAATTTATGTCTCTTCCCATTGGGTGAGTCATAAAACCAAAAAATATAAAAGTGACCTAAATTTTCACCAACAAAGTTTGAGGACTCTATTGGGGATCAAAAGGTGCCTTTGCTTTCCAAAATTTAAAGGGAATCTTCCCATTGAAAAATAATACTAGTGAATATGTTGAAATGATGCCTAAAAAATGATGAAATATAACCCATACTTTTGTTATTTTGATATCTAGTTGAAACCAAAATATGCATACGTTAGAAATATCGGATTGGGAAAGGAAGATTGAAAATTTTCAAGTAATGATATAGTGAGATATGTTTTTCTCTTCATAAGAGAATAAAGTTTTTGAAATATTTCTATGGAGTTATACAAATCAAAATGACATAAATGTGGCATGAAGACCTACACAAGGTGGAACAAATAGAAAAATAACAAGTTTTTGGTTTTGGGGATGAAAGTGATGGTTTGAATTCCACCATGGTGAACACTCAAATAAAGGAATCAACTTCTTTCATTCAGTGCTTTGAATAAAATATTAAAAATTTTCACAAGAGAAGAAGTCACAGAAGAATGCATTAAAAATACAAATTCAAACTCCTTCCAAGAAAATAAGATAAGTCATGAAAATAATGAGCTTTACATTGAAAAATAAGAGATATGCAATGATGTTGAGCACAAGCATAAATAATATTTTTAAGAAGAAATAAGAAGTAATAAATAAGAATTTTATAGTGATTTTGAGCAGCATGAGGTTTTGGTCCAAATCTCACATTTGGAGGCATCTAAAGAAGATTTGGTTTAACTATTCATGGTTAACGAGTCGCAAGAGCAATCAAAAATCAAAGACTTTGGAGGGATGGTTCAAATTATTAGTATTTCAAACACTAATTTGAAACATATTTCTTGTGTTCACGAGGAAAATATGTGTGGTAAAGTGTTTGATTCCATATTTTTCTTCCTTCCCATGCCTCAATTTTATCCCATAGATTCAATTAAAATCATGATACTGTTTTTACTCATATCTTCTCAAGAGTTGTCTTACTTTCGTAAAACAATATCTCGTATGGGCTTATATTTTTTCCAACTTGTGAATGGTCATGATTAGTCATGATTCTCACCTTCTTATTTATATATAGTTTACTTTTTCACACAATTTTGGCTTGTGTTTTTCCCTTTAAGTTTTATTTTGTGTATGTGTCATGTTCAATAAACTCAACTTGTGTGTTGTGGTATTTTTCCTTCCTCACCATTTTGTCTTTTAAACCCACTAAGTTTTTTTGTGTTGTTATATTACCAATGAATTTGTTGTTCTGGAAAATTTGTAACAATTTTTTTGAATATATATTTGTTTTGGAGTTGTTCTTTTGGTGTTCCATTTTTCCATTATCTTCATGCATGTTCTAAAAATAAGAGAAGGAGGAGACATATACATCTAAGAGAAGATGTGAAGGTGCTCAAAATGGATTGAAAAAATGCCTCAAAAATGTTGATAATACAATCACTGAGAAGGGTGGGGATCAATCAGTTTCCTTATATAATTTTACTTTCACTTTAATAAATATTCTAATAATTCATCAAACAACATTATCATGAGTAATATCAACTAGTCTAGCAACATAGTTATGAGAATATACACATAACAAGTATGGACACATCATATATGTGAAAAAACCTCATGGGGGATAAAACCCACTAGCCATATCTTGGATAAATAGTCCTATAAATTAATGAATAAAATTTATTTGAGCACACACTCAACTTGAAGCACCAACCCCAGTCTATCACGTGCCAACTTGACAATGTCTTTAGTAATCACCCACTTGCAAGGAAGTACCAACTCCCTTAGTGACTTAGCACCAAATAAGCCACCTATTGATCAAGAAACCACTCAAATAATTAGACTTATACCTTATATCTTTGTTCTTGTTGTAAATCTTCAATAGATGATGGTCCTGTTCTTCAACTCTTCACACACTTCTATTACTCTCAAAACTAACTCTAGGTTTTTTCACTTTACTAGGTCTCTTTAAGACTAATTAGGTCATATGACCTTGATATACATACTTAGACCTTATGTTAGATATTCATAACTATCTCTATACACCCCTATGATTGTCTATACGGCCTCCATATAATCCTCAATGTGTTATTTTTTTCCTTTCACACTCACTTCACTAACTCACTCAAAAAGGCCTAATTAATCTTACTCTTGTATAAGTAACTTGCTATCACATACCTTGGCCAGCCATGCACACTTACATACTTGTAATACCATTATAATAGGTATTATAACATGTTTAAAACATGAATCAACCAATACATTATGTTGGCCACAACTTTAAAAGACAAAATTCTCTTTTAGACCTCAGGGAGACCTAATCCCATTAGGCCTTCATTAGAGCATGTTACACTTTGTCTTTCTTCGAAAGATTTAAAAATACAACACAATAGTATAAATTCATATATAATTCAAATATACCTTATCGAACTTCACTTTAGGTCCAAAACACCTTTTATGTCCAACTACCACTTAAACCCCTTCTCAAAACATTGTTCACAATAACCTTGTGCACATACACAATATCTGTCTTGAACATTTGAAGCATAAACATAATTTTGTTGAAAAAACATGAAAAATATTACTTATTTAGAAACCTAATGATCTTAGGGTCATCAAAACTACATATATTCTATAAATCAAGGTATACAGGCTCAAACACTTCTCTGCAAGATGCTTACTCTGAACTGCCTACTAGCCTCAAAACACAGTCATGTAAACTTGAAATTATACCATCTAAAATAACATACTTAAGATATTACAATGAATTAATATGATATTGAAACATACTTATAACAATCTCAAACAAAAATATTACAAGATCTAATGACAACTATTGGTCTTGCAGACCAATTTGTTGACTTTCTCTTTCATAGTCCTTACTTAGCCATACAAGATATTTTAGCTTTAATGTTCCAAAATATTACACTAAATTCAAATATTATTTAAAAAATGCATATATAATTAAATTACAAATAAATAACACTAATTGCATTACATACTTTAACTTAGGGCAAAGAGCCTTTGACTTATTAATGTAACTTCCTTACCCAGATCTGCCAGTTTATCTTCAAACATAGTCATGGTGATAATGACCTTCAATAAATTTATAGATACTTTAATATATTTTTTATGCATGTGGATGATATTATGAGATAATTATACTAATATAAAATATAATGATACCATGGTCAAATGATAAATTGGTCTTGCAAACCAATCTCATAACCTCAAGGTGTACAGACCTCATTGAGTTAGACAAGTCAACTTGTGAGAAATGTTTCCATCATATTCACTGATCTCCAAAAATTATATTCATCATGAACATATCTTGAAGGTCTTGAAAAATGTCTCAATATACTTGGATTCATCCTTAATCCATGATATCACATCCCTAATCACCTTCTCACTTCTGACTGGGTTTCTCACTATTTGTACCATTAGGCATGTTAGCGATAGGTTGACTTATATGACCAGTTTAGCATACCTAAGGGATGGAAAATATCCAAAAAATACCATGAAAAAAAAAGACAAGTCTCAAAATTTTTCCTCCAATGATTTTCATACTTTGGCTTGGTCAACTCTATCTATTACAATAAATCTCTAAGACATAAGACCTTTTTTGTAGAGTCCACTCACTCACCTAAAGACTCAATCAAACTTGGAGGTGCATGAGAGAGTTGAATACATGATATAATCACTTATCTATCCATTTGATACCATTTTGTCTTATTTTGAACAAGATATTTTACATCGAGTCATTATAGTTCTTTGAGGGTTTAAACCATCTTCTAGTCTTAATGATCATTCCACAAACTAATTCCTATAAATTTTAGCTATGACCCTTCCCCATAGATCATGAAAAACTTATGTCCTCATGAATATGGATCATGTGCAAAAAAACACTTAAAAAACCTTCTCCGGCAGACAACTCTTCATTTTGTGCACTCGAAGGACCTTAATTTTTTTACTTGCCTTAACATTAAAATTTTGACATGAAACTTAATGCACATGATTAAAAAAACTTGAATCACCTTTGTCAATTCTCACTAACTCACACATGCCTTGAAAACCAATCCTAATACCTCATTAGGCCATGCTCTCTCTCTTTGTTCTCTAGGCCTTGACCTACAAGTCACATTAGGTCTTAAAACTGACCTTCTAACCACTATCCAAGCTGTCAATACTTCACTCATATGTTCACACAACATCTCACATGTTCAAATAATGTCAATAATCCCTCATATGTCTTGATAATAGCTCATGATGCCTCATTAATCTAGGTAGGGTTTATAAATGGTCCAGTCACAGATTAAATGTGTAGGAGCTACCTCTATAGGCTCACCTTGAGAATCTCCTAAGTGATTAATGCCTCATATTCATGCTAAAAAAAATTATATAACGTCTTATGCATCTATGTATCCATCTCACTGAGTCACCATTCTCAAACCTCCTTACAAGGACTTTTCCTACCATGACTAGTCTTAGGTTACTCAATTACTTGACCTTCATGTCTCTTTTAATGCTCTCAATACCTTACTATCATGCTCAAAATCTCAATATCATGCCATATAACATATTATCATGCTCACCCACTTCCATACATATTCTCACATGCCTTATAAGACTCATCTCACCAAATAACCAAGCCATTGCCTTAACACAAGGTTCTTTAATGATACGACTATGCTTAGGCTGCTTAAGCACTTGTACTCAAAGATTTACCTTGAAATAATTATAAATAATTATAAACCTGAATCTCAAGCCAATACAGCGCCAAACAACTTATTACATGCCTAATTTTACTCATTTCACCATGCTACATACACATACCTTCTCACAAAGTCTAAACAAGGTTTTACAAGACAACTTGATACCTTGACCTATTCCTTCCATGTCATGACCTTAGCACAACATAAACCAAGAATGTATGAAACACTTAGACCTGTACCTTTCTATCTCATGGAAATCACTAGATACCTTCAATGATCATTAGCTTGTCATAATACATATTGCCAATTGGCCTTGCTCATCTAGACACCAATATTAAAATAACCACTTGAAATCAATCTTATTCATCATGATTACACTCTCTTTCATAGCAACTACTTGTCACATTAGGTATCCATGAAAATAATGGAAAAAATATGCCAACATACTTTAACATTAATGATATCAGATTGACATCAATGATAATAATATGCCAACAAACTCCCCCTTTATCATTGATGGCAAAACAAAATACATTCTGATCAATCTCTTTTCCCCTCAATTTGGTCTTTCTCCATGAAATTTTCTCACCCTTTGAGATTAATGACAAAGGATCACACACACTAAAATTCTTGGAACAATTCATTCTCCTTCTTTGTCAACTATTCTTAGAAATTTAAAAATAAGTTGGATCTACAAAGCTCCCCCTTAGATAAATCAAAGTCTTTAATTGAAATATGATCACCAGACCATACGTCTTATCCTTCACATGACTGATATGACTCAAAATCACTAGGCTATCTAATTTATTATTATCTAAGAAAGATCTTATTCAAATGGAATCAGATATATAAGACTACTTACCTTCCTTTATGAACCTTTATGCCACAAACATGAATGATATACAACTCCATTTTTATATTCAAGTTTCATAAACATCCAACTGTCTTCATGATTCTGCATACCTTATCTATACTACACACCTACTATTGAATCTTATGAATTATCTAATTATATCCCAATTTGTCCTTACAAATTTTGAGATACAAAATTAATACTAATCTCTTTTGACTTACTTCATGCTTTATTGGACCTTCAATCTTTGTTCACTACTCATTAGGTCTATAAAAACACCTAGTTCACTATTTGCTAGACTTCTATCTTGCTTGATCACCTTCACCTCACGTAACCAAGGTATACCTAGCATATAAAACTATGATAAATGACCCAAATGTCATATTTAAATGCCTATATAAATCACACTCAATGCCTATGAGAATAAACCATCTCTATACTCAATGAGTGTCCACCATGTCTATTAGGTCTATTTACAATAAAAGATATTGTTCCAAGGGAAGAATTTAGTCCTCTATGATGGATCAAAGATCACTCATGTCATGTCCATATAGTATCTCAGATGTTATTCTTACATCAATCTATTTCCTTCATTTTTCTAAAGCCACCATGGCACAAACCTCACCATGTCATCTTCCTTGCATCATTTTGTCAACTAGGTCTACATTTACATACTTCATTATGATATACCTATGTCATAACATGTCTTATTCATGATATGAAAACTAAGACTGTATAACATGTGCCTTGGTCCTCTATGACCTTAAGGTCATCTTGATGCACATAGAGTACTCAACTTTCTTTCACAACCAACTCAACAAACAAAACTGTGAAACAACTCAGAAAACATGCTCCCCCTATGTCTTCACAATTTGATCACCATATGAATAAATGGTACACACAGTCCATCTCCAACATAGACCAAAAACCTTGGTACCAATACCAAATATAGACATAGATCTAACTCAACTATAACCAGATATCAAAAACATACTTCTCAATATACCAAAAGACCACACTCTCATCTCAGACTCAACATTCTTCAACATGTCTTCATACCTTCTTCACATAAAACACCTAATAAATCTCAAAAAACATCAAACATGCTTCCAATTACATATGAGTGTCTCCATGAAGCCTAATGGAGTCACTAATTCCATAGGGTACTAGAAAAACACAAATTTAAGAGATTCCCAGATCTCCATACTCTCACAAGACTGAGTATTATTCAACATCCTTTTAGGTTTGAATTTTGACTTAGCCTCTTCATCATCCTTCTTATCATCCTTATTATTCTTAACCAATTATTCATTTTTTGTTAGACCATTAAACTTTGAGGTCTGAATTTCCTTTGCTTGAGCTTTTTTCCTTATGGTCTTATTTGAATCCAAGACCTTCATTGTTATCTTCATCACAATCCATGGTTGTGCTTCTTAAGATCATATTTAGGCTATTAGGCCTATCTCTAAGGACATGATCTAATACCAATTGTTGATAACACAATCACTGAGAGGGAGGGGGAGGGTGAATTAGTGTCCTTATATACTTTTAATTTCACTTCAATAAATCTTATAATTATTCATTAAAAAACATCATCATATGAGAATTATCAACTAGTCTAGCAACATAGTTATGAGAATATACACATAGAAAGTATGAAAACATCATGTATGTGATAAAACCTCATGGGGGATAAACCCTAATGACCATAGCTTGGACAAACAGTCCTATAAAGAAATGAATCAAATTTAATTAAACACCCTTTCAATTTGGAGTACCAACACCAGTCTATCAAGCACGAACTTGATAGTGACTTTAGAAAACACCTACTTGCAAGGAATCACCCAATTGAAATATTAAACATATTATGGTCCTCTTATTCAGCTCTTCACACACTTCTATTACTCTCAAAACTACCTCTACGTTTCTTATATCTACTAGGTCTCTTCAAGATTGATTAGGTCATATGACCTTGATCCCCATAATCAAACTTGTATTATATATTCATAATTGTCTCTATAAACCCATATAATGGTATGCATGACCTCCTTCTTCTCCTCAATGTGATATTTTTTTTCACTTGCATAATCACTTAACTAACTCATTCAAATAGGCCTAATTAGTTTTGCTATTATACAAGTGACTTGCTCTCACAGACCTTGATCGGTCATGCAAACTTGGATAATTGGATTAACATTAAAATAGGTCTTAGAGCATATTTTAAACATGAATCACCCAATACATTAGGTCAGCCATATCTTTAAAAAACCAAATTCTCTTTTAGACCTTAGGTAGACCTAATCCCATTAGGCCTTTATTAGAGCACTTAACACTTTGTCTTTCTTTGAATGCTTAAAAATTCCATAAATATTAGGATAAATTAATATATCATTAAAATATACCTTATCAAACTTCAATTTAGGTCCAAAACACCTGTTAGGTTAAACCACCACTTGAACCCCTTCTCAAAACATCATTTACAATAGGCCTATGAATACATAAAAAATATGTCTTGAACAACTGAAGCATAAACATAATTTTTATAAAAAAAAATGGAAAAAAATTACATATTCAAAAACCTCATGACATTAGGGTCATCATAAAATTCATTAGATACTTCAACTCAAGGTATACAAGCTCAAACTCTTCTCTGCAAGATGCTTGCTTTGAGCTACCTACTAGCCTTAAAACATAGTCATGGAAACTTGAAATTTTACCATTTGAAATAATATAATAAAGGGATTAAAATACATCAATATGATATTAAAACATCTTTATAACAATATCCAGTAAAAATATCACAATATATAATGGCAATTATTGGTCTTGTAGACCAATTTGTTGACCTCTCTCACAGTGCTTACTTAGCCAAAAAAGCCATTTTGGCTTCAGTGTTCCAAACTCTTACACTAAATTAAAAGATTATGAAAATCATGGACAAATAATTTATGTAACAAATAAAAAAACTATGTGAATTACATACTTCAACTTAGGGCAAAGATTCTCCAACTCATTACTGCAACTTGCTTACCCAGATCAGCTAGTTTACCTTTAAACACAATCATAGTGATAATGACCTTCAACACTTGTGTACACACTTTAATAGAATTTTTATTCATGTGGATGATATTATGAGATCATTATAATAATCCAAAATATAAGGATATCATGGTCAAATGACAAAGTGGTCTTGCAGACCAATTTCATAACCTCAACGTGTACAAATCTCACTGAGCTAGACAAGTCAACTTGTGAGAAAAATTTCCATCATATTCACTGATATCCAAAAATTATATTCACAATAAAAATTTATTAAATTTATTTAATAATGCCTCTATGCACTTGGATTCATCCTTAATCCATGATATCACATACCACCTTTTCACTTCTACCTAGGTTTCTCACTGTTTGGAACATTAGGTCTATTAGTGATAAATTTCCTTGTATGACCAATTTATCAGACCTAAGGGATATAAAATATCCAAAATATACCATGGAAAAAAATTACAAGTCTCAAATTTCTTACTCCAATGATTTTCATACAATAACTTGGTTAACTTTGTTTGCTACAACAAATCTTTGAGAAACAAGGCCTTTCTTGTAGGGTGTACTCACTCACCTAAAGACTCAATCACACCTATAGGTTCCCAATATAATTTAATACATGATCCAAGCACTTATCTATCCATTTGAGACCATTCTAGGTAATTCTGAACAAGATCTTTTACATTAGATCATTATTAGGGTTCTTTGAGGGTTTAAACCATCTTCAAGTCTAAATGATAGTTCATAAATATTATCCCCTTATTACACAAAATAATTCCTATAAATTTAATCTAGGAACCTTCCCCATATATCAAAAAAAACTTAGGTCCTCATGAAGATGTTGTACGTGCCAAAAGCCACTTGAAAAACCTTCTCAGGTAGATAACTCTTCATTTTGTATACTCGAGGGACCTTAATTTTTTTTCTTGCCTTACCCTTAAAAATTTTACTTTAAACTTGATGCACTTGCTTAAAACAAATTAAATCACCTTTTTAAATTCTCATCTACTCATATATGCCTTAGAAATTGATCCTGATACCTCATTAGGCCATGCTCTCTCTTTGCTCTCTAGGCCTTGACCTACAAGCCACATTAGATCTTGAAACTAAATTTATAACCACTATCCAAGCTGTCAACACTTCACTCATATGCTCAAAAAAAATTTCACATGCTAAAAAATTGTCCATCATCCTTCATATGTCTTGATAATAGCTCATGATGCCTCATTAGGCTAGGTAGGGTCTAGTCACAGACTAGATCTTTAGGACCTACCTCTGTAGGCTCACCTTGAGAATTTTCTAAGTGATGCAATGACTCATATACATGATAAAAAAACCTTATACATCATATTATGCATTTTTACATCCATTTCACCAAGACACCATGCTCAAACCTCCTTATAAGGACTTTTCATACCATGACTAGTCTTAGGTTACTCAAGCACTTGACCTTCATGTCTCTTTTCATGCTCTCAACACCTTACTCTCATGATCAACATCTCACTCTCATGCCATATAAAATATTACCATGCTAACCCACTTCCATACATATTATCACATGCCTCATACCACTCATCTCACCAAATAACCAAGCCATTACCTTCACACAAGGTTTCTTCATGATATGACTATGCTTAGGATACTTAAGCACTTGTCCTCAAAGATCTACCTTACAATAATTAAAAAGGCTTATACACCTAAATCATAAGCCCATACAATTCCAAACAACTTTTTACATGCCTAATCTAACTCACTTCACCATGCTACTTACACATACCTTCTAACAAGGTCAAGACAAGGTTTTACAAGACAACTTGATGCCTTGACCTATTCCTTACACATCATGACCTTAACACAACATGAACTAGGCATATATGAGAAAATTGGACCTGTACCTTTCTATCTCATGGAAATCACTAGAGACCTTTAATTTTCATTAATGTTTCACAACACATATTTCCAATTGGCCTTGATCATCTAGACACCAATCTTAAAACAACTACTTGACAACAACCTTATTCATCATGATTACACTCTTTTTCATAGAAACAACTTGTCAAATTAGGAATCAATGAAAATAATGGAAAAACTATGCCAACATACTTTGACATTAATGACATTAGATTGAAATCAATGATAATAATATGCCAACAAGCTCCCTCTTTGTCATTGATGGCAAAACACACTACAATATGATAAATCTCTTCTCCCCTCAATCTGGTCTTTCTCCTTGAACTTTTCTCACCCTTTAACATTAATGAAAAATGACCATACATACTAAAATTCTTGGAACCATTCATTTTCCTTATTTGTTAACTATTCTCAAAAAATTTAAAATAACTTAGAGCTACCAAGCTCCCCTTTAGATCAAGCATAGTATTTAAATGAACTCTGATCACTAGACCATATGTCTTATCCTTCACATGTCTGATATGACTTAAACTCACTAGGCTGTCCCTTTTGTTCTTATTTGATAAATATCTTTTTCAAATGGACTTAGGTATACAAGACTAGTTACCTTCCTTTATGCACCTTGATGCCACAGAGATGAATGATATCCAACTTCATTTTTTTGTTCAAGTTTCATAAACATCCAACTTGCCTTCATTATTCTACATACCTTCTCTATACTACACACATAATCTTGAATATTATGAATTATTTGATTATCTCCCCATTTATCCTTATATATTTTGAGTTACATAATTAATAGTAATATCTTCTGACCTTCTTCATGCTTGATTGGACCTTCAACCTTCATTCATTTATCATTAGGTCTATAAAAACACCCATTTCACTATTATCTAGACTTATATCTTGATTGATCACCTTCACCTCACATAACCATGGCATACCTAGAATATAAACCTATGATACATGACCCAAAGTTCATATTCAAATGCCTAGATAAATCACACTCAATGCCTATGAGCATAAACCATCTCTATACTCAATGCATGCCCACCATGTCTATTAGGTCTATCTACAATAAAAGATATTGTTCCAAGGGAACAATTTAGTCATCCATGCTGGAGAAAATATCACTCATGGAATGTCCATATAGTATCTTATATGTTCTTATTTCATTAATCTATCTCCTTCATATTTATCAAGCCACCATGGCATAGACCTCATAATGTCATCTTCCTTGCATCATGTTGTCAACTAGGTCTACATTTACATGCTTCATTATGATATACCTATGTCATAACTTGTCTTCTTCATTATATGCAAACTGAGACTATATGACATGTGCCTTGGTCCTCTATGACCTTAAGGTCATCTTGATGCACATAAAATACTCAAATTTCTCTCACAACTAGCTCAACAAACATAATTGTGAAACAACTCAGAAAACATGCTCCCCTTGTGTCTTCAAAACTTTCTCACCATATGAATCAATATTAAGCATAGACCATCTGCAACACAGATCAAGCACCTTCGTACTGATACCAAATCTCAACATAGATCAAGCTCAACTATAACCAGATATCTAAAAGTTACCTCTCAACATACTAAAAGACCACACTTTTAGCTTAGGCTCAATAATATTCAACATGTCTTCATACCTTATTCACATACAACACTTTACAAAGATCAAAAAGCATCAAACATTATTCCACTTACATATGAGTGTTTCCATGAATCTTAATAGAGTCACCTGTTTCCATGAATCTTAATAGAGTCACCAATTCCACAGGTTATTAGAACAACACAAATTCAAGAGATTCCCAAATATCATACTCTCACAAGACTAAGTATTATTCAACATACTCATAGGCTTGAATTTTGACTTAGCATCTTCATCATCCTTATTCTTCTTAGTCAACTCTTCATTCTTTTGTAGACCATTGAACTTTAAGGTTTGAATTTCCTTGGCTTGAGATTTCTCATTATGGTCTTTTTTGAATCTAAGACCTTCATTGCTATCATCTTTACAATCTATGCTTGTGATTCTTAAGATCACCTTTATTATATTAGGCCTATTTATAAGAATGTGATTTGATACCAATTTTTGATAATACAATCACTAAGGCGGGGGGGGGGGGGGGGTGGTGAATTAGTTTCCTTATATACTTTTACTTTCACTTTAATAAATCTTCCAAACATTCATCAAATAACATCATCATATGATCAATATCAACTAGTCTAGTAACATAATTATGAGATTATACACATAGAAACTATGAACACATCATGTATGTGGGAAAACCTCATTGGGGATAAAACCCAACGACCATAGCTTAGACAAACAATCCTATAAAGTAATGAATAAATTTTAATTGAGCATCTTTTCAATTTGGAGCACCAACCCTAGTCTATCAAGCACCAAATTGATAGTGTATTTAGCAAGTTCCTAATTTCAAGGAATCACCCACTTAAAATATTTAATATATGATCCTCCTGTTCTTCAACTCTTCACACACTCTTATTACTCTCAAAATTGCCTCTATGTTTCTTCGCTCTACTAGGTCTCTTCAAGACTGATTAGGTCATATGACCTTGATCTCCATACTCAAAATTTATATTAGATATTCATAACTATGTTTATACACACATATTATGATATATATGACCTATTTCTTCTCCTCAATGTGTTATTTTTTTCGCTTGCACACTCACTTTACTAACTCATTCAAATAGGCCTAATTAGTCTTGCTCTTATACAAGTCATTTACTCTCACACACATTGGTCGACCATGAACACTTGTATACTTATATTACCATTAAAATAGGTCTTATATCACATTTAAAACATGAATCAAACAATAAATTATGTCAGCCACAATTTAACAAACCAAATAGTCTTTTAGACCTTAAGGAGACCTAGTCCCATTAGGCCTTCATTAGAGCACATTACACTTTGTCTTTCTTTAAATGATTACAAATTCCATAAATAGTAGGATAAATTCATATATAATTTAAATATACCTTATCCAACTTTAATTTAGGTCTAAAACACCTTTTATGTCTAACCACTACTTGAACCCCTTCTCAAAACACTCCTTACATTAAGCCTATGCATACATATAATTTGTCTTGAAAAAATGAAGCATAAACATAATTTTTTTAAAAAAAATTGGTAAAAATTAAATATTAAAAAAACCTAATTACCTTATTTTCATCACAAAATTAATTATACACTTTAACTCAAGGTATACAAGCTCAAATTCTTCTCTACAAGATGCTTACTTTGAACTGCCTACTAGCCTCAAAACACAGTCATAGAAACTTGAAATTATACCATCTAAATTAGCATAATAAAGGGATTAAAATGGATGAATATGATATTAAAAAATAATTATAAAAATCTCACAAGATCTAATGTCAACTATTGGTCTTGCAAACCAATTTGTTGACCTTCTCTTTCATAGTCCTTGGCCAAAAAAGACATTTTGGCTTCAATGTTCCAACATATTACACTGAATTAAAAGATTATGAAAATAATGGATATATAATTCAAGTTAAAAACAATAAATATATGTTAATTACATACTTTAACTTAGGTAAAAGAGCCTCCAACTCATTACTACAACTTGCTTACCTAGATCTGCTAGTTTACCTTCAAACATAGTCATGGTGATAATGACCTTCAACACCTATGTAGACACTTTCATATAATTTATATGCATGTGGATGATATTATGAGATAATTATACTAATATAAAATATAAGGATGCCATGGTAAAATTAAAAATTGGTCTTTCAAACCAATCTCATAACCTCAATGTGTACAAACCTCACTAAGCTAGACAAGTCAACTTGTGAGCAACCTTTCCATAATAGTAACTGATATACATAAATTATATTCATCATGAACATGTCTTATATGTATTTAAAAATTTATCCATGAACTTTTATTCATTACTAATCCATTATATCACATCCCTAATCACCTTCTCACTTCTGCCTGGGTTTTCCATGCACCATTAGGCCCGTTAGCAATATGTTAACTTGTATGATCAATTTATCACACTTGATGGTTAGAACCTATCCAAAAAATAAAATTGACACAAAATAAAAGTCTCAAAATTTGTCTTCTAATTATTTTCATACTTTGACTTGGTCAAATCTATCTACTACATCAAATCTTTGAGAAACAAGACCTTTCTTATGGGATTCACTCACTCACCTGAAGACTCAATCACACCTGGAGTTGAATAATAAATTTTAATACATGATCCAATAATTATCTAGAAATTTTAGACCATTATGGGCTATTTTGAACAAGATATTTTACATCAGGTCATTGTTAAGGTTCTTTTAGGGTTTAAACCATCTTCTAGTCTTAAAGATCATTCATAAAGATTAGTTCCTCATTATAGAATATAATGTATATAAATTTGATCTAGGACCATTAAAAATATATAATTAAAAACCAGGTTTTCATGCAAATTCTGCACATGCAAACAAACACCTGAAAAACCTTCTCGGTTAGACAACTCTTCATTCTATGCACTCAAGAGACCTTAAAACACTTTTTCTTAACTTAAACTTCAAATTTTGACTTGAAAATTCATGAAAATTCTAAAAACAACTTGGATCACCTTTTTTAATGATCACTTACTCACACATGCCTTGGAGACTGATCTTGATACCTCATTAGTCCATGCTCTCTCTCTTTGCTCTCTTAACCTTGACCTGCAAGTCAGATCAGGTTTTGAAACTAACCTTCTAGACACTATACAAGTTGTCAAAACTTCAATCATATTCTCACAAAAAATCTCACATGCTAAAAAAATGTCAATCATCCTTCATATGTATTTATAATATCTCATAATGCCTCATTAGGTCAAGTAGGGTCTATAAATGGTATAGTTACAAACTAGATATGTAGGACATACCTTTGTAGGCTCACCTTGAGATTATCCTAAGTGCTTGAATGCATCACATACATGCTCAATCAACCTTATACAAAATATTATTCCTTTGTTCATTCATCTCACCAAACCATCATGCTCAAACCTCCTTACAATGACTTTTCATACCATGACTAGTCCTAGGTTACGCAAGCACTTGACCTTCATATCTCTTTTGATGATCTCAACACCTTACTATCATGCTCAAAATATCACTCTCATTCAATATAACATATTATCAAGATCACCCACTTCCATACATGTTCTCACATTCTTGATACCACTCATCTCACCAAGTAACCAAGCCATTACCTTCACACAAGGTCTATTCATGATATGACTATGCTTAGTCTACTTAAGAACTTGTCCTCAAAGATCTTCCTTATAATACTTATGAAGGATTCTACACCTGAATCTTAAGTCCATATAATGACAAACAACTTCTTACATGCCTAATCTTACTCACTTCACCATGCTACATGCACATACCTTCTCACAAGGTCTAGACAAAGTTTTACAAGACACCTTGATGCCTTGACCTATTCCCTACACATCATGACCTTAACACAACATCAACCAAATGTATATGAGACACTTACACTTATACCTTTCTCTCTCATGGAAATCACTGCATACATTAAATGTCAATTATCTTGTCACAACACATATTGCCAATTGGCCTTGGTCATCTAGACACTAGTCTTAACACAAGTAATTGACATCAACCTTATTCCTCATGATTGCACTCTCTTTCATAGAAACTAATTTTCACATAAGGAATCAATGAAAATAATGACAACACTATGCCAACATACTTTGACATTAATGCCATTAGATTGATATCAATGATGATAATATGACAATAAAAAACCATGTTCGTTTATAATGAGATGATTGTTGAATCAAGAAAGTATCAAATCATTAATTTCTAAAAAATTTATACTTTGGAAAGTGTTTCCTATTCTTTGTTTGAGGTGTATTATTTGATATTTCATTGTTCATATTCATAAAACTAACACTCTCTAGAGAACATGATTAAGTAATGTAAAACCATTACTAAAATGTTATGATGTAGATGTTTTTCCTATAGTTGGGTCACATGAAAATGCATTATCAATAATATGTTAGAAAAAAGGATCTTACCAGTTAGAGGGTTAGGAATAGAGGTGTAATTAGAGAGTGTGATTTGGGAGGTTCAAACATTAAAATGAGTGAATCCCCAATGTAGAATTTTGTTGGCAGGTTCATCTTTACAAAATAATTTGATGGAAAACTATTGTATGGTGCATTTTTTAAGATGACTTTTTTTTTTTAATTTTTACAAAGCATGAGTTTATAAACATGTTTAAAAATCCTATAGAAAATGGGAAACATGCTGATTAAACAATAAATGATGTGAAAATCATGAATTATATATCTCACGTCTTGTAGGAGTAACTAAAGGGTTTTTTTTATAGCATATAGGGATGAATGTGATGAAGGATGAGTTTCACCCAAAATTTATATATGTAATATTTGTAAAACTCTCTTCATTGCAACCAAAATTTTACATTAGATTTTTTAGAGTACCATGTATTTCCAAGTAATACACAAAGCATGTATACAGAAGGACCACATCAAAAATGCTTTTTTATTGTGTATCATTATTTATCAAAGATTTGGAATCATCCTTGGTTATTGTAAATTTATTAAGAAAAATATATACATTCCTAGGAGGATAGATTTAGTGATGATGACATGGATCAGGATTACAATGGAGATAAGATTATAGGAAAAAAGAGTGTGGTGGAAATAAATATGAATGCTGTAGACATGGAAATGAATGGTATAGGCTTGATGGAAGCACAATAAGTGCTCAAAGATGAGCTAACAGAGAAATTTAATGATCTATTGAATATAATCATATAGTGTATTATTACATTGAGCATAACTAGTTGGTGTATTTAGTATGGATTGTGACACTAAACATTGACCCCAAACTAGTCCCATCCAACTCTCCATTAAGGTTCCCCTTATGTATAGGACTTATCCAACATCATTTTTTTAACCGATAGTTTTTTTTTGCATTAGTCATTATTATTGACTAAACCATGACTGTTTAGGCCCCACTAATGAATTAATGAGTAACATTAATAATCAAGGCAAACATGAATTTTAGTTTTCATTATTTTGAAAACTCACACCACTTCATGAGATCTCTGAAACCTCCCCTTCACACCTTCCCCTTCCCTTTCACAAGCCCCATTTCCATCATCCTGTTTATCACCACCACTAGATAGATAATTATGGATATTTATGTTCTTTTTTAAAATCTTACCATTGATATTTTCTATGCACCATCAATCCTTTACATATCATCTAGAGTATGGCAATTTCAACCAAGGATGAGTTGATGCCATTATGAATGGTATAATAAGTAACAAACACTAGGTAAGTTCTTGTGCCCTTTGTTTGTAGGGTTTTAAGGTTATGTCCTTCTAAGATGTTATATATTGATGAGAATGTCATATAAATTTAGTATTATTAATACATTTAGGTTTTTTTTATGTTGATTGTATTGTTGAGGGCTTTAAAGAATTAATGATTAATCCAGGCATACAAAGTTATTCAACACATAATAATTATCTACATTGTTGAATATCCAAGCCCTAAGCATAATATTAGTTTGAGATTGTTTTATGTTGACTAAATTATTAAGGGCATGAAATAATTAATGATTACTTAGCACATGCTTATTCATTATATGTATAATCATTGTTTGCATTATTGAATATCCAAGCCTTGAAAATATTTTGACTTGGGATAGTTTTATGTTGACTATATTACTAATTGCTTGAATGAATTAATGATTAATTAGGTCATAATCATTCATTCAATGCATAATAATTATCTACATGTAAAGAATGAATGATTTGAAGGAACTAATGGTTATTAGGCATACTCATTCATTCAACACATAATCATTATCTACATTGTTGAATATCCCATCCTAGAGCAAAAGATCAATTTCGGTTTGTTTCATGTTGTTTATATTGTTTCCTACTTTAAAGAATTAAATATTGATTAGGGAATAATCATTATTTAAATGCAAAATCATTGTATGCATTGTTCAATATCCATCACTTAAGCATAATATCAATTTGGGTTTGTTTTATGTTAATTGTATTGTTGTCTGTTTGAAGGAATTAATGACTACTTAGGAATGAATTATCATTGTCTACGTAAAAAGGAATGAATGTTTTGAAGGAATTAATGAGTAATTAGGGCATAATCATTATATACATTGTTGAATATCCAATCTTTGATCATAATATTAGTTTGGGTTTGTTTTATGTTGATTGCATTATTGTCTATTTGAATGAATTAATGATTAATTAGGGTATAATTATCCATTCAACATATAATCATTGTTTGCATTAAAGGATTCAATACATAGTTTATTGACTAGTATGTGCAATTATGATATTGTACATATAATTTAGTGAATGCATATTAATTAAAGGTACAATATTTTTTGGATACACTACAAAGGAATTTTAACTTTATACCTTTGTATTGAATATGAAAACTATTTACACAAAACTCCATATCTTCCCCCTAAACATTAATTACTTCAAGCTGTCAACAATGGAATTAATGGGTGATTTCAACATGGACCTCCACATTAGATGTCGAACCTAAGCTAGTCACATCCATTTCTCTATCACTTTGCCCTAGGTGTGTTAGGATTTATGACTATTATTTTCTTAACAGTTGTTTTTTACATTAAATATGGGTTTTTGCCTTAACTACGATTGTTAAGGCAATGTTAGGCTTGATGTAGTCATGACAAATGTTAATAATCAAGGAAACGTAAAATTTAGGTTTCATTATTTTCAATTCTCGTATGCCTTATCAAGCTTAGTTTCCCTCACCCTCTTCATCACCATGACTTGATAATAATAAATGGGTTTCCATGATCCTTATATTATTAAATTGATAAAGTTATGAACAAAGACAAACACAATAAGTGTTTTTCAAGCCCAAAAGAAACACTTACACTAGGTGCTAAGTCAAGAGATACATAATAGTGTGAGAATCATAATACTATGTTATCCACCACCTATGTTAATTCTATCTGTTATCAAGATGAAATTAAACTTTATAAATATCCTTAAATCATTTCCAAATAAGCATACCATAAGGGTTCAAGTAGTAAATAATATAGTTAATGGTTTTACATGAGCTTTTTACTATTTTCTTGATTGAATTATCAAGAAAAATGACCATAATAATTATTTTGAAAGACCAAAAGAAATAATTATACATTCCCATGCTAATTACTAAATAATTGAGGAGTATCATGTTAACTGTTTGAAGGAATTAAGGATTAGATATGGTATAGTTTGTCTTATGTTTAATGTATTATTGATTGGTTGAAGGAATTAATGATTAGTTAGGGAATTATCATTTATTCAATGTGTAATTTATTAATATTTTATATAACTATGATATGCTACATAAAATTAATTAAATACATAATTAATTCAATTCCAATTAGTACTTGAAACATAATTCACACTCTTGTACTCTACCTCTTAGAATAAGGGACTAGTACACATCAAATTATAGTAGGGAATGATAATAATACATTCAAGTATAAAATTAACAAGGAATTATTAAGTATTAATATAGGTGATCCAAAACTCAGAAGCTTTGGTTGAAAGATAATTCAAGAAACAATAACAACACAATTGTAATAATGCTATCTCTGAGAAGAGATGTTTTATTGATCAGGTTTGCAGATCCAAACATATGCCTATCTCTGAGAAGAGATGTCTAATTTACTTTTTGGGTTAAATATTCATTTATACACAATTTGAAGGTAGGAGGATGATTTTTATGGTCACCAATATTGAGGGAAATTAATTGGTTCAACTTCCATGATTCACAACAATATAAAATTCAAGGAATTACTATTTTTAGAAACTTACTATTTTTAGACTGCATTACTAAAATTGAAAATTAGTGCACTTCCATTTGGTTTTCAAGGGCCAAAACCCACTGAGTGGGGCTTGTGTCATCTCATGATGTTCCCTTCATTCTTATATTTCCAATGATTCAAACAGAGCTATGATGCAAAAGTTATGGCTCTTGGAAGTTCTGCCACCAATTGGGGTAGAACTGCCGCCTGAATTGTCACTTGAAATGTTGCTCAGATCAATAGTGAATTAGTACATAGGGAATTATACTAGTTCATTCAAGTATAAAATAAATGGAGTGTTTCAATAAAATTTACATTTAAATATCACCAATAGGCTTCATATTTTAAGTGTACATACAATTTTAACAAGTTGAGTAGGGGTTAAAATGTCAAACATTCAAATTAAAATGTTAAAAAAAACTATAGATATGTACACTAATACCTATATTAATGGATCCCAAGTAATGGTATACATAGACCAAGTATAATTGTATACACAGTTATGAGGAAGGTAATGGTATATTCAAATTAGAATTAAAAAAATATACATAGTAAGGGAAAAATCACGTCATTTACATTCTTTATAATTGTATACATGGATCAAGTATTGACATTCTTTATAAAAATGAGTCTATAAATATTCATTGCTTGTATAATACCCTTTATTATAGTACTTACAATGTATAGAATCTTCACCATTATTTTATCTATATAATACCCTTTACATTCTATATATCATTTTCATATATATATATATATATATATATATATATATAAATTTGAACTATATACATTTTTATTCTAGCCTTATACTATAAGGAATTTGAATGTTTTAAATTTTGAACCCTACTCTATTCATAATGTTGTTTATCTTTATATATAAAGGAGAGGAAACAATGAACCATCATTATGTTTAATGGTATTTTGTTGTTCATTATCAATACTAAGTATTATCTTAAGCATTTGGGTTACCCTTCACATAAATACTTAAACAATCATTCTTGCTTCATAAAGTAAATGAAGCAATAAACCGTTCGTTCGTATAATGATCTAATATTATTCATCAACAATATCAAATCTCACAAAAGGGCCTTAACTAAATGGTGCGTTCACATTTCATGGATGGGCTAATTTTTGTTATCAACATGTTATGGAAAACAACAACTAGTTCATTGGTTCATTTCTTTTATGTAGCAAGATGAAAAACAATAAACCATTATACACAATTTAAAGGGTATTATACATACAAGAAAGATGCAAGACATTATATACACTATAATAATATGGAAAACAATAGACCATTATACATAAATTAAAGGGTATCATACATACAAGTAATATGTAGGGAATTATAAATATTTTAATAAGATGGACATTAGTAGACCATTATCAGACTAATGTTTCATATCAAATATCTATATGCAAGATATATATGTTGCCCATAATTCTATACCAAAAAGAAATACATTTAGCTAAAAATTATTCACAAAACTTCGACTTTGCCCCACCTATTATTAATTGCTTCAAGTAGTCAACAATATAATAAATGGATTTCAATGATCCTTGTATTATAAATTTAACTAAGTTATCCATAAAAATGAACACAATAAGTGTTTTTCAAGACCATAAAAAACACTTATACTGATTACTATGTTAAAAGAAACATTAACATTGAGAGAAACATGGTATTAAGTTATCCACCACTTATCTCACTCTTTCCCTTAGAAATAAGAAATTATACATTAGAAACACCCATTCCTATCACCATTTAAGAGAATAGTTATAACCACCCTCAACATGAGCTCAACCATAAAATATAGTGGAACATTTAATCACAAAAAATTGTGAGGTCCTAAAATCATTCTTGAACAAGCATACCATTAGGTTCAAGCACTCAACAATATAGTCAATGGGTTTCCATGATTATTATATTATTAACTTTATTGAGTTATCAACCAAAATTAACATAATAAATGTTTTGAAAGACCATGCCCATAATTTTCCTTAATCATTATTGTTTACCTTAACCATTATTATTTTCCTAAATTTTTTGTAGTGGATGTTAGCCTAGTCATGAGTACTAGATGATGGCTTATTTGGTTCCCCCTCCCTTGCCGACACATCATACAAAAATGTGAATGCACTAGCTAGTTAAGGCAATCCTTTCAATATCATATAGAAGGATAAATTAACTAATCAAATAATTAAATGTATTGTCTTATAGGGAATGGGGTATTCAACTAATGCAATGAGACCAAAGTTATCCACACCTAGGATAAGGTATAATTTGTTCAATGCCATGTTCTTATTGTGACTGTGATAGGTTAATGAGGCAAAAAATCATGTAGAGATCAAAATGGAACATCCTAAATAGTGTGTGAGTAACTTGGATAGCTTTTAAATTTTAGTTCTCTTAGCCAACTAGGGGTCAACATCTAGTGTGGTGGTACAGGACAATTATACTAGCTGTTTATACTTAACGAGAAAGCATTGTCTTAAAATCAAAGTATAACACTATTTTATAAATAAAGTAAGCCATATAAAAATTTATTTATTATTATTTATATGTAAATAAATCAAATATATGGACTAATGGTATATGGAATAACTAACAGGTATGTGGATGTCAACTATAAGTGTGGTTGGCCATGATGAATTTTTTGGCTGATTACATTCAACACTCATAAATTATTTAGGTTGGATCAATTATAAGATCCTAAATTATGAGCATAACTAGATGGTGCATTTATCATGGATATCATGTGGAAAGTTTAGCTCCACCTTCTCTCTAGTCACTTTATCTACCACACTTTGTCTATTTCATTATCCAAATGTAAACCTTATCTTATGTGAAAGGGTGTCAGATTGAAAATGATTTAATATTTTCTTATTATCATTCCATCACTTACATTAGATTATTAGCCATATATTGATGCCCCCCACTTGTTACATACTCATTCTTATCTCATGATAATGGGTCAATAGAATGGATAAGGGGGGGGGGGTAGATGGAGTATCTAATAAGCACATGTATGTCAGTTGTCAACGTGACCTCCACATGCTTGCTATATAATCCAAGGGTAGACAGAGTATCCAACACCCATATTGAGTCCATTTATAAGCTTAAAATTTATGTGCCTATTAGATAATCCAAAGGTATATGCCATATCTAAATTGATGTGGAGGTTAAAAGTCATTGTGGCCTACACGTGCTTGATGGTTAATCTGATGGTAGGCATAATATCCAATAGGCATGTGGAGGTCAACTGTCTGTGTGAATTCCATGTTACTACTAGATAATTAGAGGGTCCCTCTCCTTCATCAATTTAATTAGAACATTATAATTCTAGTGATGCCCCCCATATATTACATCCTCATTACTGATAATAATCATAAAGTATTCTCATTGTGATAATCATGGTTAAGGAAACAACCAATGGTTAATGCAAAAAATAATGGTTAAGGCAAATGCCAACAGTTAAGCCCAACACACGTGGATGAAAGTGATAGAGAATTGGATGTGACTATACAGGTTTCAATGTTCAATGTGAGCTTATAATATAGGATGTAATAAGTGGGATCCATTGATAGATGGCTGATTGGGTAATGCAAGTGGTATATTAATTATAAAGAAACTAGATGGTAATGCTTAGAATAGAGGAAGCAAGAAGTGGGGTTCATCATTAGAGGGATAAAATTCCATTGGAATAGATAGAGGGGGATAAGGTAGACGAAATATACAACATGTATGTAGAGTTCATCTATAAGCATGACCTTCATGTTCTCGATGGATGCTCTAACAATAGACAGAGTATCCAATCGACATGTGGATGTCAATAGTCAGCATGACCTCCAGGTGCCTATTGGATACTCTGGGGGTAGATAGATTATATATTATGCACATGGAATTAAACTATTAAATTTATCTCCACATGCCTACCAAATAATTTGAGGTTCCTTCCCCTCTATCCATTTAGTTGAACCATTAGTCTTCCAACAAGGAAATGCATGAAAGTAACAACTCAAATTTAAATGGATATTAACATTTAATTTTCAACCTGCATTTGACATAACCCATAAAATTTGCATTAACCACTTTTGTCATTTAATTTAACCATTTTTTCCTTAACATGTTGTTAACAGATGTTAGCCTAGCCTTGAGTGTTGGATGTTAACCTATTTCATGCCCCACAACACATAAGCCAGAAATGTGAATGCACCATCTAGTTAATTCACTCCCATCATTGGAGGGATAATGGGAAAGAATAATGAACATGACTTTAACATATTCCATTTATCATTTTCTATCACCCTAATCCTTTTTGACCTCTACATGAGATCATGTGGCATTACCTAGTTTTATAAGCATACACCACATTCATTAGAGCATCCCAGAGTAGGCATTTACTATACTATTTGGTTACCTGTAATGAATTCAATTGTCTACATTATTAAATTTTGAACCAAATTTAACATAATATCATTTTAGAATATAAGAAGGGCATAACCATATGGTATATTTTCTTCTTACTTACATACAATGATTAAAAATTGTCATGACCACTCATACATGATCTATCATGTTTTCATTTATTATTTGAGCCTTATTTCAATGTATTAAGAACTTGGGATAACTATAACATATTTCATTTACATTATCAAATTTAAAAATTATTATATTAAGTTTATTTTGATATTTATTGGACAAGTACTATGGATGTCATTTTGTATGAATGTAGGTGTTACCTCGATATGAGATAGGTTGTAAAGTGAAACACATCATTTGTATCTGAACATATGGTATATAATTATATTATTATAGTATAGTATGA
This sequence comes from Torreya grandis, assembly GCA_037957365.1. Lineage (NCBI taxonomy): Eukaryota > Viridiplantae > Streptophyta > Pinopsida > Cupressales > Taxaceae > Torreya > Torreya grandis. Next base: position 100,727 of record JARHVA010001095.1, on the reverse strand, counting down.
GTAAGTTAAAAATTTGAGACACCTATACCTTTGCTTGATTTTTATGTTTAAACACCATCTTGTAGTTTAATTTTTGTGTTTTATGCGGTTTGTTTATCTGCTTGTATAGTTGATTGTGTTCTCAATGATCAATTATTGGTTTTTGAAATTATTGACACATATCTCACTGTAGAATATTTTTCACACCAATTTCATATTAAAAAATTGAAATATTTATGTAAATTTGAGTAAATATTATAGTTTTTAAATGTGAAATTTGGATTGAATGACAATATATAGTAATGGGGCCTCATGAACCATAGAGTGCCAATTAGTTGTTACATTCATATTCAAAGACCGAGTGTGAAATTCATCAAGAAAACACATTATTTAAATTGGAATAACAATAATAAAGTGATCATGACATAGACCCATCTTCTACCTTCATAAAATAACATTTGTATTTCATCACTTAAGCATTTCCTCTTGGTATACATTCAAACTATAAATTTATATAATAACACCATAAAATCTACAAAGGTAACTATCCACTTTCTTAGAGGTAAGGAAAAAATCAAATCATATATATATATATATATATATATATAGACACACACACACACACATATATCTATATATATATATATATATAGACATATATATATATATATATATCTGTATATATATACATACATACATACATACATACATACATACATACATACATACATACATACATACATACATACATATATATATATATATATATATATATATATATATATATATATATATATATATATATATATATATATATATATATATATATATATATATATGTTGTAATTTGATGTCAAGGTTGATTTCATTTATGTCAATGTGAATCTGGTGAAGATGCAAGGTGAGTGGTCTGTGAGGTATGAGCTTGTGTGCCTGATGTGAAAGGGATGCCACACAAAAAGAGAGAAATTGAAGGTAACCTAATGTCTCTATGTTGAGAGAGAATTTTAAGGTAACCTAATTATTCTTCTAAGGTTGATGTCAAGATTCAGGTCAAGGTAAGCATGTTTTGATTACTAGTCCTTGAGTACAAGTTGTCTTGAGAAGCCTAGTCATAACAAGCATATTCATATCATGAGAATGTGAATTATGAGAATGAGGACATATGTCCAGAGGTATAATATTGACTAATGAGAATGAAAGGCATGTGATCAAGGTTTATAATCATCAAGGAGTGTTTCAATGTCAGTTGTCAAGCTTCAAGTGCTTGAGAAGCCTAGTCATGACACTGGTCATTACATGAAAAGACCTTATGAGAAGGTATGATATTGGTGTCTTGATGATATAGATACATAGAGGCATAATAATATGTATAATGTTTATTGAACATGTATTTTAGGCATTATATCACTCATGTGAGTCTTAGTGTGAGCCTACAGGGGTAGGACCTAAAGACCTAGTATGCAACTAGACCACCTCTAGCCCCTACTTGGCCTAATGAGGCATCATGAGATGTGGATAAGACATATGAAGGATTTAAATCAATGTTTGATCATGAGATAGGTTTTTTTAATTTTTTTATATGAGGTGTTCATATCTTGGACAATGGCTAGAAGGTTAGTTTCAAGACCTAATGTGACTTGTAGGTCAAGGACCAGAGAGCAAAGAGAGAGAGCATGGCCTAATGGGGTATGAGGTTTTATTTACAAGGATAATATGGAAATTAAATTGTTATAATAAGTGTGTCATGTTGTTTCAAGTATGTTGACCAAGTTTTATGTCAAACATTGAAGGTTAAGGCAAGAAAAAGTGTTTTGAGGTCTCTCATGTGCATAAAATGAAGGGTTCTCAACATGATAAGAAATTTCAAGTGTTCATTAGAATGTTTAACCTCTACATGGGAATATAATATATTAATTTTATATGGGTAAGGGTTATATCTCAAATTTAAAAGCATTGGTTTTTGGAATGTGGGGCTAATATTTATGAATGATCGTTAAGACTAGCAGATGGTTTAAACCCTCAAAGAACCCTAATAGTGACCCAATATGAAAGAAGTTTTTATAAAGTGATCAGAATTGATTGGTATGGTTACTAAATTAATTATAGGTTGTATTAAATTCTCCTAGTCACCTCCAAGTGTGATTGGTTTGTTAGGGAAGTAAGTGGACCCGATAAGAAAAGCCTTATTTCTCAGAGATTTACTATAGCAGCCAGAGTTGACCAAGTCAAAGTTGCTAAATTGGTGGAGGAAAAATATTGAGACTTTTATTTTATTTAAATGGTTTTATATGATCAGGTTATATCCCTAAGGTGTTATAAACTAATCATACAAGTTGACTAGTCGTTAATAGGCCAAATGGTACAAACAATGAGAAACCTAGGTAGAAGTGAGAAGTTGATTAGGGATGTGTTATTATAGAATAGGGATGAATCCAAGTACATGAAGATGTTATTTAATAATATTAGGACATGTTAATTTTGAATATAAGTCTTTTTATGTCATTTAACATGATGAAAATGTTGCTCATAAGTTGACCTATCTAGTACAGATGAGACAATGAATGTGTAAGGTTATGAGATTGGTCTGCAAGACCAATATTTTTATTTGACCATGTTATCTATGTATCTGATAATTATCTAATGATATAGTAATATCATCTAAATTAATTATAATTATATGAAATTAGTCATACAGGTATTGAAGGTCATTATCACCATGACTATGCTTCAAGGTAAACTAGTAGTTCTGGGTAAGTAGGTTGCAACAATGAGATTGAGGCTAAACGCCATAAGTGTAAGTATATAATGCACATTATATTTATATTTTGTAATTAAATGATATATATATATATATATATATATATATATATATATATATATATATAATTTTAATTATCTTGTAATTAATTATAATATGTTGAAACATTAAAGCCAAAATGGCTTATCTGACTATCTAGTCTGAGAGAGAGAAGGTCAACAAATTAGTCTGCAAGACCAATAATTGACATTAGAGATTATTATATTTTTATTTGAGGTTGTTTCAAGGATGTTTTGGGATCATATTCATTAATTTTAATTCCTTTAGTGTGTTCCTTTATGTTTCAAAGTGGGCAGTTCTAAGTGGGCTACTTACAAAGAAGGGTTTGAGTACTTTTAATCTGAGTTATGAAGTAAAAATCATATTTTGATGAACCTGAGTTCATATATATATATATATATAATTTTTTATTTATTTTTTTGGAAAAATTATGTTTATACTTTAGATGATCAAGACAAACTTTTTTAGTATGCACAAGCTTATTATGAACAACACTAATGGCGTGCTTCAAGTATTGGTTGAAGATAAAAAGTGTTATGTAGCCTAAATAAACTAATAAGGGGTATATTTGAGTGGAATATGATGTTTTAATACCATTTTATGTGTTTAAATGTGTTTCAAGGAAGGAAAAGTGTAATGTGTCCTAAGTAGGCCTAATGGCATTAGGTCTCCATGAGACCTAAAGATAAGGCCTAATTGAGGTAGGTCAGACATAAAAGGACTATATAAATTTTTTATACATGTTTATGAGATGTCATAATATATATTTCATGTTTGAACTAAGAGGGTAAGAATATTTATCCAACCAATAAGAACATGGACAAGTGACTTGTATAAATACAAGGCAGTTTTAAGCCTATGATTATGTGGAGAGTTGAAGCAAATAAAATAACATATTAAAGAGTAGAATAAAGTATTTTATAACATAAGAGGATTTTATAGGATTTATGATGAAGGTTTTATATAGGTTATTTTCATGAAAATCAAGGTCATGTGACCTAATCAAGTAAAGAAGAGGAATAGTTGAGCGAAGAAGCCTAAAAGACAGTTTGAGAGGGATATAAATGTGTGAAGAGATGAAGAAGGAAATCATCATATATTTTAAGATAAATAACTTTTTTTAATATGATAAAATCATGGCTAAGTTGGTGATGAGTCATTGAATGGGTTGGTGCCCCCTTGAAAGTTGGTTCTTGCTAAATCTTAGCTGAGTTGGTGCTTAACTAGTTGGGATTGGTGCTCCATGTGAAGTGGGTAATTCAATAAATTTGGTGTTTATCTTATTATAATGTAGTACATTTACATATATCATTAGGTTTTATTTTCCTTGAGTGTTTTCCACATATATTATGTGTTCTTATGTTTCATGTTTATGTGGATAGGTGTTTATGCTTTCAAGATCTATATACATGTTTGAATGTTTCATGATTACTCAAGCAAGATTGTTAAACAAAGTTTTTAAAGACTGATTCACCCACATATAAATAATTTTACTTCCAACATTGGTATAATATCATGGTCCTTTGAAGTAGGTAAAAAATATTAAAGGATATCCTATAATCAAATATGGTTAGTCAACAAGCTCAAGGTGGTTTCTTTACCAGTAAAGATTCGTTATTCAACGAATCTAATTATGCCTTTTAGAATGCCAAGATGAAGATACATTTGATGTCTCAACATCATGATATTTGGTAGTCATTTGTGGATGGATATAGTGCTCCTCCTATTCCACCAACTAATGCATTAGGTAAGAAGGCTAGTGAAAATAACTCCAAGGTAATGAATGCCATTCTTTGTGGCCTATCAGAGGTAGAGCTTGTGAAGGTGATGCACTATGTATTAGCCAAAGAGATATGAGAAAAATTTAAGATTTTCTATGAGGGAGATACCAAGGTAATGATGGTCAAGTTGTAGACCCATCAGAGATTGTTTTAAAGTATGAATACAAGTGAATATGAAACCATTGCATCCTATCTATTGAAGGTTAATGAATTTATCAATGCGATTAGAAGATTAGGAGAAAAAGTGAAAGAGTCTATAGTTGTTAAAAAGGTATTAAATTCACTAAATCTTAAGTTTGATTCTAAGGTATCTGCAGTAGAAGAGATGTAAGATATAGATAAGATAGAGATGAATGGGCTTCATGGAATCTTGACTTCCTATGAGATGAGAACAAATAAAGAAAGACCTTCAAAGAAGGAAACAACCTTTAAAGTTGAGAATAAGTCAAAATATAAGCAGTTAAAGGATGAAGAATGTTGATGATGATCAACTAATAGCCATGTTTGTAAGGAAATTTAGGTTTGGCTTAGGTAAGCACAAGGGTAATTTGCCTTTCAAATGTTTCAACTATGGTAAGATTGCTCACTCTGCATCCAAGTGTACTGATAAGGATAATACTGAGCATGATTAAGAATATAATGAACATCATGGAGATGATAAGAAGGCTTATACACCTAATAAAAACAAGGAGTTTAGGAAGTATGAAGGTAAGAAAGGATCTTTCAAGAATAAGATAAGTTTATACATAAAAGAAGATATATCATCTGATGCAAGTGACTCAAGTATATATGATAGTGATGATGGTAGTAATGAATCTGAACATGACAATAATGAAACCTTATTCATGGTCATAGAGTCAAAAAATGAGGTTTTCTCAAATGGGAAAGGCCTTATGGTTGATTTAGAATCAAATGAAGAAGAATTTGAAGTGAATCTTGAGGCAAGAATTAGTGAGTGTCATAGAGAAGATGAAGTTCCAAAGAAGAAAAAATAAAAAACTAAGATCATTAGTTAAGGACTATGAGAAGAATATTGGATTTTTTGAAGGGAGACTAAGTAACACTTCCAAGGAGTATGATAGGATCATCAATTAGATTGAAGCACAAATGGAGATATTCAATGTAAACCTAAAGGCTAAAGAGGAAGAATGAATTAGTATGAAACTAAAGTTAAATCCTTGAAATCTAAGTTGAATCAAGCATCTAGCAAGATGAGGATCTTTGTGAATTTTGAAAAGAGAGCTGAGGCTCTAGATAACATCTTGAGTAGTTAAAAGTTTGCAAGTGACAAGATAAATCTTAGTTTCAAAGAATATCAAAAGGTGACAAATCAAGTCAAGGAGAAGGATATTGAAGACAAGAATTTCAACATGAAAATACTGATCAAACATCCTAATTCTATGAGGTATGATTATTCATTCAATAGTTACTATTTTTTATGCAGTTAGTTTGGTCATAGAGAAATATAGTGTAAAATACCCTCCAAGAATGAGTACTTATAAGACTATGGAAGGAGTCATAGTTCACATCAATCAAATGGTATGTATAATGTGGTTTGATATAGTTATCATAATTTAGGAAATATTTCAAGATTATGTTCTAACAGAGTTAGAAGGTCATCAAGTCAAAATAGGAAATTTGAAGCCCTTGGAGTGAAAGAAAGAAGGGAAATGAATGTATGGTGACTAAAGAAATTAAAGGTAAGTCATAATAATTATAAAATCTCAAATTTACTACTTGATATGGTATAACATACCTCCAATCATAAATAAAGTCATTAATGTTTATTGTCAACTCATATTGATGATCAAACATTTAATGAAGAGGTCAAGCCTATACTACGAATCAAGCCTAAAAGGGTACTTAAGGATATTAAATATTTTAAGAGAATGGATATTTTAAAATATCTTGAAATTGTCATATTTTAGTACTATATGGAAAGAGGTGAGTCTATTAGGCTTCATGGAGGAAATATTCAATTAGTAGAAGCATGGTAAATGATGGGTTTGAGGGGGAGCTATTCATGTTGTTAACTAATCTTAATATGTGTTAAGAAGTGGTCTTGTAATTTGAGATACTTTTAAGGAGGTATGCTTGGAGTAAGTGGGAGTATGTTTCCTAAGTAATTCATAACTAGTGTTAAAATAAGGTATGGTTATAGATGGCAATTTGTGGAAGATCTTTTGTCATTAACGTCAAAGGGGGAGAAAGTCGAAGAAAGGAGTTTGACCAGATTAGGGGAGATGAGAATGATTAGATTGAAGAATATTTTACCATTAATGATAAAGGGGTATTTTATTGAGATGTATTGTCATTTATTTCAAGGTTTATGTCATTTGATGTCAACGTGCATCTAGTGAAGATGCATGGTGAGTGGTTTGTGAGGTATGAGCTTGTGTGCTTGATTTGAAAGGGATGCCATGTGACAAGAGATAATTTAAAGGAAACCTAATGTATCTATATTGAGATAAAATTTTAAAGAAACCTAATTATTTTTTTATGTTGTTAAGATTCAGGTTAAGGTAAGCATGTTTTGATTACTAGTCCTTGAGTACAAGGTGTCTTGGGAAGCCTACTCATAACAAGCATAGTCATATCATGAGCATGTGAATTATGAGAAATAAGTGGTATGTGTAGAGGTATTATATTATATAAATATCATAAAAAGAATGTGATAAAGGTTTATAAGCATCAAAGAGTGTTTCAAGGTCAGTTGTCAAGTTTCAAGTGCTTGAGAAGCCTAGTCATGACACTCATCATTACATAAAGAGACCTTATGAGAAGGTATGAGCTTGGTGGATTGATGAGATAGATGCATAGAGACATAATAATCTATATTAAGTTTATTGAACATGTATGTGAGATATTGGAGTACTCATGTGAGTCTCAGGGTGAACCTATAAGGGTGGAACCTATAGACCTAGTATGCAACTAGACCACCTCTAGACCATGCTTGGCCTAATGAGGCATCATGAGATGTTCAAAAGACATATGAATTATGTAAAGTAGTTTTTGAGTATGAGAGAGGTTTATTTAGTTGTAAATGAGGTTTTTATATTTTTGATAGTGGTTAGAAGGTCAGTTCCAAGACCTAATGTGACTTACACATCAAGGCCTAGAGATCAAAGAGAGAGAGCATGACCTAATGGGGCATGAGGTTATGTTTCCAAGGATAATATGGAAATGTGAGCATTGATTTTTTTTCATGTTATTTCAAGTATGTTGACCTAGTTTTAGGTCAAAAGTTGAAGGTTAAGACAAGAAAAACTATTATGAGGTCTTTCATGTGCATAGAATGAAGGGTTCTCAACCCAAAAAGAATTTTCAAGTATTCATTGGCACATGTAACCTATGCATGGGAACCTAAGATATTCATGTTAGATGGGGAAGGGTACTAACTCAAAGTTATAAACATTTATTTTTGGAATGAGTGGCTAATCTTTATGAATGATCGTTAAGATTGGAAGATGGTTTAAACCCTCAAAGAAATCTAATAGTGACCCAATATGAAAGAAGTTGTTTTAAATTGCTCATAATGGATTGGTATGGCTATTAAAGTGATTGAAGGTTTTATTAAAATATCCCAAGAACCTTCATGTGTGATTGGTTTATTAGGTAAGTAATGGACCCTACAAGAAAGGCCTTGTTTCTCAAAGATTTGCTGTAGTAGTTAGAGTTGACCAAACCAAAGTTGTTAAATGGATGAAAGACAAAGATTGAGACTTGTATTTAATTTATACGGTAGTTTTTGAGTATTTTATATCCATAAGATGTGCTAAACCAATCATATAATTTGACTAGTTGCTAATAGGCCTAATAGTGTAAATAATGAGAAACCTAGGTAGAAGTGAGAAGCTGATTAGGGATGTGTCACATCCCAATTTTACCTTATAATTTATAACCTTTGAATATATGGATTAGTTTATATGATATGAAAATTGTATTTTATTATTATATACATTAAGGATGTATATTTATTAGTTTTGCATTATTGGTTGATATTAATGATGACTCAGACTAACTACCTACTTGTTGTGAGGTGGATGCAAGACATATCTTACCCTCAGAGCTTGAAGAGGAAGAGCATCATCAAAGAGGATAGGCTAGATGGGATGAATGGGATATGATAGAGGAATTTCCAAGTGACCCTACATACACAATAGATTTAAAAATATTTTATATGTGACATATTTCAAATGCTAGTGCGTAATTAAACAAATATTATTATGTTATATTTCTAGGTGGATTTAGTTCTTGGTTACATAGGATTCATTTATTTAAAATTGTATTTATTTTTTTATTATAAATCAAAAAAATAGATATTTAATTGCTACATGTAAATAGTAATTAATTATATAGTCATCTTATTATTGAAAACAATTAGATAAATAAATAGTTGCCATGATTTTAAAGAGCTTAAGTTATCTTAATTTATTAACCTTGAGTGAAGGCCAGTTAAGCATAGTCATGGTAAGACATGCATGAAATTAAGTTGAGAACTAGATTTGAGATATTATTATCATATTAGTCAACTCAGCATTAATTTAAGATAATTTTTTAATAAGACATGATTATGTTTATTTTTAAACAAAAATATATTTTAGTATTCATTAAAAAAGCTAAAGGTGAAGATTGAATACAGTTTTGGGAGAACATTAAGGTTGTTTAGTAAATTTAAATGGAGAGTAAAAGGTTATGCATGGATAACAAACTAAGAAAAATATTTCATGCATGAGATGGGGTGCAAAATTTAGACAAAGATTTAGTTTTATAAATAAATCCTCTTGAAATTATAAATAACACACAAGGAGCCATGAAAAAAGGAAAAAGTAGAGGATTTTGTGAGAAGAGCTTGGGAAAAGCAAAAGGAAAGATATATTATTCAATAGATTATACTTTAAGGTAGGTTTTGCATTATAATTTCTATGTGAAATATTATAGGAAGATACTGATTTAAGATATGGTATCAGTATTAACATCTTAGATGAAATTTCAGATCATAGAATATTGAAATTTATACCCAGAACTCTGGTTTACAATCTAAAAAATTGATAAAACCTTGACTGTGTTTTCATTATATACATATTGGAATATGTATTGATAGTCAACATCTTAACATCTAGAAAAAGAACTTAAAAATTTGTTTGGTTCATGCATAGCCTACATCTTAGTTTTCTCTAGCTTGTGTTTTAAGTTATTTGGTTATCATCTTATTATTTTAGGTCTAGGCATTATTTTAGCTTGTGTCTTACACTCATAGGCATGTGTATTTTTTTTTTAGGCATGTGTATTATTTATATATCAACCAAAGTTCATTTTTTTAGTCTAGTGTCTAAAACTTAAGCTTGCATTTTATATATTTTTTCATTCTATTCAATGAATCTGTGTATTATCTTTAGAGGACTACATTTTATTTAGATGCCTACATTTTATTGCTAAGACATAAGCTTTATATATATAGGTTTTGCATTCTAAATAGAGTATGCATTGTGTTATATAGCTAAAATAACAAGTTGAAGCCAAGTCATGTAACTTAAATGCCAAGTCACTTTTACAAAATGCTTATATATATAATAAGAAACATTAAATGAAAATGCTAATAGATAGCCGAGTCATATGGTTAAAACACCTAGTCACAAATGAAAAAGCTGAATAGATACATTGGAGCATTGAATATAGCATGTTGAATATAAATACTGGGTTGAATTAAGTAATGTTGTGTCTATAATATTAATCATTGAGTTTAACACTAAGTGTTCGTATTAAAATGTTGGGTATGTAGTTGAACACTGAATTTATGAATTTGAAATGCCTTGACTTTTAATTAAAACATTAGCCATAAGATTAATACACTGAATATATATTATAACAAGTTGAGATGTAAGAAATGAAATGTTGTGTTATTAAGTGAAAAGTTGAGTCAACAATTTAATCATGAGTCTTACATTGAGTCTTATATGGTGATATGTTGAGACCTATTTATAATTGGATGCAATGTATATATTCTTGGAAGGAATAAAATTATCATAAAAAACTATGTCTCTTCTTTAATGCAAGATTGAATGTTCGATGGAACTTCATTTTTACCTCGAATTTATGTAGTGTGGTTTCAAATCAAATTATATTTTAATAATAAACATGGTTATCATGGGTTCCTTATAAGGATCACCATACAAGTGGAATATTAAAGTGGATTATATCTAAAATCCATGTTGGAATGCTTTATTTACTCTACTTAGCAAAACTTTAGCATCTTGATTCACATAATTAAGGAGCTTAAAAAAATGGCTTTTAACATCGTATATACATACTTTAATAAATAAAGCATGTGTCTATTCATGAAATGTCATAGTCATAGATTCCCTATAGAATAACGGACTTGATCATATAAATTAAGAGTTATGAAGGGAATATATGCCTTGAATGTTGAGGCTAACCATCATATCTACACCTTCTAATTAGAGTTACCTTGTGCTATTCAGATATCTCCATTATATCTATTGTTAGATCATGATCAAAACCATAAATGAAGATAATCTAATTTAGATTCTATTGTGTTCTCATGATGATGATGTCAAAAATGACTTTTCAACATGCTTATTTTGACCCTCTAATTTCTATTAGATGAATTAATGATCTTTAGTCAATCAATGATTTGATGTGATTATATATCCTTGTAAGCCATTTACATATGATGACTATGCTTAGAGTTATATATCACTATGATTGGGTAATATTCAACAAAGTTAGACATTTCTATGGCAATATTATTATATTCATGTTTGATTAATACTTTATCCTAGATGGATATAATTATATGATCTAAATTTATACTGTGGCTTTTCTTAAAATGTTTGTATAGGCTAGGTAGTATTTCTATAAGCAAAGTAGTGTTATGCAGCATGCTGGCAAGGTCAAATTTTGTATCATCATGTTAAGATGGAAAATTATGTGTAGTATATTTGTGAGAGTATTTCATCTGTAAGTGGTTAGACATTTATTGAATAAATTAGTGTATCGTAATGCGTGCCTAGAGATTATATTTTCATCTAATTATTATTATGCAATATAAATGATGGTATATTTAGGGGATATAATCTTGTACTTGCTTATTTATTATAGTGAAAGGTTTATTGTTCATGTTTGAGTAGGGTGCTCAAGCATAATGAGCTATGATATTATGGGATATTATAAAATACTTCAACTTAAATGTATATGCCCAGATGGTACATACTGTATCCATATGTCTAGAATCTCAACTACATCGACTGATTAAATGTATGTGTTGGTTATTACTTAAAAATAATGTTATGAAACAACTAATATGACATCATGTATGAGGGTATACAACCTTGAGAGTGTAAATTAATATTGGATTAGAATTTTATGTTTGTATGACTTGCTTTGTTATATGTACTTTCTTGATTAAAAATATATAATTCCATGTATCTATGACTACTTAGTATGACTAATTGTGAGAAAACTAGTAGTTATATCTTAGAAAACTAGACTATGATATTATGGGATATCATGGGGTGTAGTTGTTTGGATCTTATTGAAGTAGTTAAAAATCTTCAGTTTAATGTGAACCATACCTGAATGGTATGAACTGTAGGCATTATTTATTATTTGAGTTAAATATTAATGTTAAATTCATTATGCATTAATGAACTAAAAAGAATAATTTTGATTGATCTATTCTTAATATAGAAATAATTTGAATTAATATTTTTAAGTTTTATACTATGTTATATATGTTTATTATAGATTATATATTGATGATACTAATAGGTAGTGAGATGGACTCCACTAGCCTAGATAGCACCACCAATGTTGAAAGTAGATATTATGATCAAGTGGTGTGTTATGAAATTGACTGATCTAGGTGATCGTATGTCATTTCAAAACTTTGGCCAAAGTAATGTTAGATATAAATTATCATTTCATATTTTTGATTTATATATTTCACAATATCATGTTAGAAACATATTTTATTTATGATACACATCATGTGGTAGAAATATTATAGCACACATGGTACTAACATGTCTCTCTAGATTCTTTCGCCATTCTATCTACCTATCCATGAAGGGAGGACCATTACATAATAGTAGATTGTGTGGAAGATCATTAGTCTATGGATGATGTAAAAAAGCTCTAGGATGATGCTCTTCCTCTCCACTATAATACTTAATTAGAGACAATGTTTGAGATTATTAGTAATACACAAGTTGGTTAGACTCGAGCTCTAGAGGGCTTGGTATATATTTATTGTATTAGACTAAATTTTTGAAGGAAATATAATTTTAATTTATATTTTTTATAATTGAACAATAGATGCTGTATTATTAGACCAACCGTAGTTGTGTCCTAATATATTTATTTTCCTTAGAGTTGTAATAAGATATATATTATTTTTGCTATTTGAATTTAGAAGTACTACTATTCTAAATTGTTGGGTTAAGTTGTTAAGTATGCTTAAGTGGAATGAATGTTAAGTAATTAGTTTTAAAAAACTTTACTGCATTATTATATATATAATTAAGGGGTTGTATCATGTGCTATCAAAGCTATAGCTCAAACTCTAGGACCTAATGAGACCATTAGCATTTTCATATCTTTTTGTTTAGTAGAGAAGAGAAATGTGAATGTGTGTATGGTACATTGAGTGTGTACCTTAAGAACATTCATACCCCTTAGAGTTACTAAAGGGTTGGTTTATTGAGTGTCTCATTAGTGATGGTTTAATAAGGTGTTTGGGTAGGTAAGTGAATAACATAGTTTTTGAGTTGTGAACATGAGTTTCCTACCATATTTTTGGTTTTTAAATTAAACACCTTGAGTATGATTACATCTTTCTTGGTAATCGAATCACCTTCACCATTTATGTTTGTGTGTTATAAGTATTTTAAAAGCATGGAGTGATTTCCACTTAGGTTTATATGCATTAGTTTTGTGTCTTAAATATACAAATCCTAGGAGTGGGAAACCTTTAAGACCATTCTAGATTGGCACCACCTAGTGAGGTGGAAAGTTTCTTGTAGTTGAATATAGATGTCTTGTTTGAGAATTCCTTTGTGTTAGGAATTTGCTATGTAGATTAACATCCTTATATTTATATAGACTTGAAAATAAGTTTTATCTCTCTTAATTAGCTTAGAGGTGAGTTTTTATTCTCTCACTCTCTTCTTGCATCATTTTAAGCTAATGAAAAATTTAATATTTATAGGATGTTGATTTAAGAGTTTCCTTAAGCAAAAAAATTATTTCTGACTTATTTTTTTCCCTTGGTTTTGAGGGACAATGTTTTATACTTATTTTTGAGAGAAGTTGTATGATTGGATAGATTGATGCATCTTTGAAGTTAGTATTTCCCTTCTAGTTATGAACGTAAGTTATAATACTATACTTACAAGTTTGGTAAGTGAATAGTGATTGGCAACATGGGTTACGATGTTTCCTTTTACCATGTGAGGGTATGTAAGAGATTTTTTTGAGACATTATCTCTCTACTTTCCACTTGTGACTTTTAGAATCACTATTTTATTTAACTGAGAACTTGACTTCAAGGAATTTCAAACCTTGAATTTATATTAATTCTATTTGATCATAATATTATTATATAACTTTATTTAGACTGATATTATTCTCATTTGAAGCATGTTGTTTTAAAGAGTTAAATATGAACCTTTATTTGGGAGCAAGTAAGCTATAATAAATGCAAAACATCTTGGTAGTCTAGAAGGATTGAGATAAACATTTTAACTTATTGTGTGCTAGTCATGAAAGCAGGGAGACATCATCTTGTTTGTTCCTTTATAAGGGATTAAGAATGGTATAATCCTTATACTTTGTATGTTATGTTAATTATTTTTATGAACTATGAATATAACAGGATAGGTTAAGTTGTAGAATATGGTACTAGTTATGTTTGATTAGTATCAACTTAATACATTATCAAAATGATTGTATGATTTTTATTATATGTATGTTAGTACATCTAAAATCTTTTAACCTATAGTATTGATTTCTATGATCGAGTAGAATTTAATGTTTTATTGAACCTTGTGCACATTTTTGAGATCATCAGGTTGTGGAACACTGAGGGAACAATGGTTAATTAGGAACATGATTATTAAGAAATAGGATAATATTATACTTATCCTTACATTGATTTGGTTGTTATTGAGTTGGATCTGATGAACTTGTTGAATCTAGGATTTGATAGGTAGAACTTATCAAATTTAGTCATATGACCATATGCATGTATATAGTGGATGGGTATTCCATGATTTTGTATACATTATTTCTAGTTCTTATTCATCACATACTTGTCAAAATTTTTGATTAAGTGGTGATAGTATTGTCATGTTATACTTATCTAAAGCTACATGGGATAGCGATATTATTAATATACACACATCATTCTTGCCAGGTTCCCTATATACTTTTCTTTGAAATAAGAAATACACTCTCTAGATTAGATAGATGTGCAGAGGGGCTGGAAGGTTTTATGGAACTCTTCCTAGTCATTTGTTTTGACTTTTGTGATGATCTCATGTGTTTTTGGGGAATTCAGTGAAACTTTCACCATGTTTTTATAAGATTATTTTATTTATTTTAGTCTCTGGGGTAGTCATGATAGAACCAATCAGCATAAGTGAAATTCAAAAAACTTATTTGTATAATAGGAAATGTCATAGAGTAGGGACTCGTGAGACCAATACTCTAAGAATAGTGCTAATTGAGATAACTAGGATGAGTTCTTCAGGTAAAATTCACATTTAGTTACTTGATTCGATACTACATACTGTTCCTCTATTTTATTAAACTTTGTTTGTTAATCAAAATTTTTGTTTGAATAAGATTCAGTGGGGTAATGACTAGTTTTAGGGGGGAGGATGTTACATCTCAATTTCACCCTATGATTTATAACATTTGAATCCAGGGATTAGTATATATGATGTGATAACTATAATTTATTATTTTATACATTGAGGATGTATATTTTTTAGTTTTGCATTATTGGTTGATATTTATAATGACTCAAACTAACTACCTACTTGTTGTAAGGTGGATACATGATAGATCCTACCCTCACAGCTTGATGAGGGAGAGCATCATCAGAGAGGATGGGTTAGATGGGATGAATGGGCAATGTTAGAGGAATTTCTAAGTGACCTTATAGACATAATAGATTTAATTATTTTTATGCATAACATGTTTTAAATGTGTGTAATTAAAGAAATAATGTTGTGACTATATTTCTATGTGGATTTAGTTCTTGGTTGCATAGGATTCCTTTACTTAAAATTGTTTTTATTTTCGAGTATAAATTAGGAAATATATATTTAATTGCTACATATAAATAGTAATTAATTATACTATTATCTTATTATTGGAAATTATTAGATAAATAAATAATTACCTTGATTTTAAAGAGCTTAAGTTATCTTAATTTATTAACCTTGAGTGAAGGCTAATTAAGCATAGTCTTGATAAGACATGCATGAAATTAAATTGAGAACTAGAATTAAGATATTATTATATTATTAGACAAATTAGCTTTAATTTAAGCTAATCTTGGAATAAGGTGTGATTATATTTATTTTTAAACAAAAATATATTTTAGTATTCATTAAGAAAGCTAAAGATGAAGATTGACTATGGTTTTGGGTGTACATAGCTTTTGTTTAGTAAACTTAAATAGACAGTCAAAGGTTATGCATAGATAACAAACTAAGATAAATATTTCATATAAGAGATGAGGTGAAAAATTTAGAGAGATATTTATTTTTATAAATAAAGCCTCTTGAAATTAGAAAGAACATAGAGGGAGACCCGAAAAAAGTAAAAAATGGAGGATTTTGTGAGAAGAGTTTAGGAAAATCAAAAGGAAAGACATATTCTTTAGGTGATTATCTTGTAAGGTAGGTTTTTTCATTATAATTTTTGTGTGAAATATTATAGGAAGATACTGATTTAAGAGTTGGTATTAGTATTGACATCTTAGATAAAATTATAGATCATAGAATATTGAACTTTGAACCCAGAACTCTACTCTATAATATGTAAAAATAATAAAACCTTAACTGTGTTTTCATTAAATACATATTATAATATGTATTGATAGTCAAAATCTTAGCATTTGGAAAATGAATTAATTTTTTTTTGGGTTCATGCATAGCCTGCATCTTAATTTACTTTGGCTTGCATTTTAAGTTATCTAGTTAGCATCTTATTATTTTAGGTCTGGGCATTATTTTAACCTATGTCTCACACATATAGGCCTGTGTATTTTTTTTAGGCATGTGTATTATTTATATATTGACTAGCTTTCATTTTTTTAGTCCAACATATAAAATCTAAGCCTTCATTTTATATATTGTTGCATTCCATTCAATGAATATATGAATTGTCTTTAGAGGCATGCATTTTATTTAGAGGCCTACATTTTATTTCTAAGACATACACTTTATAAATATAGGTTCTAAATTCTAAATAGAGTATGGATTGAGTTATATAACTAAAATTCCAAGTTGAAGCCAAGCCATGTAACTTAAACACCAAGTCACTTTTACCAAATGCCTATATATAATAAGAAACACTGAATGATATTGCTAATAGATAATTGAGTCATTTGGTTAAAATTCCTAGTCACAAATGGTAAAATTGAGTAGATACATTGAAGAACTGAATATAACATGCTAAATACAAATACTGAATAAAATTAAGTAATATTGTGTCTATAATATCAATCATTGAGTTTAACACTGAGTGTTTATATTAAAACATTGGGCATGTAATTGAACGATGAGTTTTATGTATTTGATATACCTTGCCTTCTAATTAAAATGCTTTCCATAAGATTAATATGCTAAATATATATAATAATATGCTAACATGTAAGAAATGAAATGTTGTGTTATTAAGTGAAAAGCTGAGTCAACAATTTAATCACGAATCTTACATTGAGTCTTATATGGTAATATGATGAGTCCCATTTATAATTGGATGCAATGTATATTATCAAAAGGAATAAAATTAGCATAATAAACTATGTGTCTTAATTAATGCAAGATAATGTTTAGTGGAACTTTATTTTTGCCTTGGATTTTCATAGTGTGGTTTCAAATCAAAGTGTATTTTAATAATAAACATGATTATCATGGGTTCCTTAAAAATATCACCATACAAGTGGAATAATAAAGCGGATTGTATCCAAAATCCATGTTGGAATGATTTTTTTACTCTAATTAGTAAAAATTTAGCATCTTTCTTGACATAATGAAGGAACTTCTTACACAAACAACTTTTAGCACCTTATATACATAAATCAATAAATAAAGCATGTGTCCATTAAAAGAATGTCATACTAATAAATATAAATTAAGATTTATGAAGGTAATATATGAATTGAATGTTGAGACCAAACATCATATCTACACCTTATAATTAGAGGTACTTTGTGCTATTTAGATATCTCCATTATATTTGTTGTTAGATCATGATCAGAACCATAAATGAAGATAATCCACTTGAGATTCTGTTGTGTTCTCATGATGATGATGATGATGATGATGTCCATAATGAATTATCAACATGATTATTTTGACCATCTAATCTATATTAGATGAATTAATGATCTTTAGTCAATTAATGATTTAATGTGACTGTTTATCCTTATAAGCTATTTACATATGATGACTATATTTAGAGTTATATATCGCTATGATTGGGTAATCAAACTTAGACGTTTCTATGGTAATATTATTATATTAATATTTTTATTAATACTTTATCCTAGATGGATATAATTAAATGAGATAAATCTATACTCTAGCTTTGATTAGAATGCTCATAGAGGTCAGGTAGTATTTTTGTAAGCATAATAGTGTTATGCAACATGTCAACAGGGTCTAATTCTATAACATCATGTAAAGATGAAAACTTGTGAAAAATATATTTGTGAGAGTATTTCATGTGTAAGTGATTAGACATTTCTTAAATAAATTAGTGCATTATGATGTGTGCTTAGATATTATGTTTACATCTAATTATTATTGTGCAATATAAACTAGGATATACTTGGGTGGTATAATATTGTACCTACTTGTTTAATTATTATAATGTAAGGTTGATTGTTCATATTTTATTAAGGTGATGAAGTGTATTTAACTATGATATTATGTGATATCATAAAATATTTTAGCTTAAATGTATATGCCTAGATAGTACACACTGTAGCTGTATGTCTAGACTATCACCCAGATCGACTGATTAAATGTATGTGTTGGTTGTTACTTAAAAATTATGTTATGAAACAACTAATATGACATCATGTATGCACACATACAACTTTGAGAGTGTAAAAAAATGTTGGGTTATATTTTTATGTATTTGTATGACTTGATTTGTTATATGTACTTGCTTGATTAAAAGTGTATGATTTCATGTATCCATGACTACTTACCATGACTAAATGTGGGAAAACTAGTAGTTATGTCTTAGAACACTAGACTATGATATTATGGGGTATCATGAAGTGTAGTTGTTTAAATTTTATTGAAGTATTTGGGGATCTACAGTTTAATGTGAACCATATATGGATGGTATGAACTATAGGCATTATTTCATGTATGAGTTAAATATTGATGTTAGATTCATTATGTATTAATGAAATAAAAAGAATAATTTTGATTGATCTATTCCTAGTATATGAATAATTTTAATGAATCTTTTAAAGTTTTATACTATGCTATCTATGTTTATGATACATTCTATATTTATGATACTACTAGGTAGTGAGATAGACTCCACTAGCCTAGATATCACCACTAATGTTGGAAGTAGGTAATATGATCAAGTGGTAAGTTATGAAATTGAATGATCCAAGTGATCGTATATTATTTAAAAACTTTGGACAAAGTAATGTTAGATATACATTATCATTTCGTATGTTTGATTTGCTTGTTGTGAGATATCATCTTTAAAATGTATTTTCTTTATGATACACATCATGTAGTATAAATCTTACATCACACATTGTATTAGCACATCTCTCTAGATTCTAACACCATTCTATCTACCTATCCATGAAAGGAGGGCCATTTCCTAATAGGGTATTATGCTGGGGATCGTTGGTTCATAGATGGTGTGGAAAAGTGCTTGGATGATGCTCTTCCTCTCCACTACAGTACATACTTAGATAAAATACTTGAGATTATCAACAATACATGAATTGGTTTGAATCAAGCTCTAGAGAGCTTGGTATCTATTTATTGTATTAGGTTAAATGAATGAAATAAATGTAATTGTAATATATATTTGTTATATTTGAACAATAAATGTTGTATTAATGGACTAGTTGTAGATGTGTCCTAATGTATTTAATTTCCTTAGAGTTGTATATATATATATATATATATATATATATATATATATATATATATATATATATATATATACAATTTTTGGTATTTTAATAGAATTAATACTATTATGAGTTGTTGGGTTAAGTTTTTAAGTATGTTTAAGTGGAATCAATGTTAAATAATTAGTTAAAAATAACATTTTCTCCATTATTCTAAGTACAACTTAAGGGGTTATAATGAGATGTGTTATCATAGAATAAGGATTAATACAAATACATTAATATGTTATTTAGGAATTTTAATATATGATCATATTGAATAAAAGTTTTTGATATCAGTGGATATGATGAAAATGTTGCTCATAAGTTGACTTGTTTAGTGTAGATGAGATAATGGAGGTGTAAGGTTAGGAGATTGGTCTACAAGACTAATATGATCATTTGAACATGTTATATATGTATCTAATAATTATATAATGATCTAATAATATCACAAAAATTCATTGGAATTTTTTTAAAGTGGTCATACCCGTGTTGAAGGTCATTATCACCATGACTGTGCTTCAAGGCAAATTGGCAGTTCTGGGTAAACAAGTTGTAATAATGAGTTTGAGGCTATATGCCTTAAGTATAAGTATATAATTAATATTATATTATTATTTTTTAATCAAATTATATATCCATGATTTTTATAAGCTTGTAAGTTAGTGTAAGATGTTGAAACATTGAAGCCAAAATGGCTTATGTGGCTTAGTGAGGTCTGAGAGAGAGAAGGTCAACAAATTGGTCTACAAGACCAATAATTGACATTAGAACTTATGATATTTTTATTTTATGTTGTTATAATGATTTTTTATGATAATATTAATTAATTTTAAGTCCTTTAGTGTGTTCATTTAGGTGTCAAAATTTTAAGTTTCCATGACTATCTTTTGAGGCTAGTTGGCAATTTTGAGTGGGCTACTTGTAGAGAAGGGTTTGAGTACTTTTAATTTGAGTATTGAAATATATATCATATTTTGATGACCATATGATTATTTATATTATTTATATTTTATTTTATTACATGGTTTTTTGAAAAAATTGTGTTTATACTTCAGTTGATCAAGACAAAGTTTCTAGGTATGCACAAGCCTAATTGTGAATAGTAATAATGGTGTGCTTCAAGTAGCAGTTGAATATAAAAAGTGTTATGAATCCTAGATAATTTATAATGGGTATGGTTTATTGAAATAAGATGTGTTACTTCAATTTTAGGTTTTTGAATTTTTTCCAAAGAAGGAAAAGTGCAACGTGTCCTAAGTAGACCTAATGGGATTAGGTCTCTATGAGACCTAAAGATGAGATAAGGCCTAATTGAGTTAGGTCAGACCTAAAGGGAATATAAGAAGATTTTATACATTATTATGATATTTAATAATATATATTACATGGTATACCTAAGAGGGTAATAATATTTGGTCGACCAAGAAGGATATGAACAAGAGACTAGTATAAATACAAGTCAATTTTAGGCCTATGTTTGTGTGGAGAGTTGAAGCGAATAGAATTATATTGTAATAAGGTTTTATAGACCATAATATGATTTTAAAGGATATATTATTAAGGTTTTATTTAGTTTTTGTGTATGAAAATAAAGGTCATATGACCTAATCAAGTCAAGAAGAGGACTAGTTGAGCGAAAAATCCTAGAAACTAGTTTGAGAGGGATAAAAGTGTGTGACAAGCTGAAGAAAGAGATAATAATATATTATAAGAGAAAAAAAAGTGTTTTTAAGGATATAAAATCAATCATGTGGATATATTAGTGCTGAGTCATCTAGGGGGTTGGTGCCTCTTTACAAATTAGTTTTTGCTAAAGCCTAATCAAGTTGGTGCTTAACTAGTTGGGGTTGGTGCTCCATGTGAAGTGGGTGCTCCACTAAATTTGGTTTTTGTATTAAATTTGTATATATCAATGGGTTTTCTTCCCCTTGAGGGTTTACCACATATATGATGTGTTTTTATGTTTCATGCTTATGTGGATAGGTGTTTATGATTGCAAGATCTATATGTTTGTTTAAATGTTTCATGATTGCTCAAGTAACATTGTTAAAGAAAGTTTTTCAAGAATAATTCACCCCCCTCTCAATAATTTTACTTCCCACATCCACATGCCCACACACACACACACACACACACATTCATTGAAATGATATATATTCATTAAAACTTAAAAACCTATATTATAGTCTGTATAATTCCTTACATCTTGCTTGCCTATATAATACCATTTAGATTTTATGTAATTTTTTATTATTGTTGTTATTTATACATAAATGCGAGGAGCCATTGGACCATCACTCTATATATTTGTCTATTATTGTCCATCTTATTAAAATCTATATAATGTCCTACATCTTGCCTATATGTATAATACCATTTACATTGTTTAATGGTCTATTGTCCTCAATGTTATTAAAATATAATTTGAGTACTTCGACTATGTTATTTATATATTACAAATATTTTATCTTTTTGTGTTATTTATTGAGGTCTTGCTCATATTTGTGTGTTTTGTCTATTGACTAGGTTCTTTCATCAATGAGATAATGTGATTTAAACCAAGTTGAGTGTTTTTTAATCTGTATTTTATTTCTTTCAAAACCCTATTCAGATATCATTCATAAACTATTGTAGGAATATTATTTTATGTTTTTTTTTCAAAACTGAATCCATTATTCCACACTCTAACCAATGGTTGGGGTGTGTATGGACCCACTATATGGATGGGTTCATTTTAGATTTCAAGAATATTAATAGACCCTTTAAGGAATAGTTATGTTATGACGATTAAAAAATATTTACTCATAGATAATATAGAGGTCAACTTGGTGTATGTTTGATTTCACTTATTGATGTATGATGTTTTATTTAAATAGTTTTAACACACTAATATTGCCTTATAGATTAAGAGTTGAATACCGGTCACCATCATAGTGTCAATGCTGAAGTTGTGGTAACATTTTCTTGAAGGCTCTAGGAATGGGAAGTAATTATGAAAATTACATAATGATAAAAGGATTTTTACACACCAAAATTGTATTATATTATTTCAAGTCATTTTTACAAAGCATGTGAAAAATCTTTATAGGATTTGCATGGGTGGTTATGAGATTCAACCAAATTTCTCATGAACCAACATATTATTAAAAAAAGACAAATATAAGCAAACTAATAACTAATAAACATAAAAGAAACTTTGGATCATAAATGACCCAAAAAACTCCCCCTTGATGTAAAGGGGTATAGAAAGATTAGAACAAAGAGCTATGATCCATTGAAGCAAACTCTACCACAACTACAACTGGTACACTGTGCATCCTAGATTGATCCATACTTTGATCATCCTTGTACTATAATAGAACATGAACACACACTATCCAACTATATCGACCCTCTAATAAGTGACTACCCACTGTACTATGTATGACACATCTTAAACTGATGCCAAACAATCACCAACATCTCCTGTAGGCCTTTGCTCAACAATAAAAATGCTAACAACACAATGCTGACTCATAACACAATTCATTGATGACTAATAAAAAACCTAATATGAAATCTCTTATCTCCCTATCAGGTTAGAGGTGAGAAGATGTGAAACAAATACATTAAGTACAAATCACTAAAATTGATCCACATCAAAGATCATAAAAACACTACATCTATGAAAGCAAAGTATACAAGCCAAAAAATTCCACTACATCAAATCCCAATCTTAAGCCTAGTAGCACACACAAGATAGGTGTGTCACTATCTTATAATATATAATCATCAACGACGGAGAAAGAAACTTCATAGTCATCCCATCCATTAGAAGAAGATGTAGAAGAATAACTAGAAGAAGACCTAGAAGAATGAGTAGAATGGCTGGAAGGACTAGGAAAATGTTCTTCTACCTTTTGTCGATGTCAAGAGGACCTCCATCGAGAGGGGAATTATATAGAGAGATGGACTATTCCACCATAATTGAAGCATATCTTCTCACATCCACTAGAACTAGAAGAAGAATAACCACATGAAGAAAAATGCTAATGTTTGTGCTCATATCCATGTGAATGTCTGTAGTGATGTTCATGCTTCGAAGAACCAAAATAATGTCTATGATTTGGAGAGCCTAAATGATCTATGTGTCAAGAATGATTCTAATGTTAGGATGAATCAGAATGATGCTTATGTTCAGAAGTGTGCCTCTGAGAGTGTTTTTATTTCTCTATTCTATTGGGCTCATATAATGGATTTTTTGTTTTGGGATAGTGTGCCTCCTCAGTAAGTTTGCCTTTCTTCTTTGTACATTGTCTTTCATGTTGAGTGAGTAAGTCACAAATGGAATCAAAGGTATATTTTTTAAGCTTATCACTAAGCTGTAACATCTTGAGAAAGTTTCTATAGCTAGAACTAAGGCAATTCAAAATAATAAAAAATAGCATTTCATCATCAATATTCCTGCCAGTAGTGCCATATTCATTTTTCAAATTCTTAATGCATGACACATATTCTAAAACATCTTCATCATCAGAGAGTTTAGTGTTGAGAAATTGTATGAGGAGATCAATCTTCTTGTAAGTAGGTTGTTTATCATACAAGTCTTTTAGATCTTTCCATGCTTCAATTTTGATAACTTCTATGTGAATTATAACTTGTGCACTACAAGTGGATTTTAACAATACAAGTAATCATCTATCGCTTTTGTGAAATTTTACAATTTTTGTGGCTTCAGTGGGCAATGTTGGTTGTTTTAAAATAACTTCCCACAAGTCATTGAAGATTAATGTGTTTTCCATGTTCATTGACCATTCTTTATAATTCTTAGGAGTTGGTCATCTCGTGTCAGAAATGAGGCTCACAATTTTAGCCATGATGCAAAAAAGTAAGGAATGCTATCAAGGTTTTGCCTTTACCTTTGAAATATATTCCATTTATAAATGATCCTAGGACTTTTGATGAACTATATATTCTCCAAGAATACAAGCATAATGAAATAAGAAAAAACTTGCATTTTGAAGTTATCGGTTTCAACCAAAAATGCACCTTGATACATCATTTTTAATACATTTGTGTGAAAAAATCATATAAAGAATCTCCAAAATAGAACTTTGATCATTCCAATGCATTCAAAATGTCACAAACCATGAACAAAAAAATTGTGACTCAACAAAGAAATTCCCAAGTGTCACAAATGTCCGTGACTTAATCCTTATATCTCCAATTAAAAAAGGAATATTCCTTTAGAAGACTCTCCAAAAAAAAAAATATTATCTCAAAAGGAAATATTTGAAATCTTGAACCCTTTGTTACAAAGCATTACACAAAATAACCTCTTCCAATTTCTCTAAAAGCGTTCACAAATCATAAAGTCAAAAATTTATATATAAACCTAATTTTTTGACTATGGAAAATTAAAAAAATTATATGGATGTAAAAAATCTAATTCTCCCATGAAATTAAATTTACAAGTAAAAAATCAATCTTTTCAAAAATTTGTGTGGGGTCCTCCAAGCCCTAAAATTTGGAAGTGACTATTGAAAACTTTATAAAATAAAATATTTTATTTTTATTGAGTTTTCAACACCATTATTCAGTAGATGATGCCATGGCTGATCTAGGTAAATTCTAAAATTTGTCTACAACTCCCCCTAGCTGTACAAGGTGGTACAGATCTGTACTACTCACTGTTTGACTCACGCAAAGACTGTTAGAAGGAATTTTGAATTTTGGATGTGGGATGACATGGGAGACCACACTTTTGGTATTTTAAGCTGTATAATTCAATTTGTTACCTTTAACAACTTTTGAAAGTCCTTGAAATGGTATTTTTGATCTTGAGATACTCAGATGCAAATCAAACATTTAGCAGATCAGGTGGAATCAAAGTTTGGAATCCATTTTATTTAGGCACAAACATATCCATAATGGAAAGGTTGTACAAAGGCATGTATGAGCCATACAAACACTGTTGGAGGCCAAAAAATTAATCTAAATAAAATCTCACAGGTATTTGATTATTTGTTTTGGCATACAAAGACTTAGTTTCAAATCAAAATTTGAGCAAATTGATCCATAAAATAATGGTAGCCATACTATATTGACACAAAGGTTTTCTAATTATAAAAATTTATACAAATGGATATTTGGCATTAAAAAAGGTTTTAAAAAATAAATATTGATCAAGTTTCAGTCTTCAAAAACATTCTAAACTATTGAAAATGAATGACCCAAGGTTTACAATTCCAATGGAGAGCTGTTATAGATATATGGCCATACAATGGTATTATGCAGGCCAATATTCTTTTAGATTTACTATAAAACTATTTAAAAATTAAATATTTTAATAATTTTTCAAATTTTCAACTTTAGATCAACCAAAAATTTTAACTGGGCATACTGTTTCATCAAACCACGTGAATGAATCTTTCACCTCACTTTCTCCTAAATTCACCTTGCTCCATAAACCATGCTTTGATACCACTGAAGGCTCTAGGAATAGGTAGTAATTATGAAAATTGCATTATGATAAAAGGCTTTTTGCACACCAAAATTATATTTTATTATTTCAAGTCATTTTTACAAAGCACATGAAAAAGCTTTATAGGCTTTTCACAGGTGGTTACGAGATTCAACCAACTTTCCCTTGAACCAACATATTATTAAAAAAAGATAAATATAAGCAAACTAATAACTAATAAACATAAAAGAAACTTTGGATCATAAATGACCCAACATTTATTATTATATTATAAGTAATATTTTTCAAAAGTATTTAAAGATTACCTTTTTTAACCATTTTAAAATCTTTTGTCATACTTCAAAATCAATTTTTATAGTGCTATTAAATAGGATTGCAATCTTCTTTTATGTGATTTTAATTGCATAGTAACAAAATTACATCTCTGAGCAAGAACATGGTATGTTTATTCTTTCATAGGAATGTGTTACCATCTTTTAGAAAAAACATGGTATATTTGTGATTTTACTTGTAGATAATAGGAAGAAGTTATATTTGTTTATCCTTAGTTTTCAATCCCTCTGATTCTTAATTCAAATAACTATATTTTTTATTTTTATTAGGTAATTAATTTTATTCATTTTTTTGTAATAGCCGAACCAAGATGGTTCTACACAAAATAAGGAATGAAAGAGGAGAATAAATGATTGAAGAAATGTTTTATGTTTAATGGGTTATTCATTTTATGGAGATTCACTATGTTTGTGTGATACATACTATCAAATGTTTTTTTAATTGGTAAAAAAAGGGGTTTTTTAATCCAAGGACCTGACCTTAGAAAAGAAAAAAGATGAAAAATCCCAAGAGTTAAGATAAACAATTACATCAGCTAAAAAATTCAAACACAACCACTAAACCACTAAAACACAACATAAAAGCCTTACAAGCCAAACGAGTATTACTGCCTTTAAACAAAGCCAAAAGTGAATCTATTACTTCCAAGCCTCTTTCATAATATTTTTCTTTTTGAGATCTGAGAGACATGTTTAGAGGTTTTAAATCCTTTTTTCCTTTACCTTTTTTCCTGGTGTTCAAAACTTTCCAATCTCCCCCTCTTTAGGATTTGGTAGTATGGGAATAGAGATTTTGAGATTCTCCCTTGAATTATGATTCATTAATGGATCTATCAATTTTTTTCCATCAATAGGGGTTTTAATCAATGGATATTATCTTGGTTCAACATGTTTCCCAAAGCTTTGATCCTCTACTTATCTTGGTTGCATTTACTCCAATATTTTTATTGCCATATTTAAATTGGGATTATTCCCCACTTGATTACTTCATTCCACATTATCTATCAAATTTGGTTCTTGTTATTAGTTTCTCTTTCATCTAACACTTCTTCAGATTTTGTCTTTATTGAATTTAGGTCTATGATCTCATCCTCACTCTCACTAGTATCTTGGACCATGGTATGTTCTAGACTAGCATCCTTCCATCATGAATTTCCTTTTTTGAATTTGATAATCAGGTAGTGATTAACCAAATGACTTATTTAGAAACATATGTGACATATAAAAGGTGCTCCTTCATAGTCAAGAGGTTGTACCCATGTTCTGTCCCTAACTTTTAATTCCACCTAGGTAAAGAGTTCCTTATTAATATCAACATTTATCAGGATATAAGCATAAGTTGAATGATGCATAACTTCAATAATGGATTCCACATGCCAAAAACCACCTACTAAATTTACTATAGCACTAAAAATAACACTATCCCAAAATTGATAAGGTAGGTATGGCAACATGATTTAGATTCATTTTGTGTTAAACTTTTCAGTATAAGGGTTAAAAGTAGGATTCTATGGCTTTACCATCAACATGTCATTCCCAAACATACTCATTAAAAATAATATCCTTATCTTTAAAATAATATAAAATCACACTAAAAAACCTTTTTCATAAGGACAAATATCAATTTTACCATTTGTTAAAGCTTGCCATTTCCCCGATATCCATCCATGATGATATGGAAGGCTAGGCCAGAGTCCTCTAAATCTATCAATCATTCCACAGGTGGAGAGCCATTCTTCCCTCTCTAAAACCACAAATAGATCTTTATTTTCAATCACGATTGAGGGGTTTTCCCTAGTAGGATCTAAATTTTTAAACCCCACTTTCCAAGAAACAACATGAGCATATGATGGATGCCTAACTTCTCCTAACTTTATCCATTCTCTATTTTATTTGTTTTGTCTTCTTTTTTCTATCTAACTGCCACCCTCATCAATAGTCAAAATACTAAACTCTATTGTCAATCTTCCTTTACTTGAATTTGGTCCTTCCTTTGTTATGTCTAGATCTAATAGAAAACCTCAGTAATTTACATTCCAGTAACTTTATTGACCCTTGGAGGATAGGTCCATGGCAAATTATCTAATTACCACACTCTACAACACCAAATCTAACAATTGATATCTTTTTACCTTTGTCAACATATTATCCTATTCTAGATATCATGTTTTCCCATGTAATTGATGGCCAATGTTAGCCATGACCCTCATCTATTTTCATTCCTCTATTCATACTTAGGACAAGGGTTTTTAGATAACTGAATGATGAGATGGCTTTGACATTACAATCTACAACAACCATTGGAGTTACAAAAAACCCTACCTATGTCCAAAACTATAAAATAACTATTGATATCTTTATCACTCATCACTCCATTAAGATGTCTTACATACTATGAAATTTTATGACACATTATTCTTGTTGACCAAATTTGACTTTTTAGTCAAATTAGGGCACCTATAGGAAAAAACTTGATTTTTTAGGTATATATGGGATTTAAATGGATGTTATAAAGTATTTAAATGGTAAATTAATGTCATTTAATGTTATATTAACTTTGGTTATTAGTCCCCTAGGTCTATTTATCATTTTTGGGTCATTTAGAGGTCTTATAAAGTGCATTTAATGATTTTTACATGTTTTTAAGGATTTTTGCAAGTTATAAATGCATATTTCATCACCCATGTGTATTTATAAGTCTTAGGAATCTGAAAATAACTAAATAAATGGTAGGTTGTTTAGAAAAAGGCAATTTTATTGACCAAAGAGTGAGGAAAAGACACTTGTACATCTCCTTCGGAAGTGTGCCACTTTGAAAATATGGTGGTGTGACTCTTAACCTACCTAAAGGAAATATAAACATTTGTTTTTTTTTTTTTCACAAAATATTACATTTTCAACTCATTTCTCTTCTTTCTCCATTGGCAAGCCAAGGAAGGGCAAGTTCAAACACTCACCATGGGCCATACAGGTAGAGTCATTAAGATTGATTTCATAGGTGGTTATTAATTGGAGTCCTATTCATATACATAATATTAACTTGATATTTTGTGCTTCCTACTTCATGAACCATCAGTTTGATCCTAGACAGCTTCTTGTGCATAATAAACCATGAGGGGGTCACTTTTTGGGTATGTGTCAAATTTTCTTCTTTTGTATTGATGGGTTTATGTGTTTTAGTTGTCTCTACATAATATTTAAGAAATTATCATGCTTCTTCTTTTCTTGGAGAGTTCAATTGTATGATAAAGTCTCTTACATGCTTGCAAATGGCTTAACTTGCACTAAGAGTTAGTTTAGTTGCTTGTGATTATTTTCTCCATGTTGGAATAGGGGATCTAGTGTTTTTTTTAATTATTCTCCTTATTTTTATTATATATTAAATGTTTTACAAGTGATTTATGGTATTTAGAAGGCCTAAACCATATAAAATTGTTTACTACCTAGCTTGTTACAGTCACCTTGCATTTGAGCTCATGGAGGTTGTACAAATGAGGGAGAATGGGAAATCATGGTGGAAATAATGAATATTACCTATCATACCTAAGAGTATTTATTTCCATGCTAGGATGGTTCAAAAAATTATTCACTCTAAAAGGAGAGTTGACTATTTTAGTGACCCAGTCCCTAAAATGGCCAAACAATGGTCTTGAGGTTTTTATGGATTAATGTTGAACATGGTGGAGGTATATTTTAAATTTTTATTGATTTGGCCTTGTAACCCTATGCACCTAGTTTAACTATGTCAAATTTGAGGGCTAGAGGGTATGTGGAAGGTTGGTTTTGAGCTCCTCCAAATTGCCAAAAAGGCACTAAAAGAAGGTAGTAATGCCTACATGATTTCCAAGGGAGAGTTAAAAAATCCATCATATGAAGAGGTTATAAGAATTTTCAAGAGGTTAAACACCTAAATGAGCAATTCCAAGCATGCATTTATAGAGAGAAGTGATGATTGCATTAAATGACCCTTCTTGGCCATCTCTTGTCTGTACACAGGGTACACAGGGTAGAGAGGCAATGGGAGAAATGTTTAAGGAATCCATGAATAATATAGGTATTATTATTAATTATAATAGACTAGTTAATAATCTCCACAATATTTACCACTCCTAAACATAACTCAAACACTCCAATAGAACCTACAGGACTAGGAATAAGAGACCTATAATCAGAGCTAGGAATTGGTGACAGTGATGAGCAAAGGTCTTGTGAGGAAAATTGAGGAATTTAATGTGGTGAAATATTGTGATGGATTGATAGGAGAGAAACAAAATACCTTATACATTATTATTGAAGCTTGAATTCCACCTTGAACACCTACAACTGAAGCTAACAGTGGAGTGAGATGATGACTTTGGAGGAGTATTGAGAGAAATTTTGGGTTAAGGGAGATAGAAATTAAAAAAATAATGAATTTATGATATAAAGGAGTTTATATATCATTAATAAAATACTATTTTCATGTATATTGACACCCTAAATCAACCTATAGGCAGATTGTCTTAGTCTAAAAGACAATGAGCAAATTGGCAAGCAAAAAAGTGTCAAGATGATACTTTTGTGAAAATTTTAAAATTGGAATGTGAAGTGTGTAAATGAATATATATAATGTATTTTAATCTTGATAATATGCTTAAAAATGTATCTAAATAATAACACCCTTGTTCACTATTGCAAATAGGTAGGGCCCTAATGTGAGAGGTATGTGTTGACGGTTGAGGTACCTAAGCAAGGAAAGGGGAATTTAAATAAATAAAATGAGGATTAATCATGATAAAATTATGTATATCACATGACCAAAAAACATTCTCATGCACAAAAAACCTTTCAACTAAGCAAAAAGTGTCTTAGTCCACACACTCAGTCATGGTGAAGAAATGCATAAAAGGAGGCCATGTGAAGCATGGGACAAGGTGTTCAAAGATAAAGTGAAATATAAATGGTTTAAATAGTTATTTTATATAAAAATTGATCCCTAAAATTCATAACCAAGCTCAAAAACATTCATTGAAACCCAAAACACAAGTAAACCCTACTTACCCTCATAGTAATGCACCTTCAAAAGGTCTGCCTTACAAATTTGGAGAGTTGAGGGGTCAAATGGAGGATTTAGGAGATAAAATTTGGTAGGTATAAATATGAGGACCTATATAAAACCATAAAATCATTATATTTTCCAATGTAAATAGGGAAAAATCTCACTATTTTGTCTCAAAATAGGGTCACTTTTAGTGTGTATAAAGGTGCTAGTTTTGAAAAAACAAGATGAAATATTGAACCAAAAGGATAGAAAGGGAAATTTTATGATTGAAAAATATGTATGGGACATAAATAAACCTATAAAACTTTAATTTATGGTATCTAATCATACAATTTGTTCCAACCAAGGAGGTTTGCAGTCAGGGGTGAAGGGAATCCTTAAGCCTAAAAGCCAATTTGGGGGTCATTCTCATTTTTTTGTCATTTACATGCATTACAATTGATTTTAAAATGTTTTAAGGTGAAAATTAGATGTTTTTAATCCATCATATGTAA
Organism: Torreya grandis; assembly: GCA_037957365.1. Taxonomy (NCBI): domain Eukaryota; kingdom Viridiplantae; phylum Streptophyta; class Pinopsida; order Cupressales; family Taxaceae; genus Torreya; species Torreya grandis. The sequence continues at coordinate 68,398 of JARHVA010001095.1, read as the reverse complement.
AATTAATCCATTGGAGTGTCAATTTGAGTCTCAAATGGCAAGTAGGCCTATTAGCAAGGTCCAGGCCTAGTGCCAAATAAGGGTGAGTTTCCATTTTTGGATCTTAAAGAGATAATATAAGGATGGGAACATGATTGTGGGGTTATTATATAGGTTTATGAGTCATTTTTTAAAAATAAATGTATCATAAGGTCAATTCTTGGCTTGGAAGCTCCCAGACCCTCACAAAAGGCCTAAAATAGCTCAAATGGTCAACTTCAAGTACTTGAAACTTTCATATACCTTTGTATGGGACATGGAGATATTTGGGAATGATGGAGAGGTAATTAATAAGAGACAAAGACACAAGTATCATTTGGAGAGGGTTCCAATGTCTATTCTTTATGAATAAATGTTAAGACCATAAACCACTCCAAACCCTCTTTATAGACCCGATGGTGGAAACCAAGCTAAAAGTGCCTCCAAAAAGATTAATTTTATCATTAGTGTAAAATTTAATTTTTTTATAAACTCATGAGGATTACATCCATGGAATTTAATTATATGAAATTATACAGACAGGGGTAGAAATAGGATTTTTCTGACTATTTTATATGTTTAATAGGATACAGGATGAATTAAGAGATGAAAAAAAGTTTGGGTAGAATATTTACTCTTAATATAACTAAAAGTGTTCATTTTATATCATTAATAAACCTATAATTTCTTCAAATAGGTTCTTACTTTTAGCTAGTCAAAACTAGCCTAATGCACAAACTAAGGAGAAGAAAGAAGTTCTTCAGGTGAAGTGATTTTAAAGTACCCCTGATGATTCCAAGGAAATGAAGGGAATTGAAAATTTTCACTCACTCCATACCATGTAATTTCATGGATAAATGATGACAATTTGGAAGCCAAGTGTTTATGGTGCATGAAAGGGCAATGTTTAAGACAACATATGATGATGGCTCTCTACCAATTATTTACAAAAGACCAAGCATGCATCCAATGCATGGAGAGGAATTTTAGAGAGCCTAAAATTCCATAAAAATAATTATAACTTACATATATTAGTTACAAGTCACTCAAATAGCTTCAATCATGAAGGTATTTTTTCTGTGTAAAAAGAGGAGTTTTCTGCCAATGACTTGGATTCACACTTGTTGCTTATGAAATTGCATGATTCGACCCATATCCTCTTTCCATGCATATATAACTGAAATTATCAGATTTACACATGTACAAGTGACCCTTTGACTTCTTTCTCTCTCTCTCTCTCTTTCTCAAACTCTATAAGAGTTGGCCATTTTGGCATTGTATGCATGCTCCACCTGAGTATGGAAAATACCTGATCAATTTTACACCTTTTTATCATTAAAATTACTAATTTTTTTAACTCTCTCATGAATATTCATAGTGTTCTCGATTTGAATGTTGAATTTTCTTAGTGAAGACTATGGATTCCTTAGCATTATACTTCATTGTTTCACCTATTTACCGACTCTTCTTATAGGGCATGTGACGTGTTACAGGATATTTTCATGGTTGAAATGAGTATTATTTTAATTATATTCATCCAAGACATTTTTTATTGTCCTCATAACCTTTTATATCATCTATGACCCCACAATGTAATATTGATGCAAGAAGGTATAGATTTGGGAAAGAGTATGTTTTAGTTGGTTCTTTGGTCTCAAGTGTGGAATGCAAGTGGTTGGAAGTCATCCAACTGATTTGGTGTATCACATTCATAGTTTAGGTTTTATTTATGTTATTCTCAACCTTTTTCTACCCCACAAGTTGATAGTTGTATAATCTGTTTGCTCACCCAAAACAAGTGAGATGTCCCCATTTTGCCACTTGGATTAGAGGCATAGGAAACCTCTTCTCATAAGGTGCATCCAAGTGACAAAATTCACAAATAAAAAAGAAGATACAAATGAGAGAGTGGAAATATGCTCTCAGATCATATTATGAATAGATTTGTTCAACATAATGAGACTTTTCCCATTAGGGATATGTATGTACATATTTATCTTGAATAAATAAAATTCTCTATATTTCACTATTAAGGGGATTTTTTACATGTATTTTATGTTATTTTCCTTCATTTTAATGTGTTTTTATTTTGTATCAAGTTGATCAAGTTTAGGAAATTATAGAAACAAAGGTATCTAATTAATAAGAGTTATCTAGTTCCATTTGTAAGGAAGACATCTTAATATTTTGTAAGAATGAAATAAAAATAAGTTCCATTTAGATGCTGACACTACCTATGCTATGTTACATAAGAATTATTTAAATAAAATGGCAAACACAAAAAAATACCACGTCCATGCATGTATGCCAACATGTTTCATATATATAAATAACATAAAAGAAGAATAAGATGCATAAAATACATATGTTCATGAAGTGGGATACCCTTTTATAGAAGTAAAAAATCCTCTTTCAATTATTTGTGATGGATGGTCATACATTATTTTAGTGTTTTCATTATTACATTTGGTAATACCATGGAAACCTGTATACTTATCCTAGATTTTGTTGGACAAAAACATATTATTTTTTTATGTTGGGGTTATATGTAATTTTAAATTGGATATTACAAATAAAAAGGATGAAAAAATTGCATAGTGGAATTAAACTACATAAAAATACTCTTGAAACTATACATTTAAAGGAACAATAAAAAGAAAAAGTATGAGCATTCAAAAATATGATTGAGGTCATTTTCTAAAAGTAACCATAAAAATGCAGAAAAAATATGCATCTCACCCATGCTTGCACTTAATAAACAATTGAAGACTAAAAAAAACCACGTGGAAAAAAACTCTTGTTTTCTTAATAAATAATTTGAAGACTAATATAAACCACTTAAAAATAATTATAGAATAAAATATGTAAACAAATGTGCATCTTGCCTATGCTAACTAAGCATAATATGAAGGGGATGGAAAAAATCTTAGTATATTAGGAAGAACTTGTTACTATTATTATTTCATATGAATAATATGATCTTGGTTCATTTACCTTTGATTGTGTGTGGTATCATAAAATTCAATTTAGGGATATTTATATGATAATTAAAGATAATAAAAATGATTTTACAATTTTAATAATGTGTTGAAAGGACTAGATCTGGGTATGTTCCCCATTGATATTAACTGTATTGTAGAGGTCACTTTGTGACTATAATGAAGAGTAGGATATTACCATAAATGTTTTGTTCAATTGTCTAAGGGTGATATATATTTATCCTAATGCTTTTAGAATATTGAGTTCATTTATATTTTAAGTTATGTTTATTTTTAGTTTCTAAATTTTGAGTTAAACATCGATTTGATTATAACATGCATATAAGGCACACAAAAGTAATTATGTCTTAGAATGTAGATTAATATGAATGTTATATTTATTAAACTTGATAAACTAGTTGAAGGATGATTGGGAACATTGTATTTTATAAACATTTACACTCTATAAGTTTATTTGACTAATTGTAATAATACCTTACTTAAGTTTGTGGCTTCCCACTCAAAAATAAAATCATAGTAGTGTGATGAACTCTGCATTATACTAGAAACATTCTTATATGAATATGAAAATAGTTTTAACTGTATACCTTTTTAAGGTAGACTAATTTTTTTTTACTCCTTATATTGGTAAGTAATATTAAAGGATAAACACACAACCCCAGATTTTGACACTATCCATAGTGTGTAACACAAAATTATATCAATAAAAAGATAAATACACAAAATTTCCCATGTCCATGCATGTATGCCAACATGTTTCATATCTATATAGAGTATGATAAAGTAAAATATGCATAAAATAAATATGTTCATCAATTGGGAATCCTATCAATTCCATCCCCACTTTAATACCATAACATAATTAAAACAACCATGTTATATACTAGGGATAACGAATTGTGTTAAAATATCTGTGTGTGTGTGTGTGTGTGTGTGTGTGTGTGTGTGTGTGTGTGTGTGTGTGTGTGTGTGTGTGTGTGTGTGTGTGTGTGTGTGTGTGTGTGTGTGTGTTAAATCAAATATTAGTTTACCCTATTCATTTTACATGTTCTATTCCATGTAGAATGTACCATCTACATGTGCCATGTGTGTATAAATCATAATGAAATTTAACTGGGATTCATTCATCAAGACATGTGCAGGCCTAGAGTATAAGGGTGATAAATTATCTCTATAACATACCAATTAGATTCTAAACTCAAATATAACATATGAAAAGTCATTAAATTGAGATATGATAAAAAATAATAAGTCAATTATGCTAGATATATAAATTATAAATAAATAGTGTACTTATCTAGTTTTGATGCTAACATAGCTTTGGATATGAAACAAGTAGAAATCACATTGGAAGAGGGTTCTATAAAAATCACTAAATTATGGATTAAATGTATCTAAAGTTTTAGACACTAGTGTTAGCCTTCGATGGTTGCATCAACATTACTATCTGAACTTAACATATGTATCTTATATGGAATACCTATTAGAAAATGTTGAAACCACATGGATGCTACAAGGTTTGTCTTCACTTTCATTCTAGTGAATTTAGATCTGAGTTATGGACTGCCACTCCTCATGAAATTTTAAAACCCTAGTTCTTCATCCTCATAGTGACCTTGGGGGAAAATGGTTAGTGTGCACATGGTGCTGAGATGACCCCAAACACCACTCTATCAATGAGTGTTACCTACTTAGTCAATACTCTGAAGAGGGCCTCAAACTAATGTAGTTCTCTCCTATGTGTTTTCTTATGTGTTAATCATGAAATATGTGAAAATTAAGTACAATAGTTACCTAGCTTGTAACTTGGAAACACTTGGGCTTCTCCCTTAGTACTTGATATCTGTGTATATGCTATCCCTATGACTGATATATAAATAGGAGAAAATAGGGAAGCTTTGCTCACTTGATTTCTTGATTGAATGCCTTTTGTAAGTTTCTTGGTGAGTAGGTAATAATTTTATAGGTTAGGAATGGATGAGTGATGATGAATATATACCACTCCTATAAGGAAATTGCTCTCACTAAAGCATGTAGACAAACCATTAGGCTATGTTTAATTTGTAAATTGGATGACTTTAGGGCACTAGACACTTTCATCAAAGTAGGACACCTACATTAATGCATGTGTCTTTCTAGGACACTACTGTCTAAGGAAAATGAAAGTAGGTACATGATCTAAACTTGCTGAGGTGGAAGATAAAAATGTTTTAAGCATTCTAGGAAAGATAACATATATAGGTCATCAACATAAGAATCGACAGACTAAAATATAGTCTAAGGGGTAAAAGATATAGAATATGTGAGACTTTATAAAGTGAGAAAGGTATATAACTAAAAAGAACAACTAAGGTCTAAGTTTTCCAAGTGTACATGACTAAGGTGATATATAATCCATAAATATCATCTATAGAAGGAAAAAGATTTGGAAAATATGAATTAGAAGGTAAAGAGTTTTTTTAGATTGTCATTCAAATTTAGTGTTGTTGAATGTCTCAAGAGAAGAAAATGATTAGAAGTATATTTGGGATAGGCTAGGGGATTTATATTATACAAAGCCTCTAGTGAACAAAAAAATTATTTGAAATAATTTGTATTCTATAAGGATGAAAGATGATGATTTTATGATAAAGCATTTGAATGCATTTTAAAAAATGGTTAGTCAATTAATTTAATCCAAGATTAAAATACATGATGAATAAAATTTAATTAATTTTCTATGTTCTTATCCCAATTCATGGGATAATCTTGTGATGGCCATAAGTAGTACTTCATCTGCATTAAAACTTGAGGATGTAATCACAAATTTATAGTAGAAGAAATGAGGAAAAAATCCTTGGAGGATTATCAAATAAAAGATGCATTATTTATGAGATTCTTTACCCAAGAAATAAATTAAAACAAGTTAGGGGAAAAACAATCGAAGTCAAAGGATAAGACTAGATACCTAGGAGGACTTGCAAGGAAATGTTAGAACTACATTAAAACATGGCATTGTAATAAACAAAGTAGAATTAAGTCAAAGAATTATTCCCCCCTCAACAAAAATAAATAAATTCGTTCAAGTCTTATAAGATATATACTTGGAAGTTTAAAGTACACATGCATCCCATGATGAATGGTTAATTGACTTGGGTGCTTCATTTTATATGACTACATATAAGGAGTGGTTTTGTTAATGTGAACATATTAATACATGTGATGTATTATTATGAGATAACTTAACATACGAGATAATGGGATGAATAAGAGTCAATTTGATGTTCAACTATGGAATAGTTAAAATCTTCCGTGGTGTTTTACTGAATTTTGAATTTAAGCTATATAAATAAGACAAAACTATAAAATATTTAAAATTAATAAGATATATTAGTCCATATATGAATCTAAGTGTAAAAAGCATAATATTACTTATTTATTACATACTACCATTTATGAAAATGACATATAATATAAGGTAACTAGCTTGAAATATTTTATGTTAGTTTATGACACTTTATAGTTGTCAACAAAGGTCTAAAATGGGTATGTCATTGCTCACATATAGAAATAAAGTGCTTGTGTCTACTAGGATGAGTATGGTGCTTGTTGGATTCTTGTGGCAGGGTGGAACCATATATTGAATATTAAAACTATTTATGAGATCCATTCAAATCTGTGACAAATTAGATAGTTGTGTTTATGCCTATAACTAGCCCCTATGTACTCAAATACTTTCAATCCTATGTAGATATCTCTATTTATATTCTCCATGTTTTAAGACCATAGTTCCACTTTTGATATTAAGTTCATGTATTAAAAAAGGGTTATTATGATGGTTTGAGATAAACCCAATCACTCCCTATTGAGTGGCTAAGCACTTCTTACATTCTAATACTCTAAAGAGGGATCAAAACTATAGATAGTTCCCCCCACGTAGCTGAGTGTATGTAACTAATGTGATATTATCATGCATTGTAATCCTAATTTTTTTAATTTCAACTCCTGAAAACCTATGATTTTGAACTTGTAATAGTATTTAGACTTGGATTAGGGATTAATCCTTTAAGGGGTTTTAGATTTTTACCATGTGGCTTCCCTTAAAAACACATACATAGTTGGCATCCCAAGCCAAGGAGGATCCAAAGCTTTTACACAATTTTATTCCCAAACTAGCCTACCTAAGAAAGGAAAAGATACAAAAATTTATATAAAATTATGAGGAAATAAGGCAGACAAAACAAAAACTAAGTCTCGACATCCCCACATGGATTCACATGCCAAACAAGAGTAAAACCCAAGAAGGCTATGCCACTTTCTCCACTTGGGGTTGAATCATGATAAAATAAGGAGTAAAGACCAAGAAATCCATGCCACAATTCCACATGGGAGGAATAATGACAAAGGACAAAGCCTCCACTAAGGAAAATGTGCCAACCTCACATGCTTATCATATAGCTAGTTAAAAGAGAAAGGAGATTCCAATTTAGAATAGTGATTTATCTCTTTGTCATCACAAACCTCTAAAGGTTGATTGATTCACCTTTTGACCATTCTTTCCTATCTTCACATGAAAATGGCACCCCATGCCACATATGCAATCTAGAATAGTGATTATATTCCAATCATGAATAGTTCCAGTCAGGAATAGTGCAAGTCAAGACTAATGCCAAATAGTAATAAGTAGTAACATCAATAATAGACCTTGACACCTCACCAAGGTTACTACCAAATCATCAAGAATCATCATCACCATCCTGCATCATCATCTTTCACATCATCATGAATAGTACTCGTGTATAGTGCTACATTAATAGTGTTGTATGAATAGTGTTCTATCACCACATCATTATCCTCTAGTTGAAAACAACTTAGCTCCTATGATTTACCATGATTGTATCTATGCCATTTATTTAAAAAAAAAAGAAACACACCACTCTATTTTTGGGTGATGAAAGATTTCCTAATCCCTTGGATGCTCCTGCATCAGATATTTGAGGTAATTAATGTGATATCATGATAACATAGAGGGAGTGAGTGGTAGAACCACCCTTTTGGTCACTAGGTGTAATGACCTTGGAATCCCCTTCTAATACACCATGTACACCTAGAGAATTTTCCTTTATTTCTTCTCCTCTTTTAGTATCTATGTACTGGCCTCAAAACTATCCTCCTCATCCAAAATCTCATCCATATAACAATGGATGTATATGTGGACTCCAATCCACCATAAACAATCATGGGATCACACCCACCAAAAACCATTCTCATGGGATTAAAACTCCCATCGAAAATTGAAATCCTCCACAAAGATGATCTATCATGCATCTTACTTTCCCATGTGAGCTCAAACCCACCATTGACCATCCACCTCCACCAAAAGCCCATCTAGATTTATTCTTACATCATCTAACCACCTCTTGGATCATCCTCACCATCACATACCATCATCACTTGTATCTACCATCTCATCTCTGCATCATCTATCATCTCCTCATCCATCAAACTCTCCACATGTGTGCTTTCTTTCACAAAACTCTCCTCTAATACTTCCACAAAATAAACTTGTAACTCCACCTAGTTGCACTCTCCATCTACTTAAAATACCTCATGGATTAATCTCTCTCTATTTACACATTCTCTTCATATGTGTTTACTTGCACATACACCAATATCTCTATATGTGCACTCAACTGCACCACATCCTCTTCATCCAAAGGTTCCTCCAAAGAAGCTTACAATTCTATATGGATGAAATTTTTATCTTCATATAACTCTACATTTTTGCCTTCTTCACTCCCATATTCACACTCATGGGATTCCACATTTTTTTCTCCATCTTCAAATAATGGGTCTCCTTCATCATCTACAACATATATCAACTTTCCCTCTTTCTCAAGCCTCTTATCTTCTCTCATCTCAAGAAGATTTTCCATCCATTCTCTTTGCATTTTTAGGTGGATAAATTCACCCATCAACTTGAAAACATATTTTCCCAATTTTTCACCTTATCTTTTCCTCTCCTTATTTCCACATGATGATATTCCCAACATTTGGTTTTAATTCCACTCATCCTCTTGCTTCCATCCTTCACCCTCATATGGTCTTCAATTTTCTTCTCTTAAAAACATATCTCTAGCTCAGCTATCCATTGCATGAGCCCTTCTAAACCATCTTGCCCATATAGTAAAGGCATTCCTCCAATCTTCTTCTCCATTTATTCAAAACATATAAAACACAAAACACAAAACACATAATGCACTCTAGCATTTAAAAAATCTCCTCCCAGAAAGATTCAAACTTGCTCTAATACCATTTGATGTGGCCTAAAACCATAACTCACTCTTTATCAAAAATTTAACTCATGAATTCAATCACAAATGCAATAAATCTTCATTAATCTCCTCAAAAGTACAAAAGCTTTATCAACAAAGCTTAACTCTCATTATAAGCTTCCACAAGCTTCCATTAAACACACATACATAGTTGGCATCCCAATCCAAGGAGGCTCCAAAGATTTTGCACAAGATTTCTTCCCAAACTAGCTTGCCTAAGAAAGGAAAGGATACAAACATTTATATAAAAGTATGAGGAAATAAGGGGGATAAAAAAACAACTAAGTCCCCACATCCCCACATGGATTCACATGCCAAAGAAGAGCAAAACCCAAGAATGCTATGCCACTTTCTCCACTTGGGGTTGAATCATGATAAAGGAAGGAGTAAATACCAATAAATACATGCCATAATTCCACACGGGATGAATAATGACAAAAGACAAAGGTTACACCAAGGAAAATGCACCAACCTCACATGCTTGTCACATGGCTAGTCAAAAGAAAAAGGAGATTCCAATTTAGAATAGTGAAATGTGTCTCCTTGTCATCACAAACCTCCAAAAGGTTGATTGATTCACCTTTTGACCATAATTTCTTATCTTCACATGAAAATGGCACCCCATGCCACATATGCAATCTAGAATAGTGATTAGATAACAATCATGAATGGTGCCAGTTAGGAATAGTGCAAAATAGTAGAAAATAGTAACATCAAGAATAATGTCCTTCACACCTCACCAAGGTGACTAGTTCCTCCACATCATCATGAATAATACTCATGAATAGTACTACATGAATAGTGTTCTATTACCACATGATTTAGGTATAAATTATGGTAATATTATGTACCAAAACAACAATTTGAGAAGGTTGGGACCATAGATAAGAGTATGTCTAAGAGAGTGTGTGAACAAGAGTCAATGATGTGAGCACAAGTCAAGTATACCAAGACTTGGTCAAAATTGACATTTTAAAGAATCTAATAACAATAATGAGTGTCTACATTTCCCCCCTTTTTATTCTAGTAATGAAATTATTGGAGTATAAGGACAAAAGGTGATACCTATGTGTAATTGCGGTGGGTGTGTTGAGACAAGTCTTGAATGATATACCTTGCTCCATAAAAAACCTATGATGACACATTTAGAAATAAGTTATCACTTATGATATAAAATAGGATGTAAAAAAATTAAATGTATTTAAAATTGAAATAATCATGGGAAAAATACACTTATATGGATGCAAACTAAGTTCCCTTTTTTATATGGTGGAGAATGGGGTGAATTATGCCTCTTGGAGATGATAGTGTTAAAACCACGGGTTGAGATGAATATGCCTAAATCCTCATTGGATATAGAGATGTTCTTGGAAGTCAAGTCATGAAGAACTTCAACCACATTAATCATTATATTTTTTTAGAATGGGACTCACCATGGGATCTAATAGAATCAAAGTATCTAAAATTTTGAGAATCTTAGTCTAAGTAAATTTATGAACTATTTCTTGTAAATGGATTATTGGATTCAATTTGAGTATCTGAGTATAGCTAAGCAAGTCTAAGTAAG